>CM027841.1:26175025-27375025 GCA_016097545.1 Eucalyptus victrix
ACATGTTTAGTAAAACTTTTATTTTCGTGAACAAAAAAAGGAATAGATTTAAAACAGAAATAAGAAGTATAAAAAGATAACTTCTTGTTCTCGTAAACAATTTATTCTTCTTCTGCTTATTCTTCTTCTTCTTCTTCTTCTTCTTCTTCTTCGAAAAAAGAATAGAAACATGTTTAGTAAAACTTTTGTTTTCGTGAACAAAAAAAAGGAATAGATTTGGAACAGAAATAAGAAGTAGAAAAAGATAACTTCTTGTTCTGGTAAACAATTTCTAGATTTTTTTTTCTTCTTCTTCTTCTTGGCAAGGCTCGTCAACCCGAGCCTCACCGTGGCTGGGCCTTGCCCAAATCTGGCGAGACTGAGGCTCGTCGTGGCCAAGCTGGCCTCCAGCGAGCTCTCCGACCTCGCCCAGCCATGGCCGATGACCAACCAAAGAGAAAAAGAAAACGGAAAAAGAAAAAAGAAAAAAAAATAAGAAATATAATAAAAGAATTAAAAATTAAAAAGAAATTTAAAAAATCTAAGAATCTTACCAAACGTATTTCTATCTTGGAAATAGAAATTTTAGAAAGTTATCAAATGCGTTCTTTTTCTTAGAAATTGTTCCCGAAAATAGAATTAGAAAAATTCATTTTTGATCAAAAATTATTTCCTAAAACATAATCATTACTAAACGAGCTCTAAAAGTCCAAAAAAGACAGTGTGCATTGGGCCAAAGTTAAGAGACTCTTATTGTCAATTCCCCCATACTAGAAGTGATGTCAAAGGCACTTCTTGTAGAAAAAGATAACTTCTTGTTCTCGTAAACAATTTCTAGAATTTTTTTTTCTCTCTTCTCCTTCTTCTTGGCAAGGCTCGTCAACCTGAGCCTCACCGTGGCTGGGCCTTGCCCAAATCTGGCCAGGCCGAGGCTCGCCGTGGCCAAGCTGGCCTCCAGCGAGCTCTCCAGACCTCGCCTAGCCGTGGCCGATGACCAACCAAAGAGAAAATGAAAAGGAAAAAGAATAAAGAATAAAGAATAAGAAATATAATAAAAGAATTTTAAAAATTAAAAAGAAATTAAAAAATCTAAAAATCCTACCAAACGTATTTCTATCTCGGAATAGAAATTTTAGAAAGTTATCAAACGCATTCTTTTTCTTAGAAATTGTTCCCGAGAATAGAATTAGAAAAATCCATTTTTGATCAAAAATTATTTCCCAAAACATAATCATTACTAAACACACCCTAAAAGTCCAAAAAGACAGTGTGCATTGGGCCAAAGTTAAGAGACTCTTATTGTCAATTCCCCCATACTAGAAGTGATGTCAAAGGCACTTCTATAGTACAAATGTCAAGTTATATTAGTGTTATGCCTTATACTATACCATCTTGGTAGATAGGACTGGGGAAATTAAACTGAAACTCGATCAAACTTAATTAAAATTTGATGCAACCAATACTAGGCTCGAAAGAAATGCATATAAGCCCAGTAGAGAGACTTGTAGGTGAAAAATCGCGTAAAAGCTCTCCTCATTTTACTTTTTACACTAATAGTGGATTAGGATGGGCATGGATTTAGGGTAGAATCGGAAACCCAAGCAAATCAGTCATAAGAATCGGTTAAGTTCCAAGTTCCCATGGTTATTGGTCCATATTCCCGGTTCCAAAAAAAAAGGAACTAGTATTGTGTGGTTTGGTTCTCGACTCTCAAGAATTGAAGAAGCGGAGTGGGAACCAACAAAGGACAAGTTATTGGAAGAGCGTTGGGTTGGGATTCAAGACACCTAGAGAGGCAAGTGAAAGTATAATTATCTCTATGAATGGATTCATTCTTTACTATTTTGTGCATAAATTATATCAATGACAACTATATCGTGAAGGCACTTTATTTATGATCTAGAAACATTAGGTGGCCAAGTATGCATGTTTTGGGGTAGACATGTTTGTTGCACCTGGCTTGCTAGTTACAAAGCCACCAGGCTCGAAAGTATTCGGCTGAATGAACTATTACAGTTTCGGTTTTTTGTATGACGTATTGATTCTCAGATCACCGTGTGTTCTTTTGGTACTCTGAACTTGATCACGATCAGGAATCATATCATAAAATAAAAACTCTCGAGTATGGAAGAATTTACTTGGGCTTATTTTGTCGTTTTTGTTATATACTAGTTGAAGAATTGGATTGTTTTATATACTATTTGAGTATGGAAGAATCTCCATGATTTTACGTGGCTAGAATCTGAAGCAATTTTTCATGAATGATTGAGCAATTTTATGTTACATATTTTGAGTTTTTTATTGTTAATTTTATGTTATGTGTTAATTTTTTTATAGATTGTTGTTATTGACGAATGGAGATTTTTGGTTTTACATTCATTTTCATTTTGCTTAAATTAGAATGAAACAAGAAAAAGTTAGAAAAATGAGACCAAAAAAAATGATATTGGTGGATCCCCAAACTTGTAGAGTAAGTTTCAAGCTCAACTTAGGGTCCGTTCGTTTTTGCGGAAAATATTATGTTTCCGTAAAACATTTTTCCTAGAAAGTCATTTTCCAAGAAAATGACTATATTTTCTGGTGTTCGGTCGAAACCTAAATTTTGAGTGGAAAATATTTTCCACCATTCGTTACCTAATTTAATTGTTTAGGAAAAATTATCAAATAATGAATTTTAATATTTTTAATTGACCAAAAAATTAGTTTTATTTTTTTATATTTTTTAAAAAATGAATTTTAATTATTTGTATTGTTAAAAAATCAAAATATTTATTATTTTTTATTATTTCTTTCTTTTTCTTTTTTCTTTTCCTTCCTCCTTCCTTCTCCTTCTTCCTCCTCCTTCCTCCGCCGCCGCATGCCCGATGATGGCTGCTTGCCTAGCAGCCGACCAAGACCTAGTTGCCAGATTTGGCGAGCTGGGCAGGACCCGAGATTGCCAGAGGTTCGCCGGGCTCTAGCGAGCCGAGAGCTCACCGGATCTGGCGGTCGAGCAGGTGAGCCCGAGCTTTGCCACCAGATCCGGCGAGCTCGCGACTTGCTAGAGCTTGGCGAACCTTTGGCGAGCTCAAGCGAGGCCCGAGCCTCGCCCAGCTCACCAGATCTAGCAAGGCCTGAGCTCCGCCCTAGGTCGATGGGGCTCTGCCTTACCTAATTTGGCGAGGCTTGAGCTCGGCTTCACCATATTGGGCTAGGTAGAGCCTCGCCGACCTAGGGCGAGGCTCGAGCTGGCTTGGTCGCCCGATCACCGGTCGCTATCGTGGCCGGCGACCGGCCACCAAGGAAGAAGATAAAATGGAAAAAAGAAAAGGAAAAAAATTAAAAATTGGATTTTTTAAAAAATAATAAAAAGGAAAAAGAAAGCATAAATGTGTTGATGAACGGAAACAAGGTGGAAGAAGTTATGGAAAATGTTTTCCTCTTTTTAAAAGAGGAAATCATTTTCCACAATCTTACAAGGAGATTTTCCATTGACCGGAAGATATTTTCTTTGACCATCTATTTTCCGCCATTCGAACACCGGAAATTCCGAAAAATATTTGTCCGGAAGTTATTTTCCGCAAAACGAATGGACCTTTAGACTGACCTATAATCATTGACCCACGGTGGACCCGACAATAAAACTATTTTTTTTAAAACTATTTTTTACAAAAAAAGTCCTAAACCTATTGTAATTGCGCCAATTCAGTCTTAAACTTTTTTTTTGTCCAATTTAGTCCTAAACATTTTATAATTGTGACAATTCAGTCCATCCAGCCAAAATTGGCCGGCCGGCGTTGACGTGGATGCCGGCGGGGAACAACTGGCCAGTGAGGCAATTTTTAATATATATTTCGAATTTTTAAATATTTTTTAATTCTTTTTTTTTTTTTTTTGGCCTTCTTCTCCTTCCTCCGGTCGGCCGGCTAGAGATGAGGGCGGCGAGGTCGGCCTCACCGACCACCGGCGAGGCGAGCCTCGCCCAACGACGGCGAGGCGACCATCGCCAGATCTGGCGAGGCGGCCACTGGCAAGGGCGAGGGTCGACCTCTCCCAGTGGTCGGCGAGGTTGCCGTCGCCATCGCCGCCCCCGCCGCCTCTCCCGTCGCCCCGATCGCCGACACGATCTCCCCCTCCAAGCTCAAGCGGCCCTCCTCGACCGTGACCATCGCCAAAACCCTGTTCCAGCGCTTCCGGACCGACAAGGACGAGATCGAGCTCCTCCACGAGTTCCTCGACTACACCACGTAGCACGGCGGGGCCTCACCCTCGCCAGTGGCTAGTGAGGGCCGAGCTCGCCGAATTTGGCGAGGCTCGCCTCCGCCAGTGGTCGGCGAGGCTCGCCTCCGCCAGTGGTCGGCGAGGCTGACCTCGCCGGCTAGAGGAGGGAGTATATATATATTTAAAAATTCGATAAAATATTAAAAAATTACCTCACCGGGCCGGGCTATCCCCCATGGCGTCCATGTCGGCGCCGGCCGGCCAATTTTGGCCGAATGGACTGAATTAACACAATTATAAAATATTTAGGACTAAATTGGACAAAAAAAAAAGTTCAGGACTGAAGTGGTACAATTACAATAAGTTTATGATTTTTTTGGTAATTGTCCCAATAATAGGCTGTAAAATCTAGCCAATAAAATTGGGCCCAAATTCTGTTGGCCCAAAGCCTCTTAAGCTTTGATTCCCGAAACAAGGAAACCTTCGTTCTTCAAGAAGATCGAAGCCCGTTTCGAAAGGAAGCCAGCGGTCGAGGAGAGTTGGAAGAATCGGAATCTTCAATCGAGCGAAGAGCCTTTTTGGGTTTTTGAATCAAACCCACATCTTCGTTTTCACTCAAATTCATCTTTTCGATCGACTGGTAAGGTCTTCTGGGAACTTCTACGTGTTTTTCGCTTGGAATCGTCACGCCGGCTGCTTCTGTTCTTCAATTTGATTCCTTTTTGGTACCGTTTAAGTTAATTTGCAATGATTTTTCGTGGATGTTGCGACTGTTTGTGCTGATTAGATCGTCTATAACCTGGAGTTGTGCGGTTTCTAGTTCGGGTGGCAAGAAAATAAGAAAGATCTGTTGTGGTAATCAAGATAGATAGTAGTATAAGAAGGTGAAGTTGAGATTTCAGAAATGTTATGTCGTAGTTGTTTTTCAAGTCGTAATTGCTGATGGGTGTCTGTTGAATTGCTTCTGTCGAACTGTCTTGTTGGTCTAAATGGCCTGCTTTCTTTGAACTAGAGATTATCTTACGCTTGAGTCAGATATTGGGAATGCGAGTACTTTGAGCATGGATACATCTTCTCCTATTAGAAATGGAGATGAGCTTCGTTCCCTCTTTTCATTTTTATATGGATGCGACTGTTCAAAACAAAGCTGAACATAATCTGTTGCTAAATTTATAGGATCGTTACGATCCTTGATGACCTCACAAAGTTTCGTAATTGTATACTTTTTGCACTTTAGTTTCTGAGATCTTATGTGGCATGTGTAAGGTTTGATTCCACGTTCATAGATATGTTGTCTCTTATTGACAGATGGGGGAGCTGGCTGGCAATAAACATGTCAAGTACATATTGTCTGTTGAAAAGGTAGGTATGAAATTTTTACAATTCTCTTCTTGTTCTCTTGTCCACTTCCTGCCAGTTTTTTGGCAATGACTTGGTTTATTTGGACCTGCCATTCAGCATGTTGGAGTTTCCTGATTTCAGTTTTTGGGTTGATCTTGCACTCAGAAAAAGGATAGTTTTGAGTCAGTGGTCATGGAGCACTTGAGATTGAATGGAGCATATTGGGGATTGACCACTCTAGATCTTCTTGGAAAACTTGACACAGTGGATTCAGATGAAGTTGTTTCGTGGATCCTACAATGCCAGCACGAGTCTGGTTTGTAGTTATTTGTCTCTTGGCTTCTTTTCTTGATTACCCCTGAAAAACATGCAGTTAACAGCACCTCTGCTCCACATTTTCCAATCAAATAATTCTTTTTTGAAAGAATGATCAACATTTTAGCTTGTAATTAACAGATCTTCTCTATTACAATAATGACCATATCTTAGGGGCGATTAGTGTTGCTTATTCATTTTTTGATAACTTCACTCTAAAGGGCAAAGTGCGAATGTCACCTAGGGCTGCTTTTTCAGGTGGCTTTGGTGGAAACATTGGACACGATCCACATCTGCTGTATACACTCAGTGCCGTGCAAGTTTTGGCCCTTTTTGATAAGTTAGATGTTCTTGACATCAACAAGGTGACAGATTGTATCCTTTGGAATGAAGTGTCCTAGTTTGACAAAATCTTACCACAGATGCAAGTTCCTCGGTGTTATTTTATGATTTTAAGTTTTCGCATGAGATTAATAAACTTATCTTAGGCTCTGTTTTGCATGTAAGAGGTCAGATTATGTTAACTATTCATATGTTATAAAATTTTGATTACAGTTACTATATTGTGTGTGTATTGCTAGTCACACATTGATGAGGGGGCTCTCTCTATGGAGATCCAAGTTGCTATTTTTAGATAATGTGCGGTATTAAATGCTCTACATTGTTATGCCTGAACTATGATTCAGACATCAGAGCACTGCAGAATGAAGATGGATCTTTCTCTGGGGATATATGGGGAGAAGTTGATACTCGGTGTCTTGTCCTTGTCTTTGATGAATTAAAATTTATATTCTTCTTGAGGATGTTTCTTAAATAATTGACATCCCTTTCACCGCTTTTTTCCTTTGAAGGTTCTCTTATCGTGCCATATGTTGTCTTGCGATACTAAAACGGTTGGATTCAATAAATGTGGAGAAGGCTGTCAGATATATAGTGAGTTGCAAAACTTTGGATGGCGGGTTTGGTTGCACTCCTGGTGCAGAGTCTCATGCAGGCCAAAGTATGTCATAACCTTACGCTCAAGCTCTCAAGTTGGTTTCTAATTTCTGATTGGTGCTTATTAAGTTATGTATTTGCTTATATAAAAGGTCGTCTCCAAATTGTGTTGGTGAAGGATTCCATTCTAGGTCCTATCTAACCAATATTGCATACTGTTTTAGAGTGAGAAGGAAACCTGGGCCTTTGGTAATTAAATATGCACTGCAAAATGGTTGCAAAGCTGGATATCTTTTCGAGGATTTTATTCAAAACGAATGAGCTGGCTTGGACTTTATTCCACCATTAAAAGCAGTAGGTTTTTCCTTTCCAAAAGTTTGGTTATTCCCGATTTTCTCCATCAAAGTATGTGCATCTTCACTGTTAGGGAGAGATGATTGAAATATGAGAAAGATGAGAGGATATGGAGTATGAAAAATGAAGGGAAGAGAGAAGTCTTAATGGATTTAAAAGGAAAATAGCCTTGGTAGGCTACTCTCTTATCATATTCAACTTTCATTGTCCTCAATGTTACAAGCTGAAAACTAGAGGAATGAACTTCTATGTCTACTTCTAGCTTTGAAAAATTGGATTTTGACTTCTTGATGCCAAATGACAAAATGGTTGAAGACCCTAAAGGTCGAAGCACAAGTTAGAGGCAAACCTGCCCCAATCCTTCCCTTCCTTAGAAAGCCCAACATTGAAGTGGCTTCCTTCTTTGTTTCAATGATTTGAGTTTATGAACTAGAGTACAATCTATAGTGGAGATTTAGGGCCTGTTTGTTGCTGTTCTTTGTTTCTGTTTATGAACAAAATTTCTGTCTTTTTTTGTTCTAGAGAATAAAAAAAGAACAGAAACACGTTTGTTTGCGTTTTTGTTCCAAATCTATTTTTTTATTCCCAAGAACACATTTGGAACAGAAACAAGAAAACAAGAAAAACGCGTTTCTTGTTTCTAGAATAATTTTTAAGAACAAATTTTCTCTCTCTTCTCTTTTTCTTCTCTTTTTTTCTTCTTTTCTTTTTCCTTTTTTTTTTGGCCGGTTGCCGGCCTCGGCCATGGCCGGTGACCGGCCGTTGAGGGCTGGTGACACCGTCGAGGGCCGGCAACCTCGCCTAAGTGTCGCCGGCCCCCGGCGAGGCCAAGTGTCATTGGCCCCTGGCGAGGCTTGGCCTCGCCTTGGCTGGGCGAGCTTGGGATCGCCCAGATCCAGCGAGCCCGAGCTCGCCCAGCCACCAGCAAGCCCAACCACCGGTGAGGCTCGCCGGCCTAGCGATGGCCCGGCGAGGCTGAGCCTCGTTGGTGGCTGGGCGAGCTCGGGCGAGCCCAGATCCGGCGAGCCCGAGCTCATCCAACCAAGGCGAGGCCGAGCCTCGCTGGCGTGGGGCAAGGCTGGGGGAGCTTGGGCTCGCCGGATCTGGGCGAGCCCGAGCTCGCCCAACCAAGGCAAGGCCGAGCCTCGCCCAACCAAGACCGACCGGCCAAAAGAAGAAAAAAAAAAGAAAAAAAAAAAATAAGAAAGAAAAATAAGAAAAATAAAATAAAAATATTAAAAAATTAAAAAAAAAAACAAAAAAAGAACACAAATTTACTAAACGTGTTTCTGTTCATTTTTTATTTCTGGAACAAGTTTACTAAACGCGTTTTTTTATTCAAAAATTGTTCCCCGGAACAGAAACATTTTTTTCTATTTCTGTTCCTGAAACAATTTTTAAACAGAAATGTTACCAAATGCGCCCTTACTTGGTTACATTTGCAGTATTTTGTTGTGTGGGTGCTCTGGCTATCACGGGTTCACTACATCACATTGACAAGGACCTTCTTGGCTGGTGGTTATGCGAACGACAAGTCAAATCTGGAGGTTTAAATGGCCGCCCTGAAAAACTTGCTGACATGGGTATCAAATGAGATTAAGCTATTATATGCGGACCATTTTGTCAATTTATGTACTGAACTAGTTGCATGGTTTCAGGTCTGCTACTCCTGGTGGGTGCTTTCTAGCTTGATTATGATTGACAGAGTTCACTGGATTGACAAAGAAAAGCTTATCAAATTCATCTTAGACTGTCAGATTCTTTAACTGCATCCTCTATGATTGAATTGAAAATTTCTAGGATTTGAGTTACTACCTGAATGTTGAGTTTGGGGGAACAATGTTCATTTATGACCTCTTTCAGGAAACTGAAAATGGTGGAATTTCTGATCGACCAGATGATGCCATGGACATTTTCCATACATATTTTGGAGTGGCTGGTAAGTAATAGTTGGATTTTGCCGTGTTCCTTTGCCTTCTCTTCCTTGTTGAATTGGCTTTATCAAATTAAATTAGCAGTGAATTCAGGATAGGAGTTCGTTATATCATGCTGAAAGCGGAAATGGATGTCTGTTCATCCATTGATTTTAAATTGTTACCTGACAAAATATATTATCTGAATTATATTTAATTATTTTCAAAGTCATCCCTGAAGGATATGAGGTTGTCTTTATTGGTGAAGAATGTAAATGGTAACTGGTGACATACGGTGCTCATTGAATTCTTAAGGTTTTTCTTTCTTGGTGATTTCAGGTCTTTCCCTTCTTGAATATCCAGGACTTAAAGCCACAGACCCAGCCTATGCCTTGCCGGTCGATGTTGTTAATAGGATTTTCTTTGGCAGATGTTCAAACTGACCACAGACCACACAATTTATTACATTTTCATGACTTTCTGAGTAAACATACTAGCATCATTAACCAACTTTCTACTTCACTGTATACCGAATTCCACAAAAATTGAAATAGTTGTTGGTTGACAAAACTTTTCTAGTGAACCATTTGTTACCCTGGGAGAACCTAAACTTCTTGTAATCCTTTTGGTGCCTCTGTCTCTCTCAAGCTATAGTTTCTCCTTTATGTACCTTCATCTCTCTTGAGGCTCAAGCTATAGTTTCACCTTTTTGTACCTTAGTATATCTATAAAATTTTGTATGCGGAAACCGTCTGTGCAGAATTTAGCACAAAAAGACAGGATGCATATCGGTTGTGGTTTGCATGGTGGCAACCTCAATATTCATGAGCACAACTCAATAGTTGGGGAGTTCAGTTTGATCCCTAGGATTCTTTTTATTATAAACTTGGTTCTTGTGCTTTTCTTTGGCAATATTCTAAGTCTTTGACGATCGGAAACTTGATGAAAATTGCTTAGCCAGCATCGTTCATAGACACGGTTGCTTGGTGTATGAGTGTGGTTGGGCAACGGTCTAGGGTAGAACCGAGGACTAACCAGGCTGGTCTAGTCTGTTCAATTTCAGGCCAATTTCAAGAAGAAAATCAGTTGGTTTCCCAGATCTGGTCCTGATGAGTGCAATTTTTCTTTCTTGTTCCAAACTGGAAAACACCTGGGCTTAGGTGTTATCTTGTTAGGTAAGGAACACAACCATGAAAGCACAAGGATCGAAAGTGTTCATTTTTACAGAGCTAGGGAAAGCTTTCAAAAGAGCCCCTGAAGGCAATTTTTGCAAAGTAACCTCCAAAATGGTGTTTGTCTCATAGGAGTCACTGAAGTTGGTGACTTCGTCTCAATTGGCCTCCTAGATCACCGGCAGCACAAATTTTCGTCGCATAACCACGTGCATCTCACCTGCCATTTTCCCCATCATTGGAAGGGCATCTTCGTTTGAAATCTTAATCTAAACTGTATCTCCCAAATTTGAACCTAAAGTTGTTCGATTCCCTTAAGTAGACTCAAATCTCCAAATCCTCGTAATATTCCAATTAGGAGTGCAGCAAGTCCTACCTTCAACTAGTTGCACCTTCACCTAGAAAGAAAGCGATTGCAACTAGTTGAAGCTACATTTCGACAACTCGGGCACATGTCGCATGGATTGATGACAGTGATGTTATGAGAATTATGTTGTTATTTTAGTGTTACTTTGGTTTGTTTGGTTAGATTTGTCTTTGCATCATTTCTTCTTTTGTGCGAATCGATGCATGTGAGTTGCATTTTCTAATTGCAAGTGGTATCTACGTGTGCATTATGTAATTGCAAATGGTGTCATTGTGATACCTGAGTGCTACAATGGTCCGTATGTTGTAGTTTTTTGCTGTTTTTGTTTTATTTTTTCGAGGGTATGTTTTGTCATGTGTTGCTCAGAAACATATTCATACTATTTTTAATTCCATGTTGTATCAAATGAGAGATGTGAAGAGGTAAATTATTTTATGTTTAATAATAGGGGAGCTGAAGGTGTTGAAGAAGATGAGTTTGCCATTATTGATTCGGATGACTTAGATAATTTTTTTAAAATGAGGGTGTCAATGGT
The DNA here is from genome assembly GCA_016097545.1 of Eucalyptus victrix. NCBI lineage: Eukaryota > Viridiplantae > Streptophyta > Magnoliopsida > Myrtales > Myrtaceae > Eucalyptus > Eucalyptus victrix. The sequence goes on from CM027841.1 coordinate 26,186,138, forward strand.
GATGGTTCAGTGGAGAGGGATGGAGATAGGGAGTCTGGAGAGAGTGATGAGTATGTATATGTTTTAGCTAATAATGTAGATATCTTGAGTAGGAGAAACTCAAATTAGCATACACATCCTAAGTTTGATGCTAGAGTTGATATTAAGAATCTTATCTTCGGGTTGGAAATGTGCTTTAGTGATGCTAAGAAGTATAAAGAGTCTATTATGAACTATCATAAAAAAAAAAAAAAAATGGAAGACTGGAAAGCTTTATTAAATGAACAAATAAGTCGAGGGCAATGTGTTCTGAGGGTATGATTGGCTCATATAAGCTTCATTAAATGAACAAAATATCAGCCAGCGAACATTTAATCGATCGGTGAGCTCAGGAAGACTGTTTTGGCCAACTTAGTCCTAAAATCCAATTCGGGCCCTTTTTCCCCTCTTTCTTTTCACTTGTTCTTTTGTCGACTCTGTCTTGCTCTCTCTTTTCCTCTTGATAGTCCTAGTTCTGCAGAAGGAAATAATGAGTTTATTGTCTCTCCACTAAAATAAACCAAAAACAGCAAGTGAATAAAGCAGGAGAAACATTGATGATCTATGATTAGAGAAAAGGCGCACCGTTTTCTATAGAGGATCCACTGTTTCTGCTTCAGAATCAGTCGTTTCCATTTCTTAATCCGACGCATCTTACGCTTCTTTAGAATCTTCTCTCTGTAAGACTCCCAATTGAGATAACAAGTAGGATATCCACTATTTGAATCGGTGTCGAATACCTCCCCACACTCAAGTAACTCCCCACTATCTGTTATATCTATCAGGCACTCCTTTGGTATTTTTGAGCACGATGCATAAATTTTTTTTTCCATTGATCTGCACCCACGTAATCTCAAACCATGCAAAAACTCTAATCCATCAATGCCCTCGACAACCTGCAGGCTCTCGCACTCGTAAATACTTAACTGCTTCAAGTTCTTCAAGTATGACAAACCACACAACCTTTTTAATGAAATGCACTTTCCAACAGAAAATATTTCCAACGATTCCAATGGAGAAACAAATTGAATATCCTGTACCTCCGGGCACTCGCACATATGGAATTCTCGAAGCTTCTTTAGGGAGCTTGGGACAAGTAACTCTCCCCTCCAACGATCAGTCAACTCAGAAGCTTGTAGCTCATTGGACCCCAGCTCCTCCGGCAGACGAACCAACCTCTTAGAAGATTTGCAATCCTCAATACGAGATCTCTTTGATGATTCTAAGACATCGACATCAAGTTGCTTGTCCACCTTGTTTTCTCCCGATTTTCTCAAAGTTGATGAAACGAATGCAGTCTCCTTTTCCAAAGAAGGAAGCCCGTCGAGATGTACTTGTTTTGCTCGAGTGCGGTTGACTTCTAAAACGGTCAAGTTTTGTGGGAGTTGCTCGAGGGTTTGCAAGTTTGGTCCATACAGAGTGAGTTCTTCCAACAGAGAAAGGGAACCCAACTCTCTAGTTGGTGGGCAGACATTTGATAAGCAAAAGTGCAGTTTTCTCAGTTTGGATAACCTCCTAATCCCCCTCAAGTTGCAAGTTCGAATTACATTTGATTTGGCCGTAGCTTCTTCAGAGTTATCAGATAGGAGCAGTTCAACTAGATTAGTAAGGTGTGAGAAGCTAGAAACAGTCATCAACGAAGTAGATCTTAGCCGTAGAGTGGTCAAACTTACGGGGAGCTTCCGCAACTTTTGTATATTATCACAAGCATCCAAGTCCAGTATTTCGAGCTGAAGAAACTTGTTCATTGTACTGGGCAGTTCCACAATTGGTGTGTGTGATACATTGGCATATGATAGTTTTGGTAGTCTACCAATGGAGTCCGGTAACCTTGTAATTCCCGTGTATGATACATCCAACTTCGTTAATGACACTAATTGCGAAACTGAGTCGGGGAGTTTACTGAACCTAGCACAGCTCCTAATAAAGAGGTATTGAAGATTCTGTAGCTCTCCAATTTGTATAGCCAATGTTCTAAAGCTCTCACAGAACTCAATGCTCAAATGAGTCAGGTGCCTCAGTTTCCCAATAGAGCTGTTAGTATACATAAAAGTTTCACACATAGAAATACTCAACTCCTCAAGAACTGAGTTTTCGGGAAAGGTTCCTGTCAGATCGATCGGATATTGACCAGTCGTCGTAATGCTGTTAAGAGAAAGAACCTTCAATTTCCTTGCCCCCTACAAAAGTCAATGAAACGTCAGGAATGACCATTAGATGTCTGTAGAAGAAGTAATTATGGATTTAGGCTCCCATCTTGTGTTATATGTCACCTAATCCTTTTACTAAATGAGAAAATTAGACTATAAATCCATCAAATTTTGTCCTTCGTCGAAAGTGAAAATTAGACTAAGAGGGAAACCAGCATACCTCAATTAGCCCATGGACCGGAGAGAACATAAACCTTTGCCCTCTGACTTTAAGGTGAAAAAGGTGCACCTCAACCAAGTTTTCTAGATGCCACGTGTTGGGTGGCTCCAAACATCGAGGATATTTGGGGCAACGAATATCGGCCTCTTTCACATGGCAAAAACAGCATTGGAAGTCGAAGTTTGTACAACCCAACTTAAGCAACCGCCCATGTGGGAAACGTTTAATTTGCTCCAAAGTGATGGTTATAGAAGGTTTAGACCCACTCCATATCAAATCGAGTGCTTGAATGCTTCCCTTGATCTGCCAATGACATCGAGGAGAAGCAGAAATTTGTCAATATCGCACAATTTAATTCAGAAATGCAAATCCTCAATAAAGAATAGGGTGATCAATTTTCTATTCAAATTTGGTCATACTTTACCTCTGTTGAATTTAATTCACAAATGATTTTGTCTTTATCCAACAAACTGGACAATAACCTGGTACTCTCTTGTTTGGCAAATACCCTTCCAAGATCTCTAAACTGATCATGCATCCAAAATCTATCATCGACAACCTTTATCATGCACCTCTTAATAAGGACATCAATGGCATCCTCTGGGCCAATCTCACAATCTTTCCACCAATACATTCCATATTTCTTCTTTCTATCAATGAAAAAGCATGCAACATCAAGAAATATTTTTCTATGATCCAGCTCTAAGGCATCATAGCTAATCCTTAGCTTTCCCAAGACATCCCCATGAGGTGATTTCTTTAGCTTCTCTAGCCTCTCTTCCCATATTTTCTTGTTTTCCTGACCAAAAAGAGATGAACCTATTGCTTGAAGAGATAAAGTTAGTCCACTCGCGGTAGAGACTATGTCTTTTGAAAGAGTGTTGTAATTGGCTGGAGGAGAGTCGCAATTGAAGGCATGCCTGCTAAAAAGTTCAAGTGCATCTTTATCACTCAACGTCACCATTTCATAATCCTCAATTCTATAATTAAATCCCCTGATATTCCAAATGCTCTTATCCCTAGCGGTAACAATTATCCTAGTACCAGGATGCAAACAATGCACTCCGATTAGGTTTTGGATTTGGTTGCCCTCATCGACATCATCCAATACGATTAGCATCTGCTTGTTGCAAACTATTTTTTTAATCATATTGATCCCATCATCAATGCTATCAATTTCACGAACCATTCTAGAATAAGAGATGTCGGACAATAACTTCTTTTGCAGGGTGACTAAGCCTTTGGCTTTTGCCTTTTCCCTCACGTTATCAAGAAAGCTGCAGTTTCTGCCAAATTGAGGACATAATTGGTTGAAGATAATTTTGGCAAGTGTTGTTTTACCGATACCGCCCATTCCGTAGATTCCAATAAACCGTACGCCACCAGAGTCTATGTCTAATAAATTGCTTATGGCTGCTATTTGATCCTCCATTCCAACTAAATCTCTAGTCACGTCTCTTTGTCTTGTCTTGAGATTGATCAAAACCTCTTCAACAACCGACTTTATAAGATCCCCATGGCTGCCATAAAGTTGAATAGTTTCAATTGAGAAAAGGTAACAAATTTGCATATTGACCAACCATCTACTAAGCAACTTGAGAATGCAATCAAGGTTGGGATATATAAATATTCAACGTTAACCCCAGAACTTTTGGAACATCATGAATTATAAACTTGCACATCCATTACAAGTTAAAGGAATAGAGGAAGAGAACTAATTGATCTTTAAATCAAGTAGAAGAATCAAAATTTTTGGCAAAAAAGGGTAGAAGAATCAAAATATAAACGTCTTATTTCTTTCAACGTGGAAAAGAACTTTGTAAAGGTAACAGTCCCTTAATCAAGTTCTCTAGCATAACGTAGGAACCTAAATACATACATGGATCAAATTAGTATAAAAAAGATGAAGTAAAGCCAAATTTTTAATATGATGGAAAATAGGTGAAAATGAATTATAATAACCCTATTAGGTCAGAAAAAATTTGAAAATCTCGTGATTTAAAAAAAAAAGTAAAAGAAGAATTTGAAACTTTCTATTTAAAATAAGGGAAATTAGAGTTGGAATATAGTTAATGAATTTTTATAAGAATTGTTGTTCAATATTACAAAATAAATTTCACAATCATGGTTGGAATATTACCCCGAATATTTTTCCAGCTCCCATCCCTTGATGCTATCAACTTCCGTGAGAGCCCACCGCCACTTCGTTATATCCTCAAAGTTGAACTTCTTCTCTTGCTCCAATTTCGATATGGCCTCGCTATACAATGGGGTTTTCAACTTCATGTCGTTAGGTTTCACGTCGTAGAAAATGGGTAATATGACCTTCCCATCTCCTTCAAATTTGGAGGTGTTCTCCACCATCTTTGCAAGCTCACGGAGGCACCAGTGACTTGAAGCATAGTTTTTGGAGAAGATTGGTATGTAAAGCTTAGAGTTGTCGATCGCTCGCAAAAGGCCGCCACTAATTGTTTCTCCCGGTCGAAGTTCCTTGTCATCGATGAAAACACGAATCCCAGCACCCTCTAAGAAATGGTAGAGGCTGTCGGCAAAACCACTACGAGTATCGGTGCCACTAAAACTCAAGAACACTTGGTACTCCCCTTCTAATGTATCGCTCATACTCGTTCTTGTCTCTGAGTTCGCCATAGGAGCTCATTTCACACTTAGAGGGTCCCCCCCCCCCCCCGAAATGGGCTCTCTAATAAGCACTGGAAAGTAAAAAATGAACTGGTATGGACAGGGACAAAGAATGGGACCTTCACAAAGTGAAAAATGGCTACAACACATTAAGAGAACAGATGACAGCCAAGTCAGCAACTGAACACCCTTCTTCCTACCAAGCACCTAGAGCATTATGGACTTGTTAAAAAAAAAAACAAAATAGGATATATAAAATAATAATAACTGTTAATATATTGCAAAGGATCATAAAATTAAAAAAAAAATGTCTGAGACGTGTAAGCACTATTTTTAAGGATAATTTCGTCCCTTCAAATATGAGACTCGGTGTGTAAGGCTTCAACAGCTATTCTCCCAAGTTACAATAGATTTTCCTCTATACTCCGCACTGAATATTAAAAGGAAACAGAACAACTTTTGTGTATAACCCAACAAGAAAAAAGAAAGGAAAGATTTTTAAAGGAATGATATTCTCTCTTTCGTTTAGTATATATTTTCAAGATTGTCTTATGGGGTTTTGTTTTTATATTCGACAAAATAGAATCGTTAAAAGAGCTGTTGTAAAATAATTGAGGATTTATTTGAGAAATAAATTAAACGTTACAAAACGATTTAAAAAACCGTTATACGACCGTAAGAAATCGTTACATAACTGTTAAAAATAATGATTGTCTTTAATGCGGTCATAACTCTTATTGAAGCTAATATTGTAAATATTTTAAAATATTATTAAAATATCCAACAATGTCTCACATATTTCAAAAGATTTTGAAAATAAAAAATTAATAATGATGCTGGGTTATTAAAGTGTAATACATCAGAACCGGTGCTTGTTAGGCTATGAACCAGCTCTAGAAAAAATGAAATACAATTTACAAAATTATTGGTGAAGTTTGAAATTTCTATGAACTAAAAATTTCTTTAGTGAATTATAATTTTCATCAATCACATTATACTCCCACAAACTTTGTTGTTCAATGCAGTTTTGCGCTAATAGGCCATGCTCGTGCTTAGTTTATTCATAAGTGCTTTAGAGAATTTTTGCCAAAAATTCTCATAAGAGTAGCCCCACTCCACACTTATATAGGTAATTTCATCAAGTGTATTATGCAGCTTAATACACTATCAATAATGGTTATGGAATTTCATTAAGAGCTTAGCCCAACATCTTTTTCCTTGTAGTTTTGCACTATTCTCATCTTAGGATGGACAATAATTTTTAATAGTGCACTAGATTAATAAATAACTTGTTATTATTAATATGAACCTAATTAATGGAATCGTCAATTACATAGGTTGGGTTATTATCACTTTTGATTTTCTTCAATTAGTTAGACCCATTCCCCTCGATGAATAGTCGAGTTTTGGCCAAAATCTATTTCTGATTTCATACAATCAATGGACATAATTTCATCGTTAAGCAGCTACTTTACCACATCATCCCTCAATCAGATGTGTCTATTTTACAATTCAAAATTTTTCATTACAATGGTTATTGCCACTTGGCAATTACAACACTTAGACACATAATGTGCCAATTTATTCCCAAAGGAATATTTGCTAAGAGTTTCTCAACTACTTAGCCTCATTTTCTGATATAAGTTTGAGAAGAATATTCCCTTTCTTCAAGAACTATAGTAGTTCTCAAAATACCAAAATAAATATTTTCTTATCTTCTCCTTCCTTCTTAAGTGTAGAAGGATATTTGCACATACATGCCTAGTAGCACCTTAGATGCGCATAACAAAATTTCTAGAACATAAATTGATTTTTGACCAGAATTTTTTTTTTTTTTTGGTAAAGATTTTTGACCAGAAATTGATTTCTTGAGAAGTTAAAAATTTTAACTTCTAATTTATTCTTTAAATCTATTTCTGAATAGAAATTTGTTCCAAAAATAGAAAAATAAATTTATGTTATCAAACAAATTTCTGTTCCAAATCTCTTCTAGAGATTAGAGAAATAGAGAAATATAGAAGTAGAAATTTTATCACGAGCGCCCTTAGTCTACTACACATTCTTTCATATTGGCTATAATATTGGCTTGAAAAATGATCACAAAATTGTGTCATCAAATCATCTGCTTCAACCAAGTTGAATTTTGGTTTAACAAGATTGTCATTTTCCCCACAATTTTGTTTGGTTGATTTCCAAACTACAGTATCTCTTTGAAATTGAACACATAATCTATAGCGGATTTTTGTCTCATTTGAACCCCATATTTTATTAACATTATTGTATACTTTTAATACAATGGGAAATCCACCATGTAAAATGCCTTAATTATATCACTATGAGGCATCCCATATAGTAGAGAACATGTAACCTTTAGCCATGTCTTCATATCAAATTGTCAAACTATAAATCAATCTTAGAGGCATCCCTAACAATGAGAATATCAATATGAAGAGTAGAACAACCAATGGCTAGAGCCGATATCATTCAAAAAAAAAAAAAAAAAAAAAACACCATGTCATAACAAGTAATATAATTAAGATCACAACAAACGTACAAATGTGCATGTTCATGTTCGTGTAATAAAGCAAAATAATGCCAATCACATACGTTATATCCAAATTCATATGTTATTTTCTCAATAGAAAATAAGAAATTTATAACACACATGCTATTGGGAAAAACCCTAAATTTCTCCTCATAACCCAAATGGGGTAAGAGAAAACCTCTTCATTTGCAACATGAATTTTAGGCTTTTAGCATGTAGCAAGTAGCAACCAATAGATAACACCATTATAACAATGAACGTGCATGATTTACAAAAATTTGATAATTATGGCTTAGAACATCACGAAAACCACACCTAACTAGTGATGCAATATTGCCATTTGCTCATACCACATTTAGTCACCACATTTTCACAATTGATTCTAGAAACTATATGAATTTTTTCTCTCATGTTCATATTTTGCTCCAAAGAAATAAATATATGCCCTCACTAAAGCAAATCATCTGAGGCCCCACAAAGAACATACTAGCAAGACTAAGATCCACACATATTCATGAAGAAAAATAAAACAAAGCTTGAGTGAAGCTTAAATGACTAAAACGAACAAACGTATTGAGCAACGGAGAGAATCCTGATCCAATTTAAACATATAGACATACTGATATTGTTCAAGAATTCCATCAAGCACAAAACATATGTTTCAACCGAGGTTTTTATATACAGAATTAAAGCATGAATTGATCTCAAACAAGCACAACAGAAATATTCACAAAATACCCTTACAAGTCCCAAATAAAATAAAACAAGATACAATATCTCTCATCTACGGATGAACCAAAGCAACCAACAAGTCCAAGCTCCATTCAACAAATTCAAGCATTTTAAAAACACAATTCCCCAATTACTTAGCAAAGAATTAATGTGATTTCAGAATCTATCATATCACAAAGGCATGTAAACATTTATAACCAAAAGTATATCAAATTCCACCTATATCATGGCCAAAATGGAGAAGAGAAATTACAACCAGCATGCGTAATTCTAATTCCAGCACATTTCAGCACAAGGATATGTATTCATCAAAGTCAAGAGTATCAAACTCAAATGGACGAACACTAGTAAGCAATGGGTCACTATTTCTAGACATCAACAAGACAACACTAACTAAAATTCACATTTGGTACATGTTTAACAATAAGGTGTAATGGTTAAAATCAGCTCAATTAAAGCGGATAGATCACACTTGATAACAAAAGACCCGCAGCTGACCTGGTTTTTAGCCGAAATCCTAGGGTTTCTTGGCGGCGACGGGCTCGACGGCGGCGGCGATGCGGCGGGTGGCGGTGACGACATCGGGGTCTGCGAGGATGGGCGGCGGCGGCTGCATCGGAGGCGAGCGGAAACAGGGGCAGCCGGCGCGGAGGACGGCAGGCTCAGCTGCTGGCGTGGCGATCGTCGCGGCTGCTGGTGGAGGTGAGGCGGAGGCGAAGCAGGTCGCGGGCTTCGGGGCGCGGCGAAGGCAGAGCAGCGGCTTCGCAGGGTTGCTGGTGGAAACAAGACCAGGAGCAGCAGCGCAGAGGCGTCAGGTCGTCGCGGATCGGCCCGGGAGACGGCAGGCAAAGGCGGAGCAGATGCGGGTCGGCGCTGGGCGGTCGCCGACAGCTGGCGGAGCGGCGGTGGTCCGCGGTTCAGCTGCCGGCGTTGGGTGGAGGCACGGTGGCCGGCGCGGGATCTGCAGGCGCAGTGGCTGGTGCGGCGGCGCGGGATCTGCAGGGGGGTCGAGCGGCCAAGAGCTACTGTTTCTTCTTGTTTTTCGATCTCTCTCCCTCTCTCTCTCTCCCTCTCCTCTATGTCGAGCTCTTCCTCTCTGTCTGTTCTCCCCTTCTGCTCCTCTCTTGCTCTAGGTTTCACACGAAGATGGGCAGACGAGGAGGGCCAAGGCGCGGGCCGGGCCGAAAGGAGAAGGAGGTTGGGCTCGAAAGGAAAACCTTCTTTCCTCAAGAAGATCGAAGCCCGTTACGAAAGGAAGCCAGCGGTCCAGGGGAGTCGGAAGAGTCGGAATCTTCAGTCGAGCGAAGAGCGTTTCTGGGTTTCCGAATCGAACCCACATCTTCATTTTCACTCAACTTCATCTTTTTCGATCGACTGGTAAGGTCTTCTGGGAACTTCTGCGTGTTTTTCCGCCTTGAATCGTCGCGCCGGATGCTTCTGTCCTTCAATTTGATTCTTTTTGTTCCGTTTAAGTTAATTTGCATTGATTTTCGTCGATGTTGCGACTGTTTTGCTCATTAGATCGTTTTTAACCTGGAGTTGTGCGGTTTCTAGCTCGCGTGGCAAGAAAATAAGGGAGATCTCTTGTGGTAATCAAGATAGATAGTAGTATAAGAAGGTGAAGTTGAGATTTCAGAAATGTTATGTCGTAGTTGGTTTCGAGTCATAAATTACTGATGGGTTTCCGTTGAATTGCTCCTGTTGAACTTGCTTGTTCGTCTAAATGGCCTGCTTTCTTTGAACTGGAGATTATCTTACGCTTGAGTCAGATATTGGGAATGCGAGTAATTTGAGCATGGACCCATCTTCTCCTATTAGAAATGGAGATGAGCTTCGTTCCCTCTTTTCATTTTTTATATGCATGCAATTGTTCACAACAAAGCTGAACATAATCTGTTGTTAAATTTATAGGATCCTTACGATCCTTGATGACCTCACAAAGTTTTGTAATTGTATACATTTTGTGCTTTAGTTTCTGAGATCATATGTGGCATGTGTAAGGTTTGATTCCACGTTCATAGATATGTTGTCTCTTATTGACAGATGGGGAAGCTGGCTGGCGATAAACATGTCAAGTACATATTGTCTGTTGAAAAGGTAGGAATGAAATTTTTACAATTCTCTTCTTGTTCTCTTGTCCACTTCCTGCCAGTTTTTTGGGAATGACTCGGTTTATTTGGACCTGCCATTCAGCATGATGGAGTTTACTGATTTGAGTTTTTGGGTTGATCTTGCCCTCAGAAAAAGGATAGTTTTGAGTCAGTGGTTATGGAGCACTTGAGATTGAATGGAGCATATTGGGGATTGACCACTCTAGATCTTCTTGGAAAACTTGACACAGTTGATTCAGATGAAGTTGTTTCGTGGATCCTGCAATGCCAGCACGAGTCTGGTTGGTCTCTTGGCTTCTTTTATTGATTACCCACAAAAAACATGAGTTAACGGAACCTCTGCTCCACATTTTCCAATCAAATAATTCTTTTTGGAAAGAATGATAAACATTTTAGCTTGTAATTAATAAATCCTCTCTATTACAATAATGACCATATCTTAGGGGTGATCAGTGTTGCTTTATTCATTTTTTGATAACTTCACTCTAAAGGGCAAAGTGCGAATGTCACCTAGGGCTGCTTTTTCAGGTGGCTTTGGTGGAAACATTGGACACGATCCGCATCTGCTGTATACGCTCAGTGCCGTGCAAGTTTTGGCCCTTTTTGATAAGTTAGATGTTCTTGACATCAACAAGGTGACAGATTGTATCCTTTGGAATGAAGTGTCCTAGTTTAACAAACTCTTACCATAGATGCAAGTTCCTCGGTGTTATTTTATGATTTTTTTGCATGAGATTAATAAACTTATCTTAGGCTCTGTTTTGCATGTAAGAGGTCAGATTATGTTAACTATTCATATGTTGTAAAATTTTGATTACAGTTACTATATTGTGTGTGTATTGCTAGTCAAACATTGATGAGGGGGCTCTCTCTATGGAGATCCAAGTTGCTATTTTTAGATAATGTGCGGTATTAAATGCTCTACATTGTTATGCCTGAACTATGATTCAGACATCAGAGCACTGCAGAATGAAGATGGATCTTTCTCTGGGGATATATGGGGAGAAGTTGATACTCGGTGTCTTGTCCTTGTCTTTGATCAATTAGAATTTATATTCTTCTTGAGGATGTTTCTTAAATAATTGACATCCCTTTCACCCATTTTTCCCTTTGAAGGTTCTCTTATTGTGCCATATGTTGTCTTGCGATACTAAAACGGTTGGATTCAATAAATGTGGAGAAGGCTGTCAGATATATAGTGAGTTGCAAAACTTTGGATGGCGGGTTTGGTTGCACTCCTGGTGCAGAGTCTCATGCAGGCCAAAGTATGTCATAACCTTATGCTCAAGCTCTTCCGTTGGTTTCTAATTTCTGATTGGTGCTTATTAAGTTATGTTTTTGCTTATATAAAAAGGTCATCTCCTAATTGTGTTGGTCAAGGATTCCATTCTAGGTCCTATCTAACCAATATTGCATACTGTTTTAGAGTGAGAAGGAAACCTGGGCCTTTGGTAATTAAATATGCACTGCAAAATGGTTGCAAAGCTGGATATCTTTTCAAGGATTTTATTCAAAACGAATGAGCTGGCTTGGACTTTATTCCACCATTAAATGCAGTAGATTTTTCCTTTCCAAAAGTTTGGTTATTCCCGATTTTCTCCATCAAAGTATGTCCATCTTCACTGTTAGGGAGAGATGATTGAAATATGAGAAAGATGAGAGGATATGGAGTATGAAAAATGAAGGGAAGAGAGAAGTCTTAATGGATTTAAAAGGAAAATAGTTACTTATTGTTTTAATGGAGATAAATATGTTGGTTATCAGCCTAGCCTTGGTAGGCTACTCTCTTATCATATTCAACTTTGATTGTCCTCAATGTTACAAGCTGAAAACTAGAGGAATGAGCTTCTAGGTCTACTTCTAGCTTTCAAAAATTGGATTTTGACTTCCTGATGCCAAATGACAAAATGGTTGAAGACCCTAAAGGTAGAAGCACAAGTTCGAGGCAAATCCACCCCAATCCTTCCCTTCCTTAGAAAGCCCAACATTGAAGTGGCTTCCTTCTTTGTTTTAATGATTTGAGTTTAGAACTAGAGTACAATCTGCAGTGGAGATTTACTTGGTTACATCTGCAGTATTTTGTTGTGTGGGTGCTCTGGCTATCACGGGTTCACTACATCACATTGACAAGGACCTTCTTGGCTGGTGGTTATGCGAACGACAAGTCAAATCTGGAGGTTTAAATGGCCGCCCTGAAAAACTTGCTGACGTGGGTATCAAATGAGATTAAGCTATTATATGCGGACCATTTTGTCAAATTATGTACTGAACTAGTTGCATGGTTTCAGGTCTGCTACTCCTGGTGGGTACTTTCTAGCTTGATTATGATTGACAGAGTTCACTGGATTGACAAAGAAAAGCTTATCAAATTCATCTTAGACTGTCAGGTTCTTTAACTGCTCCTCTATGATTGAATTGTAAACTTCTTGGATTTGAGTTACTACCTGAATGTTGAGTTTGGGAAAACAATGTTCATTTATGACCTTCTCTTTCAGGACACTGAAAATGGTGGAATTTCTGATAGACCAGATGATGCCGTGGACATTTTCCATACATATTTTGGAGTGGCTGGTAAGTAATAGTTGGATTTTGCTGTGTTCCTTTGCCTTCTCCTCCTTGTTGAATTGACTTTATCAAATTAAATTAGCAGTGAATTCAGGATAGGAGTTCATAATATCATGCTGAAAGTGGAAATGGATGTCTGTTCATCCATTGATTTTAAATTGTTACCTGACAAAATATATTATCTGAATTATATTTAATTAATTTCAAAGTCATCCCTGAAGGATATGAGGTTGTCTTTATTGGTGAAGAATGTAAATGGTAACTGGTGACATACGGTGCTCATTGAATTCTTAAGGTTTTTCTTTCTTGGTGGTAATTTCAGGTCTTTCCCTTCTTGAATATCCAGGACTTAAAGCCACAGACCCAGCCTATGCCTTGCCGGTCGATGTTGTTAATAGGATTTTCTTTGGCAGATGTTCAACCTGACCACAGACCATACAATTTATTACATTCTCATGACTTTCTGAGTAAACATACTAGCATCATTAACCAACTTTCTACTTCACTGTATACCAAATTCCACAAAAATTGAAATAGTTGTTGGTCGACACAACTTTTCTGGTGAACCATTTGTTACCCTGGGAGAAACCTAAACTTCTTTTAATCCTTTTTGTGCCTCTGTCTCTCTCAAGCTATAGTTTGCCTTTATGTACCTTCATCTCTCTTGAGGCTCAAGCTATAGTTTCGCCTTTTTATACCTTAGTTTCGCTTTTTTGTACCTTAGTCTATCTCCTATAAAATTTTGTATGCTGAAACCGTCTTTGCAGAATTTAGCACAAAAAGACAGGATGCGTATCAGTTGTGGTTTGCATGGTGGCAACCTCAATATTCATGAGCACGACTCAATAGTTGGGGAGTTCAGTTTGATCCCTAGGATTCTTTTTATTATAAACTTGGTTCTTGTGCTTTTCTTTGGCAATAATCTAAGTCTTTGATGATTGGAAACTTGATGAAAATTGCTTAACCAGCATCGTTCATGGACATGGTTGCTTGGTGTATGAGTGTGGTTGGGCAACGGTTTAGGGTAGAACTGAGGACTAACCAGGCTGGTCTAGTCTGTTCAATTTCAGGCCAATTTCAAGTAGAAAATCAGTTGGTTTCCCAGATCTGGTCCTGATGAGTGCAATTTTTCTTTCTTGTTCCAAACTGGAAAACACTTGGGCTTAGGTGTTATCTTGTTAGGTAAGGAACACAACCATGAAAAGCACAAGGATCGAATGTGTTCTTTTTTACAGAGCTAGGGAAAGCTTTCAAGAGAGCCCCTGAAGGCAATTTTTGCAAAGTAACCTCCAAAATGGTGTTTGTCTCATAGAAGTCACTGAAGTTGGTGACTTCGTCTCAATTGACCTCCTAGATCACTGGCAGCAAAGTTTTCGTCGCACAACCATGTGCATCTCACCTGCCATTTTCCCCATCATTGGAAGGGCATCTTCGTTTGAAATCTTCTAAATCTAGACTGTATCTCCCAAATTTGAACCTAAAATTGTTCGATTCCCTTAAGTAGACTCAAATCTCCAAATCCTCATAATATTCCAATTAGGAGTGCAGCAAGTCCTACCTTCAACTATTTGCACCTTCACCTAGAAAGAAAGCGATTGCAACTAGTTGAAGCTACATTTCGACGACTTGGGCACAAGTCGCATGGATTGATGACAGTGATGTTATGAGAATTATGTTGTTATTTTAGTGTTACTTTGGTTTGTTTGGTTAGATTTGTCTTTGCATCATTTCTTCTTTTGTGCGAATCGATGCATGCGAGTTGCATTTTCTAATTGCAAGTGGTATCTACGTGTGCATTACATAATTGCAAATGGTGTCATTGTGATACCTGAGTGCTACAATGGTCTGTATTTTGTAGTTTTTTGCTGTTTTTGTTTTATTTTTTCGGGGGTATGTTTTGTCATGTATTGCACAGAAACATATTCATATTATTTTTAATTCCATTTTGTATCAAATGATAGATGTGAAGAAGTAAATTATTTTATGTTTGATAACAGGGAAGCTGAAGGCGTTGAAGAAGATTAGTTTGCCATTATTGATTTGGATGACTTATTTAGATAATTTTTTTTTAAACGAGGGTGTCGATGGGGATGGTATTTGCTAGGGATCTGGAGAGAGTGATGAGTATGTTTATGTTTTAGCTAATAATATAGATATCTTGAGTATGAGAAACCCAAATTAGCATACACATCTTAAGTTTGATGCTAGAGTTGATATTAAGAATCTTATCTTCGGCTTGGCAATGTTCTTTAGTGATGCTAATAAGTATAAAGAGTCTATTATGAACTGTCATAAAGTAAAAAATGGAAGATGGGAGAGCTTCTTCATTAAATGAACAAATAAGGCGAGATCAATATGTTCTGAGGAGTGTGATTGGCTCATATATACTTTTAAAGTGCAGAGAGATCATACTTTATAAATCAACACCTTCAAGCATCTAGATACATGTAATAGAGCTTTGAATGTTCATTAAACATGTAATAGAGCTTTGAATGTTCATTAAGTAGTAAATGACTTATAAGCAAGGATTTTGATTGGTTGAGAAACAATCCTACATTGCAAGCAATGTTCTTCAATGAAGATAATTATGAAATAAAAGAATGTTTTCAAGCTGTCAAGGGCTACGATCTACAAAACTAGGGCTACACCAATGGGTATGATCATAACGAAGGAGGAACGATTTTGGCTACTGCCAAGCACTTTTTTATGCCGATATGGGATCCACATGTGGAATCAAGACTAAGAAATGTCAAGATCAATTCAAGTGTAAAGGAGTCTATGTTTGTCTAGTTGCATTGAGAGGTTCTCCAAAAAGGATGTAGGAGTTTTGTGGGGTTTGATGGTTACCATTATCATCAGTATAGAACGTCATGCGTCTAGTAGTTGTGGATGTAGTTGGCAACAATTAGATGTGTCCCTTCGCATGAGTAGTAGTGGGACAAGAAACATACAAGACATGGCATTAACTTGTGAGTATCATAACAAAACCTAGGGAGTACAGACTTTGGGAAAAAAATTTAAATATTGAACTTTTTTGTGTGATAAGCAAAAGAAATTGTTCCAATTACTAACAAATCTAACGTCTCAAGTTGAATATAGAGTTTGCTTGAGGCATCTTTATGAGAATTTCAAGCTGCATCATAAAGGAGAAAATTAAAAAATTGGGTTTCTAAGGCAATTTGGATATGTAATATGGAATTAGTAGTGGGAAAGCATAAGGCAGTTGATGAGAGTTTTTCATTGGATGTTCCAAAGGCTTCTAGTGTAATAGAGCAAGTCCCATTTTAGGACAAGCTCAAAATTTAACATTTCTAAAAAACTGGTATAAAAGTTTTAACAATAACATCATTGATGTTAGGGTTAATAACCCGAAAACCCTAAATTGGCATACCCATGATAAATTTACCTAAAATGATCTCCAAAAACCTTAATTTGTTACCCTTATGACAAATTTACCCTAAACTAATTTATTTGATCTCCATTAATCCCAAACTAATATATATGTAACAAATATACCATCTATTAAAGTTATACCGGTTTGGGGTTCTTGAAAGTCAAAAAATTAGTTTAGGGTATATTTGTTACAAATGTACTAGTTTGGAGTTTTTCAGGATATTAACTCTTGATGTTATGAACGGGCCTATCCCCACAATACTTGGAGCTATAAGAGTGCAACTCATAGAAAAGATTCATAAGTAAAGGGATAAAATGAAGAACAACAATTGTGTTATCTTTCCTAGAAATCAAGATATTAGAGCTACAAAAGCGGGGTTTCAATGTCATTGATTCCTAGTTGGAATGTGGAGGAAAATTTTGAATTGAGTGGGTCATTTGGAGATCATATGGTTGTTAATATTATTGAAGATGGGATATTAGTGAAATCCCTTGCTATCGTGTTGTGGCATTTCTTATGTACACGAGGGAAGAGGCTAAAAAATGAGTTCCCACATATTTGAATAAGGAAACATTCATGCAAACTTATAGCCATGTTGTGTATACTTTAGATTCTAAGTACACATCTCCTTCTAGAGAACCATTACTGCCATTGATCTCACATTTGACGACATATGCCCGTGTCATCATGTTGATTCAACGAGCTACAATCACCTTCTTGACAAAAGAAGGAAGAGTTACGCTCTAAATTGAGAAATTCCGGGATGAAGGTTTATTTTGGGGATGCTGGGAAACTTGATTTAGGTTCCAGAAATTTCAAACAAAAATGCCCCTGCCAAGGCGCGGAAAATGGCACGTAAAACGCACACGGTCACCGTCCGGTATTCTGGGGTTATTTGAGATCAAGTCATCAAAAATTTCGAAACGAACATCACTCCGAGGGTTACTTTGTTAAAACTGCACCTGCAATGACCGCTTTTCCTGCTGTCATGCAATTTGTACTTATTTATGTTCTCAATTTCTCGTCCCTCTCCCCCTGCTTGCAACTCATTTATTTCTAAGATTGCCCTGCCTAACCTTCAAAAAATTCTCACAAATTGAGTTCTCAATCGTTTTGCTGTACATTTTTCCTCTATGCTCCCTGAGATATAGTTTGTACTGGTGCGTAAGATATTATCTAGTGCTGATCGAGGATTCAATTTGAAGATCACCGGTTTCCGCAGTTCTACTTGCAGAATATGTGAACTTGGGTTTTGTTTACAATATCACTATCACAGCCAATTTGTCCTCGACATATAAGGAGTTAAGAGAGAACTGTTATATTCATGTGTTAAGCATTCAAATTTAGGGTTAATACTCTAGAAAAACTCTAAACTGGTATACATGTAATAAATTTATCCCAAACTAATTTTTTGATCATGAAAAACTTCAAACCAATACACCTATAACAAATTTACCCTAAATGACTACAAAAAATCACAAACTGGTATTCTTATGACAAATGTATTCCAAACCAATTTGTTCGATCGTCAAAAACCCCAAATTAAATATGTCCTAATATTATAAAAAAATTATAAAAATTGTATAGCTACGATAAAGGAAGAATAAAATCCAAAATTGGTACACTAGTCAATTATCATGTATCATCCAACTTAGCAATTTGACAATAAAATTTGACGGAAACTAATATAAGGTAAATTTATCATAGATGTACCAGTTTTTGGTAACTTTGTCAAAAATGTTTTTTAGTCGTCAAAAAATAAATTTGAGGCAAATTTGTCATAAATGCACCTGTTTATGATTTTTTTTAAGTTATCAACCCTCGAATTTATTTGCAAATTATGTTATGTTCAATCAGAGAATAATTTTTTTTTTTTTGGTAACTGAAGATCCGCCGGGCCCGCCTTTTGCTTACGCTAATTGGCAACCCACGGCCTATACAGTGCATGGTGCACCTCGGACTAAGCGTTACTACCTCGAGGGAAGCTAGTACAAGATCCCATCACCATGGCCCCCCACTTAAGACGTGTTAGCGGCTGCAGAGTTTCGACCTTGGAATCTCTGCAATGAAGTGCCTAAAGCCTAATCAATTCAATTGGAGAATAAGTCGCTACTAGCTTACACAACGAAAATGATGCAGGCATGGTATACGTACGGGGCAAACATGGTATACATACGGGACAAGCACGGCAATAGCATGAGTACTAGCACAACATAGCACGAGCGAGATAATGGCACAACTCCATCTATTAACGAGCCAAGCCAAGCATGATCCGGTAGTAGCGGGCCGGCCTAGGTACCACGCACTACAATACACTGCACGCCGCACGGTACTATAGCTATTGAGCCTTACCCGACGCCGTTTTGTGCCACCAGCACAACATGTCAATGATCAGTGTCAACTTTGTAAGTTTGTAGAGCTTCAAATTGAAGTTCGACACTCCCAACTCCTATTAAGGATAACATGGTACAATAAAAAACTAGAATTGTGACAAACTGAATTCTAGGGACGAAGAATGTAATTGTCTTTTCTTTCTTTTTCTTTCTTCGGGCAGCATACTTATTGTTAAGAAATTTGTGAGAGTTATAATGAATTTTGATCCCATGTGTAACTCTTTCAGCTAAATTTTTTATTGGTTGTTTTAAGTCAGATTTAGGAGTTGAATGATGGTTACCTAACGGTTATTTAACATCTCGCAATTGGATTTCGAACCACCAACATACTCTTCCTTAAAGATTCAAAATTTTACTTTGAAAGGAAATAAAGGTCAAGTTTATTTCATAAACCAGATAAGAGACAAGATGATTTCTGGCATATTAGCCCAAAGAGAGAAACATTTGTACAAGCTGATGTGGAGAATCTAATGTATGTCGTGTGTGCAAATTACCTACATTGATACATCCCTTAACCATCGAATCACTTTCCTAGTATTGTGAAATATCATTTTCCAACGTGCATTGATTTATTTGGGGATCCAAAAAGTCCTAAACATATTGCACTTTGATCAATTTAGTCATAAATTTTATTAATTTTGCAAATTGAGTCCTAAACATTTTCACTTTTTGCCAATTGAGAACGCTTAGTTAATTTTGGCTGAAAATCGCTAATGTGAATACCAATTATGCCATGTAAAACAGTTGACGCTAACATTAACAATTTTTAATAATATTTTAATATTTTTTTAAAATTTTTTATTTTTATTTTATCTTTTATTCTCTTTTCCTTTTTTTTTTTTTTCATTCTTTCTCTTCTTGTGTTCCCCTTTTTCCCTCCGAGGTCTTCGGTGAAGGTTGGCGAGGACAGCCTTCGCCTGGCGAAGGCGAGGGTCCCTCGCTTGCAGAATATCTCCAAAAGAAAACAAGATCAGAAGGTTTGAAGCCATTGCCAACTCCCTAACCAAGTGGATCGTCATTCGTCATCTTCGTTCTCTTCGTCTCCTTCCTCGTCTCGCTCAGGAATCTCAAGGGCTCAAGTGCAGATCAGCGCGGACGGCGCTTCATCCTCCATTTTTCTCTGGAATCCCTCTCGCCCGTCCTGCTTCAGAGGAACAATGATGGCGTCATCGACCAAGAGAAGACCCCGCGCTCGGGCTCGAATACGACTTCTACCGCCACACGTGCCCTGCTACTAAAGAAATCCTGAGGTCATCCATGTCCAGAGTCTACTCCCAACGCCCCGAAGTTGCCCCTGCGCTTCTCCGTCTCCTCTTCCACGATTGCTTCATCAGGGGTTGCGATGCTTCAGTTCTCATGGACGTTAGCCATGGAAACCGAAGCCCCCTGTGGGGCGGGCCGGTCCTGGCCCCCACTCAATGTGACAGAGCGGCCCTCACCAACCTGGCCCAGGCTTCCCTCATTGATGGCTGGCAGAGGAAAATGAAAGGAAAAAGAAAGAAGAAATGGAAAAACAAAAGAAAAGGAATAAATAAATAAGTTTTAAAAATATAAAAATATTATCAAAAATTGTCTTCATAAGCAACCATCACGTGCCACGTAGAACAGCCAGCATTCACATAAAAAAATTTCGGCCAAAATTGACCAGATTAACTCAAGTGAACAAAAAGTAAAAAGATTTAAAACTCAATTAACAAAATTAAAAATTTTATGATTGAATCAGTAAAAATACAATAGGTTTAAGACTTTTTGGACAATTTTCTTGATTTATTTTCTGTTTGTCTTGTGTGTGCACAGCATGGGGACATATAATAGATGGTTGTCCCCACTTAGAAGAACTAACAAGGCACCATCCCTAACTTGATCTCCAAGTTTGGGCTATAGTATGCTTTTTCTTTTTCTTAGTGCATCAACCTCAGCACAACACGACCGTCGCTAATCAACTGTCAAATGTCAAATGTCTTCTTGTGGATTGGGTTGTGTCGGAGTGGTTAAGGTAGAAAAAGTCTGGATGACTATGATCCATTGGGACCCCAAGAAGCCTATGATCCCTTTACCATCGAAGGGGTCCATCTCATTGACCAATGTTGATGTTGACCTAACCTTTTGATGTTGATGTATCGAATCATCTGTCGTTCAATTCGAGAATCCTCTTGACAATGTTATCCCCTTATTGCTACAACCCGTGAGAGTTTACTATCGTCCTTACCCATTAGTGCAAATTTATATAGTTAATTCCTAGATTTTTTTTTTTTTAAAGGAAGAAGGTTTAGTAAAAGTCCTCAATCTTGTATATTTAAAAAGAGAATGGACCTAAATATGTTTTAAACTGTTTCATCTAAACTCTGAGACGTAAAATTTGGGAGTATTCTCGCTTAAGCGGAGAAGACAAAGATTCACTAAGGAACATTGGGGCCGTGGGAGGACGGTAGACTCTCCATCTTTCTCCTCAAAGGTTACCATTAGGTAATCAAGTATAGTAGCTTTCCATGCCTAGAGTGAGGTAGTGGAACTTGCAAGAATTCCTACAAAGTCGACCTATGCTTTGCAAAGTGTCTTTCAATTAACTTGTTGGTCCAGTACCCCCGATTGAAAGACATTATGCAAAAAAGGTTTGGTAAAAGTCCTCAATCTTGTATATTTAAGGGGAGAAAACTCAGCAAAGATCCTAAATCTTGTGTACTTTATGAAATTCTAAACTTCTCAGCATTATAATTGGGTGCTAAACATTCTTTAGAAAGTGCAATAAAGTTCATTTAGTAAATAGTACCATCTTTGGCAATGTGTTCATTACAAGATACATCGCTTATGTAAACTTCTATGTGAATCTGGCATCTCTCAAGCAATCTGTTCTTGATTTGATCCTTTTCCTCAATTCTTACCGATCAACCCGCTGGTTTTGCCCTCTTGTTCATAAATTTGTGCCTTGAGAACTAAATCAACCATGTTCTTGTTGGAGGGGGCACAAAAAGAAGAATCGGGGGATTGAAACTTATAGCCAGCAAATCAATAATATCTAAAATGAGCATTGAAATCATCACCACAGACTTATACTTCGTACTTAAATCTGAATCTCTGGTTCCTTAAAACACACCACGAATGTCACCACCTTACTTATTCCTCACAAAACCATAGTCCTTCAACCTGAGCCATATGTCCTCAATTCTTCTATCAAAGCCCCCAAATCATTGTACGAAGAACCCCCTTCTTCAACTGCCCTTTTGGCCATAACCCCAAAGCTCCTTGCTCTGCCTCTCATCTCCCCTGCCCTCTCCCCCACCATTATCTCCTTCACCGCTCTCTCGACCGCCTCCTTCATCACGAAATCCCCCACTAACCTTGCCCACCGCCGGGCCCCGACCCCGACCCCAATTCTCAGGACCTCGGTCACCAGCTTCTCGTTGTAGAACTGCTCCGCGAAGATGGGCCACGTCACCATCGGGAGCCCCGCGCTGATCCCCTCGAGCACCGAGTTCCACCCGCAGTGCGTCACGAAGCCCCCGACGCTCCGGTGATCGAGGATCAGGACTTGCGGGGCCCATCCCCGAATGATCAGCCCTCTGCCTTGGATCCTCTTTTCGAACCCTTCCGGGCAGCCAATCGTCCTGCCCTTCGCCCTCGTTTCCTTTCTCCTCTTTTCTGTCTCTGCTCACAACCCAGACGAAGTCCTGGCCAGAGGCCTCCAATCCCGTGGCGATCTCTCGCAATTGCGCATCCGAGAACTTGGATGTCGTGCCGAAGCAGACGTAGACGACCGAGCCGGGCCCTCTCGAGTCGAGCCACTTGAGGCACTCGTGCCCGTCGATGGATGCTTCCTTCCCTCCTCTCTGGGCCTTCTCCTGCAAGTTCCTATTGCACAACGAAACAGGTCCTATGTGCCAAGCTCTCTTGCCGAGAGCATTCCTGTAGTGATCCACATAACTCGGCTCAAGCTCATGGAAGCTGTTCACTATCATCCCGAAACATTGACCCGCAGCTTGATAAGATCTCTTCAGCAACCTGGTGAAATCAGTCTCGACGCTGATCTTCAGCTCATCCGGGAGCTGAGACCTCGTCATCATGATCTCGTCCGGCAGACCGGGCAAGCGAAACGGCTCGTCGTCCGACGAGACCTTCTCGTGAGGCCTGTGCCTCTGCACGCTCTCGGCCGCACACATGGAGAAGAAGCTCGTCCCGTGGAAGGCCAGCCTCGGGATGCCATGCCCGGCCGCGATGTCGTTCGCAAAGGGAAAGAATATGTCGGCGACCAGCGCCTCGGGGGCCAATTCCTCTACGAGAGCTTCCAAGGGCCAAGACAGCATCGAGATGGCCCTGAAGAACTTCAGCTGGATGTCCTGCGTGGTGACCATGTCGAGGTTCTCGAGGCCTTCTGGGAGACCGACTTCTCGGGTCGGGAACTCGATGGTTCGGAGGTCGATCCGCGATCCAGCGTCGATCTGTAAAGAGTTCTGGAAGACAGGTGCGTTGTGTGGGGTGGTGATTATGGTTGCTCTGGCTCCCCTGGCCGTGAAGAGCCTGGCCATGTCCAAGGTCGGCAACATGTGGCCGTGAGCCATTAGAGGGAAGAACAGGACATGGACTTCTCGATCGGATTCCAGTTCCATGGCAAAGACGACCAAGAAGATGAAGAGGAGGAGGAGGAGGAGGAGGAGGAGGAGGTTATGGAGGTTCAAGAAAGTGCCGATTGATGGAAGGAGAGATTGGGAATCTTGTCATGTGCTTTGTGCTCTTCCAAGATTCTTATTTTAAGGGACTGGCGACATCAAGGTCGTCATCGGGGACCACTTTAGTGTGCCGTGTTTGGAACTCTACTGAGTATCCACGTGGCTTAGTATTTGTGTAGTCTTCCTGTGCACCGAATGGTACTTTGGTCGTGTCTCTTATCTCTATCTTGAAGATGCTGACTTATCGGTAGACTCTACTTTCATATGCTGGCTGTTCTTCCCTTTGGTACAATGATGTTTCGATCTCGGAATTTGGAGTTTGGTCGAGAAATCACTCCTAATTTGCAATCGTTTATGGCCTTTTATCTCCTTAAATTCGTAGTTTGTGCATTTCACAGCTTTGAAAAACTTTGCATATTCCTCATTTGACTAGCAAGATGTTATTCAACGCGCTTGAAGCGTGAACAGTACGAATCTCCCTCAAATGAGACCGGCGTGTACATGTGAAAGGATAGGGTATACTCCCAAAGTAGGCAATAATTCCTCTTGACTAGCTGCAAGGAATCACAATACAATCGTGGAAGACGATTTTTTTTTTTTCTTGTTTTTTGGGGGTAAGTAAAGTGGCGATGAGAGAAGACAAACGCAATAGCTCACTCAAGCACATAATATGCGTTAATAGAGTCTAGCACGCTAGTTCCGAAAGGGCTAAAAGCGTGAAGTAAGTTTCTTTTAGTGAAAAGAGATGGAGTGTTAATGGAAAATTTATCAGTTAGTATAGAAAGGAGATAACCTAGCCTGAGTTTCATTCAGCAAAGGACCATGAGCAATCCATGAAGCATGAATCTGTCTATCTCGGGAGATAATACGTGCGGGAGTAGAGAAATGCAAATCCAATGACTATAAGGAACTAATTAATGTCAAACACTATATACCACGTTCATTAAGTGACAAGGACAGTCTCATTTGTCAAATACATTTAGATGAGATAAACAAAGCTATTATGGCTTGGTGTGTTTAGCTTTTTAATTTAATTCACTGGTGAGTAATTTCATCCGAGGCTTGTTGCTTTTGCATAAAGCTATACATATGGTTCAATATTATGACTAAATTCAAAATGATGAACTCAAATACAACAAGAAAATAAGTTCAAGTTCAAAGGACGTGGATAACACAGACAACCCAATATTTTATAGTTTAATACTCATGTAATTCAATCGAATTCATTACATATCATAACCTGAGTGACATCAAATTCAGTTCATATGAAAAAGCTCATATTTTTGTGTATTTATTGGGTTGCAGTTTGCAATAGATCCCTTTCACCATTTCATCACGGAAAGTCCACACAAAAGTCATTCCAATTTTGAGGAAGCACAATAGTAAAACTCCAATTTTCAGAAAATTTTCTGTCAAAATTCAAAGTGAATGGTTGAAATGGAGTTGTCAAGTATTAAAAAGCTGGTAGCCTCCTTCACCCCCAACCACTTATGCATCCTCAATTCACTTCGGCAAATGGAAAGTACAACCACATTATACGCCAATCGGCATTTCTCAGTGGGAATCTTCCCGCGGGGGGGGGGGTTGGGAAGTTGGTGCCACAAGAATAACTTGCTCTTTTTCCTTTCTTTCTACCAAGAATTGGATTAATTTTAAATGCACGGCGCCAGAAAAAATTCTCCTTGCACACCACATATTCATTGTCATTGATCTAGACAGTTGGTCAGTTTCTCGTATCCTAATTCCCCATATCGATGTAGACCTAGTCATGCATGTGCATTCCCTTGAGGCTCGGACCGAATTGCAAGGTCCTGAAGGACTTTCGGGTAGGGTTGGGCGAAGAAATTTTGGTGAGAAAGTACGGTTAGACTCGTAGGTCCGGGCCCACCCAAAGGTCCCCTTATTTTAATGGTGATTTATGTGAGTTACGCAATAATCGACATCTGTTCTATTACGAGTTTTATTTCAAAAAAAAAATTCTTGAAATATCATCTAAAATTTTACATATTGATATTTGAAAATTTTGAAACGTTTGTAGTATTTTACAATTCAGATTATAAAAAGTAGAATGATTCACTCTGACCGGACCTACTATGGTGCATGTTCTTGAATGCTTCATCATGCAGACTCAAGGGATATCTTTATCTTTGACCTCTTTTCTTTCTTTTTTGATTTATGTTTTTGAGGGATGACGGTGGGTTAGGCCTAATGGGGTATTCAACATTTCCCATGTTATAATTGGATTTAGGTTGCGTTTGGTTCAGTTTTTTTAAAGGGTTTTGGGCCTTTAAAAGTCCTTAAAAAAACTAAAAGATTTGTAATTAAGTGTTTAGGGTTACCGGATGAGCTCATTGCACCATTTACAAACGAAGTACAATCTGGAATGAGTTTAGAATTTATCTAAATTTGACACTTGAGTTAAGAAGAGTTACTTTGCTAAAATATTATCTCCTTTAAAGAATGTAAGATCACTAATGTAATTTCATACACTCGAAAGTAGATTCACCTGTACTTATTTACATTCTTTTACAAAATCCACGATTGTCTCCCTCTTCACGATCGGTAAAATTGAGGAAGCTGGCTTTTAGGACAGACTTGCTGTCGAAGGCTTCTCTTTCCTTGTGCTCATTGTCCAATATTAACTCCTGAGGTACAATTGCAGTTGAACTTTCACATCCGAGCTCACGTTTTCTGTCTCATTAGCTTAAAGTAGAGGCATTTGCGCATTTGGTAATCATGTGTCTGCATCATGTGAAATCTGCAGCAGTCTGAAACGAAGAGAAGTTGTATCCCGAAAGCGAGTGTGAACCATACTACCAAGAATGCTTCAACTCGTGCATCATTGCTCGATTTTCTGGTATCTGTTAGGATCTGCTAATCTAAGCAGTCATCGGACTAAGTGAGTATTGATTACTGGTTAGAGCGTGGCCTTTGGGACTGCAGACAACCGTGCTTTCACTGTCTATCGTCAGCATGCCTAAGCCCAAATTTCGATCTGTCAATGTTCATCGTCAGAATATGACCATGTTATTAGCTTAGTACTTTACTTTGTGGGTGCACAAAGCGCCATACGAGTCTTCTCGGTCAAGCATTTGACCTCGGTCACGTTACTCACTTCCGAGGCCTGGTTAGCTCACGATACTGCTTGGTTCTCTAGAGTCCGCGCCTGACGAGAGGACCATTTCGCATCATTCTTCATGGAGTTAATCATGTCTTGCTTTGATTTCTGAGGCAAAAGTAGTCCTAGTTCCTCTTAGATTCTGTCTCGCCGGGAATTGACCTAAGCAGTGAGATAGATTTTCACCAAAGTCTGATCTTTGGTTTTAATTGAATTGGAAAGGAAGTAAATTGCGCAACAAGGATCAAGAAAAACTAAATCTAAAGGAAAAGGAAATACAAGTATAGGAAACTGATAAATTGAAACTGATAAGATACATAAGTTGGGTGCTGATGAGCCTCCACAATTTAACACGGCTTTATATAGTCTACTACAAAGTGTAATTGCCAGTAAATGATTAATAGTCAAATTGATGTGGTTGCAACCGCATCTCCACAACTTTAGGCTCCATGATGGCACATCAACCTTATCTACAAGCGGTTACAACTTTTTAGTTGCCACTTATTTAACCGTAATCAATATATTTTTATCTTCCATTAGCATTTTCACTTCATCTTCTTTCTCTAGTTCCCCTACATTCGACACATAGCCAAATTTGCTTTACTAAGTCATAATTGTTGACCAATCGCCATCATATGGCGACGATAGTCAAATTATACTTAATACCAAGCGCTATATTCATGCAAATCAGCATCATGTCGATTAAAAAGACTTGGTCATTTTTTTGGTGTCAACTTCAACATCGGAATGGTTCTTATCGGAATGGTTCTTAAATGTCTTAACTGAACCCTTTGAACCCACAACAAGAGAAACCCTTACACACACATCCTGTATCATATGAAGAACAGAGCAACAAGCATAGTAAAGATGGTGTTTACAGTAACAGCTTTATTCTTCATAAGTTTTCCTCGTCACAGCACACGCCCCTCGCTCCTCAAAGTTACAAGAGCGAATTAGAGTGCCTAACACAAGCTAAGGGCATTCCTATCATGCTTTACAAGATTACTTGCAAAAAATCCCCACACATGAAACCTGTAGGTCAACATACAAAGTAGCTATTCACATTTGCAAGGATCTACTTCTTTGCATCACGAGCAATGCGGTGCAAAGCAAGCTCTCTGATCAAAGCATTCATATCCGAGTATGAGGACCCTCCGTCCTCGATAGCCCTCCTCGCCTTGTCGGCTAGTAACTTGGCTCTGTCTCTCATCGCCTCTGCTTCATCCCCCACCATGACTTGCCTCAAAGCCTTCTCTATCCTGTCCTTGCTCACTATCTCTTTGTCCGCAACTATGCCCACCCACTGTTGAGCCCCAACTCCTACACCAACTCTCAGCACTTGGGTCACCAGCTTCTCGTTATAGAACTGCTCTGCAAAGACCGGCCACGTCACCATTGGCACCCCGGGGCATATCCCTTTGAGGGTCAAGTTCCATCTGCAGTGCGTCACGAATGCCCCGATCGCCTTGTGATCGAGGATCAACACCTGAGGTGCCCAGTCCTGAATTATCAGTCCCCAGTTTTCTGATTTCATCCTCTACTCGAATCCTCTCGGGAGCCACTCCTCATCACCACCGGCCTCATCCTTGTCCCCGCCGCCCTTGTCAGCTTTTTGGACGACCCAGATGAACTGTTGCCCTGAGGCCTCAAGCGCCAGCGCGATCTCCCTGAGCTGATTGGAAGAGAATTTGGCCACGCTCCCGAAAAATATATAAATAACTGAATTAGGATCTTTCGTGTCAAGCCATTTTAGGCACTCGTGTTCGTCGACCGTGGCCTTCTTTCCTCTCCTAGCCTTGTCTTCAATGTCCCTATTGCACAGTGAGACCGGACCAATGTGCCATGCTCTCCTTCCTAGCACATTCCTGTAGTAATCAGCATAGTCAGGCTCTAGCTCGTAGAAGCTGTTGACTATGACCCCGAAGCTTCGAACCTCTGATTCCTTGGCTTCACGGTTGAACCTTGTGAAATCATTTTCAACGCCGGAGCGGAGATGTTCCGGAAGCTGCTTTCTGGTCAATTTGATCTCGTGAGGGAAGTTGGGGATCGCAAAAGGGTCTGAATCAGATGGCACATTCTTGTGTGGCTCATGAAGCATAACACACGCCGTCGCGCATAGTGCGAAGAAGCTCATTCCATGGAACACCATCCTAGGGACTCCTAACCTCTGGGCCACATCAGTTGCCCATGGAAAGAACATGTCAGCCACTAGACAATCAGGAGGGTCCTCACTTAGAAGGTCCTCCAGTGGCTGCTTCAGCATTTCTGTGGCCTTAATGAATTTGAGGAACATTTCTTGGGACGCGACCGAATCTAGACTTTCGCATCCCGGAGGCAACCCGGCCTCTACGGATGGGAAATTGACCGTCTTGACATCAATCTTGGCGCCGAGCTTCTGGGTCCTCTGGATGGTTTGAGCAAAAATCGGTGCATTCAGTGGGGTGGTGATGATGGTTGCTTTGAGGCCTCTAGATGCAAAGAGTTTGGCCATGTCTATGGTTGGCAAGATGTGGCCATAAGCCATGAAGGGAAAGAAGAAGATGCGAAGCTGACGTACATTATCGCTTCCCATGACCCTGCAATAGGGACAAGAGTTCCCTAAAATTCAAGCAGAAGAGAGGTCAAAGAGCCAATCTCGTCACTTCAGCTCGTTTTGTGCTTACTCATAGGTTGCTTCCATATATATATATATTGGTGTTTGCCTCTGAGTGAGAGAGAGAGAGAGAGAGAGAGAGAGAGAGAGTTCAGGAAAAGAGAAGAAACTTTCAGATTCTTCCTCCATAGATCACGCTTGTGGTCGTAGTTGCGAGAAGATGAACACGTTGTATGCTTGTCAGGAACAGCCAAATGTCAGCCAAATCCTGTCACTGCCAAGAGCTTATTTTATATTTTGGGATGATTCTAGACTATGGATAACGAAAGCGATGTTCCAGATTGCAAAGTGAATTCATGCACGGTTCTACATCCAGAAACTGGTAGCAAACACGAATGTTTGGTCCCAAATACATTTATAGCTCGGAAATTTCTCCAAATTAGCGAGAAGGAAGCACATCGAAACAAGACAGAAGAAGGATGAGATGATAGAGTGATGAGTTCTAGTTCGGCTCAACTTAAATAATTCATGCTTGAAACTTGGGTTAAGATCGATCGAATTGAAATTTCCTGTCGAAGCTCGACTCTATAAGAAATTCGACGTACTTTGAACTTGACTGTACTCAAGCTAAAATGCAGGGTATTCCATGAGGATGTTCAACGCTTGGGTGTCAAAGATGCGCCTCCCCTTTGCAACACTTTTACATGGACAAAGGCCCATAAAATGTTAAGTTAATGCCTCCCTGTATATGACCAGGAGGATACATCGTCCAAAGGCATTTTGAAATTCGGTATTATTAATGAAAGAAATATTACACAAATAGTCCTAAACATTTAGCTCAGCTTGTAATCAAGTCCTAAACATTTGAATTTGTACAATCAACTATAAAACGTTCTTTATCGATCAAGTATATTGGATAATCTCTCACATAAGTTCGTTGATGTAATATGCCGAAATGTAAAGTGGCTATCTTTTATCAATATGAGCATATTTGACCATGACGTTGCACGATCATCATGTCAGATAAGACAATTAGTATAACATATGGGCCTAGCCCAACCCATGTTCTTTAAGCTCAGCCCAATTTCTTTCTTCCTTCAACATATTTGTGCATTGGAAGCTAAAGAAAGAAAAGAAGCAGCAGCAAGCGGCGATCAAAACTAGAAAAAAGGGGGAGAGCTCGTTCGTTGAGAAAGAAGAGGGGAAAAAGGGCAAAGAAAAGAGAGATAGAGGGAAAGAAAGAAAGAAAGAAAGAAGAAGGATAAGGAAGAAAGGAAAGGGGTTTTGCATGTACATATAATAGGGACCTCGCCAAGTCAATTCAACTTCAATTCACAATGTCCAATAAGTGCTTGTGCCCTTTGTTCATCCAAGG
The DNA here is from genome assembly GCA_016097545.1 of Eucalyptus victrix. Taxonomy (NCBI): domain Eukaryota; kingdom Viridiplantae; phylum Streptophyta; class Magnoliopsida; order Myrtales; family Myrtaceae; genus Eucalyptus; species Eucalyptus victrix. Next base: position 26,216,656 of record CM027841.1, read on the forward strand.
AGACAAATTTTTAGAATTAGAGTGTAGATTTCAAGTTTTGTAAAAATCGAGCTGCGAAGTCCAAATTTTGAGTTGTTGAGCTATGGAATTTTATGAAAATTGAAGATTATGGTGTTGTAGAACTGTGAGTTTTGACGAGAGTCTATTTGAAGCAACAGTTTAGTTAGAGCAAAATTTTGGGGTTTCGTGAGCACTTAGGTTTGAATAATTATTTTTAGTGAGTGATTTGTTAACATGTAAGAGTTGTTTTATTAGCAATTAAGTGTAGTCTAGTCAAGCCCTTAGTTAAAGTAACATTTTGCTTGATTTTGAGGTCAATTTTCGATTAATTGATAGATTACGAGATCGTTGCATGTTTAGTCACGTTATTTGGTTTGGAGTATGCCCCGGTCAATTGTGCTATCTCTTATTTGAGTTTATAAACTCATATTTCAAAAGTGATATGGATTATCTATAATATGAGTTATGAAATGAAATTTTTATTGCATAAACATTTAGATCAAGCATTTACTACCTTTTAGTATCTATGAATAATTTGAGAATCGTTTTAGGAAATATATTGTAAAAGGATACATATATGTATTGTGTTACAAACTAGTTTATGAAATGAATGCTAAAATGGTGTAAGTATATTATGTCTGATGAACAGAGTTGGGAAAAATGATACATTTTTATGAGTTTGTTATATATATATATATAAATACTTTATTATATACATTCCCTTGATAAATTGAGTTGTGAAAGGTTATTTGATTCAATTTGTGAAATCAATTTATGATATGCATTATGGATTTGGTTTGGTTGAAAGAATTGACTTGTAAAAAGCTATGTTTGGGTTTGTGCAAACAATTATGATGTGGATTAGCTAAGAGCTAAGTGCTCCACAATTACACAAGTCTCATAGAAGCCACCTCTAGGGCTTTGTGCCATTTTATTTATGCTAGCTAAGGGCTAAGTGCTACATAGAGATGTGAATCTCATGAGAGCCACCTCTAGAGCCTTATGCCATTGATATATGTTGACCAAAGTCTAAGTGTTATATGGAAACATGAGTCTCGTGCAAACCATTTCTAGGGCCTTGCATCATTGATATATGTTGATCAATGATTATGTGTTACATGTTGATGCAAGTCTTGTGAGAGTCACCTATAGTACTTTGAGATATTATGTGATTTGAGATTAGTCAATGGAATAGACCATTGACATATGATTTGATGAGATTAATCAATGGAATAGACCATTGACATATGATTTGATAAGATTGGTCAATGAAATTGACCATTAAAGGATGATGCGGTGAAATTGATTAATGGGCTAGACCATTAATTATTTATTATGATATTATTGATGAAAATGGGTATTTCTACTATGGAGATAGTTATGTTAAAGTATTATATAACTCATTTTGATATTGTAATTTTGTCATATAGTAGGTTTGGAATTATTGAGTTTTTGTATTGCTTTTATAAATATGCTTGATTGGTGCTTGATCTGTTTGGAAGAGATATGCATTACTTACTAAGATATGGTTGCCCACCCCTTTCCTTTCCAATCTTTTCAAGTTCCTTGCTTAGTTAGTAATAGAGCGAGAGTGATATGAACTGGTAATTTTGATAGTTGAATTTCGTGGGTGAGTTGAGATAGTTTGATATATATCTAAAATGACATTTGTTGAGTTTAGTCAAGTTGAAAGTACATATAAACTTTTGTTAGAATATAGAAACTCTATGTCTTGTTAATGTTGACACTACGTCCTTCAAATGAAGAAAAGGACGGCCATATCATTATCCCTATTCATATAGTATCTGAGTTGTGACATTTATTGTAAGAAGGAACATAAAATAGCCAAAAAATTTTTAAAATTTGCAAAAAGCCTAGAAATAACAAGAAGTGGACTTATCCTTGGAGAGAGAGTATGGATCCAAACAACTGTTGCCCTACGCCTCCGAAAAGTATCACCCGACTCTCCTCGATCCCAAACAAGAGCTTGGCTTGGGCAAAAATTTAAACTTTTTTTATTTTAATTTTTAACAATGGTGGCGCCATTGCTTGCCACCATTGCACCACGATTGGGGCGACCTTTGGAACAGGGTGAGGTTCGGTTCGTTTGAATGATTAAATGGTACTCAATAATTTTTTTTTTTAAAAGATTTCATTGTATAAATTCAAGCTTTTATTTAGGATTATTGGGGCAATTCCTCTTATTCAGCGATCCCTATGTACTTTCAAATTCAGTGGAAGTGAACTCTCTCTAATTCTCCAAATCCAATGAGATAAGGGTGGATTTCCAAGACATGACATTTCATATCCATTGCACCTGCACTTTTGTACATTCTCACCTGAAACCGTCATGGAGGCTTGGAATGGAATTCATTTTCGCATGATAGACAGTACAGGGTCGGTGAATGAAAGAGACATCGAAGTGCAAAGGAGGAGCACCTGCACTATTTACCCTAGCAAGAACGAGCCTGCTGTCTGTCGTTTTTCCAGCTCTGCACCGGTTGTGCCTCAGTGATCATTAACTCCAAGAACACCCCCACAAAGATTTGAAGATATGGAAGGGATTGGGGACTAATGTTGAGGTGGTGCCCTGCCTCTGTCTATCTAGTGGCATCTTGTCTGCTTGTTTAGAGTTATCAATAATACACCTGCTCAAGTAGCCAGGACAGAAGGGACCATTTTTGTAACTTTCCCTGGATTGTTTTTTTCACCAATCGCACTAAACGTTACATGTTAATTTAGTAAAGGGAGAAGCACAACCGATGAAAGGGAGTCGCTAAAGAATTTATAGAAACCAGCACGCCAAGTAAAGGGGATTTGATCCTTCGATTCAACTCAGTGTTCGACTTGTGCACAAACTCAGTGAAATATGGTAATCTATAAAGGCCTCAAAAGAGCTTAAGGACCAAAATAAATGTAAGATATATGCATATATATTGTCTATGTTTATACAAATTACTGATCATATTACATAGTCACATTTTAAAATCACCTATAAATAGAATACTTGTCTAGATAGAATAAAGATTTCTTTTATTTTATGCAATTTTAACATTAAAAAAAACTAATGATATGATAAGTGCATTTCTTTTAAGTTATTAATAGCCAAAAAAATTATTCTTCGTAACTTGCACTCTATTTTTTTTTTAATTTTTTACTCCGTTCGATGCTGCTAGAGAATTTTAAAGACCCGCACGCCAACCCAAAAGGGGATCCAATCCTTAAGCTGTACTCGGTCTTTGACCTGAGCATAATCTCAAAGAAACACGGTAATCAGAAAGGGCCTCACGAAAGCCGAAAGGCAAAGATGACATGATATATTATATTCACAAAATGTACATTTTTTTTTTCATAAATTACTTCGCATTTACACATGTCAAATTCTGAAATTACACTTGTCACATTCTGAAATTAACTTGTCTAAGGCGGAATAAAGACTTTCCTTGATAATTTGTGCGAATCTTAACGTTAAGCAATGCAGTCATGACATGTGATAAGTGGGTTTCTTGCTTTTTCTGATAAACAAATGATGATGATGATAGGATGATTCTTTTTCTTGCCCTTTTCTTGCTTTGGTGGGGCACCATGATGATACGAGGATTGAATTTGACACCACCACTCGTCCCCAGCGGGTCCCACTCAATTGCTCCATCTCCGCCGCGAAATCCGCTACATTCCTCCTCCCCTCGCCGCTCCTCCGCCCTCTCCTCCGCCCACTTGTTTGACTTTGACTGCCGTCCGTACGTTCCATTAGTCACTTCCCACTCTGCTTCTCTTCTCCTGGCCCGTTATTCAACACATAGTACATTTCAATGAGTGAAAGAAAATAGTTTAAGACAAAATAGGGAAGTTTCTTTTTTGGAGTGACCGTAGAAGCTCATGCTCATCAATTTTAAGAATTTGATGAAGGGTCACACCAAGTTTCAGTAAATCTTCTCTAATTTATTTTCAAATAATTGTAAAATTATTTTCATAAATATCTTCATTCCGTGGGATATTTACTTTATCATGTCTAGCTGCCATACTCCATCCGTTGAGCATAACTTAGAGTTGATAACATTTCTTTCATCATCATTTATAAGAGCATGTGTAAATAAATGCTTTTTGAAAAAAAAAAAGAGCTCTATAAAGTATTTTAATCTTTTTTCTGTAAAAATCATACAAGATTAGTATGACATAAGACGATACTTATATGTTTTCGAAGGTTCCATGCAATTCAATGAGAGCCGCAAGAAAAGGAAAAATATAAAGTAAAAGATAAAAGTTTTAATAAAAATTGGGATATAAAAATATTTGAATCAATTAAAAGAAATTTCTAAAAAGAAAAGGACTCAATGGTTACGGCCAAAAAAATAAATTCTAATTATCAGGGAATACTTTCACCGTCAACTCCAGTTAACATTTTTTTCTAAGAGAAAAGACCACCAAAAACTTAAATTTTGTCCAAAGTGACAAATTTATCTCAAACTTTTTTTTGCAACATGAAAAATCCCGAACTTTACCAATCGTCACACATTTTTTTTTCGCGACACAAAAAATCCCGAACTTCTATCCATGTGACACATTTACCCTAAACTATATGACATTATAGTCTTTTACTTTTTAAATTTTTTTTATTTTTCTTCTTCTTCTTCTCTCTTCCCTTTGCCAAAGCCGACGGAGGGAAGAGAGAAGAAGAAAAAAATAAAAAATAAAAAAGGAGAAACAAAAAAATTAGACAAAAATGCATTGGTAGGGAAATTGTGTCACCATTTGTGAAATTTGGGGTTTTTCATGTCACAAAAAAATTTTGGGGTAAATTTGTCACTTTATGCAAAGTTTGTGATTTTTGATGATTTTTTCCTTTTTGTTTTTTTCTAATTGTTAAGGAGAGGGAATACTACCAATTGTTATCTCGCCTCGGCTCAAAAGTGACTTATCCTACCAAACACAAACTCCAATATACTATGACTAACCAAGTCACGACAGAAGCCCAATACAATCGGAATAAAGAGCCGAAAGTGCTTATTGGTAAATATATTTTGATTTCATTTTATGGGAAAGTTAAAATTATTGAATTAAGGGCCAACGACTCCAAATACTTGACGCGGGCTTCTCACACGTGTCCTCAAGACAGTTCATGTGTAATGTTCTCTTTTGTATCATCCCCCCACGGAACGTCTCTTAATTGCTCTTTGTACAGGGTAGGTCAGTGCCACTGTTCTTGCTTTTCTTTTCTTTTTCCCTTTCCCTTTTTTTTTTTTTCTCAATTTTTTCTCAATATATATTTTTTTTCCTGGGGAGTTCATCGTTGCTGAAAGTGAAAATCTCTGTTCTTTTTTTATAATATTATTTATATTTTTCTCTCTCTAGTATTATTATTAGCGTCCAAGGAGGTTGTTGTCGGTGGACCGACAGCATCCAATGATACCATTTTTTCTTTTCGTTTAAAAATGCCGTCTTCACTGCGTTTTCATGGAGTTTTGTCTCTCTCCTCCTTCGCTTTCGAAGTGACGTCTCGCTCGAGCTCCGACGGCTGCTCAGCTCCCGGCCTCTTCACCAACGCCCGCGTCCTCTTCCGATCGCCGGAAAATGGCGAGCCGTCCGTGAAGCGTTGACGTCCTTAGGCTTGACTCTTGGTGGTGGAGTAGTAGTGAAAGAGTAAGAACGAACGCAGAGCGACTGCTTCTTGGAGTCGTTTTGTGCGGCTCTTTTTTGTTTCTGCATGATCGGAGCTTGAGTTTTCTGCTGATGGGTTCGTTCAAGAACGCGCTCTGGTTTTGTTTTGTCCATGTCTGGATGTAATTTAGCCAAACCCATTTCTGCTTTTCTCGCGCTGTGATCAACTTAGAGTGGTTCTTTTTCTTGGTTGTTGATTTTGATGTCAAGTCATTTCGCGGTCGTCTGGAATTTCCTTTGTGTGAGACAGCAGGTAAAAAAATGGAATATGTTAGATATTTCTTAGATTGAGTGACTAATTGGGGATGAGAAGCTTCCCAGTGAATCATAGCCATGAATAATTGGATTCTGCGGTCAAAAGTTTGTCGGGCTATCAGTTTATTCGCGGTAATTTGTCGTGTTGCTTGAATTTGAATTATGTTTAGGTACTGTCTGTTCATCTTACAGGTCCTTTTAGTACGAGGCATCGCTTTATGGATGGAATTTAGCTTTTAATTCGTGTAGCATCATCATCTGTTTGAATCGTTTAGTTTTAATCTGTGCTTATCATGATACGAAATGAGCCTACGACAGGATGCAGTTCGGATCATGACCTTCAAGGAAGCGGTGCATGAATTCACCACTGCTTTTGCTCGCGTGGTATTCACAATGTCAAGCTACTTTGAACTGAAATTGTCTTGTTCTGTGTCATTCTTTGGCATAGCATTTTTTTTATCCTGACTAGTTCTCTTTTTGGGTGATTCATAAGCATGTGATTTGAAGAGATTTAGTCATGTAGGAGGTTTAGACTTCAGAGAAGGAGAGATGTCTCTTGTTTTGAATTGTACATCTTCTTTATGAGAGTGTGATCTAAATTTAGTTGACATTGGATTTTCACCTTGGATTTAGAACAAGGAAAGACCATGGATCACAAGACTTGGCGCTGGAAGAAAAGATCATCTGAGAAAACCATTGTTACGAATGATAAAGCGGATGACACAATCAATAGAACAGAAGAAAAGGTAGCTGCAAGTTTCCTGAGAACACCAAACTTGTTCGCTAGAAGAAAAGAAAAGCCCCATTTCGTCTGCATCATCCAAACTCTCTAGTTTCTTCTCTTGCTATAATCAAACTGTCAATTACATGAAGAATGTCATTAATTGCCATTTGCAATCGTAACAGGTGCGAATGACTTTTTCGGAGAAAGAAATAGAAGGCCATGGATCTTTCAAAGACCGCTCGGACAAATTTGCTTCGATCCTCATTGACTGTCAAGCAAAAGATGAACTTATTCTGAAACATGAAAAGGCAACAGAAGAAGCTATTGCAGGTAATTTATGTATATCTCTGTCGGAGCATTCTCCATCACTTTTCAATTTACTCTCTGCAAGTTGCTAATATTTTTCGAAAGATTATTGTCCTGCCATAAGTGCATTTTTTTACTCATTCACCATTTATGTACTTGTAGACAGAGACAGAGCCGAGGCAAGGGCAATTCTCCTACAGCAAGAACTAGACCAAGCTCTAAGGCAAGGAGTGGCTGCAAACGAGAGATTGACTCATTTAGACACAGAACTGAAAGAATGCACTGAGCAACTGAATGCTCTTCAGGAAGAATCAGAGCTGGCAACACTTGATGCCATTGCCAAGGCATCAAGGGAATTTATAAAAGCACAGAAGAAATCCGATGAGAAACTACGTGATGCTAGTAAGAAGCTTGCTAGTTTATCTCTTGAGAACACTCGCCTCAATGCCGAAATCACAGCAAAAGAGAAACAGATTGAAGATCTCTATAGACGTAAATCTCTGGCGGAATCAGAGTCCGACGCGCTAATGGCCAGATTGGATTGTACTGAGAAAGAAAATGCTTTTTTAAAGTATGAGTTCTGCTTGCTTGAGAAGGAACTCGTGATTCGCAACGAGGAGTTGGAATATAGCCGGCGTTCTGCCGAAGTGTCGAACAAGAAGCACCAGCACAACCTGAAAAAAATCTCAAAATTGGAAGGAGAATGTCAGAGACTTCGTCTCCTTACACAGAAAAGGTTGCAAGGTCCCCTTGCTTTGACAAGGATGAAGGGTGAACTGAAAATGCTGGGCAGCAATCAAACCGAGGGAAGAAAAATAAAGCCAGGCTTAACAACCGACCTTATTGTCAGAGGAAAGAATTCTCATGAAATCCCGAGCAATAGGATGAAGTACCTGATGGAGCAACTGCATGATGTAGAAGAGGAGAACAGGAATCTCAAAGAAATTATATCAATCAAAGATGCAGAACTTCATTCTTCGAGGATCTCACATGCGGGGACAACTTCACGGTTGTTGCAGGTTGAGGCTCAGGTCGCTGACCTCTCGAATGGTCAATGCAAGGATTTGGTGAGGTGTGAACCTTTGTTGAACGATCTCTTCCAAGTATCTGATTTAGATGACAGTGCTAGTTCTGGATCATGGGCAAATGCACTGATGTCAGAACTAGAGCATTTCAGGAACGGTAAAGTAAAAAATGCCTTGGAGTACAAGCATACAAGCTTAATGAGCGATTTTTCTGAGATGGAGAAGTTGGCTATGGTTTCTGTAGAATCGCCATCAGGAAGCGAAAGTTTGTGTTGTTCAACCTGTAAAGAGATGGTCAGAGGTGACCTGAGTTTTGGTGACACTAAGAAGATGATCCAATCAGAAAACACACAAACTCCAATGTCTTTCGACTGGCTTCAAGTTGTATTGAGCGCAATCATGGAGCAACAGCGGGCTTCAAAAAGAAGCACGGTCGAGATTCTAGAGGACATTAGAATTGCTTTAGGGTTAACGAATTCCAGAGCTCCTGAAGAAGCACAAGCAACAATGACTCCTATGTGCACTGGAGAATCTGACAGTCCTCCAATTTCTGGTTACCTAACCTGGAAGTCTCCAATCGCATCTCCGGTCATTGGCTCCTTGGGTAAAGCAAACATTCAAGATGAAATGGGAGGACAAATTCAATCAAAGCTGACGAATTCTATTGAAAAAATTGTTCATCTGGTTAAAAAATTCAACCCAATGTCTACCCTTCCTTCCAGAGACCTTGGAAAGAATCAGATTCCCTCAGCACTCAACCGGGCCACGCCAAAAGACTGTGAAATCCACGTGTTTCAGTGGCAGAGCACAGAACTGCGCGTCATCCTGCAAAAGTTCATTAATACCTGTAACGATCTCCTGGATCATAAGGCTGGTGTAGAAACATTTGCTGAAGAACTTGCTTGTACTTTGGATTGGATCCTGGACAAACATAGCACCCCGAAACATGCTTCCAGTGTCAGACATAAGATCAAAATGCATAGTGGTTGGACCGAATCGCCACTGAATTCGAAGGAACCTGAAGTTTATGAGGATGTTCTACCCTTGGTGTCCAAGTCAACTAGTGTGGCTAAGAGGGAATCATCGTGTTCGCGCAATCTGCAAGAAGAGAACCAGAGACTGAAACAAGAGTTACAGAACGTGGAAACTGCTAAGGAAGGTTTGGAAACCAAGCTACAGATGGCGAATAACAACATAATAGTCTTGACGACCAAGCTTCAGCAAGCCGAGGAAAGCATCAGAAGCCTGAACCTGGAACTGGAGAATCTGAAGGAGGCGAAGAGAATTGTTGAGGATCAGATTGAAAACCAGAAATCAATGAATGAAGATCTTGACACCCAGCTTACCGTGGCCAAAGCCAAACTCAACGAGGTCTTCCAGAAGTTTTCATCATTGGAAGTCGAACTAGAGGATAAGAACAACTGTTGTGATGAACTAGAGTCTACGTGTCTTGAGCTTCAACTTCAGCTAGAAAGGTGATGATTGCTGCTTAACATTTATCTTTTTGAGGCAGTTTTCTGAATTGAAAGCTGATTTTCAAACGCCTTGACTGCAGTACCGCAAAGGAGACTCCAAAGTATGCAACCCATCAAGATCAAATGCTATCACAGAGTGTAAGTCATTCACATCTTTTCATAGACTTTGTGTATCAATACACCACTACTTGAATAAAAATTAGGAACTGAAACAGTAAATTTATCTTTGGACAATAGAGGATTGAATCAAATTAATTGTTTTATGTCAATTAAAACTTCAGGGATTGGAGATCACTGCAGCTTCGGTCAAGTTGGCTGAATGCCGAGAAACTATTCTGAACCTCAGCAGACAACTGAAGGCTCTGGATCCACTGCGGGAACCGGCATTATCGAACAATGCTTTACCGGGCTCCGACTCCACAAATACTTCCAAAAACAACAAGAGCTTGAACAAGCGCCTCTCTCTACGTGACCGGATGCTGGCCGAGGACAATCCTGAGGCTGCCAAGGATCAAGAAATAGCAAGCGAACCCAATCCAGCGAAACTAAATGCCTTGGTTGTTGCTAACGTTCCCGCCCGAACTCCAGAGGCATATCTCGGGCTACACAACAGATCTGGCAACAGCTTCGCAGGGGCGCTCGCTGTCGTTCCCACCAAGAGGCAAGGCGGGATCAGTTTCCTGGGGAGACTGCTGCTCAGGAGGAAGAGAAGGAGCAGGACAAGGTCCCAATCTATGTCTAAGATATGACATTGGCAAGAATGGAGGATTGGGCACTAGCTGGAGATCAACAGCCTTGACCATTGTTAGCGTTCCATCTGGACATGAGACCTTTCGGTTGTTCTGCTTGAATAATGAAGTCCTGCTGATTGCTAGTTTGCGTACGGTTTGATTTCTGTGTACATAACCTAGTTCTATGGAAAAACTTATTTTGTTTCGGTTCTCCTCAAATCCCTGTTAGGATTTTGCAAAGTCTTTCGTTTTATCCCTACTTCATTCTGTCATACGTACCAACACTTGAGCAGGGTTTTTGATCTACAAGAAAACGGTCGGGCCATTGCAAATGACATCGTAGCAGTGAACCAAATCGGTAGCGTGCGAATAAAATGCCAAAAAATTCACTGCATAATGCTTATTGTGTTGCCCTCAATGTTCTCTACGATGATAGGAAAGAATTCACGATAATATTGTTCATCTGATATGTGTGCACTCAACCCATTATGTTTGGTAAATGGTCGAACCGGGTTCGGAAGCGTCATATTATATATGTCCCGAAACCGGGTTTGCACTCAACCCATTTGGCTCATAGTTACCCATTTTCTTTCCTTATGATTTGAATGATGACGTGTGTCAAGACACGTGGGCATTCCATGTTGGATCTGTTATTCTCTTCATCAAATCCGTCTTGCAATCTTCTAGCACGTGTTGATGTATATACATTTTAACGGGATATTGGATGGAATACTAAGGATAGATTTGTATTAGGGGTATCATTTTGGAATTTTTTTATGAGATGAAAATTAATTTTGGATAAATGTGCCATGGGATACTCACTTGAGATTTTTTATGAGATAAAAATTAGTTTGAGGTAAATGTATTATGAGTGTACCAATTTGAGATTTTGAATAGTATCAATGATGATAAGCTCCTCTAAAGTTGCTTCTAAGATACACATAGGAATATTGACCATTTTGCTAGAATGGCCGCCTCTTCATTGGAAGAAAAAGTTTTGTTGCTTCATTCATAAAAGTAGCTAACCCCTTAAAAAAAATCGATTGCCTACACCAAGATTTAGGAGCTCCTTTTTCCTTTTTGTTAGTGGCCGTTCTTTTGGCTGCTTTCCTGCCACTGTTTTGGCTGTTTTCCTACTGCTCTTTCAGTGGTTGCGGTTCCTTTTTCTCGACACCCTTCCACTTGCTATGACTTGTTTTATTATCATGAGTGTAAGTTCTTGATGCCGAGTCCTTGCTATATAGCTATATAGTTTTTTTTGTTAAAAGTCAATATATCTCTTACCTTCAAAAATAAATAATTTTAAATATACATCTATCTATATAAATATATTATAACAAGCTCTCTTTTAATATTGATTCTAAAATTGACCCCTTGGGATTGTATATTGATAGAATTGAGAAATAAAAAAGATATGCCGAAGAAAGTAATTATGTATATTTCAATCCATCATATTGAACATTGCATTAGCCTATATATAGGTTTTATGAGACAACTATCTAAAATAACATATATCAAGATATGCACAAATAAGATATTTGTGCAATCTTGATTGATAGACACAATCAATATTAATATCATAATTGTTTGTAACATAAGGTAATATTCTATAGAAAATTTTAAGAATCTCTAATATAATATCACTATCATCTCCTCAAACTCAATGCGATATCAAAGTAGTTAACTATTTGAATTAATTCGAATAGTACCATGAAAATTTGTTTCTCTAACAAAACCACAGGGCATCAAGCTTTCTGATCCATGGTGAGGTGATGTGTGAGGCAGCGCCTTCCAAATCTAGCTCATGTGAGAGTGGCGAGTCTGGCGGAAGTGTGGGCTTCTTGAAACGATGTGTGAAAGGTCGAGAATTAGAAGGGAAACGGCAAGTGGCTAGTGTAGCTAGCTTGCAAAATAGACACGACCTATACGATTAACATCATAGCATCAAGAGACCTATACGGCTAGCTTGGAAAATAGTTATTGGAATGCGACCTATGCTGCTAACTTTAAAAGAAAGCTACCTCCATGAAAACGGCTCAACCAGATGACGTGGTCAATGCAATTAGCTTCGAAACATGACTATCATGGAAAAGACTCAATTAAGTGCCTCCTTAGATGATATTTGTGCACATGAAGTGAACACTATTGAGCAGCGATGATGGGGATGGATTTGTTTAAATGTGTACCGAGATGCATCGGGTGCATAGGATGTGAAATGCATCTGGTGCACTCAAGTTTCCACGAGAACTAAGACTTTAATACCATCTAGGATTTTAATAGGACTACTGTCAAAGATTCTAAAAAATTAAAATTTAAAATGAAGTTTTGAATATCATTCAAATTCCCCCATTGGAAATTCGATTTGACTAGATGGATTTAACAATTTAGATAATATATTCAAATGAATTCTTTCTTAGCAACATTAATAAAATATGGAATAAATATAATTACTATATAATAAAAATAAATATTAAATTAAATATATATTCTAGAATAGATAATATATCATTCTTTTTTCTTTATGGAGTAAAAATTTTAGTTTTCTTCTTCTTTTTTTCATCGGGTCCGGATAGAGACCAAAAGTCTTGGGTTTCACGAGATTTAGTCAATTGTCTTGATCATGGAATATCATTGAGAAATAGGAATAGAATAATATATATTTTTTTTAAATATTCTAATGGCCTTCTCATTGCAAGAAAAAGTTATTGCGTTCTACACAAAATTAGCCGCCACCTCAAGGAAAATTAATAATTTATGTTGAATATTGACTTTACTTTTTTTTTTCTCCAATTAAATCTACAATTTAAATTGCTTTAAATTGTCATTAACTATATTCTTTCTTAATTTTTCTATTTTCCTTTTAAACTTTTATGTCGTCTATCATGCTCAAAGTCTAACGATGGCTAGTAGCAAGAAATTTTATTATAGAGACATGCATTCCGTCTCTATAGGTAGATTTTTAAATATAAAGTACCATATATGGTAAGACTAGGGTTTGATTAAGACAACAAAGAATAAAAGTCACTTATAAAGAAATTGGAGGTCCTTGCACTTTTTGGAATTATTCAATTGGTCTCTGAATTTTGTTTTGTACAATCGAATTTCTAAAGTATACGTTTCAAAATTATGGACAAAAATAATTGCGTGACCAATAAGTCGCCACTGGACAATGTCGTGGTGTACTACCTAACCTTTTGGACCTCATCAATGGCATGGATGTCCCCTCCCTACTTCCCCTACAACCACCGTCGAAGTCGGGCAATTCATCATCACTCGCTTCTTTGACGTGTAATCGAAAAATAAAAATCTACCACGGATGGTCGACCCCGCCATTTGAGCGATGGAAAGTACACAGCCAAAGCTAGACAGAAAGGCAAGTGATGAGAGGGGCTCTTGTGTCCGACGTAGAACTGAAGTAAGGCCATCAATGCCCTCCCAGTGCTGTTGAACATATCTGATCCGTGAAGCAGCAGTGCTTCGAAGGATCGCCGGCCTCATGAATGGATTTTTGTCGAATAGCACGCTTGAGTCGAAGGTCAAACGCAAAGTGGACGAGGATGATGGGGATCACACAAGTTCTAATTCATGTGGATTGAATCTACTCATTTGATAAAGAGAGGAAATTTAGGATCCGTTCGTTTTGCGAAAAATTGACCAATTCCGGAAAATATTTTTCCGGAAGTCATTTTTCAGGAAAATGACAATATTTTCCGGTGTTCAGCTAAACACCGAAAATGTTTCGGAAAATATTTTCCGTATTCGGATAAAACCTGAAAATATTTCGAAAAATATTTTTTGGTGTTCGATAAAGAAAATATTTTCTAACCCTTTTGCTTGGGAATAATTTAACTGATATGGGCTAAAAATCAATGCCTCAGGCCATTGGTGTTCAACTTAGAATGAACCCACTTGGCAAAATTATTCTAGGAAACCAAACAACTGAATTTGGATTCATGTTTGGCAGACTCTCGCAGTAGGAGTCGGTGAAAAAAGGATATTGAAAGTTTCATAATTTTTGTTTGACACTTTTTAATTCTAAAACTTGTCATCAGGTTACTCTAGTACCTAGCTTTTTTAATAAAATGTTAATGCCTACATATTAGCTAGGCACAGGACGATAAGGGAATTGGGTAGGGTGAGGTGGGGGTGCGGTGCAGTGCGGTGGGGTGTTTAATTCTAAGTGTGTGATTCAACTCTTATGCTATGCTTAAAAACAGAGTAAAAATATGAGAGATAAAGGAAAGTTAGAATAAGATTAAAAAAAAAAAATCAACTCTTATGCTATGCTTAGAAACAGAGTAAAAATACGAGAGATAAAGGAAAGTTAGAATAAGATAAACAAAAAAAAAATTAATAATACCTCGTGAAAGGTATATCTCTTTCTCTATCCCCTTTCATTACCATTCTCCTTCAATACTCACGATGGGATATACATAATTGACGGTGCTGCAGGCGTGCACATACAATCATCCATTGTTTCAACTTTGGCAGTATGCTTAGCAAAATAGATAATCACGAGGAGATTTATGGTTCATCTTGTTCTTAGGATGTACGCAAACCCCAATTCCATCATCGGTTCAGAGGAAGCATCACGATCACTATCATCTACTGGCGAGTGAGAGCTTCATTGAAATCTAAAGGTTGGGATATTTGGGATCTCTAGCAGCAGAGCTTGCAAGGATTGATCGATGAATCCAGCACTATTTAGGAATCAGGGTGGACCTGGGAAGTGGCCCTTGCTGGATACGAAGAATGCGGCCGTCGGGGAGGTGAACAGTCCAAATCTTAAGCAAGGGGCACTAGGCACGAGATCAATTACTGTGGAGGGCAGATACAAGATGAAACTTGCGATTGCTTGATTTGTTTGAGTTAAGATTAAAAGTTGGGGTAAACATGCTGAACAACATCGTTTAGGACATTTTTGCTGAGCACCAATGGGTCAGAAAAAATGATAAACTATTATCATGTCAGATTTACTTCGTTCCAAATCAGCAATGATATTTAAGTGATCTTTTTTTCTTTTTATGAAAATAGCACTTAAATGACTTATTAAAAGTTTTGACATTGAAATAAGTGTTTTAAAAAAATTATGATAATTCTAATACCATTTCCCAAGTTTCTATATCTAAATAATTTGTGTTTGTGGTGCCATGTGCCAGAATCTAGTAAGGCCTCTTCTTTCTTCTGGATGGCCATGATTGAGTCATCTAGCGTTAATTTCTTGGTATGTGTTTGATACATAGTCTAATGAAATAATTCAGTTTCAAATATTTACATATAAAAAGCTTTATGCACTAATTATGCCAATTGCCAAGCAAAATAAAATCTATAATCTGCACTATATCCTAATGAAAATGCAACTTTTACGGATTTAATTTATTTGACAACAACTGCATAATGGACTAATGAAGACAGAATCTACAATCTACTTAAGGGGCAATGTTGTAAATAATCTCCATATCCGATGGCATTTTATTCACGGTCCCAAAACCCTAGTTCATCCTCGTATAAACTACTCTCCACCGTCGCAGCTTCGTCTTCCTTCCTCGCCCCTGAACGCAGCCCTCCCTCCTCTCTAACCTCCGAGCAGAAACCCTAGCCATGGCGGCTCCGATCGAGTCGGTGCAGTGCTTCGGGCGCAAGAAGACGGCCGTCGCCGTCACCTACTGCAAGCGGGGCCGCGGCCTGATCAAGATCAACGGCGTCCCCATCGAGCTCGTCGAGCCCGAGATCCTCCGCTTCAAGGCCTACGAGCCCATCCTCCTCCTCGGCCGCCACCGCTTCGCCGGCGTCGACATGAGGATCCGGGTCAAGGGCGGCGGCCACACCTCCCAGATCTACGCCATCCGCCAGAGCATCGCCAAGGCCCTCGTCGCGTTCTACCAGAAGTTCGTGGACGAGCAGAGCAAGAAGGAGATAAAGGACATCTTGGTCAGGTGCGAGAAAGAAAGCGGCCCGAGCTCTGTAGCGGTTTTCGGGATCGAAAAAGATGCGATCTTTCTGGTGAATTGTGGGTTGATTTTGGGGTTGATTTGTGGTCGGTTTTTGATGCAGGTACGACAGGACTCTGCTCGTGGCCGATCCCAGGCGGTGCGAGCCCAAGAAGTTCGGTGGTCGCGGTGCTCGCGCCAGGTTCCAGAAGAGTTACCGTTGATGGGGAATTCGAACCGGAATCGGGCGGGTGTTTCTCGTGCATTATTGGTTTTAGTATTAAGGAACTGCAAAACTCGAGGTTTTACCTTAGTTTTGATGCTTTTGCGCTTTATGCGGATAGAAATTGTAGTGCAATTTTGACTTTTGGTTGTAGGTTTAATTGTTTCGGGTTGGATCAAGTGCTATTACATTTCCTATATGCGCTCAATGTGTTTGCAAACTTTAGTTGTGCTTTGGCAGCTGCTTCTTTATAGTTGTCTAATGAATGTTCTTTTCTATGCAAGTCTCTGATTATAGTCTCTTTAGTGGGCAGTGCAGTTACATTGATTTTGCAATGTCTGTAAGTTATGGTTCCTACTTGAGTCGGGTCAGTTGATGTTTGGGTTTGTTAGGTGTTGGATTATGGAACATAATTTATGGTTTTCCCTTACTGTAGAAGTTTAAGAAAGAGCATTACCCTTTATTTAGGTCTTCAAGCTTTTAATTATTCAGCTGCACCATTGCACTTAGGTGGGAAGTCAATACCCTACAGTTGTGCTTAACCGGTTGTGCTGTTTTCGTCTCAGTAGCTTCAAGTCTATCCTGGTTTTCCTTTGAATATCATATTGGGCGTGATAATACTGTTTAGTTGGTTTTAATTCAATGTTTAAATCAAGAGGTTCCCAATATACTTTGGGTGGAGAAGTTGGGGGAATACTGCCAAAAGTTTGAACCCTCTTGGAGCACACCAGAACAAAGGAATTCGTTTGTAAAGTTCCTTGTCCATTTGCGTTTCAAGGTTGTTTGAGTAGATTTTTATTGATATCAGGGACATTGTCATGCTTGTGATCTTGCCAATCTTAGTAGTTTGAGATCTCACACTAGGTTCTGGGTGTTATTTCTTTTCCCCCTTTAAGTGAATCCTAATTCATTCAGATGTGGGATATGCATATTCTTGTCTAAAAGGTGCTTCGTTAGTTTTTTCTGCTGCAAATTCGTTCATCAGTGATGAAAGGTTGGAGGTTTTTCCTTTGTAAGGTTATATAAACTCTAGGTCATGTTTCATGATTGGGGTAGGATATCTGGAAACTTGTGGTATCCATTAAAGCTGTTCGTTAAGGTTATGATATGAAGCGCCTAGTTTAGCAGTTGAAGTAGACATAAAAGCAGTGGATGATGGACACTTCTGTAAAAAAAAAATTATTCTGTCCATACCTATGTTCTAGCATTTCGTCTCTGCAAATGATTAAAGGATGGTTTTGGAAGAAAATTTGTATACTAGCCCTAGCCATCTTGCATGCTGAGAAAGCTGAAAGCCCAAGGCAGCCTAGGACCTGCCTTGGGCTTTCAGTCTTCTGAAGGCTTACTTTTGCTGAATGAGGTTTCTCAAAAACTTCCCAAACACCTACAATTGGCCCAAGGCCCTTGGGAATGCCTTTCCCAAATGCAGCCTATTTCCAGAAAGGTTTTCCTCTATTAATCGAACAATAATGCTTGGATGGGTCATAGGCTTCTAGCTGCGTGTTTTGATCCTGCGTCATGTTTTGCTATTTACTCGCATTTCTTGTTTTGAAGCGTCTTATTTTAACATTGTGAACTCTATCAGTCTCCAGTGCTTGCTTATCCTCATTATGCCTTATCTGGTGTTTGTAAGGGCAGCGTGATGACAACCATTCTGTTCCGAAATAGTTTTAACGTAAATGATTTTTCTATTTCTATTTCTGAAGAGTTTAAGAAAAATAACCGTTTGATAACGACACAAAATTTCTACTCTAAAAATGAAATTCGTTTGATAACGACACAAAATTTCTTCCTTCTGGACAGGGCTGACGAATCGACGACCTTTAATATAAAAAATAAAAATAAAAATGATTTAGTAACAAAAAAATAATGAATAAAATAAAATAAAATAAATCATAAAAAAATAAAATAAAAATATCATTTTATTTTAAAATTAAAATATAAAATAAATTTATTTTATTTATTCTATTTTATTTTATTTTACGAATAAATTTATTTTGAAATGAATAAAAATAAAAAATAAAAATAATTTTATTTGGCAAAACACTCAAGGCAAATAAAAATAATTTATTTTTATTTATCATAAATAAATTATTTTAAATAAATATAATAAATTTATTTTATTTATTCTATTTATTTTATTTTACGAATAAATTTATTTTAAAATGAATAAAAAAATTATTTGGCAAAACACTCGAGGCAAATAAAAATTTATTATTTTTATCATAAATAAATTATTTTAAATAAATTAAATAAATTTATTTTAAAATGAATAAAAATAAAAATAAAAATAATTTTATTTGGCAAAACACTCAAGGCAAATAAAAAATAATTTTACTTTTAATAAAAATATTTATTTATTTATCATAAACAAATTTAATAAATTTATTTTTAGTAAACTAAAAATAAAATGATAAATAAAAATAATTTATTTATTTTAATAAATTTATTTTTATTTTTAAATGAATATATTTATTTTTATTTTGGGCAGAGAAGAGGCGTACGAGGAGAAAAGAGTGAAATTAGGGTTGAGAGAAATCGAGAAATTGATTTTCGGAGAAATCGAAATAGAAAATTTCTACTTCGATTTCTCCTCCATTTCTATTTCCTAATAAAATCTATTCCGAAATAGAAAATTTGATAAGCGTTATCAAACAAGTTTCTTAAATCGTGCAAAGCAAAAATCATTTCTGGAACAGAAATAATTTTTATCATGCACCCCTTAACTTGTCACTTGGCCCATTGCCCTGAATATTGAAATCTAACATGACCGGGCTCATATGGGAAGAGATTATGCTGCAAATTGGAATATCGAATGATGTGGATAAACGTCGATACCTAGTCAAAATCTGCCAGATTACTTCTTTCTGAAATGAGAATCATTTTATTGAGTAGATGGTTTATCTCTCGACTCTTCTCGTCTTCTCAATGGCTAAATGCCCATTCACTTTGTTTAGACGATCGAAGGACGAAACACAATCATCTATTCAATTCTGGGGGGAAATTATTATCCAAAAAATTCTAAATCTATTGTATTTTTGCTAATTGAGTTATAAACCTTTTAATTTTGTCAATTGAATCATAAACCTTTGAACATTTTGTCAATTGAGTATATTCAATCAATTTTGGCTAGAATTTGCTAACGTGGACACCGATCATTTTACATGACATTGTTGGATGTTGACAAAATTTATTATTTTTTAAAATTTTTCGATTTTTTTATTATTTTTGTATTTTTAATTTTTTTTTCTCCTTTTTTTTTTTTTTTTCCTTTTCTTCCTTTGGCCGGTCGCCCGTCTCTGGCGATTGTTCAAAGGCCACGACCGGCAAGGGTCGGCCTCCCCGGCCTTGGGCGAGGTGGGCCTTGTTGGGATTCAACGAGGGTGAGTCTCGCTCGCAATGGGTCGCCCCTCGCTAGGTCCAGCGGGGGTCACCTCACCTTAGGGCTTGCCAACCTGACCCTCACGAGCCTTTGACAAGGCTCGACCTCACCGGAGTTGAGAACGGCAAGCCTTGCTCGAGGCCCACAAGGTTGCCCCTTGCCAGATCCCGACGAGGGCAACCTTGCCTGAGGCCGGCGAGGCCGACCCTTGTCGATCGTGGCCTCTGGCGGGTCATGAGAGGCTAGGTGACCGGCAAGAGGGGGAAAAAAATAGGGAAAGAAATTAAAAAGAAAAAAAGGAAAAAAAAAAAAAAAATAAGAAATTTAAATAAAAAACAATTTTAAAATTAAAAAAATATATTAAAAATTTGTTCACGTCGGCAAATTCCGGTCAAAATTGGTCGGATTGACTCAATTGGCAAAAAAAAAACGAAAAGATTTATGACTCATTTAGTAAAATTGAAAAATTTATAATTAAATTGGCAAAAGTGTAATAAGTTTAAAACTTTTTGGACAATTTTCCTCGGTTTTGGTGCTTCTTTGCTGCCTTGGGTTGCCCCGCACTAGGATGGTCGCCTGAGATGGTCGCTCTAAGTCGATGGTTATGGTTGGAGATTCATATTCGAACGAGAGCAAGTGAGAGAAAGCGTGAGGAGATGACTGTCGCCACAAACCACAGTCCCTGTGCTGGACCTCGGGACCACCTTAAGTTGATTGCTTAGCCGAGAGATGGTGATCGCCTCGAGTGGTTTGATCGTTGATCGGCGTAGCTTCCCGCCTAGCTTCCCGCCTCCTCAACCTCCCGTTTCTTAGTATTCTCTAAATTCAATTCACTGATCTTCAGGCTTTCTTAATTTTGTTTGACTTCGGTAGATATCTTTCGAGTTATGTCCGGTTGATATCTGGACGTGTTTGGCCAGAAGACAATCCCAAGGGTCAGATAGAAATGCAGCATCTTATTTCAGCTTTAAATCCATCTGAGAAGCCAAAGTGGGTTGGTAAAGGGACCTTATCATTGGTCGGACGTGGTCGAGAGTAGGGATTAGATATCTTTACTTTAGGTCCAATCATAATCAACAGAGTAAAATTATAAAATTAAACGTGTCAAGATAGACCTAACTTAGAAGACTGGGTAAAGAACGAAACAAGTTGCCCAATTCTTTTCTACTTAACGTTTACGCCTTGTGGACCCGGCAAGTCTGCATGCTACCAACTCCATTATCGAGTCTACTCAGTCCATTTTAGCGGACAGAAAAGGCGACTTTATGCAGTAACTACGTTTATATGGAAGGAAGACATGATGACCCGCAAGTGTCGCACACGTGCAACGACTAAGATGTGTCGAGAGCAATGTTCCTCAAGCACCCAATGAAGATCCCAAATCTTGTACAAAATATTCAAAGGGTCGAGTTTTCCTACAATCTTAATCGGCGCCAAGTATTGTCTATTTTTTTTCCAACTATCCCATGTCTTGTCCATCTTGAATGTATACTAACTTCAAGACTTTTGTCGTCATAGTCAGTAAGATCAAGCCGATACAATCCCGGGTTTGCAGATTACGGGCCGTGGCATTTCGTAGCATAAATTAACTTTTATTATACAATTTGAACGTAGCTCCATTGTAAGCCAAATTAGCAACTTCTTCTCAATCCTTAATCATTCATTTGAATACAAATACGTGCTCAACGGTTCAAAGACAATATAAGACAGAAGACGGAAAAAATAGAAAGGAAGGAAATTATCAAGGGTAGTTTCTCATTTCATCCATGCTTGATTTTGAGATCTCCTTTCCTTTGCGATCAGCTGACCCGGCGGCACAGGGTGATGCCATCACCGACGGGAAGCATGCAGATCTCGATCCTCGGGTCCACGGCCAGGGCCTTGTTGAGCTCCAGCACGAAGTCCCGGTAGTACCTGACGTACTTGCGGAGAGGCGCGTCGGCGGGCGCGACCACGGAGCCGTTCCACAGGGTGTTGTCGTATCCGATCAGGCCGCCAACCTTGACCAGGTCGATCAGCCTCTTATGGTAGTTGATGTAGTTGTCCTTGTCGGCGTCCACGAATATGAAGTCGTACGTTCCGTGGTTCTTCTCCTGCGTTTCACATTAAGAGAGATATTTAATATTTGGTGCTTGCTCTTAGCCGTCAGATAATGTGGACCCAACGTCGATTCTACTTGAATCAAAGGCTGCGATGCGTTGGGTTAATGTGCAGTGGGGCCACTGATTACTCAGCTAGATAGACATTGTGCTAGCCTATATTTTTCTCCTTTCGTCGACGCAATTGACCCGTCAAAATCGTTCCGTCTCACAAGAAACGTGCTTAATCATTGTAAGAGACGTATATGAATTAAATTCGTGGGAGAGTCAACTTAAATTCAACTATCTGGAAAGCTTAGACTCTACATTTCTACATTAAAATTGGTTTGCTTTATGTAGATTCTAAGCTTGCCAGATAAAACGTGCTTGGTGGTCCGTATTTGACAAAGCTGTCTTCAATGACCCATGGTCATTGCATTTTGCCTGGAGCATTTTTGGAAATACTGCTAAATTTGGGCCATTTCTAGGGAAAGGACTAGACATGTAGACATGTTTTTAGGATTAAGAATGCATGAATTTTGCAACTTCTGCAGCATAGAAAGGACTAGACATGCAAACCAAATGCGATTTGTCGAGCCCTTTTCGGTACTTACATCTTGCACGAGCTGATCAAGGAGCGGCAGGGCAGGGCCTTCTCTGAAATCGATCTTGTGGGCAAGGCCGGCCTTCTGGATGACGGGCAGCCCGATCTCGAAGTTCTCCCTATTGATGTCCATGGCCAAGATCTGTGGCAATAGCAATATATACAGAAATCTCAGCGCCTGCCAAATTGTCATCAAGATTTTCCTGAATTTCTAGTTTTTGCCTGGCCAGAATCATAGTTTTAGCCTCCTCTTTTCACCATCCTTACGGTTCAGTGGAAAACAAGGCATTGTTAGGCAAAGTTGGTGACCAAACCATATTTTCTTGAACTTTCAACATTCTTCTAAAATGCTAAAAAAATCTGAACTTTCCAATCATTCTTTATCGATCACAATCTACATCTGTTTCATTACTCAAGCCGAACGTTCGATCTGACCTTTCCATCATCAGGAAGAGCAAGGGCGGTCGCGAGTAGAGAGTAGCCGGTGTAGACGCCGATCTCCATGGTGTTCTTGGCGTTGATGAGCTTGAGGAGCATGTTCAGGAACTGCCCTTCATCAGCCGATGTGGTCATCAGGTTCCTGTCCCAAAATTCCACACACTTCAATCACACCAGTCCCAAGATCAAAACCGCAAACGAAAAGCATCAAAGACAGGACTTTCTGCATCATCATTGATGACACAAAATCCTGGGGAGAGACCCACCATGGATGTTTTGCTGTTATTTCCCTGAGCTCCTTCATGGGCTCTGGCTCTCTTGGGTAGACGCTGGTCTCCAGTATATACTGCAAACAGGCAATCCCAAGTCAGGATATCAAGCCAAGATCAAACTGCCAAGGCCGATCCAATCATGGACAGGAACGATCTGCCAACCTGGTAGAGAGCATCGCTCTGCAAGAGGCTCTTGTGGCCGACTTCCGAATGCTTCGCTGGTTGGGTCTGCTGAGGCTCTGCGTTGGCTGCCATTGATGCTTCTTAAGCTCCTTCTTGATCTCTTTCGTGCCTTTTTTCAATGGCGCCTGCGACTTCGTTTGCTCGGCTTCTTCCTGTGTCTTTCTCTTGTTGTTCTGCCGGAGGCAGGGGGGAAGATATAAGGGGGGAAAGAGGCCGAGCCGGTTCGAACCGGTTAGGTGGTGGTTAGACCGCCCACCGAGCAATTGCCGGTCCGGGGTTGGTGAGGTGCTCGAACCCGCCAATCGCGCGTCGCCACGTGGGCACACCGACCGGTGGGGCCATTGACCTAAAATTCTGACACTTGCTGATTTCATGCATTATAAATAAATAAATATTCTTATTCCTTTTCATTTTTTGTTTTTTTATTGGCAATGCAATCATATGACAAGTCGTCGCATTGGCTGAAAAAGGGGAAGTTAGATGTCGCTGGTGGGCTTGAAAGAAATTTATGTAAAGGCCAAAATTTCCAATATCATTGAAATTTGCGAAAAAAAAAAATACACGAAATTTGCGCATTAACATTTGTATTTTGTGAAAAATTGAAGTGTTTCTTGAATTTGAAAGAAAAAGCAAAATCGGTCAGATTACTACATTTTATTAAGTAAAAAGTAAAAATTAATTGAGGCAAATCTTCAACCTCTATAAAAGAATTGAAATGGATTATCAATCTCGAAAACTTTGAAATAGTACAAGATCGATTCTTTCGATTCATACCAATTTCAGTTTTCCATGTGATTTCTTTTGCCCACCCAACCGAGTCTTCTTTGCCTAATTCAACTAGATCAAGCAAGTATGGTACCACTTCGGTTGGTGGGTTTATCTTTGCACCAAAATTAAAAAATTTAGATAGGAGTTGGGACCCACCACTTGTGGTTGCATGTGGAAAATAAGTTGGTGAGAATAGTTTATATATATTATTTATTTTTCCTCTTTTGGTCCCCAGCTCCTGCGAAGGCAAAGTTGGCGAGCGGTTGGTGAAGACGAGACTTTGGGGCGTCGCGTTGTGCGGGAGTTGGTGGCCACCTCCTCGCAGACGCGCTCGATGTTTTTATTGTATTATATTTTATTTGACTCCGCACAGCAAAATCATTCAGCTTTTAATTACTCAAAACCATATATAAAAAAAACATGGTAGGAATGTAAAATATATATATGAAGTTCTATCGAATTCGATTTCGATTTCGAGTTAATTTTCCAAGGAATTTCCTCAATCTAATGAGCTAACTTGTTTATTGGCCCCTGCTCGAGCATATGATTGCTCTTTTGCTCTGAAGTTTAGGAAAGACTTATAAGGAAATTCAATGAGTACATGCATGATATGATGTCTACATAGAATGCATCGAGTCAATAAATTAAATTTTGTCATTTATTATATTTGTCACCTCATCTCATATCTCTAAAACGCATGAAAATTTGAAGAATGAACCACATTTCAACAAGCGTGTAACTAGAATTCGAATGAGTTGTTAGTGGGGGTTAGTTCGTATGGTGCTCTTTATTATATACATGTACCTCCACCAGTATAATTTCCACAACAAATGAAACACCAACTTCAAGACTAAAAAGCCTCTCTCTCTCTCTCTCTCTCTCTCTCTCTCTCTCTCACACACACACACACGAGCCACCACGAGCACTTTTACACGCGCCAGTGGTTGTTTACAAAATTCAAAAATGAAATAAAAGATAACAATGAGACAAACAAACTATTTCTATACAGCTATACAGTTGAGTTTAGTGAGTTGTTAGCTCAATCTTAGGGACCACAATCTCTCTTATACCCTCGCAAGATGGAGGATCCATTAGATACACCAATCTTGGACCCAAAAATGACGAGCTTCTGTTTTAACTAGGCCTATCCCAGGAGGTCTACTAATTGATCTTTCGTGGAGACATGAGAAACTCGTAAGAGGCCATTAGCAATTTGATCTCACACAAAGTGAGAATATATGGATATATGCTTGATGCAAGAGTGAAAGACCGGATTAGCACTGAGATAAATAGCTCCGATGTTGTCGCAATAGGTTGCCGATGGCATGGGGGACGAAAAACCGAGATCACTCAAAATGAACTACACCCAAACAAGTTCAGCCACGACAGTGGCAATAGCCCGATACTCAATCTCAGTGGAAGAGCGAGCCACCAATCTTTTTAAGCGGGAAAGGCAGGAGATAAGGTTATCACTGATGAAAATTAAGTTATGGTAAAGGTAAAATCACCCTTGTCATCGGCGAGTCTACATTGGACTAAGCATGAATGGA
Source organism: Eucalyptus victrix (assembly GCA_016097545.1). Lineage (NCBI taxonomy): Eukaryota > Viridiplantae > Streptophyta > Magnoliopsida > Myrtales > Myrtaceae > Eucalyptus > Eucalyptus victrix. The sequence continues at coordinate 26,242,258 of CM027841.1, forward strand.
AGTGGAGCTGTTTTCTCGAATGAGTCGGCCATGAAATAAAATGCTTTTAAGGTAGCAAAGAAGTCGGTTAGTCGCCACCCCATGGTTGACGCATGAATTGCACAAGTGTGTTGACGATGAAGGTGATATTGGGGTGAGTCATGGAGATATGTTGAGGAGAGTACTAGTGACCCTGCGATACTCGGTTGCATCAACTAGGAGAGAAACATGATCAGGTCATAAAGTAGAGGATGTGGTAAGGGTGTGGAGACTTCTTTTGCATCCACCGTGTAACATCCTAAATTTTAGGTTTTATCTTCAATTGAATAAGTTGGGCTTTTCATCGACGCGCTTGTAGTTATTTTCCCTGAACTGATCACTCATGGGATAACTAGTTTATTAGGTGAAGCTGTTAAGGAATCTAAACGTAATAGACTTGAGAATTCGATCAGGAATCGATTACTAGACCGTGCTAATCTGCAATGGTCATTACGACATAATTAAAAACCAATTAGAAATCGTAGATAGGTTGACTCGACAAAGATATGTGATTAGTGTGTAAGTGATCCTACCTAATTGCAAAATTTCTATCGATCGGCACTAGACTGATTTTTCTATCGTTTTGGTACCATATGTTTGTATTTGAAATCTCGAGATTTTCACGACAACCAAGAATCGCTAATGTGTCGAAGATGTACGTTGTGACTTGAAAATAATCAACTACGGGTCAAATGCGCTAAAAATTCATAAAAGTTATTCAAGAGATTAGGTCACACTAAAATCATGTAAGATTGGAATTAACTCGTGAAATTGAACTTGATTTAAATTTATGTCATGTCACGAGTCATTTTAGGAACGTCGATTCATCATCCGAAATTTTTTTGACAAACTATAATTTTTGGCAAAATTTCAAAGTAAGGATATTTTGAATCGAAAAAATTAGAGAGCCATTTTTGGTCGCGTTTTTGGGATTCAAGTTGGACTAATTGATGAGAAAAAATGTTGAATTGGATGATGGCACATTGGTTGGATTTATGGACATAAAATTGGATCCCATTGAAGGAAAATTAATTCAATTCGGGGGAGATTAGCCAAAATTCGTAGGCCAAGGGTCCATTAACATTTTGGACCACTTGGTTGGTTTGCTAAAGAAGATTGAGGGCTGCAAGTTAGCCTTGGATGACAACCCAGCTAGTGGGGCCTTGCCATAAGTGAAAATGGATAGAGAGGAAGACTTTAGAGGCCAAATGGGACCCCCCAACCTTCAGCTGTCTTCTTCTTCTTCAACAAGCTTGCTTTCCCCATTGTTGTCCATTTTGAACCCCATAAACCATAGGAAACCAGCAGCCCTCCCCCTAACCCGTCGACCACTGCCTAGGCCGCTGGAGTCATTGCTCATGTCGCTTGAGCCCGTCACGCCCAACCGCTTGTCCCGCACCTCTGTCACGCCCGTTTGCCAGCACCCGCGCCTCCTCGCCATCTCGTAGACGTCCCTAGTTGCTGTCACGGTCGTGTAAGTTGTCTTCACCGCCGTTCAATAGCCATCGTCGCCCATTGTTATCTCTACTAGCCCTTCCTCGCCGTTTTAGCCGTTGGTTCTCTCTCCTTCGGCTCGAAGCAAAGCCGAAGGCCAGCAAAGGCTATGATGCTTCAAGGACTATTTTAGGTCTCTTCTGAGCATTGGTTGTTGTCACTGCAGGTTGTTTGTCGCCTGTCTTCGCGTCGCCGTCGTCGTGGACTCATTGGATCACTAAACCGATGAGCTTACTTGCTAAAATTTGTTTAGAGAGTTAATAATACTTAAGGAGTGATTATTTTAAGTTAAGCATGGATTAGGTGGTTAGTTAGAATGGATTAGTGATTTAATTATTCATTTGTGCATGTTAGGTGGTTAGAACGGTTTAATTAGAGACTAGATAGATTGTACTATTTATCTAGATAGGTTCAAAATTTTCCTCGGCCCGTTTAGGCGGTTAATTAAGCATTTCCAGCCTAAGTTGGTATTTTTGGTAATTAATTGTATTTATTTAATTAATTATTTATTTATTTATTTTCCGGAAATTATACCGAAATAGCCGGTGATTGGAATTTCGTGCTGATTGCAATGGTATGTTTAGTTTCTGGAATTGAATGTTATATTTATATTGAGCATTATTAAATCGTTAGTTTGTGTGAGCAATATTGTACGTCAGCTTATGAGAGCTATAATCTATTTCAGCTTGTGTGAGTAGTAATCGTATCGATTGATTAATAGATGGGATTGATTGATAGATGGTATCGATTGAATGGATAGATGGTATTGATTGTATCGAATTGACTGGATTGAATCGAGTGGTTGAGATTATGAACTGTATTAACATGCATGAAAGAACTGAGGCAAAGTAAGTCTTCTAATTGGTGTGCATAGACTACCTCTAGGTATATTTTCTTCCTAGTCGGAGTTTAGGGGGTGAACTTGCTGAGACATTGTCTCACCCCGTCATGGGCTCAATTTGTTTCAAGTCCTTAGATGGCAGTTCCTCCGGAACGTTTTGGTCGGCCGGTGAGGGGTTAACGAGCAGAGTTTTGATTACCATGCCCCAGGGGGTCAATGGGTCTATGAACTCGTGGTGACTACTGTTTGGGTTGATGAGGGCCTACCTCAGAGGATACCTCATCGATTCAGAGCGTGGTTTCACTATAATTTCAATGGATTCCGTGTGGGTCCCTTCCAAGGTTTTGAAATTCCCATTGTGAAAGTCAATGCTACTCTAGGTGAGAGTGCAGCTGACTCTCCTGATGGTGTTATGGAGGACCCGATGCCCCCAGAGCCTGTGGAGACCGAAGGATCGGTGAATATGTCCAGCTAGCTGGTCTTAAGACAGTTTCTTTTTGAGAACCGGTCTTTTGTAGACTTTTGTTTTTAAACTACTGTTGTATATAAACCGGGGTGTTTATAAAAGCATGTTTTAGTTGTGATTTGTTTCCTACTATTCTATCTCAAGCTGTTTGTTGTCAGGGGTATTTATTTGCTTCCGCATGCATATTAAAATGAATGGATCGGTGACGCGTCCTGAGACATCACGATTTTATCAACCATGGAGGGATGAGCACACGCTCGAGGATCGGGGCATGACATCCCCACCCGAAGTGGTATCAGAGCTGGTCGATAGTTTTGAAATGATAAGGTGCGATAGGTCATTGGGATAGTTAGTAAATAAAACTTTTAATTATGCTGATTCATGTAATTGATAGCTGATTGTAGATTGTTTTGTGGTGATTACAGCTTCTAATTTTGTGTGGAATTGGAAGGTAGGTTTCTATAGAGAACTTGTATTATGAGTGATTAGGAGCAAAGGACTCCTAGAAAGAGAACCACTGGACCTACGACTCATAGTAGGACGCTGACAAGAGTCGATACCCGAGAGGGTCATGGTAGCACGCAGGCTCAAGCTAGTGCTAGTGGAGTAACACTGCATTTTGTTGGTGCTGGGTAGCAGCCCCTGGTGATCCTAGGATCAAAGGGATCATGTAGGCGCTTGAGATGCTAGGAGCTCTAATGGGGCAGTAGACCCATAATCAAGCCGTCGCCACTACCACCACTACTCAAGCTGCCGCTACTGTTGCCGTTGCCACCGCTACTGAGGCCACAACTGCTGCCGCACCTACTGAAGTTCCAGTTTGGAACGTGGTTGTGGAGAGAGAGAGACCGATGCATAAGCTCGTGGAGCAGTTCTTGAAGCTGAACCCGCCGAGGTTCACGGGTGCAGGAGATCCCAAGGCTATATCGCTTTAGATCCAAGACCTAGAGAAATTTTTTGCACTTCTAATGTGTACAGAAGAGGAAAATGTTGTCCTAGCAGTATACCAGCTGCAAGGTAACACAAATTATGTGGTGGAGAGCCACCAGAGGCATGATTTTCTCTGAAGGCGTAGTTCTGGTGTGGGATGCCTTTCTTAGGGCCTTTAACGGCAAGTATTTTTTGGGTAGCGCTCGAGAGCAAAAGATGGAGGAATTCCAGTGTCTTTGTCAAGGGATGCTAGCCGCAGATCAGTATGAAGCGAAGTTTGCGGAGCTGTCTTAGTACACTCAAAGATTGGTGGAAGATCCGGAAGACAAAGCTAGGAAGTTTAGGAATGGCCTCCGACCAAAGCTAAGGAATTCACTGGTGCCATTTGACTTGAAGGATTACAACGAGGTATATGGTCAAGCCTAGCTGATAGAAAGGAACCTAACTAAACAGAATGCTGCATTTGGATCGAGGTTCAGTTCGAACAAAGATGGGAACTGATTTGGGAAGAAGCCCATGATCGGAGGAAGGTACCATGTCCTGCCCAACTAGATGGGTGGAGTAGGCAAGTCAGCACCGAGTTAGAATGGCACGTGTCGCTTTTGTGAAAGGAGACATAGATAAGCCTCGTCCCGTTTAAGGATGGGTATTGCTTCGAGTGTGGCCAGCAGGGTAACTTGGCCAAAGATTGTCCCAGAAAACTTATGGGACAACAATAGTTATCGCCACCGCCACCGTTGGGTTAGATTAGGGGGTTAACTTCGCAGAATGCACCGCAGGGTGGACCAATCAAACCTCCAACACAAGGAAGAGTGTACGCCATCACTAGAGGACAGGCTGAGAACATGCCTGATGTGATTACAAGTACGGTTTCACTGAACGACCATACTGCTTATGCTTTATTTGACCATGGTGCGACTCATTCGTTTATAACTAAGTAGTTTGTTAAGCGGGTATGATTGAGTTATGAATTGTTGGAGTTAGTGGTTAGTATATCTACACCGTTAAAGGATAAGGTGTTATCTGCATTGGGTTGTTCTGGTTGCAAGTTAGTGATTGGTGAGTGAGAGGGGAGGATAAATTTGTTAGTCCTAGCTATGTATAATTTCGATGTGATAATCGGCATGGATTGGCTCACCAAGCAACGAGCTAAGATGGATTGTTATCATAAAGCGATTCAGTTTAACCAGTTAGCGGGTGAGAGTTTCGAGTTTATTTGGAGTCAAAGAGAACTCTCGATTACTTTAATCTCGTTGCTTGAGGCAATCCATTTGTTAGACAGAGGTTGCCAAGGTTATCTAGCGACTGTCGTGGATACAACAGTTAAGGAGCTGAAGATCAATGACATCTCAGTAGTTTAGGAATTTCCAGATGTGTTTACAAAATGAATGGGTTGGCGACGCATTCTAGGACGTCACAATGTTATTGACTACCGAGGAATGGCACGCGCTCGGGGATCGAGGCGTGACACACCGTGTAGGTGCAAGATAGAATGTCCCAAGTATAGCTATGTTAGCTTAAAAACAACCTATTAGTTATGAGGATAGCTTTGATTCCATGGAAGTAGTGAAGGGCCTGAGATTTTTAATAGATAATCAACAACAAAAGTATACTCCAAGTGTCAAACTTGGCACATATAGACACTTAAGTATCTAGATTTTTAAAAAATATACTTCAAGTGCCACCATTTTAAAAATTGGACACTTAAGTGCCAACTCTAACAAGACTTGTCAGAATCCGAAGTGACATTATTTTAATAATAAAACTAGTTGACGTGGCTTGTTGGAATATCCACTTAGCAATAGTTATCCGAAAATGACATAGTTTTGCCCCAAAATTTTTATTTTTAATATAAATATTAATTAAATTAAATGAAAAAAGCTAAGGGGGAGGGGGGAGGGGGGAGAGAGAGAGAGAGAGAGAGAGAGAGAGAGAGAGAGAGAACAGGAGAGGCCCTCGCCGCGCTACCGCAGCATGTATTAAATCAAATTTGGACCAAAATGATGCCGGTTTAGACTATCTAGCGTCACATGGATAATTTTTTTTTTTAAAGAAATGCAACATCATTTAATTTAATTTAATTTAATGAATAGTTAATTTAAAAATCAAATTTGGGACCAAAACGACATCACTTTTTGCTTATCTAGCCACATCAGTATCACATGCTTTTTTTTTTTTTAAATAATTTTCACGTCGATAAAAAATGTCCCTAGAAAATGCTACTGCAGTAGTTTGACTAGGAATTATTGCCTTGGCACTTAAGTGTTCATTCTTCTCCAATATTGACACTTAAATACACCTTTTGGAAGTTTTGACACTTAAATATCCACCTGTGATATGTTTTAGCACTTGGAGTGTCCGGCACTCGATAATTGAGATGTGAGAGTGACAAATATTTTGTTAACCGGCACAAACTAATTGTCGTTAACAAGGAGATTGTCAATATATACAAGAAAGGAAGCTCAAATATTGTTGTTGCAATAGATTAATATTAACGCCTCATATTTGATTAAGTAAACTCAAGAGCTACAAGAAAACAACTGGGCTTTCCTATGCTAGGTATGTGGTGCTCATTTAAGACATTGAATAGAATTTTTCAAGCGACAAATGTGATGCATGAATTCATGATTGACAAACCATGCAGTTAAAACATATAAACTTCCACCTCAAATGTACCATGAAGAAAGGCATTATTAACGTCTAATTGTCAATATATCCAGCAGCTAGTAATAGCAGGAGTGAGAATGAGATGAATAGTTCTTGACTTCACCACAGGATTAAAGGTGTCCTTATAATCAACTTTGGGGCATTCATGGAAACCCTAGTAACTAATCAAACTTTGTTAAGACGAATTCCCATTTTATAATCAATTTGCACCCACTTGGCAATTCGTTAAACCCCCTTAGGATTCATGTTTGTAAAATTTTAAATGCAAGTGAACGTGTCAAAGACTAAGCAATATAATGATGAGAAAAGAATATCGTCCCGTGGAGATCAATGAATAACAAACTAATTATATATTAAAAATTGATTAATTCTAAATTTTATTTAATATATCAAAATAGAATTGAGAATAAATCAAAACCAAAAATCTTAAAAGCCAAATTTGGAAACTAAATGTATTAAATTAATCAGATTAATATGTTATAGCATCCAATTTCACCATAACCATTAGATATAAATTTTATAATACTATGCGTATAAAAATGATATCAAACATATGATAGCAGAATTTCCTAATCTATTTATTATCATATCTTAAGGTATAGCAAACCTACTCAATTTATTAATCTATTATATCTCTATGTGATTTTAAATAAACATAAGTACATTAAAATCTATGAATATTCTTGACTTATAATGAGTCTTTTGAATCACTTTATCATTGAAAATTACACAAATAATGTGATATATCTCTATCTACATTTAATTCATGGTTATATATTACAATGAGCAATTGCATATTATCACTTCTTAATCTCAAATATGTATATTAGATCATTCAAGTAGTGGCCAGTCACTTAAAAGTATTAAGCACAATAATATATAACTCACGTGAATAAAATCACTTACACACATAAAATTATGAAATTCATATCATTATGGTTAGGCTACATTGTAGCCTTAACAAAAATAAAATTAGAATATAATAGAAGTAAATACGAAAATATAAATTAAATGCAGCATCTTGAATCAAAGAATAAGAATTCTATCACCACTTTTGTCTTATCTTCAAAATACTTCAAAAAATTCCAGAATAATGAAAAACAATCTAACAAATAAAAACCTAACTATCCTCTCAAGCTATCAATGTTCTCCTATATATATAATTCATCCAAAACTCTTGAAAAATGCTTATTTTTTTGCATAAAATTAGGGAGTAAATTAGAGAACATTTGATTTGATATCCATTTTCCAGCGCTTGTAAATAAAATTAGGAAACAAAATCAAGGAATCCCTGATTTTTGCCACTATTTTCCTTATCTTCTTCTATTTCATTATACTGCATAAATAAGGAAAATTTGAATAATCAGAAGGCAATCCGACTATTTTCTCATAGATATTGCATTATTTGTTAGTTAAAATAGATAAAATAACTCTATTTTTATGGAGTTATCAATTCATCTTAGAAGAGTCGCAACATTGCTTCCATCTGGTTTCCACTTGAGCCAAAAAAAACCACTTCAACCGTCCACATAGATTGAAAGGGATCAGCTGCCACGCGTTTTAACAAACAAAAACGAGGAACTCGTTCGACATGGATTGTCGCCACTTGGGATGTTTCAAGGCATGCATACCCCAGATGGGCTCCAAGGATAGGGAAATAGCATGTTTGGTGATGCAGTAAATTTGTTTTGGTTTGACGATAGTATTGCGGGAATAGGTGCACATGGGGTGTGTGCGAGTCTTTTGAGGTGGCAGTGGTAACGAAGCTTGAGTTTTAGGGATCAAGAGCGAGATATTGGGTGGGATAGGTAATAAAGATGGCGGTGGGGTTAGTGAGGTAGGGATGATTCCTCTTTGCTCTTGGGAAGAAGTGACAACTCCGTGGATGAGTAGCAATTGGCTGGAGGGGGTGATTATAGAAGAATAAATACTAAGAGGGACCCTGCTAGTAATAAGTGACTTGGTGCTACTAGACCAAGGATACGAAAGGAAATTGAGCTTGATCGAAAACGACATTTCTTGAGAGAAATTTTTTTGTTTGAAGTCAGATTAAAACACTCATACGCCTTATGTTGGGTTGACTACTTGAGAAAGACACAAGGACGAGATTCTGGGGCAAGTTTATTGTGAGCATAAGCTATCGACCATGGAAAATACAAGGGATAAGTGCTGTAGAAGTCATAAAACTTGTCACGAAAATACAATTGAGTTATAAAACTTGCAAAAAGTGCAATCAAGTCCTAAAACTTGTCAAAATAGTTCAATTAAGTTATAAAGTTAACACCGTTAGTCTTATTGACGGAATATGTTGATGTGGTGCCAACATAGCATTTTAAATGATTTTTTATTTTCCACATGGATTTTTAAAATAAATTTTAATTCATTTTTTTAGAAAATTATATTTAAAAACGCCGGCCCCTCCGGCAATGGGTAGTGGTGGTTGAAATTAAAAAATAATTTTAGTTTTTTTAACAGTTTAAAAAAGAATTTTAGTTTTTAAATATAATTTTTTTAAATGAATAAAAAATTATTTTAAAAAGCCAAATGGAAAGTAAAAAATCATTTAAAATGCCACGTCAGCATTTCTGTCAATAAAACTGATGGTGTTAACTTTATGACTCAATCGAACCATTTTGACAAGCTTTAAAATTTGATTGCATTTTTTGCAAATTTTAGAACTCAATTGCATTTTCGTAACAAATTTTAGGACTTCTATAGCACTTAGCTCAAAATACAAAGAAGCAAAGCTTTTAATAATTAGGAGTTCCATGAAAAAGTACCTTAGAAGGAGAACAAAAATCCAAAGTTGATGTGATGATTTTCAATTTTTTAGATACATGGCAGTGAGAAAGGCATATGACCCCAATGTTAATGAAAAAAAAAGCGCGAGAGAGAGGTTGAAGCTGGTTTCAAAGAGTCAATGGTGGCGTTTGGCGATTCCTTTGTATTGGGGAGTATAAGGTATTGTAATGAGATGGGTAATGCTGTGATGAGAGAAAAAAGAGTCAAATTTGGTGAATTCATCTCTACCATCGCAATAAACTACGATAATTTTTTTATTTAAGAGATTTTCAAGAAGCAATTTGAATTTGAAAAAAATAGCATGGACATTTATTTTGTGAAATGATTACCGAAAATAACATAAAAGTGATGACCATCAATAGAAGCGATGGGAGTAAGGCACCAAAAATCAGTAGATAACACGTTGGAGGGTTGACGATTGACTGACTAAAAAAATTGAAAGGAAGACGATGAATTTTATTGCATTGACTCAACTCATATGTAGGAAACTTGACTTGATAAAAGGACATTAGTAAAGAATTTTTCTATAAAAGGAAGCCTAGCTGAGAGCCAATTCACCATAGGAGCTTGTTCACCAACAAGGGCCGAAGGGGTAGGAGGGAATCATAGTTTAGTTGAGGGTAGATAAACACCGTTATCATTTGGCCGCTACAATAGAATAGTTCTCTGTGCGTCGATGCTTGATAACAAAGGGAAAAGAATTAAATTCAAGTAGCATATTGTTAAATTAAAAAAATTAGAAGTTCAATTAGCTCGTGTATGGGATGATATGACTCTGATACCATGTAAACTTTTATGAGATCGTTACTAACTATTCTAAAAGTTTAAGCTAATCAATGAAAGCATATTTGAATACATTCAAGTAAGTTAGACTTTGGCACAAAACTAAGTGTAAAAGTAAATAGAAAGGGAGGCAAATAAGAGATTTGGAAAATTTTTAACTCAGAACTTCCTTCTTTGATTCCATAAAATAGAGATGAATTTTTAGTCAAAAAAAAAGTTTCATTAAATTGTTGTGCAATATATATACATGCACAAGCGTTTGTCTACAGAAGCAAAACCAAAATAAGAGATAATGAAAAACAAACTAAGTAAATGTACACGATTAAATTTAGTGACTTGATAGCTCAATTTTAGAATTACAATTTTAGTTTTCAATTGGGAATCCCATCTCAATATTACGGCGACATCATGAGAGGGTCGACGGTGTTAAGCAACCCTAATCTAAAGTGGGATTCAAGTGTAAGATGTAAAACGTGCAATCCCATGATCTCCATAACCAAAACAAGAAGATAGATAATCAAGTAGAAAGATTACATACTTGTTTTGGAATACATCGTTCGAAAGCAGAAAAGTGATGGTCCATGCGCAAGTTCTTCTCCTTTATTGCTCTCTATATTACTAGCTCAATGAGACGGCCTCCTCACCCTTTTATGCTAGGTAAATGCTCATTTTGTGAGAATACTTGTGAGAATTAGGGTTAGAGGAGAAACTTGAGCACTATTTTTAGAGTTTCCAACTATATCCTCTGTGATGATCCTAGCATGTCATGGCTACTATAGAACTACTATCACCAATATCTTCTTCATTTTATTTTATTTTTATTTTTATTAGCATGCAGAAGCATAAGGAACAATAGAAAATTCCAAGGTACACACGATTTTCTGTAAATTGGGCAACTTCATTTCTTATTTATTCATACATGTACACCAGACGACAAGTGGATTCCCATGGAGAGGTACAAAAGGTCAACACTAGACTGACTATACTATACTCTAGGTCGGTCACCCCTTCCCACCTAGCTATACAAGTGTCGTCTAACAAAAGCCCCTGATGTTTTCAAAATCCTCCAAGCTCCAAAAATCTTGTTCCCTCCTCCCAAGTGAAGTTCACCAGCACCCTGTAGCATATCATCGAGGAGGTAGGTGGGATCGATAATCTGATGATTTGAAAAGATGAAATCAACAACTAGTGAGTCACAACCCAACAAGTAGAAAGTCCACCAGCCTATACCACACGAATCGATCACCGTATGACAACGAAAGTCTCAATAGAAAGTTTCATAAATCACATACACAACAGCTTATCGAAAACCCTTTTCAGGATACACGGTTGATCAATATAAGTAATAACCTTTCTTGACAAATGACCAACAGTTTGATTTAGGAATACCAAAGTCATAATCAATACAATTTCATGATGTCATCATCTTCTGGGGAACCCCATTACCCCCCGGGCATCTCGCACCCATCCGGCGTCGCGAGGCATCTGGGGGAACCGTGTGACACCCCCCGTGCATCTGGAGGAACCTAGTTACCCCTCTAGGCATCCCTACTACAACCCGGGGCATCGTCATCCCAAGGACCAACGACATTCTAAATCACACATTCAAACCATGATGCAACAATTCCATAATTCAATTAAAAGTACATTAACAACACTACCATTCAAGGATTCAAGCATGCATCTAATGAATCATCATTCATTTTCATCCCTTAGACTAACACAAACTCATCCATATAGATATTAAGTGAATTGTGGGAAAGGTCTCACATTCTAGGCCTAAACTAGCCTCATAAGGCGTCTTGCACGCCTCTAAAGTTGATGGCTACTGTCTAGGTAATCAATCACCAAAAATTATGAAACTTTCGTACGGGGTGGATAAGATCTAAAGAAATATCTTTTCTGAAGAACTCAAAATCCAGTTCAGTTCATACAATTCTAAATAATTTTTGCAATCCGGGCTCAAAACAGTCAAAATTTCCAGGACGAAATTGAGTAGAAAAATAAATATTTCACTAACCTATTGAGACAAAAAAAAAATTATGAAAATTTAGTATATGGTAGCTTGGTATGTTCTCTACAACTTTTGTGAAGAACATATTTTAGAATTCTGAGCCGAGAAATCTGTAGAAAATGAAAAGCATAAAGAGATCGGTCCAGCGACCCAAAAACAGATTTTGAATCCTGAAATTTTTCAAATATATTTTTTTTCATATGAAATCCAAAAATTCTGAAATTAAATTATGTTGTAAAAAAGTCAATAAGGAACAACTCTCCTGAGGAACACCCCTTGAAATTTGTACCACATAAGTCGGTACAAAATTAACAAGCTTCTGGGTCGGGCTAGATCCGAACCTAACCTCAACCCAGTCACGAATTTTCTTCAAAATTTCTGCCATTCCGGCCTTCGCACGTGCCAAATATCAACTATCCATGCCTCTACGACCTAACTACAAGTTCGACTATTTCGAACTTGACAACATAGCTAAGTAACGTAGTCGGAACTTCCGACTAAATGAACAACATAGTCGAAACTTCGATTAAACGAAAATCTCGACAACGTTCTTGGGTTTCTACAAACTATTCTCGTTATACAACAAATTATCAATATAGGATAGAATAGAAGATATCTACTTGCCTTGGATCCTTTGAGTTGCGGTGGCAGCTTGGCAGAACGGAGACAAGCTAGTGGCGACGACGCAAGGGCCGAAAAGAGAGAAAAACCCAACCTTCATGTGCTGAGGAGAGGCCCTACGTTGCTGGCTTCTCTGCACTTTGCAGGCTAAAATGGATGGTGAAATGAAGGGCAGAAGGTGGGCATGAGGGTTCAGTGACTTGTCGACTCATGCTAGCAATGAAAGGAAGAGCTTCCCTCTTTCTCTCTCTCTCATTTATTTCTTTTCTCTACCGCCATACTTGGTCAATTTGGGCACCACTTGTCGACGCATGCCGGCTGGAACGTGAAGCACCTTGGAGAAGATTGAAGAGTGTTGGTATTTTTTATTTCCTTTTCTTTTAAGCTATTTCTTTAAAGGCCAATGACTTGGGAAGTTCTTGCGATTGGGATGATTGGATCAACGTAGTTTATTGACGATGAGGTACATTGACTCAATGATGTTGCGATGAGGATGTGAACGGCATAGTCCGATGGAGAGCTCACTATATTGTCAAGTGAAAAATCAGGATGTCACACCCTCTCATTACGAGTCAGGTTCAACTTGGCTCACACTAGTCGACCCCATATTAAACTAATTAAGAAACTTTCTATCTTACATTAGATCAATCTCGTAAAATGGTAAATTACAATATCAATTAATATAGTCCAAATTGTGGTTACATATCCTCACCCTCAAGATATGAACAAGGAGAGGGGGTTGAGCTCACTCTTTTTTCACATATCATCAATTTCCAATTGTCAATGGTTTTTCTAGATATTTTTGTATAACTCTGATGTCTATGGAATGATATGATCATGTATATTCTAGCATTTTCATCTTTTAACTTCAAATAATAATATTTGCACTCGACAAGCACATAAATGAAAGTATATGAAAATTGTGATCAAGTTCGACCCCTTATGTCGTGGAGTACGGTTGGAAGGCTTACTCTTACTTTTTTATGTATTGGTACTAAACATGTGCCTTCGGTGCGAAGAGCATATCGATATATGTAATTATTTCAGCTTTTTTTTTCTTAAGCTTAAATGAAATTTTATCAGGAAAAACCTCCTAAGAAACATCTAAAAAGTAGACAATAGCTAATAACCAAAGCATTCATATTTCTATCATTATTTTCCCAAGATGTTTGGCATTTTACAACAATCTATCCTTAAACCATGCTATTGTTTTTATTAGCGAGATGATGCATGTGTAGGGAGAGGGATCGTTATGCAAGATCTTGTGGTTTGGATTTCGCCGAAAAAGCCTCTTTAAGTAAAACAATTCGAATCAATTTAGGGAGATTAGTTGCATTGCATGCAGAAATTGAGACATGTTTGCTTTTATCTTCGAGAAAGGGTCGTAAGGAGCACAAGGAATTCTCAACGGTTCGCCCGGTGACGGGTACAAGAGACGATTTGGTCAAAGTGAGATGGGGAACAGGTGGTGAAGAGCCCAGGAAGCAAAGATGTTAATAGGTTCAGAGGATGGTTGGGCCGAACAGAAGGATGAAGATGGAGCTCTTCTTAAAAGGGCATCGTTCTTCAGGAGATCAAAGCCTAGAAACCCTAGGAGGACTCGGCTCGTCAGAACGCACAGAGCCTGGGCCAAGCCCAATTAGTATCCAGCCCACCCGGTTGACAAGGATAAGGGCGTCGGAATCAATAAGCGCTTGGATGCTGGGTCATTTTCACTGCCTCCTGAAGTGTTATTTCATGTTTCATTAGGTGATAATATAGGTATAATAGATTCTGTTGGGGTTTTATGAATCATGTATAACAAAAATCAACAAAATAAACGCAACGGAAACAAAAATTATATTTTACACATGATTCTCCTTAGGCGTTGTTCGTGCGTTTTAATCAAAAATCTAAACATAAAAGGGAGTTAAACGAAATACCTCTCGAAGCGCGCTTTGAAACAAGTTGGTTCGGATGTTCTACAGTACGAGTCCCACAAGCGTCGGACCTCTAGTTCAGACACACCAACAACGAACGTCGAACGGAAGAGAGAGCTTTCGGATATCCACCACTTCGATCGTGCTAGCAATCACGTAGAAAGAATCCGTCGTATTCTTGGTGTATAATAGTCACAGCCCGAATGAGAGAATTGTTTCTCTTCCTCGTGTCTCAAAGACACAAGAACACACGCACACTTTTTCAATTTTTCAGCAGCCCTTTTTCTATCGTCCCTCAATGGTTTTATAGAAAAACAACCAGCAACCTTGCGGCATATTATCTCTCTTAAAGCCTTCACGAATCAGCAACGGTTGCTGATCGTGGGATCAGCAACCGTTGCTGATCACGTTCATGCACCATCGTGCAAGAACGGTCAGCGGTTGCTGACCGTTCATGCACGATCTTTGTGCATGATGGTCAGCTGTTGCTGACCATCCATGCTTCGTGCATGATGGTCAGCAACCGCTGACCATGTGCACGATTTTGTGCATGTGCACGATTTAAAGAATCGTGCACATGCACGAAGCTTTTTTTTTTTTTTTAAATTTATTAATAAGTTAATTTAGGGCATACTACTAACAATCTCCCACTTGCACTAAAGCCAACTTGTTTGGTATGTTAACATATATTCACTTAGGGCATGCGTGTGCATCATATGCAAGTAGGCTCGTGACTATAATACAAATTAAATTAAATCTCATTTAATTTAATTTCAAATCGACTCAATTCGATTGTAGTAATTGCAAACACATTTGCAAAATATTTCTCTCTTGTTCCACGTCATTCTAGTTGTTTATGGTGTGTGACATCCCTAGGTTCATCACTAAGCTGGTAGTAAGACTTGTACTAACACATTAGTACTTCCAAAAGAATTAATTGTCCCGATTAATCTTTTAGGTCCTACAAGCCACGATTGACATCTAGCAATATGTCATGGCTACCCGTGATAGTGTGAATGCTTTAAGAACATAATGAACCTGTCAGCTTTGGTTACAGTGTAATTCAATCCCTCTGTCTTACTATGTCCCGATCAAACAAAGACCATGGAATATTTGTCAAGTCATTAATTCGATCATATGCACAAATCTAATTGACATGCATTTTATTCGAGACATAAACAATTTATTCTCGGTTACAACCCCGGCCGAGGATTTCAATGCAGCGTCACAATTAGATCGCATAGGACATCATTATCATACCTTGCATATAACAAGGAGACAGATTCCATATTGCGCACACGTGTAACTTCGTATATGAACAAACTATGACCATCAAGTATAAAGACGGATCGACGACCCGGCATTATGTGCACCCGTGAACCATAGTTGTTCGATACACAAGTTAACACTGTGCCTCAGGTCTAAGGATTATTTACACAAGACCAAAACATGAACAATTAGACATTGACCACGCTAAAAGCTTCCATGTCGCTAATCGTTCCATATGCGTCACGTTCAGTGAATTTGTCTAATACAAACACCCGTGTTCTAACTCAGGCATCATAATACCCAATGACATGTGACTCATCATTCCCTTAAGTATCCAATACTTAATGGCGAAGTTAAGAACACACCGGTCTCAACAGGATTATTAATATCCACTTAATAATCCATCGACCGGGAACAATTTAAAGATTCAGTCTAACTATGAACCCGTCACATATATTCTTGACGTCTCAAGAATAGGTCTAGTTGCAACGATCTTATGGAATCATTCATCAATATAAAATAATTGGACAAATGAATGAATACATCATTGCCATTAATTAAATAATAATAATGAAAGTACAACTGAAATCCCTAATATGTAACTATTACATAGTAACTTTAGGGCATACATCCAACAATTTCCCAGTTATACTAAAGCCAACTTGTCTGGTACCTCAAACCCATTTTATCAATATGTCTTTCAAAAGAAGACTGAGGTAAGGCCTTAGTGAAGGGATCTGCCACGTTTTCTGCTGAGGCAATTTTCTGCAATGCGATATCACCTCTCCCAACAATTTCTCTGATGAGATGGAAGCGTCTCTCAATATGCTTGGACTTCTGGTGAGACCTTGGTTCCTTAGCTTGAGCTATCGCCCCATTGTTGTCACAAAACAATGTGATCGGTTGCTCAATTGAAGGAACGACTCCAAGTTCGAAATAAACTTCTTCATCCAAGCGGCTTCCTTTGCCGCTTCGTAAGCAGCTACATACTCGCCTCGTGGTGGAATCGGCGCTATGCTTTGTTTGGAACTTTTCCAACTAACCGCACCACCATTGAATGTAAAGACAAACCCAGACGTAGACTTATAATCATTAGGATCCGATTGAAAATCGGAATCGCATAAGCTACAACTTTAAATTCTCCTTCTCCATATATCAAGAATAAATCTTTAGTCCTTCGCAAGTACTTAAGAATATTCTTGACTGCTATCCAAAGGCTCTTCTCTGGATCGACCGATATCTCGCTAGTAATACTTACAGCATGCGCAATATCGTGTCTAGTACATAGCATAGCATACATTATGCTTCCAATAGCGGATGCATATGGTATCTTTGTCATCCGCTCTCTTTCTTCAGAGTGTTGGGACACATCTCCTTAGAAAGACGGATCCCTTGCCTAAAAGGCAATAATCCTCTCTTGGAACATTGCATGTTAAACCGTGTTAACACTTTGTCTATGTACGTAGATTGTGAGAGGCCAATCAATCGTCTTGATCTATCTCTATAGATCTTGATACCTAAAATGTAGGTTGCCTCTCCTAAATCTTTCATGGAGAATTTCTGTGACAAGAATAGTTTTATCGATGATATCATTGGTACATCATTTCCAATCAAAAGTATATCATCGACATACAAAACCAGAAATGCAACTGCACTCCCACTGATCTTCTTATATACACAAGGTTCATCCGGATTTTTGATGAAGCCAAACGATTTGACTACCTCATCAAAACGGATGTTCCAACTTCTGGAGGCTTGTTTGAGTCCATAAATGGATCTCTTAAACTTACACACCTTCTGTTTTTCACTATTGGATTCAAAACCCTGTGGCTGTTCCATATAGATGTTCTCATCGAGAAAACCATTTAGAAAAGCCGTTTTGACATCCATCTGGAATATCTCATAATCAAGGTGTGCAGCTATAGCCAACATAATCCGAATGGATTTTAGCATGGCCACAGGTGAGAAAGTTTCGTCATAATCAATTCCTTCTTTTTGACGATATCCTTTCGCCACCAGCCGTGCTTTGTAAGTTCCAATTTGACCTTCAAGATTCATCTTCCTCTTGAAGATCCATTTACAGCCAATTGGTACAATACCATCGTAGGTCAAAGGTCCATACCTCATTGGAATACATTGAATCCATTTCGGATTTCATGGCTTCTAGCCATTTACCGTAATCGATGTCCAACATCGCCTCCTCATAGGTTTTAGGATCACCGGGTTGATCACTATCATTCACAATGAATAATGGTTCAATATGATCAACCGAGTGTCTATAACGAGCAGGTGGGCGAGACATTCTCGCACTTCTCCTAAGAGGTTGTGTATTAGAAGCTCCCACTGAATCAGAGATTGGTATCTGAACTCGGTTGTTTGATACTTCATTATTTTCTTCTTGTAAGACTATTTTCCGCCCAGCACCACTTTCTTGGATGAACTGATTCTCCAAGAAAGAAGCATGCTTGCATACCAAAATTCTTTGGTCTGAATGAAAATAGAAATAATATCCAAGAGTTTCCTTTGGATATCCAATGAAGCGACCTTGTTCAGATCTTGCCTCCAATTTTTCCATTTTCAGCTTTTTCACGAAAGCTGGACAACCCCAAATCTTAATATGATTAAGACTAGGTTTCCTACTATGCCATATCTCATAGGGCGTAGTTGGAACAGATTTGGACGGCACTCTATTCAAATATATACAGCTAGCTCAAGGGCATATCCCCAAAGAGATATTGGCAAATCGGTGTAACTCATCATAGATCGTACCATATCTAATAAAGTACGATTTCTTCGTTCGATACACCATTATGTTCGAGTTCCGGAGGTGTCCATTGTGATAAAATGCCATTCTCTTTAAGAAAGTCCAGGAATTCGATTAAGGTATTCACCTCCTCGATCCGATCGAAGAGCCTTAATACATTTTCCCGTTTGTTTCTCAACTTCAGCCTTGAATTCCTTGAACTTTTCAAAGGATTCAGATTTATACTTCATGAGGTATAAATAACCATACCGTGACCGATCATCGCTGAAGGTAATGAAGTAATTATAACCACCTCTAGCAGATTCATTAATTGGTCCACATACATCTCGCATGTATTAATTCTAATATGTCGTCAAGCAGCTCGCGCACTTTGTCCCACAAAAGGCGCTTTGGTCATTTTTCCTAGAAGACATGCCTCACAAGTCGAGTATGACTCAAAATTTGAAGGATCAATGTATCCATCATTACTCAACTTGTTAATTCTGTCTTCTCCAATATGACCTAATCGGAGATGCCAAACATACTTTTTATTTGGACCGTCTCTAGGGCGTTTATTAGTTATGGCATTTATATCAATTCTATTTTGCTTATTGACATTGGTAATCGCATTACCGGGCATTGTAATGGTATAAAGATTGTTGGTTAATAAACTAGAACCAACGCATATTCTATTATGATAAATAGAACATACATCATCAAGCAAAAGAAAATTCATAATTCTCTTTACCTAGACGAGGTATAGAGATGATGTTCCTAACAGCATTCTTATAATGCAAACAGTTCTTTAAAACCAATACATGTCCGTAAGGCAAACATAAACGAAAAGTCCCTATAGCTAATGCAGCAACTCTTGCTCCATTGGCAAACGTCGGACAATCTCATTTCGCCCTAGCATCCCGCTTATTTCCGTTCTCGCAAAGACATACAAATATGTGAAGTTGCAGCAGAATCTAGAACCCATGAGCTGGATTCAGCACTAACCATAAGATTAGTTTCAATAAGCATAGACACCATACCTTCATAAGGTTGGTCCTTGGGCTTGACCTTCAAGCTTGCGAGGTACTTCCTACGCTTCCTCCTCCAAAGTGCCCTTTGACACCACAAGAATGACATTTCCCTTTATCAATCATGGGCTTTGGTTGCACCACAAGTTTTGGCAGGCCTCTTCCATTTATTCTTTTTCTTCAAAACGGTCTTACCCTTTGAAGAAGAAGCCTTAGCCATAGCCACTACATTTGGCCTCGTGTTATGCATTTCCTTCTCATAAACTACCAACATGCTATGTAACTCAAAGAGTTTTCTCCATCTTATGCATGTGGAAGTTTTGGACAAAACCAGAGAAGGAATCGGGTAAAGATTGGAGGATCAGATCCACAACTAACTCATTGTCCATAACGAGATTCAGCCTAGCCAATTCTTCAATGTGCCGATCATTTTCAAAGCATGATCATTAACAGATGATCCTTCAGCCATCCTCATACGGTACAATGCCTTAGATATCTCATATCTAGAGGTTCGACCATTCTCATCAAAGTATTCCTTTAAATGCAAAATGATCGACCTAGCATCTTCCATAGATTCATACTTCTTTTGTAATTCATTGTTCATCGAAGCAAGCATATATGACCTAACTTTTAAGTCATCATCACGCCACTTATCATAAGTGACACGCTCCTCTTGGGTCCCACCCTCAGGAAAGGAGGTTGGCATCTTTTCATCAAGCACATACCCAATTTTTTCTGAATTGAGAACAATTCTCAAATTCCTCACCCGCCGGTGAAATTGGGTCCAAATAAACAATTCTTGTCAAGTATAGAAGCGAGTGGGTTTGTGGTCACCATTTTCGTAGTAATAATATATATCATGTTGCAGAAAATAAATTGTTAGCCGTTGTATCTTTCAAAGTAACTATTTCATTTTGGTCTTTAAATGAAATAGATCCTCCCACTAAATTTATCTTCGAATCCCATACTCCTTAAGATGGGAAGCGGTAATCTTTGTTGGGTAAAGATTACTAGTGGGGATTGGAGTCCCACCAGTTCAAAGTCCACCTCACCTAACAGTTATTGGTGTCCTATAAACTTAGTGAGTGAACCAGCTTGTTCAACGCATCATATGCGAGTCCCAATCATAACTTCGGCCTCTAGACCATGAAAGCCTCACCTAACAGTTATTGGCATCATGATCATAGTTAAGTCTAGCCCATCGTCTCATGCAAGTATTGAAAACACAAATGATTCCCTCACCTGACAGTTATTAGAAATCATTTGGCTCCAACCCCACAAAGCATCATATGCATAATGGAGTGGTCCAATATTATAAATGGTAATTAACCCCTATGTATCCATAACCGGTTAGTTAACCACTATAAAATTGGATCAAACCACGACGATGGAAGGCCACGAGTCCGAAACCCGTTTCGACTTAATATTCTTTGTAAGGAGATTTGGGTCGTTATTAACGGTCTCACTTTGCACATTAACCGGTTTAACATGCACGATATCATAAACAATAAATAAATAGATATCACATAAACATCTATCCTATGTGGTGATCATGGAATTATGGTTCAATGGGTCTCGAGCCAAAGAGACCCATTTAGCCATTTTAATGTTTTAATTATATGGACCTGCTCTTCACTTTTTCTTCAATCTTTGAACTCTTCAAAGACCGGGCCCAAAGAGCTCACCGGTTTAATGGCTCCTCCAATGGCTCCTCCTCTCTTGTAGTATTTACATCAACAATTGAAATACTAAACTATACTAAAAAATTACATATCAAGAAAAAATTAAAGTAAAATAAAAGGAAGGACGCAGCCTCCATTAATAATTACATCCCCAAAAAGAATACCCGTAATCATCATACATTCATCCATACAACAATCACAACAATTAGGATTTTTCCATGATCACCACCCTTCCTTACGAGCCATAAATTCAAAATTTAAAGCTCGGAAGGCATGCATAAAATTCTGCATATCATTTGTAAAATATAAACATCAAGTATAACAAGTTACGGATTTTTGATTCAAAATTGATTTAGTTCTAATTTTTGCTTTGTTGATTAAATTTATCACATAAATCAATCAACTTCTATAGGCCACATAAGAGCAAGAGAACCAATTCTCTTAACAAAAGTAAATTGGCCATTAGAATGCAAAAATATATTTGAACTATAAATCAATTAAACGCACGAAAACGCCTAAGGTTGGCTCTGATACCACTTTGTTGGGGTTTTATGAATCATGTATAACAAAAATCAACAAAATAAACGCAACGGAAACAAAAATTATATTTTACACATGATTCTCCTTAGGCGTTGTTCGTGCGTTTTAATCAAAAATCTAAACATAAAAGGGAGTTAAACGAAATACCTCTCGAAGCGCGCTTTGAAACAAGTTGGTTCGGATGTTCTACAAGTACGAGTCCCACAAGCGTCGGACCTCTAGTTCGAGACACACCAACAACGAACGTCGAACGGAAGAGAGCTTTCGGATATCCACCACTTCGATCGTGCTAGCAATCACGTAGAAAGAATCCGTCGTATTCTTGGTGTATAATAGTCACAGCCCGAATGAGAGAATTGTTTCTCTTCCTCGTGTCTCAAAGACACAAGAACACACGCACACTTTTTCAATTTTTCAGCAGCCCTTTTTCTATCGTCCCTCAATGGTTTTATAGAAAAACAACCAGCAACCTTGCGGCATATTATCTCTCTTAAAGCCTTCACGAATCAGCAACGGTTGCTGATCGTGGGATCAGCAACCGTTGCTGATCACGTTCATGCACCATCGTGCAAGAACGGTCAGCGGTTGCTGACCGTTCATGCACGATCTTTGTGCATGATGGTCAGCTGTTGCTGACCATCCATGCTTCGTGCATGATGGTCAGCAACCGCTGACCATGTGCACGATTTTGTGCATGTGCACGATTTAAAGAATCGTGCACATGCACGAAGCTTTTTTTTTTTTTTTTTTTTTTTTTTAAATTTATTAATAAGTTAATTTAGGGCATACTACTAACAGATTCTTGAAAGTAGTTTAGTACTTGGTTTTAGCCCTTTTTTCGTATAGGGAAAAAAGGGTTGTTCAAGAAATCCTAGGTGTTGTTTCGTGTGCAATTAACATAGACAAAGACACAGGAAGTGAGTGTGATTAAAAAAAGGCAGACGCGTTCGCCATGCTTATGGGCATGGCCAATGAAGTGGTTGTGGTCTGCCTGAGGCAGTATTTGCCAACGGTGATCTTTTAGGATTGAATGATGAACACTTGGGACCAGATGGCGAAGGATGGGGTACTGTCGATGGGTCTCGGGATGGGTCTTTGCATGTTTCTGGATTATTAGAAGGTGATGATCCACGTTAGATGGAAAATTAATTAGAGTAAATAAGTCATGGGGTATTGGTTTAAGATTTTTTGTGGGTGAAAACTAGTTTGAGGTAAAAATATTTTGGAACGGGCTTGGGATTTTTAATGTATTAACGTAATAATACGTTCATCATAAACACTAAAATTGAGACAGACAGAATCCTCTCTCCTAGGTTTTGGTTTTATTTTTTTCAATTCACTGTAGAGTTCGGCCAAAAAAAGAAATCATTATAGAGACAAGTCACGTCCAAAACTTGAAGTCTTTGCACATGGCTTCACGTGCCTGGCCCATGGGCCATTGGTTCTCAGCAGAAAAAAGTTGCAATTTCTCCTATGAAGCCTAATGCTAGGTGACTTATGAAATGGGTTAATAATACCACCAAAATCTCAAACTATACCTATTATGACACATATATTCCAAACTTTTTTTGTATCACTAAAAATCCTAAAATTTTTGTGACACAAATGCCCCAAACTTTTTCTATGTCATAATAAAAAAGTCCAAATTTTTATTAGTATGACAAATATACCCAAATATACCCTTGATGATATTGAAACAAATGATATATATGTCACACATGTATAAGTTTGGGCTTTTTTATAACACAGTTGACAAGTTTAGGATTTTTGGTGACACAAAATAAAGTTTTGAGTACTTATGTTATAGTGAGCATAATTTGAGGTTTTTTGTGATATTTGTCTTTATGAAAAAGCACACCACGACTCAAAACAAATTGATTTTGTTCCTTACCTATCTCAATCTTTGAGCTGTATATAATGATGGCTCTATCAAAAAAATGGAAAATTGGTATAATCAAGTCCTAACATTTATAAAAAAGGTACAATTGAATTCTAAACCTTTAGATTGGTGCAATTAAGCCCTCAAATTTTAATGAAAGATGCAATCAAGTTATAAAATTATATTAAAGAGTGCTAGTTAAGGATGATATTTAAGTGCTTTTTGAGTGATGTGTAGGCCATTTTGGGCATCATTCTTTGAAATGACTTGTTTGCACTTTTTAAGAAAAACTTCAGACTTGATTGAACCAATTGAAAGTTTTAGAACCTAATTGGATTTTGTACATAAGGTTTAAGGCTTTCTGTGCAAAGTTTCCTTGAGAAAACAAGTATAATGAATGATTTATTTCTAGCATTGCATCTTTTCTCCGTTTCTTCTTATCACAATGAAAGTATCGTATTATTCCAATATCCCATCCTAAATTTGATATTCATTCAATAAACTGATAAACGGTACATCAATGGATTGATTTGAAAAAAAAAATAATATATATATAATAATAAAATAATTCGGTTCTATGCTTAAAAGATAAGTTGAAAATCACAAAAAAAAAATCATTAATCAGATTTATAACATAATAAAACAAAGCGGAAAAAAAAAAAGAAAAAAGTAAGTTATACAAAATATGAAGTTCGTTTGAGAATAAAAGGAAAAGAGAAACTCTTTGTTCGTTTTTTCAAAAAGAAGGTTGGACTCGCAACTCTAGCATATGGAAGTTGGCACATCATTTGTCATTATAGGCAGTTTATGTGTGTGTAATTAGGGCAAGATAATAGGCTGGACAATCAATCTATGCTTGACACGTGGCATAATATATAACATACTGTTCATAGCCCTACTAAATACCTTCCTCACTAAATGAAACTATCAAATACTCTTTTCTCCTCTGTAGCTCCAGCTTATTTGACTTACTTCACCTATGTTTAGCTCTGAATTTGTCTTTATTATTTGCGAAGAATATAGGAATTCCTAAGTTTATCAATCCATCAATGAAAGCAAAAGTGAAATAGTAGTTTCTTACACTCACGATTTCAGTGGTCTGAACTTGAACATATGATAATTTTATACGAGTCAAAGCTACCGTGAGCTACAGCACAATAAATTTATCATACTCAAATTCAATAGTTGATGTTGACAAGCATGTATATCAAGTGACCAACAAAACACATAATTGAACGGTTGACCAAAATAAAAAATCGCTTGCATGAAACGACCAATAAGGCCATCAACAATTTTCCCGTGCATATGTTTAAGGGAGTATTGACTCAGCTAGATAATGACTAAGGGAAACTAAGGTATCTTAGTTCTTAGAGGTCAATAAATATGAGTGGAATGCATGACAATTGATTCATATGGTATAGTCCAATGACGTTGATTCTTCGATATGAATGCTCATATTCATTCGAAACCCAATTTTGTGGTATGGAGATGTGCTCTGGAATATGCTAGATCTCCATACCACTTAATGGCCTTAAAATTATTGCAAAAAAATTGGAAAGAAAATAAAATTTCGATGAAGGAATCAACAGTTTTTCCAAGTATAGTTTGGACAAAAGGTGAGGGACACTTCATTAATCAACGGTGGGTCCCTGCTGCTCCATATCATTCCTTCAAAGACAAAATGGATGCCCTCCCCTGTGCCCTTTACTAACTAGGAAGACTAGACAAATCGAGAGAGCTCCAGTCGGGCATGTGAGCACTACTGCCCATCACACAAGAAGTGAACAAAGGTCATTGGCCTTTGCCATGTGACTCCACGGCCTTGTTTTTACAAGCATGTGACTCTTGATACTCTCTCTCACATGCGTGTGTATAAATAAATAAAAATATATGTATGTTTACTTTTATGAAATTAAAGGCAAATAGTAATTAGATTCAAGAAATCGAAATCCGAAATTCACAAAGAAGGTTTTTAAATCCACATTTATGTAAGGCTTCTAAGGACCAAAAGTCATTGCTATTTTCATTATTGCCGTTCTTATGGTCTTGAATCTTCAACCGCCAACTCCTTTTCTGACCCAAATGTTGATATTATGGCCACATGTTGTAGACGAAGGCATCCAACCTCGTGCCATGTCGGCCCTATTTGTTTGCCTTGTT
This sequence comes from Eucalyptus victrix, assembly GCA_016097545.1. Lineage (NCBI taxonomy): Eukaryota > Viridiplantae > Streptophyta > Magnoliopsida > Myrtales > Myrtaceae > Eucalyptus > Eucalyptus victrix. The sequence continues at coordinate 26,268,111 of CM027841.1, forward strand.
AGCATCTAACTGGAAATTTGGTTAGCATTTGATGAAAATGCATCAATTGCAAAAAAATTGAAAGTTCAATGTCTTAGGTGATTGACATTGAAGTTCAATTCAATATAGTAACTCTCTAAGTTCAATGACCCTTGGTGAAATTCACTCCCAAATAACATCACAACCTATTATTAAGGGATGAATACAGTCCACTTAAATCAACATCACAACCTTCATATATGCTACCATATAACTTACTATAGTTAATTTTGTGACTAGTCTACATCATGTTCATGTGATGTGAACCTTGAACTAACATGAGCAAAGACTTTTTTCTATTCTTTTATTTTGCTTAAGATAAAGTTTTGGAAGAGGCAATTCAACCACCCCTAGATAGCCTAGGCCTAAACATTACCATAGAAGTTCTACCCTTATTTTGAGATGGCCTGAGCTAGATAGACAAGTATTGTGGTCCTTAGCAATCGATCAAAATACCATTGTACATGTTCTCCATTGAAAGAAAAGTCATCCTAATAACAAATAAGCAGTAAGATATTCTAAGTTGAAGAAACTATGAGACCGACTCTAATTGCTACTTTAAATCGCGAATCAATTATGTGATTAAGTTATTCGAACACAAAGTCCTAAATCCAATCCTTACCAATGCAATCTCAAAATTAAGTTGGAAAATCATACTTTAGGAGTCTACTCTCAATATAGATAGCTTGCTTTCAAAAATTTATTTAGTTCAATACGCAACAATTAATTTAAAACATCATGAAACCATCACACCAAATAGAAATAGATCTCATAAAAAAAAAAAAAAAAAAAAAACCGCCAGTCTAACCAAACAATCTTTGTCTATCCATCAAGCTCTAAGAATACAATAAAGCATACATTAATCAATTATTAATTAAGAATATAAAGAACATAATAGATCGACTGTTGTACTCTTCAACTTCTGAATCTGATGGGTTCTATTTTTTTTTTCAACCAAAAATTCTTACATCCAAAATTACGTACAAAAATTACAAATCTCTCTCTATACATCAAAATCTAAATTTAGAAACCTTCCCTTTCCACCATTCCTTTCTTCCCCCTTCATTTCTCTCTACCAATTCGAAATTTCAGTAATTGACGTAAACAAGAAATAATACCATAAATCGACCCCCTCCCTCCCCAAAAAAAAAAGCAACAAAATTTTTTCAAAAAGCTATTATGTGACGTCGTAACGGACCGCCGTCAAAACGGAACGACCACCTCGCTGCAGCCGTAGTCGTCGGAGTTCCCGATCGAATCCTCCGGCCACGAGTCCCGGAGCAGCTTCAGCAGGAGCTGCGCCTTCCTCTTCGCCCTCTCCGTGCAGTCGCTCTGCACCAGCAGCAGCAGCTGCGTCAACACGCCGGCGGCGACCGCCTCCCTCCGGCACTGCTCCGACGCCGAGCACAGCGCCAGCAGCGCCCCCGCCGCGTACTCCGTCGCCCGGTCCGACACCTTCAGGATCATCCGCACCAGCAGCGGCGCGCTCAGGGCGTGCCCCGCCAGCGCCGTGCACCCCGCGGGGACCCGGCAGAGCAGCTCGATCGTCGCCAACCCCCGCTCCGCGTCGCCGCGCTCCAGGTCGCCCAGCCGGTCCACCAGCGCCGCCGCAGCCCCGGCGGACACCGCCCGGTGCCGCGTCGGCTTCACGAGGCAGAGCGCGAAGGCCGCCCGGGCCCCGGCCTTGAGCGCGCGGGGGCACCCCGCGCAGTCCTGCAGCAGGCCAACGACGCCCTCGAAGACCCCGGCGGCGCCGCTGACCCGGGCGCGGAGCTCCAGCGAGTGGACACCGGCGACGGCGGCCTCGATGAGCGCAGCGGCGTTGATCCTCACCTCGACGCAGGGGTGGAAGAGGAGGCCGGTGAGGAAGGCGACGCGGTCGGGGTCGGAGGCCACGGAAGCGCACTCGGGCTCGGCGAGCTGGAGCATCGCCAGCAGGGCGAGCGCCTCGTGCTCCAGCTCGGACGACTCGGCGCGGGGGTCCGCGAAGAGGACGTCGAGGAGGAGGGGGCGGGCGTCGAGGGAGGCGATGAGGGCGCGGTTCTTGTCGGAGTCGCGGGCGAGGGCGCGGAGGCGGCGGAGCGCGGAGAGCCGGGGGCGGCAGCGGCGGAGGACGACGACGTGGAGGCGGCCTGGGAGAGGAGGGCGCGGACGCGGGAGGGGTCGGCGGGCTGCTTCGGGGTGGGGATGCGCTCCACGCCGGAGTGGCGGTTGGCGACGCACCAGGACTGGATGAGGCGGCGGAGGGTGTGGTTAGGGATGAGGGCGGAGTCGAGGAGCGGGGCGCGGGTGACGGGGCAGGTGGTGTTGCCGGCGGCGATCCAGGGCTCGATGCTGGACCGGTCGTACGTCTGCCCCGTCGACACCGTCACCGGGTCCCGCATCAGCTCCAACGAGATGGGGCACCGGAAGTGGTGCGGGATCTGGACGCCCACCATGTCCAGCGGCTCCAGGCTCAGCCCCCCACGCATTTTCTCTCTCTAGGAACTGCGCAAAAAAGCTCCCTTTTGTTCGTTACTGCAACTCCCTCTCTCTCTCTCTCTCTCTCTCTCTCTAGAATGTGGGCACTGGATGAAGTGAAGGATCGACACTTGCAGAGCGCGCAGATGGGCACTGCCGAAATTCCTTCTCCGTTCGTGAGAGGACGCTGGTTTCTTCTTTATACAAAATCGGGAGCAGAAGAGAGAGAAAGAGGGAAGAGAGAGAAAGGGGGAGGGGAGAGAGGACAATCGACATGCTTTCTCCGGACAAACAGCTGGTTTTTGTGCTTCTGACTCCTCCGCCACACGTGTGGACTGTGGGGGCGGTAGCCCCCCCCTCTTTCTCTCTCTATCTCTAGCCTCTAACCTAACCATGGTTAGTTTAGGCCCCCCCGCCCTAGTCCGGTCCCGTCGATGAGGTTGGCGTGTCGTGGTTTGGTCAAAGGTAAATGTGCGACCGGGCGGGGCCCCACAGTGTTCATGTTTTTTCTTTCTTTTTTTATTTATTAAAAAAACCGGACTCCTGTTTACATCAAGACGGGCAGTGATTGTCGCTGATTATTTGTTTTTTTTTTTAATTTGTTATTACTATCTTAAGTGTATCTTTTTTTGCACCCCAGCCCCCGCAGTTTTGGGTGTTCCTCCATTTGCCTCGGGCTCGCCACGATTCGTCTCACGATAGTCCACGAATTTGAATTATTGTGCAGCCGAGCGCCATAATTAGCACGGTCATGCCATCGTTGGTGTTGTTATTTTGACTCCATGTATACATTCTCATTCTCATTTGTGGCCCTTTCGAAGGTTTTTTTGTATTGGGTTTATGATGTGTTTGATATTTCCTAGTTTGGTCCATTTTGATTCAGCATAGATTACAATTTCCTGATCCAATTTAAGTAGCTGATTGGCCGATTGTATAATTTACTATATGACACTATATGTCTAAGCATACTTTGCTCACTTGAGTGAAATCCTGCTGAGTTTACAAACTCTCTCTTGGCACGGAAAACTGTACATATCATCTGTTGTTTGGATGGGCAACCCTTCTTCCATGCACCATCTAGGCAGAGAAGCATCATCTAGCCAAAGGGAAAACCCTAGAGTTGGGATTTACTCAGTTAGGTCTTTTCGATAGGGAGCCCTTCGCCAATGTACCTACTTAGACAAATCACATGGTTCTGTTTCTCATTCTTTTTTACTTCCTTTGTACGAGTGGAATTATCATGTGGTCATACGGTGCTCCGTAATTGACCTATAAGGCGTTTCAACTTTTAAGATAATGATAACACATCATATAGAAATTGGTATCTCAAAAAATCGAAATCTTCTCTAACATAATTACTTAACTTGACAAGCACTACAAAAGAGCACCCATTAACAAAACCCTTTAGAAAAAGAAACGCCGCTTTTATTGATCTGCTAAAGATAATCAAAACCACGTTCGAGTAAAAGCTGGTAGCATTAATTTATGCTTGAGGGGCCAATGAAGCTTCCTTCTCTAAATCTTGGCTCGTGATCAAAACACACCCAATCCACTAACCAAAGTTGGGGGGAGCAGAAGACCAGTTGTCTCAGCCTGTAAAGCACCCTCACTTTAACGGTTTTGCACCCAAAAGAAGTGGCAAAGCGTCTAACCCAGCTCTTGCATGTGATGGCCATGCTAATCCTCATGAATATACAAGTGTCTAAAAGATAACATGAAACATCGCTTTTCAGTATAGTGAAACCTTCCAAAAACAAAGTCATTTGGCGAACAGCTCTGTCATTGGCTCTGACGGATCGCCCGTTTGATAAAAGGTTAGTTCACGAAAAAGCAAGTAAAAAGGCTAAGGTTATGTCATCTTGATTACGATATCCATCGGTCTTCGCTTTTACAACATGGTCAAAGGAAAAAAGAATAGTGCTTTTGAGAATGCCTCACATGCAAGCTAGAAAGGTGGGGAGATGCCACTTTCCCTTCTTTGCAAGTTAGCCCGATTATTTAATTTCCCAACCAGAGGGGGGAAAGTAGAAAAAGATTACCCATGTTAACCTCTTAGGGTTGTAAAGTTGCCCTATGCATAATAAAGATAGGTCTATTTGAAAAGCCAATCTTCTTCGCCGAGTACATATGCAAAAGATTGTAAAGTTACAAACTGATATGTGCAAACTTTAATACAAAGGAGGACCGAGAAAAAAATCTAGAGAAAGTTTGAACAGAGAATAAGAGAATTAGATGAGCGGTAAAACCCATCGATCAGAACTGTGCTAGTATATATCTTCATCCTCATCCCACATTGTAAGATAAAATTTACAATATCTCCAACCATGAAAGAAAATGAATTTCGAGTCGCTATAATACATCTCTAAATGGCTAAATTGAATTGAAAAAGAAAATTGAGATTTCAATTGTTCTATTCTTCCAACATGCCCAGATAATTAATCACCAAAACATACCAATTAAACTGCTAAAACAACGTGTACTTAGAGATCGTAGGGAAAAGGAAAAACTAAAATATCCCATATTTGATGTTGGGGAATTTAAAGTTCTAATGGCCATCATGGATATCTATGTGAATCTAATGAACTAATTCTATATGAACATTAATGGCAGGGATGTAATTCGATATATATCTAGGTAGCAATTACTTCGTGAAGAAAGCATGAAAACCTTTTATTGCAATGAGAAAAGACTCAATTTGGATTATTTGTAATTCTAAGCGATGGGTTCACTCTCGTCACATTTCATTTAGAAAACTCAATATTCATTCCGGTTTAAATCACATTGAAAAAAAAATAGTAATTGGAAAATAAATATCTGCATATAATTTCTTGTCAGCAGTATTATTTCATTAGGACTTTTCTCCTTTTGTTTACATCACTTTTGTAGGCATTCATTCGATGTGCTGTTTCCATTTCTCTAGTCAACATAATGTTAAATTATTGGGGCATGCAATCTCCTCTCGGATTCGATGTGATTGGAGGATTTGACCGAAGAACCGAAATGGTCAAGCCAAAAATCCTCTTCTTTTCTTTTCTTTTCTTTTCTTGAGGGGAGGGGAGAAGAAGTTGAGGAAATTTGGGGGGGTCCAAAAAGGAAATATGGAGAAAACGAGGGGCCCAAGAGCAAAATAGAGGTGAGGGATGGGGGTCAATCATTGTAATTAGGTTTTTTTTGGGGTGTGGAAGGGGGTGGTGCATGGTGGGTGGGTGTGATGCCGGTCAACGGTCAAAGGGGAGGGGGTGTTGGCGGGTCCAGGGTGTCTCTCCGCCTCTTTATCTGCGCACACCTTCTCTCGTGGATAACGTTGAACAGTGGAGTGACGGTGGGGGCCCACCGGATTCAATCCGACAAAAGAAGTTTTTTGGTCATTTGTTATTTTCTTCCCAAATTATCTGAACTACTAAATCCACTCAACCACAAAAAAAAAAAAAAAAAATCAATTAATTAAATAAAGCGGATAATTAATCAGATTAAGTGGGTTTATCGAGTTGATGTGAGTTAGACTGATTTTATGTCACACCGACTATGGTCTATGTGCCCGGCTCTTCGAGAATATTTTTTTTTTGTAATTTAATATTATGAAATAAAGACTCGATTAATTGAGATAATAATCATTTCAATGTGAAATTTCATCCTGTATTTGTAGTTTGGTTATCTTCTTAAAATTGAAAACTGATTAAGAAAAGATATTTTATCCACATGCTCCTTTGGATACTTCCACATTTTTTGCAGTTATGATTTGTGATGATCATATTAGTCAAATCATAAAATAGACTTATACCAAAAAAAAAATTATATAAAATCTAGGCTCATTAACACTCAGCAATTTATCTTATGAAATCATGAAAGTAAAAATGTCTAAAAGTTAGATTGTCTTATTTCATAGATCCGCCAAGAATTTTTGAAATTAAATTTTACGTGTATGTTTAGCTCTAAAAGTCCACATATTATTAAATTATTCTTTTCTCATCAGAAATTATTGTTATAATTTGATTGATTACCTAGAGCTTTTAGATAAAAGTAGTGGAGCAATAAAATAAAGCAAATGTGAAAATAGACCTGGATAATGTGAAAACCTACATTTCATCATAAACCAAGAAAAAGATGGAAAAAAGAAGAAAAAGAAACCTTATCCTATATATTTTGAGCTTTATTTATTTTTCATTGTAATTAGAAATCTAAATCTCTATTATATCTTGTAAATCATGAATTCTACAGCCGCTTGATGTAAATTCTAGTGCAGAGAGAGAGATAGCCAAATGGGTCCACATCCTCATTGGTCAATTGACAAAATGATTAGTCCAAAATAGCTCTAGAACATCCACTATGGTCTCTAGTGCATGAGCAATGAGTGCCGAGCATGGAACGAAATGTCCAATATCGGACGCGCAATCGTGGCTCGTGAGCAAGAAGATGATGAATCGAATCAAAAAGGAGAAGCTTCTCCCATCAAAATCGGAAAATGGGTCACTCCAATATCTAATCAAACCCCACCTAAATTGCTTGGACATATTATAAAATTATTTGAGAAAAGCATCTACTAGGCGGGCTGTGGCCAAGAAGTCGCGTCATTGCTTTGATGGACCGTAGTTTCTTTTTCTTTCATCATCGTCACTCAATTTAGGGCTTAAAGGAAGGAGATATTTGATGAGGAAAAAAACAGTAGAGGGCTGCTCTTTTTTCTCGATATCATTTGTGAACGATTCAGTTTGTGCAATTGATTTCATCACGTCGATTTCTCTCTCACTCCACTAAAAGATAAAGACTTGCGAATGGAGCTTATGCTCCAACATCAGACTATTTTCGAGCTAGGGTTTGCATGCACAATGGAGAGATACCAACAAGGATCACGGGACAAAATTTGAACACTCAGTGTCCTGCCATGTTAATTCAATTGAAAATGCTAAGCCCGTAAAAGAATGCGTGATCTAACATATAAGCTAGCAGCAGCACTAGCTATTAAACCTAACTAGACTTGTCCAAACTACATGAAATGCAATCAATCTCGGCTAGGAAGTGGGAGATATTTGAGGGGGGTGAAAGGAACAAATCAAAGGGGGTGTCTCTTCTCTTTCTGAGCACTGACTCTAACTGGACTTGTCCAATTACATGAAATGCCATTCAATCTTTGCCTAGGAAGTGGCAGATATTTGAGGAGGGAAAGGAACAAAACAGAGGGGGTGTCTCCTCCTCTCTCTCTCTCTCTCTCACATGCAATCCCCTTGGCATCAAGGCAATTGAGAGAGAGAGAGAGAGAGAGCAACATCAGGCTCAACTTTTGGAATAGAACCCAGCAACAACCACCCAAGTGTTCTTCAACAGAGAGAGAGAGAGAGAGAGAGATAGGAGAGGAGAGGGGGAGGGAGACGGTGGCGTTTAGCGGTGGAAGCACACACGCGTGAGGAATAATGTTGGGACAGTGCGTCCCACGAGCCACGCCCCCTCGCAACGCCACTGTCCCCAGTCAACCGGGCAGCATTTTGCTGATACAGCCCACACAAGCACAGGTCACAAGCACACCAGCAACAGGAAAAAGAAGGGATCGAATAAAATACCACTCGAACAAGGCCGAAACGAAGGCCAAAACAAAGGCCAAAAACCTGCTCCTCCCGTGCACGTGCCCGGTCCCCCGATCGCAGGTGCTTACAGCTAATGCCCCTTCCTATTCTCTAGTAACTTTCTTTTTTTCCCGTTATTTCGTTCTTGATAATTCAAGGGCAAGAGTGCAAAGAGGCTCATGTAAAACCCTAAAAACCCTATGAACCTGTAGAACTGAGACCTTTCGCTTGTAGGAATGGCCCGATCTATTGTAGTTTACATATAGTTTGGTGATACTTTTCACAGATGTCATTTACCTATTCAGCTATAGATCCCTGTGTAAAGATCTGGTCATTTGAAAACCCACGTAAAACCTTACAAATCCCATGAACATTTTTGCCAACTCTAAACTTTTCTTGTAAAGATGGCCTAATCAAGTGCGATCTACATGCAATTGGTGGCACTTTCAGGGGTGACATTTTTGTTTACGAACTAGAGATCCCTTGTGCCCCAACTATTTATGCCAACTCGAAACTTTTATTTTTCTGAAATAGCATTTATCCTAAATGTAATTTGAGTGGTAATATTTTAGTGATAAGAGCACGATGCGAAATATCTACTGGTCGAAAGCGAAAGTGAGTTTGATCAGCTAAATGTGAATAGAAAGGGAGATTGTTGGTAGTGTTTTAGCAAGATTTAATTTAAAGTGTAATCATTATGAATTTAAGCATTAACGATAGTGGAATTGACGATAAGTGGGAGTGAGCATGGTTTTGTTCAGGCTAGTTTGGATGCAAAACTTAATCGAACCAAACCAAACCAAATCGAAATAATTCAACTTGGAAAAATATAAAACGAATTTAGGTGAAAAAGGGTTCGAAACCAAATACAATTGAACTGAATTACATCGGTTTCTTTCCATTTCTCTAACCTAATGCTCTTGGTTCTGCTCCAAAGTGGAACTTTATAGGCTTTGAATTGGTCAAGAGCTCAAGCAATTATCAAGGGATAACATTGCATCGTATGCTGAAATTTCAATGTAAGTACATTGTTACACCAACTTACATTTACATCTCAAATTTCAAAACTTGACGACTTTACTCATATAAAAATAGTTCAATTGGCGGTTTGGTTCAGTTCAGGAAAAAAAAAGAAGAATCAAACTGAACCAAACATCCAAATTTCAGTCCGATTTGGTTTATGGTTTGAACTTTTGTAATAATCTCCCTAAATTGAATTGATCTCACAGTTTCCATTCGGTTTGGCAATTTGAGCCGAACTCCACTTAGGACTAGTAACAAGTATTTTTTTTTCTTAGTTCTAGAATTTATGCAATGAATTTGAGCAGAATCATAATTTTGCATATGAATAATATTACTCCTAGACGCAATTAATTTGATAAATAAAAATGTATTAGCAAGAATAACATCCATAATATTTCTATCGAACAAAAGCGAAGTGAATTAAATCAATGAAACATGAAGGAGTGTTTTAGCAAGATTTTGTTCGAACATATTGTCAAATTGATGTAAATACAAACTACGATTTGTCCACTTAATTGACTTATGTGTATTGAGTTCATTTATATATTGTAATAAGATGTAATTTTCTTTTACTCTTCACCATTCTATTAAATAATTATATATTGTAGTATTTTTAGATTACTTGAGTTTGTATTTAGTTTAGGTTAATTTTTTTATTAGTTATTAGAAGAGATTAAATAAATGAGGGCGAGGCAGTGTTTCAACAACATTCAGATTAGTTTTGTTTTGGGCAACATTTTAAATTTGTGTTGATGGTTTAAGTTTAAAGTGATGTCTTTAGACTAAGATTGAAAGTTCGAAAAATCAAATCATGTCTTTAGAAAAATACAGCTTACTTAACCTTTCGATCTCATTGATTTCGAGAATAAGTATACCAATTTAACTTGTGTTTGGAATTTAAAAGTTCTCACTTGCGATCCGCGTATTCTCTATTTTTTACTTTACATCTGATGCACAAATTACATGAGCTAGCTAATTCGAATTAACTTGGAGCAAGTTGTGTGCAAATGCAGGCTCAAAATTTATGTAAAATACTTGGTTTAACATATCTAACATTCTTTTTATGCATAGGTTGGATATTGGCCTAAGATTGAAACAGAAAAATATAAAATTTGAGAGTTTGGGCTAGGAAAGATTGGAACATTGCGCGTTCTGCTCTAATAACATCTAAAACTTTGTCGGATCACTGTCGAATATTTTCTCCCTTTTCCCTTAATTTTTTTATTTGTTTATTTATTTTGAGGTTTTGGGTTTTGCATGGTCGCACGAGCGTCTTCGAGCTTGTGACCAGGGAGACAAATTCCAAAGTTTTCTTCCCTCTCCCACAGCAACATCCAGTTGATAAGAGAGCCACACCCACATGCATATCACATTGATTTTGGCGACATTTTCTTTTTGGGTCCTCGGAATATGTTGACTAAGGTCTCCATTTTCCCACGTTATTTTCTTTTTTTATTGTTCTAGGAAAAAATGATATTGCGAATATATTGACTAAATTCTCGATTTTCCCACATTAATTCCTTTTTATATTATTCTAGCCGAAAGAAATGATATTGATATTTACTATATCAATATGCCCATCTAACAAACGATTTCCCAAAACCTATGCACGTCACTCAATAAGACCAATGCATGTTCCACGTGATGATGACACGATGGCGACACATCATCAAATGCATATGGATGAACAACAATAAAGCAACATCGACTTATTACTTCTAGGGTTACTAATAGAGGTACATATGTGATTTTTATCCTAAGAATACATAGATCGAAATCGATGGCGGACCAATACTTTTTTTTTTCGGTGTGGATTAATTTGTGGTGTATGAGCTTCGGAATCAAGAGGGTTTCTCAAGTTGGAGTAATCAAACATCATTAGACAATATTATGTCACTTTAGAATCTTTCTTAGGCCCGACTAAACAGCTCATGCCTACCAAAATGTAAATGATGCTATGCTTTTGTAGGCCAATAGATTTGTAGGGAGTTGAAACTAGGGTTTTGAATTTTGTAACCAGGAGAATCACTTTTTGCGGATTCAAGTAACTTAAGGTGGATTTGACCAAAAGTAACTTGATGTGGAGAATAAAAGCAGCCATTACAACGCCATGGTTTCTAGTGGAGGTTGCATGCTGGGAAGGTTCATTGTATCTTCACCCATTAGCATTTTCGTTTCTTTGTTTCATTTTTCTCGTCATACTAAACTTTTTTATGTGATAGTTCACCGGTCGATAACAAATCACATCACCTATGCACCAAAGTAGAAATGTGTACTTTTCAATTTAGGGTTGTTATCCGGGACATTAGAGAATTTCAGAGCTCGAGAATTGAAGATCGTTTGTTTAAATCTCATCAGTTACGCACTGACTACCTCAAGTTAGGACAGCGTGTAAAGAACTTGCATGGCAGTTCATAAATTTCTGAGTTGTTATATCTTTGCACTCATGCCCCTGGATGAAAAGTAATTAGAAAGTGACCACTGCAAGGAGAAATTTCCCTAGGCGGGGTGAGGTCATGGTTGTCCGTCCACAGCAAGTCTCTTGGTTGCTGTCTTAATCGCGATGATTGGTATCACCACGACACAAACACATAGATCCCACCGAGAAATCTGATCTCCGGTGGGATAGAATTCGTGATGACGGACGTCATGGTAGTTCTTATTCAAGGGGAAGTTCGTGATGGTGGTCGCCTCTGTTGCCATGGTTGTCGAAAGCCGCCGCCGCCCCCGCCACCACCACAACTAGAGAGAGATACCTTAGTGATCACGTTTTTTTTTTTTTTTTTTTTTAATCTGTGAGGGGGTTCGCCTCAATCATGACCACAGTCACGAGGTCGTCGACTGCTGCAGGATTTTCGCCAGCGCCATTGCAACAAGCTCGCTTGCGAGCGAGAACAAATGAGCTTCGCTCTTTTCTTTTCTTTATTTCTTCAATTTCGCTATCCTATCCAAGTGTGATATATTCATCTCACCCTCTAGAGGCAAGATAGCTTACATGCGGCATCCGAGGTACTTAGTCAGAACTACTCTCCCAAACATCGGATGTGATGGTTTCTATCTAGCCAACTTCTTATCAGACCACCAACAAGTGTCCCGGACACTTGTTAACAAATGTATATTTCAACGATCTTACATCAATCGAGCATTAAATTCATGAGTATCCAGGGCCACTTGTTAAAAAAACTTCACGGGTTTTTAAAGTACTGATTATACTCGTGTTCTGCATAATCAAATCTTGAAAATTGAAATGCTCCGAATACAATATTGATAAATGCCATAACAGAACCCTCTGAGTTTATTATGGGCAACTCGCGTACATAGCCGTTCAAAACTCATAAAATAACCATCCCCTTTATATTTTCCCATCGAAAAGACTAATTTGAATGCATATTTTCCTATAGCACTTGAATTAAGTGCCCTAATCTAAGGAGACATCAAGACTAGACATCTACTAATTTTTAACTTAAAGTCATCTTTATCATCTCGAATGTTCTATTGAAGAGGGAATGAAGCACAGACACTAATTAACATTCCGACCCTGCGAATGTCGACGGAAGTGTTAAAAATCCAGAGTTGCAAGGTCATTTCATGGCGAATTTCACATGTACTGAAAATATCCGGGAAAGTCAGCAACTGAGCTTTTTGCTTTTCTGCTCGAGTGGTTGATAACATAACACATGAAGCATTTTTATTGCATAATTAATCATAAACAATTTTAAATAGATCTTTAAAGAGTCACGTCAGAAAAATGGAGTTCCACAGAATTTCGCAATAGAGATAAGGTGATGATCCTGTTAATTTTTCAACGAATATAATGACAATTTATTCTAAAGGGCCATCATGGGATGGCGGCATTGGAATTTCCCTTTATTGAAAAAAGACAAACCGTCTAATAAAAGAAATGGACTAGTGCGTCGGAATGCCTGTTAAGCATATTATATAATAAAATCGATTTTTAAACATTACTTACCCACTTCGTAAATTCGATTTTTAAATACTACTTGCATACTTCGTAAATATTATATAGAAAACTTGCAAATGAAAAATCAACAAAGGAATAAAAACTAGCAAAGCAATTGGGGGACATTGATGCTCTTGCCTCCACCACCGGTGGAGAATCTTCCCCTTGAAAAGTATTTCATCACTTCCCTGAGGACTTCCATTAAAGTAATCGAGCTGCTGGGCATGTGAATGGATCTGGCATATGCCGAGACAGATCTCACTCGTGATAGAAATTCATCTATTTGATTAAGAAAATAAGAAATTAAAAAGAAAAAAAATTTGATACTTGCTAAAAAGTTTAGAAAAAGAATTAGCTTGATGATAAGCTTGCGGCATAGTGGGCTATATTTTCCGGCATTTTTAGTTGGAGAAAATTTCATCCTACTAATTACTAGTTGATGGTTTTTTTTTTTTTTTAAATTACACCAAGGTGATAATTTAAAAAAAGATTATCTTGCTCTCTGCATCGGAAGGCATAGACACCGTACGTAATCGCAACTTGTGAGCAGCTGCCGCACTGACCACAGTCATTGTCCCTCTATGCAACTCAAACTTGTAAATTATAGAAGATCTAATCTTAGATACGAGAGAGATCCTAAGTCCGAGATGGTCGATCTGAGGTCACAATGGCAACCATCGTGATCCCTTGGTCTGCATGGCCATTATACAATATCTTGATCTCAAGAGAGCAAAAGAGTAAATGTACATTCTTTGAATTAAAAGGAATTACATCCATAAGGTAATCTCACAATCGAAAGGGAAAACCCTCATCGTCCTCTCTTTGCAATTGATTGCTGTGGTCAACAGCTCTGCCGGGTGCATGAGAGGGGCCCCATGCGAGGCATAAGGATCCTCTTTCCCAAATTTGACTCCATTATTTTCTTAAATCATTCGTTAAGATTTACTAAGGTACTAAAGAACACACTGTGTGAGGTAGAGGATCCCCATCCCCAGTCAAGCACTAGGGTACATCCAAAAAGGCGTTCACAAGGGGATTCTAATTAGGCACATTGCGGTAAGAACGAAAAGGCACCACTATGCGAGCATCGCATCGTGGGATGGATTTTCATCCATAGGCAATAGATTGCAATCAAATTCCAAGGGAAGAAAGGAAGGACGAAGGAAGGATCATTCAACCTCACTAATTTTCCATTGTGCCCGAATCAATCAATCCTCCAGATCTACACCCACCAATACCCGACCGCACGACTTTCAACTTGGTGTTTTTTAAGTGGATTCCACGAGCATGGCAAGCCTCTCAGCCCTCTCTCTACTTTTCTCGTCATGCGAATCATTCCATGTCATTTCCTAACACACTTCCGGCCAATCGAGTGCCGAAATAGAAGGGAAAATCAAAGAGCTACTTGGCCCTGTCGATTCTCCTGCCCCTATTGCTCGTGCGTCGGATTTTTCAACTCTCCATGTGGTCCTAATAATCAAATAATGGCAGCGCGCTTTACATGTCGCTTGTCCGGTTATCGAACACGTGTCCCAAAATGCTGATGTGGTCCATTGACGAAAAATGTCCCTTTCAGAAAAGTCGTGTCTGCTATCAATTCAAATTTTTTTCCCCTAGATTTGATTTGATTTTTAAATAGTGTAGAAGGGGATCATGAGCTTTTACAATATTCTCATTTAATCAGGAGTTAATTAATGGTTTGAAGAACCCTATTCTTTGCAGAAAGTACTAAATGAGAATCTGGCTTTTCTTGTCTATTTTGTGGTCAGGGTGCGGGAGATAGATCATATGACGAGGATCGCGGCTTTTCTTTATTTCCCATTTCAACATTTTTAAGGAAAATTCCAAATAAGAATACGAGGTGCTCTTATTTTTTTCAAATAATGGTATAAAATGGATGTTGTTTCAAATAATAACTTGAAATGGTCAAATCGTATTAAATGAGAACCCGAAATGAAACTTGTCTTCAAATACGGGTATTAAGTAATCATATTAGTATTAAAGGATGGCCTAACCTCGTTAGCTAAATGACATTTTAGTCTTCTCCTTGTTTAAATTTGTTTCATTTTCCCCTTTTTTTTTCTTTTTTTTTTTCTCTTTTTCCGTCTACTTGCCATGGCGGAGTCTACTAGCCTCAAGCAAGGGCTACCCTCGTTTTGCCGATGTCGGGCAAGGGCAACCCTCATTGATGTCGGGGAAGGGTCACCTCACCTGAGCTAGGCAAGCAAGGCCAACCCTTGCTCGACATTGGCAAGTGTCGCCCCTCGCTGGATTTGGTGAGGAAACACCCTCGCCAAGTCAGGCGAGGACCAAATCAAGCAAGAGTCGCCCTTGCTTGATCTAGCGAAGGCAACCCTTACATGATGTCGGCGAGGGCAACCATTGCCCTTGCCCAACGCCAATGAGGGTTGCCTATCACTAGATTTGGTGAGGAATGCTCTCACCAAATCAAGCGAGGGCCAAATATGACGAGGGCAACCCTTGCCCGATGCCAACAAAGGTGGCCCTCACTTGAGAACAACTTCCCCCACCATAGTCGGAAGAGGGAAGAAGAGAAAAGAAAAAGAAAGAAAACAAATCAAAAAATTAAAAAATACGCTTAGAATTTGTTTACTAAAACATTCCTTCTTCAATAGCCATAATAGTCACCAATTGGCCAAAAGTCTTTACTCGAGATGATTTGGCTACTTTAGATAACTATTTAAGACTTTTATTTGAAACAACATCTACTTTACACCTTTATTTGAGAAAATCTAGGCATCTCAGGCCATTATTTGGAATTTTTCTCCATTTTTATTGTTTTTTTTTTCTTTGGGTGTGTTTCAGCATCATCTACACTACTGCGCCGTTGAGAAAGAAGACAAATATTTTGAGAGAAAATTGATCACTAGATTTCTTCATTTAAAAAGATAAAATGTAAAAGTGATCGTTGGGTCACTTGATTATTGCCCCAATGGTCATTGATCAGTGATCAATAATTGTTGGGGCCAATTTATTTATTTATTTATTTATTATATAAATTGATCCCATTCCCCTCTCTCTCTCTCTTTTAATTATCATTTCTCAATCTCCACTCACATATCACTTTCAACTTTTCAAGCACTCTTTATTCTCTAAAACCGTTTGTCAAGTCCATGTACTTTTCTCCCTATACTGATTTAATTGCATTTTAAATATCACAGTGGAGAAGTACGACAATAGTGTCTGACCATCTCAATTGAATCCGGACTTTATCGCACGATTGACGTCAGACCGATTCAGTGAGTTCTGAAACAAGCTAAACCGACAATGAAGAGATACAATGACCTGATGATGAGAGGAATTGCAGCGGTGAATGTCGAAAAGGTAGTCCCTACACAGACACTTCCCTAGATGAGCAACTGCGGTACCGACTTCGTGGACAAGAACGTAGGGTGTCTAGAATAAATACATTCTGTCTGGAGATAAAGACCAATGGTATCGAGAAGGCTGTTTGCTTTATATGCGGCTACAAATCGTCAAATGGGATGGGCCACTGGAAGAGGCACCGACGCCAATTTGAGGAAGAGATAGTTAGGACATATGAAGGCTCTTCAAGTACTACACCGCATATCAGAAGCCTTTTTTTTTTTTTTTTTTGGTAAGAGGTAATAAATATATAGGGGAAAGGCTAGATGTACAAAATGTCACGGTATCGAAAACATACACTCAAGATGAGAGGACATAATGAGTGAATGGATACCGAGATGTAAAAGCAGCAATACAAGGCAACCAGGAAAAGGAAGCCAAGCTAAGAAGAGACAAGCACGGGGATGAACAAAGAAGCCTGTTCAAATTCGATGAGGCAAGAAATTAGTAGGAACTTGCATATTTGCTTTGTCTTGCCTCCGAGAAAGCCCTTTGGCAAGCCAAAGATCCCTAGTAGTCCTCTCCATGCATATAGATTTGCTATCTCAATTCAAGCTTCTTTCACAAACAACAAACACCATAAGCTACAAATCCTTGTAGTTTGCAGTTTGAGACGTGCTTTGGAGCAGACTAATTCAAATACATTGATAATGTCGGCAAGAACAATGTCGACTGTCTAAACTAGTGGAAGAGGAGAGCCACCTGTTCAGATTTTTCCACCACGGCTCATGAGATACCAACAGTCAGGAGAATTACCAAAAAAGTCCTAAATCTATTGCAATTGTACCAATTCAGTCATAAACTTTTTTTTTTAGCTAATTTAGCCATAAACCTTTTACAATTATGCCAATTAAGTCCATTCGGACAAAATTGGCCGGCCAGCACTAACGTGGACGCTCGCCGAGGATAGTTGGCCAGTGAACACTGATATAGCAATTTTTTAAATATTTTTAAATATTTTTTTTCGAATTTTTTTTATTTTTTTAATTTCTTCTTTTTTTTTTTTTTTTTTCCAACCTTCTCCTTCCTCTAGCCGGCCGGCCAACGAGGCCCCCCCGCTGGCCAATAGCGAAGGTGAGCCTCGCCCAACGATGGCGAGGCTCAACCTTGCCATGGATTAGCGAATCTCAGACAATGATATGTATAAGCTTAATTGCAAAAAATTTCGGAAGGACTGTGGTAGGTCATGATTGGTTTTTGCAAGAATTGCCTCCAAATGAATGTGACCCACATGAACAAGAGGATTCCGACTTCACAGTTTCAACGGAATCATGGTCAAAAACATCATTAAACATTCTCTTTGGTCAAGCATTATTAGGACACCGCCGCGTATAATTTATTTAATTTTTCAAATATTTCATTATGTACTTGTATTTCAACCGATAGAGTTCACTGAGTTTTTTATTCCTGAATTGATTTTTCTGTTAATATTAATATATGGAAATCCCGTGCCATGCACGGCTCTGTCCCCGGTCAAGGCAGTGGATAAGGGATGATACTAACGTAAGCGTGAACTTTCCATTTTAAATTGATTTTTTTTTTTCCGGGGGCAGGAGAAATAATTAATTAATACAAAGAGTTTGAATGTCAATAAATCACGGCTAACGTCGTTTATGGTGCAAATTAAATTCAATATATATACTGCCCTAATTACAAGAAAAAAGAGTATTTAAATTGGCCCTAGGGGATGACTTGGGTCATGTGATGATTTATTCTGGAAGTCTTAAGATGGTAAAGTGGCAGCCTAGCTACTTCAAAAAAGAAAAGAATATAGATTAAAATAAGATTGTTTATTGATGTTATTTATAAGATTCCAAACAATATATTTAATGTACTTCATTTAGGTTCACAAACTTAAACCTTGTGAGTTAATTGGGTCATTTGACGTCGTACAAATATAAATTTGATTTTACTATACCTTCATTCAGATATCCATCCATTATACACGCACAAGATATTATCAATTGTTTATCAATCAAATCGAACTAGTCCACTAATGTCACTCATATTACAATCACATTACATCACAAAATGTCGCAACAAATATCATGTTATCGTGACATGCATAATTAGTTAGCATGCTTAGATCGTGGATTTAGTAGCATTTCAGGCGATTTTGACTCAACCAATCTCTATGAGCACACTCAGATCACTAAACGCCCACTTGCATTAGATGGGATCTCTATTCATGAGACGGCTGAGATAACTTGCCAGGATCCGAACGCTTGTGCCAGATTCCTCCTACCAACCTACATGTCGGAGTTTCCAATTACAATACAGCATCTCCAGTGAGTTATATATGAATATTTATTAAAAGAATTTAAGTAAGTTTGCTTCATCTTTAGGTGTCTTGATCTTGAACTGCTGAAAATGCAGCATATATAACTATGCACGCACGGTGCCTTGAGCCGTGCACTAACCGACTCCGTCATTCTTTAATCTCAAAGATCAGCCCTTTGATTTAGGCACATTAAGGTCTGACATTACTCTCTAATCAAGGGCCCTATACCCAAGATTGCCAGCTGTTAAAATAAATTTTCGGCAACAATATCTTCTGATCCATAGAAATATTCAAAGCGGTACCGCCGCCCGGACGCGTTTGCCCCCCGTTATGCTTCTGTCCAAATCGGCCATTAAACATCGAATTATCATTAGCAAGTCGAGATATTCTCTCTCTTTAGAAAACGAGGTCGTTTCAGTTCGCCTAGTGAAGAGCAAACCACACGGTTGTCGTCGTCGTCGTGGTTGTTGTTGTTGTTCTTCTTCTTTTACAAGCGGGAGCCGTTTCCTCTGGCTATAGCGCCCCTTAAATTGAGATTGAGATGATAGCAAATCGACCATGGTTCTGCACTTCGGACCTAAGTAAGTTGAGCTGAATTTGTCCATCTTAGCAATTTCATCACTGTCCTAGTCTTCATCTTCACTGCCATATAACTGAATGAGAAACGAAGAGGAAGAATAACGAAAGAAGGCAATGGCTGTCTGGCCCAAAAGGTGCACGAAAGGAAAGAGCAACGACCGAAATGAGGTGGGCTAAAAATGAGAACAGTGCAATGGGAAATGAGAGCTTGTTTTTTGCCCATGAAAAAGCCAATTTGATCCAGATTGACTCTGGGCCTTAGAATTATGCAAGTCTCTTGGGTGATCATGTCTAATCTCTGAAGAGGCCCAAGAGAATGGCAATTGACATGCTTGAGGGTTTAAGTCAAACCCAGCTCAATCCATTTTCTGATTATGTTCATCGTTTGTGGACTTGGGT
Organism: Eucalyptus victrix; assembly: GCA_016097545.1. Classification (NCBI taxonomy): domain Eukaryota; kingdom Viridiplantae; phylum Streptophyta; class Magnoliopsida; order Myrtales; family Myrtaceae; genus Eucalyptus; species Eucalyptus victrix. The sequence goes on from CM027841.1 coordinate 26,287,777, forward strand.
AGACAGGTACTTTCATTGAGACAATTGCACGATCAGTTCTAGACCTTTTGTATTCTTATGTACAGATCTGTCCTACATTTATCGTATGAAGTTGGGTAGAAAATAAAGTTCTTGTTGAAAAGCCGAAAGAAATTATCCTTTCCACCATATTGGATTTGAGTTTATCAAAGTGAAATCGTTTTCTCTTTCATATTCATGTCATGTTTTGATGAATGATTCAAAGAGCGATTCTCATGATAATTATACTTGTTTGTGAGCTTATGTGGAGGTTTACTCATTAGACCCAATCTTTTCGAAGATTTAGCAGTTAATATTATCAATGATGGCGTAACTCCCTATCCGAACAGAAAAATGCATGTTTATACCTCCACGGTTAACTTTCTTTTTGAAGCAGAGCTCATTCAATTGCTCATATTCTTCAACTGCATAATCATGTCAAGTATGTAAATCATTAAATTTTGCATTACATTTTCAAGAAGAAAAACAGTGTGTTTCCCTCCCTACAGCAAAAGGCACTGTTTGCTAAGCTTGCTTTAGTAATTAGTCTAAAGCAAGGTTGTCAAGACAGCCCTTTCATCTAGGATCACCAAGAGGTTCATGAAGTTAAGTGGTCATTATATTTTACCAATTCGTTTGAGTTGGTAATATAGCAATGTACACATTCGAAGAAGGAATATCAGTAATTCAGTATCGGAAGATATTGCCAGGCACTAGGCTACAATTTATAGTATGAACACTGCTAGCCATAAGTGTATTCAGATCATTTTAAAACAGAAAGAAGAAGAGAGGTGTTGCGAATCATTCTGTAAAGAAAGATTTAGTTTTTGAAATATTTACTACGAGGAAAATAAGTCGAACCCTAATCTCTCTCCTTATTCGATAAATGACAAGTGCCAGACACCAATTTCTTGACAAGACCTGTTTTGCAATTTGTAACTTAGAAGCCTCTCAAGCTTTGAATCGACATTGACATTAGGGACTCAGGGAGTTAAACTCTTTGGGTTGTCCTTACTGGTTCGGGGAATGATTTTCAGGATAACAGAACTTAGTAAGATAGTTCATGCAGTAGGTAGATAGATATTTTGAAAACAAGTGAATTTGAATGATCCAGTTACCATCCAATTCATTTCAGTGCAAGAGTGATCTGAAAGAGGTGATTAACATGTGAATATCAAAATGAATCAAGAAGTGATAATAGTAGGCACTTTGATTGAAATCTCCAGCCCTGGGGATGTGGTTCTGCCAAATGCCATCATCATAAGTGAGGGGATACATCAAACATCAACACTTACCTTTCGATGCTTGATTATAATATTGCCATGATTGCCTACAATAACAGCAATATCCCAGAGAGTCTCCCCATGGTTTATTTCCCTCTCAAGCATGGTCATCTGTCATTTTTTTGCTATATCCTGAAGAAACCTTGTTGAATATCTGAACTTCAGTCGTTCAAGTCTGAAAAGGAGAAACCACAAACGTATAGCTTAAGGCAAAAGGCATCATCTGTGCTTCCTAGATTAGAATTATTTAGGTTCAGTAGCTGCACTTCGGTCTTTCAGGTCCAAAAGGAGAAACCAAAAATGCTAGCTCAAACTTCACGGCATGACTTAACCTGCGAGCATGATACGTTCACTGCTGACACCTAAATTTTGGCGATCCAGTCATTTATTTATTGCATTAAAAAAATACGGATTAATTTTTAATCCCTTAAAAAATAGAATTAAGTTGTATAGCATATAATTTTAGGTGCATTTATTTATTATTATTGCATTTGTATTGGGCTAGTGGCAGATGAATTGGATTGGATGGTTCTGAACTTTAATTTGGCAAGTCAGACTAAGCCCACGAAGGAAGCAAATTGGCCCAAATTCGTATCCTCGAGGAGATTTTACGAATTCATCTTTACGAGATTTCAAATTTGAAAAAAAAAATCCTATTACAATTTTGAAAAAATCGGTAGAGAATATATATATTGCAAAGGAAATCTAGAATCTAGAAGAGATGTGGGAAAATAAAAAGTAATATTGCATGCGGAAAAGAAATCTTCACAGATGTTAATTTGAAAAGGAAATTGAAACCCTAATCATTGGCCTATAAAAAGGTTGTTCGTGTAGGGTTTTGCAGACCACACATTGAATATATGGCCACAATATAGAGAGAAAACATAAGTGAAAGAGAGGGAGCTGAATGAGTCACGGTCGAGACCCCTTCACGGCCGTGGCTGCCCCCTCAACGCTGACCCCTACTGCCGATTGTCCGCTGCAGTAACACATCAGTCTTCGACGACCTTCGCAGCCTCCAAGCAAGACCCCACAGCAATTCCAATGATCTTTAGTCATCCAGTGACGCCAGCGATCCCCGCTGTTGCGCTCTTATCATGCCTCACGGCAATCTAATCGTGCCAAGCTCTTCATCAACGCTTCAAACCAGTCCACCAGTCACTACAGCCTTCTTGGAGGCTCTCTGTCAGCGACCAGGGCCACCACTGACGAGCATAGATCTCTCATGTATCTTCTCTAATATTGTTTGTTTTATTTGAAGGAAATTTTGGGCTGAGTTTAAGATCACCTTTGGTCAACATAGACGGGCTCAGACTCATGGAAAATTTAATCTAATACACGGCCACTGGCAACACCAAATATTACGAGTCTTTTTGGTTGTGTTTGCAGGTTTTTTTTTTAGTAACGTCCAGCCATGGCACCCCCTCACCACGCTTCCTAGTGTCTTCGTAGCAAGCCGAGCGACGGCGGCAGCTTGATATCCCATCACATCCGAACGAGATTCCTATTAAAGCTGTTAATTCTCACTATCATGCTAGGCAACGTACCTGTCCAGATTTCATTGTTGCCGCTGGTCTTCTTTCTTCGCAGGCACCTGACTTTGACTAATCAAATAATTGTCCCCTGCAGCACCATGGCCCACGAACAGCACCAAGAAACTAGCCAAGCATCGCTGTGTTCTATTTCGCAGGTCCTCAGAAGCTTGTCTTCGATCACTAATCCAAGCTAAAGCCAGCGTGGATCTGCGAGTCTCGCCGAGAAGCACCCCTGGTCAAGCCAAATTCTTCCATGGCCCCACGTTTGGTTGTGACAATCACGAAGGTCACGAGTTTGAGCCACCGCTGAACCTATTTCTGCGCTCTAAGTCCCAATAATTCCGAGCGAGATCTCGGCCCAGCATGTCTTCTGCAAGTCTTTCCAGCGAGTTTCCCACGATGAGTAACCTTGGTTGGGCCACATCAAGCTGCAGCAACGTGTCTGGTTCCATACAATCGAGACCGATCCTGCAAAGTTCTATTCTTTATTTTTGTTGTAGATTTTTTTTGGCACGGTTTCATCACCCATTACACGTAGAAGATGCCACTTTCTTATTTCTTTTGATGTATAGAGTGGCCTAAGAGGGTTGCTCGGTCAAGGTCTTCAGTGGAGGCATTCAGCAAGCATCCAAGTCACTAAAATCTGTGTAAGAGAAGGGAACACGTCCTTTGAGTAAAGGAGGACATATACATTGAAAGGAGGGAGGATTTCGCACACTTATTTTATAGAAATTTGGAGCATCTCCCAATTGTGGTTCTCTAGGTTTCTCGGTTAAGCCTTGCTACTGATACGACAACAAAAGTTATCATTTTGCAGATTGCTTCTAGAGGTTTACGCGCATATCCTTGAATCGAGCAATCATCAAGGAGCTGCACGCAAAGCCCCTGGCGGGTAACCATCGCGTGAGCCTCGCTGAGCACCACCTATTGTGTGGCGAGTAGCTGTCTGAGGATCGAATTCGGAAGCCAATATTGAAATTAGGTGAAAATTTTATCTATTTTGATTTCCGAAAATTCTGTTTCCTTAATTGAAAATATTCGTCGATGCACATGATTGGAATTCCCGATATGCTATCATATCCATAATCTTGAGCAGTCTTATAAATTGGGAAATCTTCATAATTTTACAATGTGCATATGATTGACAGTCCGATTTCACGCCCGAAATCTGATTCGCAATCGCACGGAAAAATCATTAATCCGATCTCACGCTCAATATTCGATTTGTGATTTTATCTAAAATTGGCCAATCCGATCCCATGTGCAGGATATGATTCGTCAATTTATGGATATTGATTTTATCTTGCTTGATTTGCTGTCATGTCATTTGATCGATTTTGCTTTCGTAAAAGAAAATCCAAAAAATTTGAGATATATTAGGTTCTTTGCTTGTTTTAGGGTTATCTTGCATATTTAGAATAGGAAATTTATTTCGAATTTTTAAATAATGAAAAAAAATTCAACTTAGGATGCTAGATTTTTAGATTGCACGTTTAATTATGTGTCAATTTTAATTTCGAATTTTGAAAAAGAAAAAAAAGAAAAATTAGAATTAGGACATTATTTGCACAACATTGCATGTTAGGATAAGATTGCGTTTTTTTTTTAATTAATTATAGGTTTAGATAATTTCTCTTAGATAGATTGCATTTAAGGATTACTTGGTTAAGATAATATTCTAGTTTAAATTAGGATTTGGCTTAACCTAATTCCTATACAAATTGAATAAAATCTTAATCTAGCTAGATAATTTTCGCATTTTTCTAGTTTCAAATTTCATGGAAAATACAAAAAAAAATTGCCTTAGAATCAATCAATTTCATTCTTTAGGATAGATCGCATGCTTATATTTTATTTATGTCATATAGTTTAAGTCATATTGCCTGTCATTAGGTCAGATTGTATTGCATTACATGACTCTCATTAAATAAGTGAAAACAAAAAAAGAAATTATGTGTTAATTAGAAATCATATTTAAGACTGTTGATGCGAATTCTGATTTAACAATGCAGATGCTTCACTGCTATGAGGTAAGTCCTGCGTTTTTTTTATTTGCTTTATTAAGTGTTAAATTGGTGGTTTGCGCACCCATATGATCACCTCACATGTTAAGGAAGTGAATTAAAATTAATTCAAGTTGCCTACAAAACATTTTTCAAAATAAAAGAAAAATGTATCGAAATGGCGTTAGAGAAATCTAGTGTAATCAAAACTCACAAATCTACGGTTCGCAAAAGTAAAGTAAATCTCCCATTACTTTAGTATCGACTCATAATTGAAAAATCATTCATATGTTACGAACTCAAACCTAAGTCGCAAATTGGTATGGGCTTGGGAGAGTCCAAGTTAAGTCTAAGTTTAAAAATTCATTAGCCAAACCTAGGTAGTTCATCCGAAATTTTGATCGCGACACACACCTGCAACATCTATCATTGGTTTTACTTTGCTATCCAGAAAGGGAGCAGTTGTGACAAGAACTTTGAAGTTTTGGATAAGCCCAACCCTAAAAACGTGCAGTTCCTAATAACTCCTTGTCCGCCACCAAGCGAAATGCCTGAAAGAAAGTCAGAATAGATTGATCGAAAAGATTTTACGAAACTGGTAAGGATGAATACAAGTTAAAGGATCCTGCCAAGAAATGCAGGTAGCAAGGTAATGGTTTACAATCAAAGAATATGTAAGAGTTTCCTAGCTTCCATGACAGTAAGTTTAATCAACTAGAGCAATTTGACTACCTTGAACTTTGGACGTTTTCTCCATAGAATAAATCCCAGCATGATACAAGAGTCAAGACCATATAAATCAGATCTTCTCACAACTTCCATCTCATGGAAAAACTCAGAACCAAGTATCCATTGCTAAAGCAGATTTCAAATGAGCTCATTTCCAAGACCATGCTCCTGAAGACCTTCCTAATGACAAGTTCTCAGTATTGCCAAAGGACGTCCGGACCAGACATCTACAAATTCTTTGCTTTCAAATCCCCACATTCTCAGGGGGAGATGGGGGTAGGGACGCGTAAGTTTGAGAGTGGGTTGCGAATGGATATGTAGAGTAGGAATAGAGTAGGACCTTTCCTCGGTCAGGTCCATATAAATGTATACCAGCAGCATGATTTTCATCTTTTAAAACAAGCACTTGCTTCGTAGATATGCAATCCAGTTACTTTGAAGAGTAAAAGTGTATTTTTATCTTTTTTATTAAGGAAATCCTTTTTTTTTTTACCTTGGTTTCTAAAAAAATGAAGAGTAAAGAAAATGGATAACAAAAAATAAACTGAAATATTAAAGTATAAGAAAGATTAACATGGAAAATATGTATAAATACAATAACTAGTAAGATATCTTAATAAGGAGCAACACAATTGAAAGGAAATGATTTCCCCAACTTACAAAAGAAATGATTAATTGAAATTTAAGGTGATATTGTTAGTATTTGAGATAATTAAGTTTTCTCTCAAATCCTATAATTTTTTTATTTTCACAGCAACTAAGAGTCAATGAGAGATTTCCTTAAACAAGAAAAGATTATGCAAAATATATTTTTACACCTTAAAAGTAATGTGCATTACACATGCTAACGGAAAAAGTAACGGAGAGTTAACCAACATAATAAATGTTTAAAGAGGAATCGTGTAAAGAGTTCAAAATTGGGAGCAAATGCATATTCCTCCTAAAGTTTAGGATGGTCTTGTTTGATTTCCCCAAAATATTAAGGGCGGTGCTGTCTCTACATTTTTTTTTTTCTTTTCTTTTCTTTTCTTTTTTTTTTTTTGGGTGGGGGGCTGCACCCATCTTCTCATGTTAACCGATCAAATTAGCTTTCAACTCCAAAAAGTATATATACATATTTCGACCAAAAAATATTTTTTCTTCAAAATAAGAAGATGGGTATAGCCAAAACTTCTTGTTTTATTCTTTCTATCTCGGTTTAATTCAAAATTTCTTGTTTTATTCTTTTTTGCACATAATTTGAAGAGAACAATTTACTTTTTCCTCCATAATGGCAAGGAAAAAATAAATTAAAACTGTGAAGACGTAAAAAAAAGCTTGTGCTATTTCTACCCTGTTATTAGCTCCTAACGACTCTTATGATATTGATTTGACTACATTATCCTTAGTGGGTCCCACTTTTAATTTAAAATCATCTCCTACATTTTTTTCTCCTTTTCTTTTGTCAATTTACTAAAAAATAAAACTACTAACATCCCTTTTGAACAACTTTTTTCACCTTAGTGGCTTCTCTCGTAACCATCATGTTTCAATTTATTCTTTATTTTTTTTAACTTATTCTCCATTGTTGTAATCTGAGCAAGCACTAATCATATATTAGAATAAAGAAATGTTTGTTTTGTTTGCAAATTTTTTACTTTATTTCCTTAGGCTATCTTCATGATCATGAATTTTTAGATCTCAATTTTCGATACAAATTTACGAGAACTTACTCAAAGATTGTAAGGAAAATCCATTGGTTCTTAATTACATTAAAAATGGGCCAATTCCATAAAAAAACATGAACTTTAGATGTTGTTCCAAATCTGGTTCGAACTTTATTTTGTCTAAAAAAAAAGCACAAACCTTAGGTGTTGTCCCAAATTTGGCCCGAACTTCACTTTGTTTAAAAAAAAGCACAAACTTTCACTTGTGTCCGAAATCTGGCCCTTCGTTAACCCTCATTCCATAGTCATCCGACATGGCATTTCCACATTAGCAATAATATCCAACACAGCAAAACGATGCTACATTTGAGTGTTTGGAGGAAGTGTTAAATTTAAGTCCACCCTCCAATGAAGTGAGCTTTACAGATGATTCTTATGAGAAAAATAATTCAGCAACTTCAGTTCCAAGGGATGAGGCACATAACTAGGGCCATTAGATCAATTAACAATTGGCAAACTGTTTGCAATGTCAGAAGCTGTGATAGAAGTAGAAGATTACATTACCTTAAAGCGAGCTATTAAAAGTGTGTGCATCTTATAGTTAAATAGAAATGTGAAGCCTATTTGTAATAGACTTACTTTATTTTGTCTCAAATAAAGTTCGAGCTAAATTTGGGACAACATCTAAAGTTCGTACTTTTTTTTGAGACAAATTAAAGTTCAAGCCAGATTTTGGACAATACCTAAAGTCCGTGCTTTTTTTTTTAGACAAAATAAAGTTCGAACCATATTTAGGACAACACTTAAAGTTCGTGTTTTTTTTTTTTTTTTGGAATTAGCCCCATTAAAAATATATGACTTCCTTTCAAATAACTTTTTGTGCCTCTACTTAGACACATCTATACATGCGGTTAGGGAGCCGTGTTACTTTACAAGCTATAGGAGCACATTCGGCTTCGAATGCATACTATTCTCGACGGGGATTTGAAGATCATTGTAAGGAAGTCATTCGACTTTAAAATCATATCTACAAGAACTAAAGGGACAGCTTCGACTTTAAGATCCTTTTTGTGCCTGCTTGCCGCTTGGAAAGACTTCAACCTACATTTTTATGTGCTTAACTTTGTCATATTTTTTTTTGAAAATATGTTTTAAAAAACCTCATGCAATGATGATATGAAAATAATGATTATTGGACTACTAGATTCACCAATAGAATGAAAGCTAAGCAGTTAAAATATATGGACTACCACATAATGACACATATTAATGTTATAATTAAATGAAATCCATACAAAAATTGGTAGATGATTATGTTACTCTTACTTATGTTTAGGCTAATTTTTTAATAATAGTTTCCTATAACGAAAAAAGAGAAATATCAATTCATTGACACAATAATTTGTTAGCTATCTACAAATAGACTATTCTTTGAACACAAATTTGATTCCAAATGGACAAAGAAAAGGAAAAAAAAATAAAAAAAAAAAAGAAGAAGAAGAAGAAGAAAATAATGCAAGAAATAAATTGAAATTAAGAGTGGGCCTCACATTTAACCTTGAAAATTTGCCTCTAGTAAAATTGAAACAAAAGAAAACAAGAAAAAAGGAAGAAAAATTATTAAATCAAGAATGGGATTCGCAATAGGTAATGCAGTCAAATCAATGTGATAGGGATGGTAGCATGAGCCAATAAATGAATACAAATAGGGTTTGACCAAAAAAAAGGAATAAAAATAGGGTAAGCAATAAAAAATCAACAATTAAAAAGAAAAAGGGAAAGATCAAGAATGGAATATTTTTTATTGCTTAATAAAGAAGAAAATTATTAATGCTTATCGTGAATCACGCCCTCACTTTTTTTCTATAATAACTAAAAAGTTCTGAATATGAAGAAGCCGTAACTAGCTAGATTTTGACCTCCATCAAAATCATTATCACATAATGTTTAGACAAAAGAACAAGCAAACGAATTTCAAACAACTCAAATCCAGCAACATTGTATTTTCAGCAACTAAATGAATTCGTGATCGCAAAAAAAGAAAAAATAATTAAGAGACCGGGTTGGACCCAAACAAAATCTTGTGACAATGAATAATCTGGTCAACTAAAATAAAATAAAAAAATGTGTGTTTTGGCCAAAATGGCTTGGAAATAATACCACTCAATAATAATATGGATTATTGTTAGTTCTATCACTAATGTAACAAATTCCTTATAATCTTTGAGTAAGTGCTTTGTAAATTTGTAAAAATAATACCCCTTTATTAGCTCCTAGCGACTCTTATTATATTAATTTGACTACATTATCCTTAGTAGAACCCACTTTCATTTTAAAATTATTTCTACATTTTTTTCTCTTTTTCTTTTGTCAATTTACTAAAAAATAAAACTATTAACGGGCCCGTTTGGTTCGGTTTTTGGAGAATGCATTTGCAGAAATACAAATACCTTTGGGTGAAGGGGTTTTCCGAAATGCAAATATCGTTTGGTAAAATTTGCATTGAGAAAAAACTTTGGCCAAAATACCGTTTGGTAAAATTTACATTTGTAATTAACTTTTATTAAATTAAAAAAGTAAAAATATGTTTATATTTTTTTATATAAACATATTTTTATATAAAAAATATAAACATATAAACATAAAATATATTTATTAAACATAATATATATATAATAGATATGTTTATATAAATATATATATATATTTATTTATTTATTAAACATAAAATATATTTATATAAAAAATGGATATTTTTATATCTTACATAAAATATATATTTTTTATATAAATATATATTATATATTTTTATAAATATTTATATATTTTTTGGTAAAGATAAATATATATTTGTTAAACATAAAATATAAAAAAATAGATATGTTTATATTTTTTATATAAAAAATAAACATAAAATATATGTTTATATATTTATACCGGACCACCGAATTCGGTGGCCGAACCGCCTAAATAAAAAATATAAAAATAAAAAATAAAAAAATATATAAAATAGATATGTTTATATTTATAAATATATATATTTATTAAACATAAAATATATTTATATAAAAATGGATATGTTTATATCTATATAAAATATATATAAACATAAAATATAAAAATATATATATTTTATATAAAAATATAAACATATTTATTTTTATTTAGGCGGCCGATTGGTTTCTCCATTGGAGAGATGAACAATACCGGAAGTTGCATTCCGAAGACGCAACTTGCCAAAGGACCTCAAGAGCTGCATTGGGCTAAAGGCCCTTAGAGCCACTTGGAGATACAATTGCATCTCGCCAAAGTCGCGCTAAAAAACAAACCAAACAGCTTTGCGTTTGGCCAAAAGACTTTAGAGCCCAAATGAGCATTTCAAATACTGAACCAAACAGGGCCAACATCCCTTTTGAACAACTTTTTTTTTTTTTTTACCTTAGTCGCTTTTCTCATATCCATTATGTTTCAATGCTTCCTTTATGTTTTTTTTTTTTGTTTTTTTTTAACTTATTCTCCATTGTTGTAATATGAGCAAGCACCAATCATATATCAGAATAAAGAAATGTTTGTTTTGTTTGCAAATTGTTTACTTTATTTCCATAGACTATCTTCATGATCATGAATTTTAGATCTCAATTTTTGATACAAATTTACGAGCACTTACTCAAAGATTGTAAGGAAAATCCATTGGTTCTTAATTACATTAAAAATATATGACTTCCTTTCAAATAACTTTTTGTGCCTCTACTTAGATAGACACATGCATTTGGGGAGCTGTGTTACCTTACAAGCTGTAGGAGCACATTTGACGAACTTTGAATTGATGTCTCAACGGGGATTTGAAGATCATTGGAAAGAAGTCATTCGACTTTAAAATCATATCTACAAGAACTAAAAGGGACACATTCGACTTGAAGATCCTTTTTGTGCTTGCTTGCCGATTGGAAAGACTTCAACCTACACTTTTATGTGCTTAACTTTGTCATATTTATTTTTTTTTCTTTTGAAAATATGTTTTAAAAAACCTTATGCAATGATGACATGAAAAATAATGATTATTGGACTACTAGATTCACCAAATAGAATGAAAGCTAAGTAGTTAAAATATATGGACTACCACATAATGACACATATCAATGTTATAATTAATGAAATCCATACAAAAATTGGTAGATGATTTTGTTACTCTTACTTATGTTTAGGCTAATTTTTGAATAATAGTTTCCTAGTACAAAAAAAGAGAAATATCAATTCATCGACACAATAATTTGTTAGCTATCTACAAATAGACTATTCTTTGAACACCAATTTGATTCCAAATGGACAAATAAAAGGAAAAAAATAAAAAGAAGAAGAAGAAGAAGAAGAAGAAGAAGAAGAAGAAAAGAATGCAAAAAATAAATTGAAATTAAGAGTGAGTCCCACATTTAACCTTGAAATTTTGCCTCTAGTAAAATTGAAACAAAAGAAAACAAGAAAAAAGGAAGAAATTTTATTAAATCAAGAATGGGATCTACAAACAGATAATGCAGTCAAATCAATGTGATAAAGATGTCATCATGAGCCAATAAAGGAATAAAAATAGGGTAAGCAATAAAAAATCAACAATTAAAAAGAAAAAGGGAAAGATCAAGAATGGAATATTTTTATTGCTTAATTAAGAAGAAAGTTATTTATGCTTATCGTGAATCATGCCCTCAATTTTTTTCTATAATAACTAAAAAGTTATGAATATGAAGAAGCCGTAACTAGCTAGATTTTGACCTCCATCAAAATCTTTATCACATAATATTTAGACAAAAGAACAAGCAAACGAATTTCAAACAACTCAAATCCAGCAACACTGTATTTTCAACAACTAAATGAATTCGTGATTGCCAAAAAAAGGAAAAATAATTAAGAGAACCGGGGGAGGGGGATAAAGCTAATTATTGGACCAGGACAAAATCTTGTGACGATGAATAATCTGATCAATTAAATTAAAAAAAATGTGTGTTTTGGCCATAATGGCTCAATAATAATACCGCTCAATAATAATATGGATTATTGTTAGTTCTATCGCTAGTGTAACAAATTACTTATGCATTCATCTTGAACGAATTACGAATGTGTCTCGAGTTAATTTTTTTGATTGAATCGTTTCGCACAAGCATAAATCATTTCTTACGCCGTTGGTTAACATAACAACAACAATAACAACCATAATAATAAAGGATGAATGCTCTGAAAATTATTAAACATGTTGCGAAATCGCAATTGAGTCAATTTTTTTTTTGTAAAGTGTAATTAAGTTCGAAAGCTCATTTATATTTTTTATTTGTCAAGTTTGAAAAATTGATAGAAGGACTCAAATACACATATTTGATAAGTTGTAAGATTCTATTGCAATTTTCGAAAATTTGAGATTTAATTGTAATTTCTCAAGGAGTTTTAGGACATAATAATGATAATGCAGCAGTCCCAAGGCGTCACTATCTTCGAAACCCTGGAGTTCGCCTGTGGCAATTAAAGACAAATAGTTAGGTTCGCCCGTGCCGCATTCATGCGGTGTTGTGAACTCGCATCGTAATCAATGCCCCCTATCCACGCGCTCTTCCGCCGCGTGCCCTCAAGCCCTCGCCCCTCGCTATAAAAATGGCGCTCCGTGATTGGCGCGTGCGGCCCACGCGGCCTTCCCGCGAGCGGCTCAGGAAGTAAAAGCCCCCCGGGTCGGACTAAATTAAAAGATTCCCCCATCGCCCTCTGCTCGAATAGGAAAATTGCCCGCGATTCACATGGAGGCCGCAGACACAAAGAGAAGACCGAATCGCTCACGCGCCGCGCGCGCGCGCGTCGCGGTTTCGGTTGCTGCAACGGCTGGAAAAATTGGTGAAATGCATGGCCCCCCATTGGGTCCCACTCCACAATCAATTTCATGATTCGACTTCCCATTGGAAGTGTTGAAGCTATAAATTGAGTCAACGTTGGTGATATCGTGGGTTGACTGCTTTTTCTTTTGAATTTGCATGTATTTGATTATTTTCATCTGAAAATCTTCTTGTCAATTTAATGAACCGACTCTCTCGGTAAGATTTCATCCATGAGTATTGTGCTCTGAAATTTGCTTTCGACAATAGAAAGTAAGAATGCTTATTGGCTTTATGATAGCATTATTTGCTTCTTTTTTAATTATTTTTTCATGGACAGTTAATGCATTGGATGACTTTTTTTTTTTGTCAGTCTTACTCTATAAATTAAGACTTTTCATTTTTTGCCCAAAAATCCGAGTTTAAGAGTTATAATAAGTTAAAACCACTCAAAAAATTTATGTCAATCCTTATTAGCTTTATGATAACATTATTCGTTTCTTTTCCAATTATTTTTCTGTGGATGGTTAATGCATTGCATTGGATGACTTGTTTGACCAATGATGACAAGGTTATCGATGTAGTGCTACAAAATGTTGGAATACGATATGCACTTATTTGACGTTTGCGTTTGTGCAATTGTATGTTCGTCACAATAGTGAAAGTTGCCATGAAAGTAACTACTTCAAATTTTGCTAACAAAGCTACCTATGTATGTCATGGGAACCAACTTTTGACAATCCAAATTTATTATCTAAGTCAAGTAGCAATGTATTGGTTCTTAGCCTTGATGCAAATATACCCAATTTCAGGTCATTCGACATGATCTAGTATCAATCAATCATTAAATCAAGAAAGATTCATTAAAAAGTGTCTAGGATGCTTGATAAACAACTAAATAAGTAAATATTGCAATACATCAGTGCTATAAAAACATTGAATATTTCTCATTAAATATGAGTAATTAGTGTGTCATGGAAAGGAAAGCACTCGATTTAAGAAGATTCATTAATGATTACCATTGAAACTAAGTTTGATAGAATTGGATCAATCATTATCACGATGGTAGGTAGTTAATATTGTTATTATAATTAGTATGCTTACTCTCTAAGATTACTCATTGAAACGGCTAACGCTCCAAAAAAGAATTCCCCATTAAAATTCTTTGTCTCGCACATATAAACTTTATTAAATTCTTAATGTACGTGGACGAAATAACAAGTCATGTTAGAGAGAGAAAGAGAGACAGAGAGAGAGAGAGACAGGTCACTCATTTCCATAGTGCACAGACCCTCCTCTCCACTCCACTCCATTGTGCTCCGCAGAAGCATCGCCTGGCCGTCCTCCGCCTCCTCACGCGCCGCCACTCCCGCCGTCACCTCCACGCGCCTCCCTCCCTCCCTCCCCCTTCCCCTTCCCGCTTCCCCCTTCCACGCTTGCCTCCGATTCCGGGCCGCCCCGACAATGGCGCAGCCGCACCTCGCTCCCTCCTGCTCGGCTCCCTCGCGCTCCTCCTCTTCTCGCGGCTGCCCCCGGCGGCGGCGGCGGCGGCGGCGGCGGGTCAGTTCCGCTTCGCCTGAACGCGTTGTCTCTCTGGGTTTTTTCTTTTCTCGCGAGTGAAATTCGTGGCCGTTAGGACCTTGTTGTGCTGCGTTCGCTTGTGTTTTGCTTGAGTTGATTTAGTGGGTTGCTCTCTTTTGCTCTCTTTTACCGTTCTTGATAGCTGTTTCCCGGGATGGGGCTCTTGTTCCATCGAGGGTCATTTGCGCTAGTGCCTGAAGTGTGATGCAAGCGTTCGATGTTTGGGCTGTGCGGTCGATTTCCTTTCTCCCTGCTGTACTGAACCTGGGTTAGTGGCGATTGCTGCTGCTGTGCTTGTGCAGAGTGCCCTCTGGACTTGAGCGGGTCGAATTTCACGTTGGTGGCTTCTCTGTGCTCCAACAAGGGCGACAGGGCTAAGTGCTGCCGCTACATAAATGCGTGCGTGGCGGTTTCCGTCGCTCGGTATGCGAACGCGACTAGCAATTTGGGGGTCACTGCCGATTTGGGTGAGGTCTGCCTGCATTCGATATCGGAAACCTTGGGGCTGTATGGGGTGTCGAAGAACGCTACGGCGTTCTGCGGCTTTGGAACGAAGATCCCTGTCTACTATGAGTGCGTGGGCCGGACAAATGTGATGCAAATGCTGCAGTCCCCAGGGTTTGGGGATGTGGTCATGAATTGCAGAGCGCCACTTTCAGCAGAGAGCGATTGCAGAAAGTGTGTAAATGCTGGCATCGTGTATCTTCATCATGTGGTAGGAATGGATGACAATATTACATTCAGCACTTGCCGAGATGCAACGTTCGCTGCCCTTGCAAGCCAACTTGATTATATATCTTCGGTCAACATCGCCACTTGTTTCTTTGGTGTTGAAGGGCTGAGTACTCTACCAGGTATGTGCAGCTATGCGAAATCAGGAGACAGCTACATAGCATCTCCCTTGGTTTGCATGAATTTAAATACCTTTGTTTTTAAATCTATTTATCCAACCATATGCTGTGTTTAACTTTATGTGAACTGCCAATTTCCACCCTTGTTTTTAATAGTGGCATGACCGGACAAAGCAAGATAATTTTGGGATGGGGATGTCACATTTGTAATGGAATTAATTATCACTCACTCTTTTCCTGAAGCCTTGCATGTTATGCATTTTACAGAATATCCAAATGGTTAACAGGTGAGCAAGATGTTGTCCAAAAAGAGATATAGTAATACCATGGTAATGTTGATCAATTGTTCTTATGAGGGTACCGTGTAGGTAACCAAGTTTCCCCATTTCCTTTTTGTTTATAGCACTAATCTAGTGAGAGAAAATAAATTATTATCCAGTTATTGTGACAGACCGCTAGAAGCATCCTTAAGTTCAACCAAGTGGGAATCTGGGTTTGGTTTTCACTACTTACCAAAAAGGTTGTGCCATCTAGATGTGATTGGCCTGGACATATTCTAAGGCCTGTGAGGCCGGGCCCAGTTAATTTTTTGTCATTATCATCGGTGCTGGCAAGTTGCTCTCTTCTTTGATCAGGGCATGCTGATCATTTTGTAAAGAATAAATGGCGCTTTTGTAAATCATGCGCAGACTTTGGCAATGGTTTTAAGGCCCAAACCCTTGCTCGGCCCTCCCAATGATCAAATCTAGTTTACATGATTTTTAGGCTTGTTATGTTGCTACTGTTTGAATTTCTTTTCCTTAACTTCCCTCTTTTCATGTGCTTAGTCGTGATTGGTAGCTAGCTTAATTGGGTTAAACTTCAAGCTCCGAAGAAATTCAAACATGATGGAAGCATCACGATGAAAAGGAGGATGTGTCTGGGTATTCAAAATTGCCTATGCTTTGGACTTCAAGACAACAACAATAATAATAAATAAAATGATGTGCTTTGACTTCCATTAAAGATGTCATGGTACCTCTAAATGCCTGCTCTACTCAAATGCCAATCCTTCTGCCTCCTTTATCTTCTTTTATAGATATAGCCTACCACAGATGTACTATGACTGTTTATATAGGATTGCCTGATGGTAACTTTCTTTGACCATTCAAAACATGGAGGGAGTGATACTCCATTCAAGTATGTTACTAGGATGTCTAAGCAATCTTGATGATTGTTCTGAAAAAGCATTCTTGCTCTCTCCTTGTTTTTCTTTTAATGTAAAGATGGTTAATTTATTATCTTTTCTCCTGTATACACTGCTTCTATAGATTGGGCTGTTTCAACAAAATCGCAGATTGATTTGCTTTTGCCTTTATGGCTGCATCTTTATCCTTTTTGGCTCTTAGTTGTCTCGTGAGTTCTAATGTGATGGAGCATGTTTGAGACTTATAGTTTGAGTGAAACATTGCCTTTGATCTTTAATGCATCGAATGATGGAATTTTCCATGAATGCATCAGATCCTGTACTCGAGCTTTAAACTTATTGGTATATTTTGTGCATGTGATGCTAGTTTCCAATTCATCACAACCGGCAGACTCTCCTAAAGCTTCTCCAAGTCCTGTGGTTGCTGCTAGCCCCCCGAATCAACTGATACTTGGTGTGCCTTTGAATGAGACCCACCACCCCTACCACCTGACACTAGTTCCAGGTGTTGGCATTGCTGTTACAGTAGTGGCTGTTTTGATGCTGGTTGTGTTGGTATTTCTGATTCGTAGGAAGAACAGAGAGCTAGAGGATTCTGAGGATATGGATATGAGGTCTTCAAAGGTCTTCCCTCCTCCTCATTCAGTGAAAAAGTTTCAGGATGGTACTCCCCTCTCTCTCTCTCTCTCTCTCTCTCTCTCTCTCTCAGAGAAAAAAAAAAATCCCAAAAATATATTTACTGAAATGCCCACCATATGTTGCTTCTGATAAATTATGGGCTTGCAGGTCAGTCATTGATGTTTCGGAAATTCAGTTATAAGGAGACCAAAAAGGCAACGGATAATTTTAACACTGCCATTGGACAAGGGGGATTTGGAACTGTTTACAAAGCGCAATTGAGTGATGGTTTAGTGGTTGCGGTAAAGCAAATGAACAAAGTCTCAGAACAAGGGGAGGACGACTTCTGCAGGGAAATAGAGCTTCTTGCTAGGCTTCATCATCGTCATCTGGTTGCTCTTAGAGGATTTTGTATTGAGAAGCGTGAAAGGTGAGAAGCAAATTAGTTTTATCCACACCAAAGTCTAGACTCCCCATCCCCCACCAACGCGCACACACACAACACCACACATGCACTCATGCCTCGCAAGCTGATGATTCAATTTCCGTGGGTCATCTTCTGCTTGCATGCACACATGTACACATCTACACAATGAGTGGGTGAGTGCTTCTGCATTCACGTGACTGATTTGAACTGGAGTAATTAATTGATTTCAGCTCTCTGCAGGTTTCTTATGTATGAATACATGGCAAATGGAAGCTTGAAAGAGCATCTTCATGGTACACATGTTTTTCTTGCACCGATTTTATGGATCTCTCTCTCTCTCTCTCTCTCTCTCTCTCTCTCTCTCTCTCTCTCTCACACACACACACATAGGCACAATCTACTGCTCCCATGTGTACGTGCTAAGATGTACGCAGACTCGTAAGTGCATACTTGTTGAGCAAAATCATGAGCCAATCACTTAACATTTATTACCATGTATTGAATATTTAAGTGATGCTTACATTGAAGTTGTTCTTACACTGCTATATGAACACGTTCATAAAACCACTAGGCTTTTTTGTTTTAGGGTTCCTTAGTCATCATGTTGTTGACTTATCCGTTGTGTGCAGCACCTAACAGAAATCCTCTGAGTTGGCGGACGAGGATCCAAATAGCCATTGATGTGGCTAATGCTTTGGTAATTTTGAACTTCCGTGGTCATTTGGAGTGATTTAACTATTTCTTATCAATGTCTTAGTCTTTGGACTTTTACATTATCAATGCAGGAGTATCTCCATTTCTATTGTGATCCTCCCTTGTGTCACAGAGACATCAAGTCAAGCAACATTTTACTCGATGAGAATTTTGTTGCCAAGGTAGGATAGTTCTGTGAAAGTGACTCTTTGATTAGATCTTAGCTCCCAATATACATTAATCCAAGTTCAATTGTAAAATTGGATATCCCTGATGTAATCTTTGCAAGATGCTAAGTAGCAGGAAGCCAGAGACTTCCTTGACGTATCAAATTGATTGCTTCGGGTGACTTTTCTCATTTCTTGTCATCTTTGAGTCTAGGTTGCTGATTTCGGTCTTGCACATGCTTCAAAAGATGGCTCAATTTGCTTTGAACCAGTAAATACTGATGTACGAGGAACTCCAGGTCGAAAAAGCTGCCCTTTGGTTAATTATCTACATTGTTTTAATCAATATCTAAGCCTTACTTTTTTCCCCAGGTTACATGGATCCTGAGTATGTAATCACTCAGGAGCTCACGGAGAAGAGCGATGTCTACAGCTATGGTGTTCTATTGTTAGAGATGGTAACAGCAAGACGGGCCATACAAGATGGCAAGAATTTAGTGGAATGGTCTCAAACATATCTGACATCTACTCCTAGAATAACTGAGCTTGTGGACCCCAGAATGAAGGACGCCTTCGATTTCGACCAGCTTCAAACCATATTGAGTATCGTGCAATGGTGCACTCAGCCAGAAGGACGGGCTAGGCCTTCGGTTAAACAGATTCTTAGGCTTCTATATGAGACTTCAGATCCTGTCCACAGCGGGTTCCTGCAAACCGATGAAGAGGGAGAGTTTGGTGGATGTGCAGGTCGGGGAAGAGCGAGTAAAGGGAAAATGCATAAGAATGATGCCGTTTTTAACAGTAGTGATGTAAGATATCTAGCCTCTTCTTCCAGTACATCTAGGTCACATGGCAGTAGAAGCTTTTTGCTTGAATCCGGGTCACCACAATCTCCTCCTAATATGCTTTCACTATGAGGCCTCTGTTTTCTCTGAGTTTTTAGGGAGTTAGAAAGCAAAGTACAGGGCAATCTAAGCCAGCAAAGGGAAGGGATTTTCTTTTATAATTTCTCTTGAGATTTTCCATATATGCTTTCAATTTTTGTTGTGTGTAGCCTTAAAGAGGATGTCCACCCCTTGAGGTTTTTCAGCTAGCCTCGGTGAGCGGGTAAAGTTGAATAATTGTAAGGTTAGTGTCACAAGTTTGCTCAGGATTTTTTTAAAGAGGTTACAAAGAGTTGCATGTGCTTTTATGATATCATGAAATTCTGAAAAGTGCTCTGTAGATCATTCTCAATAAGAAGCAGTATTGCTAGTGTATCTGCTCCTTTTAGCTCTTGTATTAGGAACCTTTTAGACCGGATGTGCATTCCTTCATCTAGACAGGCTAGCAGATGAACCGGATAGTATATCTATCAGAAGTCCAATGCCTGTTTGGCTTCATGTCCTTAAAATTGTTACTTTTTGCTTTTCACACCTCTCTGCTGGGGACCTTCAAACTCTAAATTCTTTTGGGCAGCTTTTTATAAGTTGTCGATAAATGTTATTCAATGTTCTGCTCTTTGAATTGAATCTTATTCCTGTCTGATACTAGCCGGGCAAATGATTCCATTTAGAAAATGCGAACAATTGTCATCTCGTCAAAATGATCGCTGACTCCAATGGCAAAATAGATTGCTAAATTTGGAGGGGTAATTATACTGTCTGATGACAAGCTAGAGGGTTGAGATCTGTCAAAACTTGTTATGAAAAAAGCCCTAATCCTTCTTCCTTCTTTTCATTAGATTGGTTTTCATGTTGACTGAAATCTCGAATAAACCGAAACTTTTGAATGTCTCTACCTGTGGAGATTCTTATGACTCAACTTGCTGGGAGGTTGGCCATTCCATATCCTTCTCCTTATTGCCCTTCTTGGCCGATTGAATCTACGATGGGCCGATAGAATATGAGATCGCATTCGATGATCCAATGAACGATAATATTTTACTCCATTTTCATTGGGTATGTCGATCGTAAACTTCGACACATGCACGATCCTTGAAAACTATCGTTTAGCGTCAACCATCTGCACTTATCTAGCTTGGCCGGCTAAAAGTGCATCTTACATTTTGGTTTCATCGACTTGGTCACGTCCGTCAACTCTCAACATATTTTTGCACGAGATATGGTTATACATAGAAAGAGTTTGGTCCTCTATATAATCCAAGCTAATCTTTTCTTGTAGTTGTGAGACAAAAACGTTCAGTTACAGAGACCTATGCGAAATGGCAATGAAATATGAGATGCTTTGTAAGCTCTTCCTTGTCATCTCGACTGTAGTGTACGCTTTGGCCACAGACTACCGAAAACCCTTCATAATCCACATGGACAAATCAGCATTGCCTGCTTCGTTCTCGCGTCACCATGATTGGTACACGTCGCTTCTGTCATCCCTATCATCGTCCTCCGATGAAATTGATCCGACCCATCTCTATACATACAACCATGTCTTGAATGGATTTAGCGCAGTGCTGTCAGAGTCCCAATTAGACAAGCTGGAACAGGTTGCCGGTCATGTTGCATCGTATCCGGACACATTCGGAAACGCTCACACAACATATACTCCTAAGTTTCTGGGCCTGAACAAACAGAAAGGGCTTTGGCCGAGAGCCAAATTTGGTGATGGCATGATCGTCGGCGTCTTGGACAGCGGGATATGGCCTGAGAGTGAGAGCTTCAAGGACAAAGGCATGTCCTCCGTGCCGGAGAGATGGCGAGGCTCTTGTGAGTCCGGGGTGGAGTTCAACTCGTCCAACTGCAACCGGAAGCTCATCGGAGCCCAGTCATTCAGCAAAGGAATGAAGCAGCGCGGCTTGAACATATCGACGACCGATGACTACGATTCCCCGAGGGACTACTGGGGCCATGGAACCCACACGTCGTCCATAGCAGCCGGGAGCCCCGTGATAGACGCCAGCTACTTCGGCTACGCCAAGGGCACGGCGACGGGTATGGCACCCGCTGCTAGGCTCGCGATGTACAAGGTGCTATTCCTGAACGACACATATGATTCAGCTGCAACGGACACCCTAGCAGGCATGGACCAAGCCATAGCAGACGGCGTCGATATATTGTCTCTATCACTAGGATTTTTCGAGACACCGTTCGACCAGAATCCGATTGCTGTAGGAGCTTTCGCAGCAATGGAGAGAGGAATCTTCGTTGCTTGTTCAGCAGGTAACGGCGGTCCTCATGGATACACGATACAAAATGGAGCTCCATGGCTAACAACTGTCGGCGCGGGAACCATGTCAAGGGATTTCGCAGCTAACATAGCCCTCGGCAACGGAACCGTAACAGTCAGAGGAAAATCCATCTTCCCAGAGAATCTCCTGATATCAAGAGTTCCTCTATACTTCGGCCGTGGCAACAGAAGCAAGGAAATCTGCAACAGTTACTCTCTCGACCCGAAGGATGTTGCCGGAAAGATAGTCTTCTGCGACTTTGTTAGTGAAGATGACGGAGTTGATACTGATGAAATCACCCGAGCCGGAGCTGCAGGTGCCATCTTCAGTACTGAATTCGGGGTTTTCCTCGAACCCAGAGACTTCAATATTCCGTTTGTGGCCGTCGTACCGGAAGATGGAGATAGAATCAAGGACTACTTGCTGAAGTCGAAAAATCCAACAGTCAGTATCGAGTTCTTGATAACCATTTTCGGGACCAAACCAGCACCTCAAGTAGTTTGGTTTTCAGCTCGAGGACCAGGCCGCCAAGCCCCGTGGATCTTGAAGCCTGATATGTTAGCCCCTGGAGTTGATGTTTTGGCAGCATGGGCGCCGAACCGGGGAATAGCGGAGATAGGTCAGAGCTACTTGCTTAGCAACTACGCACTCTTATCGGGAACTTCCATGTCGGCTCCTCATGTCGCCGGAGTCGCTGCGCTGCTAAAATCGGCCCATCCAAATTGGAGCCCCGCCACTATCCGATCGGCAATGATGACCACAGCTTACACTCTCGATAACACCAACGAAACCATCATCGACATGACCACTCGAGCTTCAGGAACGCCTCTTGATTTCGGAGCAGGACATATAGACCCAGAAAAAGCTTCAGATCCCGGTCTGATCTACGACATTGAACCCGAGGATTACATCAAATTCCTCTGCGGAATGAACTATTCCGCCAACCAGATTAAGATCATAAGCGGGAGATCAAACTTCTCTTGCGCATCCGCGACTCTTGACATCAACTACCCTTCATTCATAGTCATCCTCAACAACACCAACACCACGAGCGTCACTTTCAAAAGAGTCCTAACCAACGTGGCCGATGGACCTTCAAGTTACAGGGCCATGGTGACAACTCCGTCGAGCATGAAGGCCATGGTGAAACCCTCGGAGCTATGGTTCGCGAGTAAGTACGACACAGCCGAGTTCAACATGACAGTAGAGATCTCTTTGGAAGAGTCAATTCCACAGAGCGATTACATAGTTAACTTCGGGTACATCAGTTGGAAAGAGATCAATGGAACTCACGTTGTGAGAAGTCCCATTGTCTCAGCTTACGCTCCCTAGCGAAGACAAGTTTTTTCAGCATGTTCTGGTGTTCCTTCTTCAGTTTTATCAAACCTGCAGAAGCTCTCAATAAGACTGCGGTGTTCCTTCTTCAGTTTTATCAAACCTGCAGAAGCTCTCAATAAGACTGCGTTTGTCTTTCCATATCTGATATGTTGTGCAATATCTCTTGCTGCTCCATCGTTTGTCTATGTTGCCAATCTAACCTTGCAAAGATCCAATGGTAGCTATTAAAATTTAAGCTTATATATAATTAGAAAGATATTAAACTTATATATAATTAGAAAGCTAGGTAGAATAGGCTTCAATGGTTGCATCATGTGCCAAATTGTTATGATGCATGTGTGAGTTGTGTTAGAAAAATTCAACATTAGAGAATTGGCTAGTGTCGAGCAATTAATACATCATAGTTGGCTCATAATTCATTAATTTAAACTTTTAAGTAAATGTGAGTTTAATTTGTTATGATTTTTTTTTTTCGTTTTGTCATAGGTCAACTAGATATATTGATGGACTTGTACTTGGACTCTCTCTTGGCGATCTCCCTAGATGAAGGAATTGAACTTCTATTACATGCTTCCCAACAAATGGTATCAGAACCGCCACGCACTTCCAAAAAATGATATTAGAGCCAATAGTAGATTGGTGAGCTATCGATTTGCAATTTCTGGGCAGTGGGGGTACTAGTGTAGTAGAGTGGGCCCCATGGGGCCTCATGGCATATTTCATGATTTAAGTATGGAGAAAAATACTAGGAATGGAGTGGATGAAGTGTAAGACAAAATGAACGGTTCGAATTATGCATTGAAGAACATAATTCAAGCATCAATTAAAATCATATGCTGAACATACAACGTACAATAAATCTAACCTCTAGCCATTATTTGAGTTTGTATGCAACAGAAATCCGTGGAAACTCGACAGTAATTATGAGCGCACTCTACTAGCCCAATCCCTTCACATACCGGTGGTGTATTTTTGAAAGAGAGGATTTGGCTTAGACCTTGTCATGTGCTTACATAAAAGAACAATCGTCTTTTATAAATTACCTTTCATCAAGGCAGCGGGTGGTTGGCAGCAAAAATGTACGAATGTGGAAAATCACATGGTGGAAAAACTCTTACTTAAAAGAGAAAAGTGGGTCGGTGTTTAAGGAAAAATTTTTATTTTAAAAATCATATCCCTAAAAAATATGGGATCATATTATAGATAGCATGAAGTTCATCGTTTCAAGCTCGCCAGGGTCCAAGACTTTCTTATTTCATACTCCTATGTGGTCAAAGCAATGTGCTGACTTCTTAGAACTTTAGGCTGCGTTTGTTTGTATTTCTTTTTTTTTTTTAAACACTTTTTCTGTTTTTTTGTTCACGGGAACAAAAAAGGAACAATGCGTTTGGACGCGTTTACTGTTCCTTTTTTTGTTCTTTTGTTCCCAGGAATAAAAAGAAACAAAACAAGAAACACAAATTTTGTGTTTCTTGTTTCGAAACACATTTGAGAAACACTTTTTTTTTTTTTTTTCTTTTTCTCTTATTTTCTTCTTCTTCTTTCTTTTGGCTGGTCGCGGCCTCGGCCATGGCCGGCGACCGGCCGACGAGGGTCGATGGCCTCGCCCGGCCACGGCGAGCTCGCCGGCCCCCTCGCCGTCCCCGGCGAGGCCAAGGCTCGCCGTAGGCGGGCGAGGGTCGGCCTCGCCTTGGCCGGGCGAGCCCGAGCTCACCCGGATCCGGCGAGGCCGAGGGCGAGCCTCGGCCTCGCCGGGGGCCGGTGAGCCTCGCCGTGGCTGGGCGAGGCCGCCGGCCCTCGTCGGCCGGTCGCCGGCCATGGCCGAGGCCGGCGACCGGCCAAAAGAAGAAAAAAAAGAAAAAAAAGGAAAAAGAAAAAGAAAAAAAAAAGGAAAAAATAGAAAAAAATAGAAAAAATAAAAGAAATAAAAAAAATTATATAAATTTACCAAACGTGTTTCTGTTCATTTTTTATTCCCGGAACAAGTTTACCAAACACGTTTTTGTTCAAAAATTGTTCCCCGAACAGAAACACTTTTTTCTATTTCGTTCCCTGGAACAATTTTTAAACAAACGCAAACAAACGCACCCTTCTGATTCACTTGCTAATGATTGAAGTTGGGCTTATAACTACTATAATCATAGGTGGGCTCTTCTCTCGACTTCTTTAAAACCGGAAACGAGGGAGAGTGAAAAAGGATGAAAGAGGAGTTGCCTTCGTCCTTCCTGCAATGGAGGTTGAATCTTCAAGACCCTTGTGTGCAAAAAGAAGAGAACTTCAAGAGTTGATTATTAGGAAAGGCCTAAGGTCAAGACCTCAATAATGAAAAAACAGTTACTATTTTTTCCTGTAGAACAGAGGCTTGTGGAGAAAGAGACAAGGGATAAAGTTTGGCATTGGAGATTTAGATTGAGATAGATTGATGCAGAAGGATACCTTAATTAAGAATGAGCAAATTTGAGCTCACAATGAGAAGGTACTTGTTAGCATGAACATGTAAGTTGTGTTAAAAAAAGTGACATATTAGAGAATTGGTGTAGCGTTGAGTGGTTAATATATCATAATTAGCTTATAACTCATTTGAGTGAAGATGGATTTAACTGGATATATTGAGACCTCGGATTTCGGTTTCCTTTTGATGACCTCCCCAGTTGAAGGTATTGGGTTTCTGCTTTGTGCTTTCCACTAAAAATATTATGCATTCTCAAAATTTTTAGGAAATCAGTGGACCAATGTGGTAAAGAGCTAAACTAACGTTTACCTAATTACCAAAACATTTTATTCAATAAGATAAAGCATGAAGAAAAATTCAAATGTGTTATTTAAATGTATTAATTGAAAATAATAAGTAACCAATTTGCTAACGAGATAAATACAAAAGTCCCCTTTCATTCATTACTCAAAATTTTTTTTCCAGCTATCTGCAGAAACATGATCAATCCACGTGATATCAAAAGAGCTCATAAATTGGTCGTGAAATGGAAAAAAAAAAAAAAGAGAAGAAGAAGAAAACAATAGCAGAGAAAAGGAAAAAGAAGAAGGGGGTAAAGATGGAAAAGAGAAAGAAAAAAAAGAAAAATAAATAAATTTAGTAAACAAATTTGATACAATATTAAAATATTATTAAATATTACTCATTAACACTAGTTGTGCCACATAGGACAGCTAGAATCCACGTTAATGATTTTTGAGTAAAATTGGCTAGATAAAGTTTATTAGCAAAACGTGAAAATGTTTATGTTTGAATTGGCATAATTAAAAGATTTAGGAATGAATCAATGATCATGTAATAGATTCAAGACTTTTTGGATAATTTTCTTAAAATTGTAACATGCTAGAAATCCTAAAATATAGAAAACCATATAACATATGGTGAAATTTCCAATAAATTAGTTATCCCTAAGAAAAACATTTTGAAAAGAAGTCCTTATTCATATAATAAGTATTCAAATATCATACTAGCATAGGCAGTTATATACTTAATACTACGACATCAAAATTAACACAAAGATGTGATTAGTATCCAACATCAATTATACTGCAAAGTTAAATCAATATAATTGCAATGTTGTAATACTTCAGTTTATTTATATGCCACCAAAAAAAAAAGTCTCATATTATATGAATATGCAAAAGGAGAACACCAATTTATTCGAAGCTATTTAGAGATACATTACCTAAGAACATTCATTATCAATAAATATATTTTAGTTGCGTAAATGCCACAAAATATAAATTTTTGTACACCTTGTGTAAATACTGAAATTATACTATCCAACTAAGTTAATAATAAGTACAGTTTCAAACCCGTGTGGTGCACGAGATTTCAACTAGTGTTTTCTCATTATTCGATCTTATCTCAATAAAATAAATAGTGAATCAAATTTAATTTCATGATGACAAAAAAGAGAGAGAGAGAGAGAGAGAGAGAGAGAGAGAGAGAGAGAGAGAGAGAGAGAGAGAGAATCGTAGCTCTGAAAAACTTCTTAAATTAGTGAGCTAAATATCATTCTTTTTCCATGCACCATTACTAATTAAAGTCCATGCCTTGCCATATTAGAGGACTAGCGACGATAATGGCAATCTTCCAGCGTAAGTTGGGAATATCCACAAATGAAGAGAAGGTCAATATATGATTGGTGTTGCCGCTTCATTTCTTCATCGTTTGGTGTTAATTTATAGTCAGAAAGGTGCAAGAGGCAATTTGTACAGCTTATCCTAGTGAAGAAACCAGGTCAACCTACTCGCGAGTAGCTCGGAACAGCTTGATAATCGCTTGAGATCGACTACTTTGTTTTTGAGTCAAGCTTGAGCCATTCGAGTATCTTGTCACGTCAAGCTCGCACTCTCATCAATTCTCAGCTCGACGGGCTTGTGACCCTAATCAAGCCTAACTCAATTTCTTCAAAAGATACTTGCTAGTTAAAAATAGAAATAGATATCCCCAAAATCATATAATAAGTACATACTATGCGAGCTTCTGTTGATATCAAGCTCAAGCTGGAGTTCCTTAAATTAATTTTGGTTGAGTAAAGTCAAGTCAAGGTGAGCTCGAATATCTCGACTATTTAGTTGAGTCGAGCTCAAGCAGAAATTTTAGTACTTGATCGACCTCGAGTCAAGTTTTGAACGTTAAGTATGGGTAGCTCAAGCTTGGTACTGTATCGGCTTAATTACACGCCTAGCTTTTCCCATATGGCTCTCGAAATTAACTGGATATGAATGTGATAACCAACCATACAAATGCTGTGTATTTCCAAGGAATGATGGTGCTAAGGTTACGACTTATACAGGAGAAAGTTGAAGGCAATATGCACACGCCTGTCTGTGTGGACGCCATCGACCTTAGTTTCCAGGGTAGGATTCACTTAGTCTTTAAGAGTAAGAGCAATAAAACATCGAATAACATAAGTGGACATTTAGATGCTTCCATCTTTGTGGTGAGCTCGCAATGTTTATTACAGAGATGACCATGGAACAAGCGAACCGGAAGAAAGCATTGTAAATGTCACAATTGCATTTGGACTTATGCGACTTAAAGATTATTACAATGGGAAGGAAACTCAGCCTGAATCTTTCCTAATCTCCGACCATTGTTTGAGTTTGCTCATAATCAATAAATTACAAGCACGTCAAAATGTTGCACATGCTATCATTAAACCAAACTCTATATGATCCGTATGTGGTCATTTACATGTAGGCTAGTTTTTATATTTCCAAAACCATAAGAAAATATAAGTAATAAGGAATAAACAATGTACTGTTTCATGAGCATTTTTATACCCTTGGATACTTTAAACATGTAAAATTACTTTACCACAAACGAACGTGACACCTACGACGCTTTGTCGGAGCTTCCATGTGCACGTGCGCCACGTGCACCGTAAAATAACTTTACCACAAACGAACGGGACACCTACCACGCTTTGTCGGAGCTTCCATGTGCACGGCGCACGTGGCGCACGTGCCTAGCCCAAATCAAGCTATTGCTCCAGTCTAGCTAGCCCGACCGGTCCCACTAGCTGACCAGTCCCCTGATTGACTGGTCAATCCGGTCGGATCACTGGGTGGGGTCGGCTATGGGGTCATGTTGATGATGTCATCGAAGACGTCAGCTCTGTGCCAAGTGGCATGCACGTGGCCGCAAGTGGGGCGCATCACTGTTAATGCCGCAATCATCACCATAAAAATGGTGTTCGAAGTAAACTATCTGCACTGGTCTAGCTTGGCCGGCCAAAAGTTTTTTTTTTTTTTGGTTTCATCGACTCGGTCTCAATCATCGCCTCTTGACGTATTTTTGCACGTGGCATGATCCTCTTTATAAGCTTGAGTTAATCTTCCTTTATAATTATATCGCAAAAACTGTTCAGACGAAATGACAATGGAATGTCATATGCTTTGTAAGCTCTTTTTTCTCATCTCGATCGTAGTGTTCGCTTCGGCCAAAAACTACCGAAAACCCTACATAATCCACATGGACGAATCGGCATTGCCCGCTTCGTTCTCACGTCACCATGACTGGTACACATCGCTTCTGTCATCCCTATCATCGTCTCCCGATGAAATTGATCCGACCCATCTCTACACATACAACCATGTTTTGAATGGATTCAGTGCAATGCTGTCACAGTCCCAATTGGAGAAGCTGGAACAGGTTCCTGGTCATGTTGCCTCGTATTCGAACACATTTGGAAACGCTCACACAACATATACTCCTAAGTTTCTTGGCCTGAACAGAAAGACAGGCCTTTGGCCAAGAGCCAAATTCGGCGACGGCGTGATCGTCGGCGTCGTAGACTCCGGGATATGGCCGGAGAGTGAGAGCTTCAAGGACAAGGGCATGTCCCCCGTGCCGAAGAGATGGCGAGGCTCTTGCGAGTCCGGGGTGGACTTCAACTCGTCCAACTGCAACCGGAAGCTCATTGGGGCTCGGTCGTTCAGCAAAGGAATGAAGCAGTACGGCTTGAACATATCGACGACCGATGACTACGATTCCCCGAGGGATTTTGTGGGGCACGGGACCCACACGTCGTCCACAGCGGCCGGGAGACCCGTGATGGATGCTAGCTACTTCGGCTATGCCAAGGGCACGGCAACAGGTATGGCACCCGCTGCTAGGCTCGCGATGTATAAGGTGATATTCCTGACCAACACATACGACACGTACAACTCGGCTGCGACGGACATCCTAGCAGGCATGGACCAAGCCATAGCGGACGGCGTCGATATATTGTCTCTATCACTTGGATTTGACGAGACACCGTTCGACCATGATCCGATCGCTGTGGGAGCTTTTGCAGCCATGCAGAGAGGAATCTTCGTTGCTTGTTCAGCAGGTAACGACGGCGATCGAGGATACTACACGTTGCTAAATGGAGCTCCGTGGCTAACGAGTGTCGGCGCTGGAACCATATCAAGGGACTTTGCGGCCAATATAGTCCTCGGCAACGGAACCTTCACTGTTAGAGGAAAATCCATCTTCCCAGAAGATCTGCTTATCTCAAGAGTTCCTCTATACTTTGGCCGCTGCAACAAAAGCAAGGAAATCTGCAACAGTTACTCTCTCGACCCGAAGGATGTCGCTGGGAAGATAGTTTTCTGCGACGGAATCAATTCCTACGAAATCACCCGAGCCGGAGCTGCAGGTGCCATCTTCAGTTCCGAATCTGGGGCTTCTCTCGACCCTGAAGACTTCGATATTCCGTTCGTGGCCGTCGTACCCGAAGATGGAGACAGAATCAAGGACTACTTGCTGAAGTCGGAGAATCCAACGGTCAGCATCAAGTTCTTGATAACCATTTTCGGGACCAAACCAGCTCCTCAGGTAGCATCGTTTTCGTCTCGAGGACCGGACCTTCAGGCCCCGTGGATCTTGAAACCGGATATGTTGGCTCCTGGAGTCAATATCTTGGCGGCATGGGCGCCGAACCGAGAAATAGCACAGATAGGTCAGAGCTCCTTGCTTGGTGACTACACGCTCGAATCGGGAACTTCCATGTCGGCTCCTCATGTCGCCGGAGTCGCTGCGCTGCTAAAATCAGCCCATCCAGATTGGAGCCCCGCCGCTATCCGATCGGCAATGATGACCACGGCTTACATTCTCGATAACACCAACGAAACCATCATCGACATGACCACCCGAGCTTCAGGAACGCCTCTTGATTTCGGAGCAGGACATATAGACCCGGAAAAGGCTTCAGATCCCGGTCTGATCTACAACATCGAACCCGAGGATTACGTCAATTTCCTCTGCGGAATGAACTATTCCGCCAAGAAGATAAAGATCATAAGCGGGAGATCGAACTTCTCTTGCGCGTCCGCGACTCTTGACATCAACTACCCTTCATTCATGGTCATCCTCAACAACACCAACACCACGAGCGTCACTTTCAAAAGAGTCCTAACCAACGTGGCCGACGGGCCTGCAAGTTACCGGGCCACAGTTATGACTCCATCGAGCATGAAGGCCACAGCAAAACCCTCGGAGCTGTGCTTCACTAGCAAGTACGACAGAGCCGAGTTCAACTTGACGGTAGAGATCTCTCTGGAAGGGTCGATTCCACGGTCGATTCCACGGCGCAATTACATAGGTAACTACGGGTACATCAGTTGGAAGGAGATCAATGGAACCCGCGTTGTGAGAAGTCCCATCGTCTCAGCTTACGCTCTCTAGCGAAGACAAGTTTTTTTCAGCACGTTCTGGTGTTCCTTATTCAGTTTATCGAGCATACAGAAGCTCCCAATAAAACTCTGCGTTTGTCTATGTATAATATGTTGTGCAGTATCTCTTGGCTGCTTTATCTTTTGTCTGAGTTGCCAATTTAACCTTGCAAAGATCCGATGGTAGCTAAAAAGAATTTAAGTGTTATTAAGAGGGCGCTTGTTTAGCAGAAAGCTAAACGATTTGAATTTTTTTTTTCCTAAAAATGACAGCTCATATAACTTGAAATAATTAGTCAACGAAAACTATTTTCGTTATCGATAATAGTTTATGTTTAAGCATTTTCATAAATGATGAAAATATTTTTCATTTATTCATTCATCTTTGGAAGCAATGTAAACGTTATTTTTAGGAAATTAATTTTCAAATTATTTATTTTCTGTGAAATAAATGAACCATAAGCTTTCAATAATTAAAAAAAAAAAACCATAAGCTTATATATAATTAGAAAGCTAGGTAGAATAGGCTTCAATCATTGTGCCACGTGTCAAAATATTATGCGTTCCCAAATTTTATAGGAAATTAGTGGACCAATGTGACATGCAAAGAGCACATAGATATTTACTTAATTACCAAAACATTTTATTTAAGAAAATGAAGCATGATGAAAAATTGAATGGTATTTGTTTAATGCATTAATCACTTTGCTAATAAGATAAAAATCCAAATGTTCACTTCATTCATTACTCAGGAGTTTTTTTTTTTTTCCACCTATCTGGAGATACATGATTAATCCACGCTCTATCAGAAGAGCTTATAAATTAAAAATTAATTATTTGGCGACTATGAAAATTGTAACATACTGAAAATCCTAAAATATTAAAAGAAATCACCTAACATATATTGCAATTTCTAGAAAATTAGTTACCCTTGAGAAAAACTTCATGAGAAGAAGTCCTTATTCATCTATTAGTACTTAAATATCATACTCACATAGGCAGTTGGGTATTAAAAATTCTGACATCAAAATAAATACAAAAAAAGTCACTAGTATCCAACACTCAATTATACCGCAAAGTTAAATCAATATAACCGCTATGTTGCAATCCTTCTATTTACGTATGTTAGAATGATTAAATATTTAACCATGCATTCATCTAACCGCATAAACGTTTAGAACAATTGATAGTGATTCCATAAAATCTCACATGATTTTAGGCCTAAAAGTTCTGAGTAAAATTTTTTCTAGGCCCCGTTTGCCACCTCAATTAAATATGTCCATGTTTAATACTAGATAAAAAGACTAGACAAAGGATAAAGGGTAATATTAGAATAATTAAATATTTAATCACATTTTCATCTAACAACTCAAACTTTTCAAATAGTTAACAAGGAAGTACCGACGCTTTCTAATAGCTTCGTGTTGTGTCGGATATTTCAACACGTATCCGATACTCTCTAACACCCATCGAAATTTTCTGACACTCAGTCAAAAAGTGATGGAAAATCCGACACATGTCCAACTCTTTCAACACTCTCCGACATGTGAGTCGGGAATTCTAACATACGAGTTTGGAATTGTGACATGTAATTTCGACATATATTGGGTCAGTTTTGAAAAATTTTCAATAAATGAGGGATCAAAATGTAAATATGAAAAAAATAAAAAATAATAAAAATTTATCTTCTCTTCCAACACGCTTTGACATGTGAGTCCAGATTGTAGATTGCTTGTTTTTCTTTCAAAGTTTTAGGATTATTAGAATGTAGTTGGATTTGTTAAATTGAAACAATTAATGATATTATTAGCTGGTGGATTAATATTTTCAATGTAAATTTATTATGGGCTCTCTTTTATTATTTATTTATTTGCAAATTTGAATCAAATTAATTTGATTAAAATAATAATAAAGACGATAATTTATCATATATATAAATATATACTTAGGATTAATATCTTGAAAAACCTCAAATTAGTACACGTGTGACAAATTTACTAAAAACTAAATTTTTGACAATGAAAAATCTCAAACTGGTACACATGTGACAAATTTACCACAATTGACCATAAAAAATCCTAAACTGATTTGCTTGTGACAAATTTACCCCAAACTAATTGATTTGACCGCCAAAAGCCCTAAAGTGGTACATTTATAATAAATATACCCTCTATTAAATTGGATTAATACAAAAAAAAATTATAAAAATTGTATAACTATGATAAACAGAGAGTAATATCCCAAACCGGTATACCAATCAATTGTCACGTGTCATTTAACTTAATAATTTAACGAAAACTAATAGAGAATAAATTTTTCACAAGTATACCAGTTTGGAGTAAAATTGTCAAATGTGTACCAGTATAGAGTTTTTTTGTGATAAAAAAATTAGTTTAGGGGAAAATTTAGGGTTTTTCAGGACATTAACCTTATATATTTAATATACATTATGTTTCAACGTGTTGAAATTCTTTATTCTTTTATAAACAATGTGTTGGTGTGTCGTGTCGTATCACATGTCACATGTCAATGTAGATACTACTTGAACAATTGGTAATGATCCCACACAATATCATAATGTATACACAAAAAGAATCTTAAAGTATGCAAACATGCAAAAGGACCACGAATTTATTTAAAACTATTTAGAGATACCTTACTTTAGAACATTCATTGTTAAAATTTTATTTTCATTCTCGTAAATGTCATCAAATGTAAAAATTTGTGCAATTTATATAATTTTTGAAAATTATACTATCCAGCTAAGTTACAATAAGTACATCTTTACAAAAAGTTTTTTCTGATTAGTCAACTTTAATTTAAAAAAAAAAATGAATCAAATCAATTCCCATTGTAACAAAAATAGAAAAAAGAAAGAGAGAATCGACTTAACTCTGAAGAACTTCTCATATTAGTCGGCCACGTATCATTCTTTTTCCTTACATCATTCCTAATCAACGTCCACGCCTTGCCATACTAGAAGGCCAGGGACGAAATTGTCAATCTCCCACGAGATTATGGAACGTCGCAAAAGGACTAAACAAGCCTTCATCTTTGAAGGAACGATACTCGAGATTGCGGGGCTTCATTTTCATCTCGTTCGGAGTTAATTTATGGTTAAAAAAAGGCGGAAATTGTAAAAAAAAAAAAAATCCTCAACCTATAAAACGGTGGCCTATTCAATCATGAATCTCTGAATTTTACCAATTTAGTTTTAAACTTTTGGACTATACTAATTTAATTCTAAACTTTTTAACGATATGTCAATTTAGTTTCTACAATCAATTTCAATTGGAAATGACTAATGTGGACACTAGCCATCCTACATGGCATCACTAATGTTATTGTGACCGATTTTTTTAGAATTTTTCAAATTTTTATTTTCTTTTTTTTATTTTCCTTTTCTTTTTTCCCCCTCCTTTCTCAGCGATGGCCAAAGACAAGCCACGGGTGAGGGTCAAGCCTTGCCAGTGGTCAACAAGGCTCGAAGCCTACCTAGTCCAATGAGTTCGACTTCACCAGCCCTTGTATTCGGCCAATCGCAATCCCTCACCTAGACCTAGTGACTCACAAAGTAAGAAGGGCAAAAAAAGAGGAACAAGGAAAATGTTATAAAAAATTAAGAAATTTTTTTTCCATATTAATACCAATTGTGCCACATATGATAGCTAATGTCTACATCAACACTTTTCAGCCAAAGTTGGTTAAAGGGATCAAATTGACAAATCGTCAAAAGGTTAAAAATTAAATTAACTCAATTAAAAGGTTTAAGACAAAATTGATAAATCATTAAAATAGTTACAGCTAATTTTTTTTTTTTTTTTGACGAATAGTTACAGCTAAATTTACACAATTAAAATGTTTAGAATTAAATTAGCCGTCACACGAAAAGAAGATTTTTGGACAATTTTCTATGAAAAAGGTGCATGAGGCAATTCCATATAACTTATCTTAGTGGCAAAACCGAGTGTACCCATAATGAGCTCTGAACGGCTTAACAATTACTCGAGATAGGATAGTTTGATTTTAAGTTGAGCTCGTGCTCACTAATTATTAGCTGGACTGGCTAATAAAGTCTAATCCAGTTTCTATTATTCTTCAAAAGGTATTTTTGGGTTAAAGATAGACATAGATGTCCTCAATATTATATAATATGCCATACTATTCGAGCTCTATTTAGATCAAGCTCAAACCGGAATTCCTTCATAAATAAAAAGTGTAAGTATGCCAAAAGTTAAAAATGCAATTGAGTTGTAAAATTTTCAAAAATATAATTAAATCCTAAAACTTCTCATATTAATAAATCAAGTTTTTTGTTAACACTAAATTTGGGTAACAAAAAAACTAACATGACTTTTTTATTATTATTTTCTTGCTCCTATGTGGTGTTAAGATTAACTAAAGCATTAATATGAAGTACTTTTGGTCAAAACCTCAATTTTAAACCCAAATTTTAATTAAATTAGATTTAAAAAAACTTAAAAACTTAAAACTTATTAAAAAATAATTAAAAAAAAAAAAAATTACAAGAGGAAGGGCTAGGTCCTCTACCAACGGGCCTTCGGTCCATTGCCAAAAAGAGCCAGCAAGGCCATGAGGACGAGCCCCAGCGATGGGGTGGTGGCCCGCGGGTAGTGGTTTTCTTTTGTGTGTGTGTGTGTTTTTTTTATAACTGTTAGCCTATTTTTTTTTTTTAAAGTAGTCATTTTATTATTCTGTGAAAAAACTTTGGACGTTTTAACTAAATTTAATTAAGATTGGTATGAAATTTATTAGAATTTTGACCAAAACAATGCCGTTTTAGTGCATTAGTTAACCTTAATGTCACTTATGACGTTACATGTCGAGAAAAAAACATCAATATTTTCCATTAGCCAAATTGAATAGAGTTAATGGAATGATTTAATTGCACAAATTTAGAAATTTTATGATGGAGTTGCCTTCGTCCTTCCTTCAATGGAGGTTGAATCTTCAAGACCCTTGTGTGCAAAAAGAAGAGAACTTCAAGAGTTGATTATTAGGAAAGGCCTGAGGTCAAGACCTCAATAATGAAAAAAACAGTTACTAATTTTTTACTGTAGAACAGAGGCTTGTGGAGAAAGAGACAAGGGTTAAAGTTTGGCATTGGAGATTTAGATTGAGATAGATTGATGCAGAAGGATACCTTAATTAAGAGGGAACAAACTTGAGCTCACAATGAGAAGGAACTTGTTAGCATGGACATGTGACTTGTGTTAAAAAAAAAGTGACATATTAGAGAATTGGTGTAGCTTTGAGTGGTTAATATGTCATAATTAGCTTATAACTCATTTGAGTGAAGATGGATTTAATTGGATATATTGAGACCTCAGATTTCGGATTCCTTTTGATGGCATCCCCAGTTGAAGGTATCAGGTTTTTGCTATGTGCTTTCCACTAAAAATATTATGCATTCTCAAAATTTTTAGGAAATCAGTGGACCAATGTGACATGTAAAGAGCTAAAAAAACGTTTACCTAATCACCAAAACATTTAATTCAATAAGATAAAGCATGAAGAAAAATTCAAATGTGTTATTTAAATGTATTAACCGAAAAGAATAAGTAACCAACCAATTCGCTAATGAGATAAATACAAAAGTCCCCTTTTCATTCATTACTCAAATTTTTTTTTCCACCTATCTGCAGAAACATGATCAATCCACGTGATATCAAAAGAGCTCATAAATTGGTCGTGAAAAGGAAAAAGAAGAAAAGAAAAAAGAAGAAAACAAGAGCAGAGAAAAGGAAAAAGAAGAAGTGGTAAAGATGGAAAAGAGAATGAAAAAATAAATAAATAAATTTAGTAAACAAATTTGATACAATATTAAAATATTATTAAATATTACTCATTAATGCTAGTTGTGCCACATAGGACAACTAGCATCCATGTTAACGATTTTTGACTAAAATTGGCCGGATAAAGTTTATTAGCAACATGTGAAAATGTTTATGTTTGAATTGACATAATTAAAAGATTTAGGAATGAATCGACAATAATGTAATAAATTCAGGACTTTTTGGATAATTTTCTTAAAATTGTAACATGCTAGAAATCCTAAAATATAGAGAACCATATAACATATGGTGAAATTTCCAATAAATTAGTTATCCCTAAGAAAAACATTTTGAAAAGAAGTCCTTATTCATATAATAAGTATTCAAATATCATACTAGCATAGGCAGTTATATACTTAATACTACGACATCAAAATTAACACAAAGATGTGATTAGTATCCAACATCAATTATACTGCAAAGTTAAATCAATATAATTGCAATGTTGCAATACTTTAGTTTATTTATATGCAAAAAAAAAAAGTCTCATATTATATGAATATGCAAAAGGAGAACACCAATTATATGAAGCTATTTAGAGATACAATACCTGAGAACATTCATTATCAATAAATATATTTTAGTTGCGTAAATGCCACAAAATATAAATTTTTGTACACCTTGTGTAAATACTGAAATTATACTATCCAACTAAGTTAATAATAAGTACATTTTCAAACCCGTGTGGTGCACGAGATTTCAACTAGTGTTTTCTCATTATTCGATCTTATCTCAATAAAATAAATAGTGAATCAAATTTAATTTCATGATGACAAAAAAGAAATAGAGAGAGAGAGAGAGAGAGAGAGAGAGAGAGAGAGAGATCGTAGCTCTGAAAAACTTCTTAAATTAGTGAGCTAAATATCATTCTTTTTCCATGCACCATTACTAATTAAAGTCCATGCCTTGCCATATTAGAGGACTAGCGACGATAATGGCAATCTTCCAGCGTAAGTTGGGAATATCCACAAATGAAGAGAAGGTCAATATATGATTGGTGTTGCCGCTTCATTTCTTCATCGTTTGGTGTTAATTTATAGTCAGAAAGGTGCAAGAGGCAATTTGTACAGCTTATCCTAGTGAAGAAACCAGGTCAACCTACCCGCGAGTAGCTCGGAACAGCTTGATAATCGCTTGAGATCGACTAATTTGTTGTCGAGTCGAGCTTGAGCCATTCGAGTATTTTGTCACGTCAAGCTCATAATCTCATCAATTCTCAGTTCGACAGGCTTGTGACCCTAATCAAGCCTAACTCAATTTCTTCAAAAGATTCTTGTTAGTTAAAAATAGAAATAGATATCCCCAAAATCATATAATAAGTACATACTATGCGAGCTTCTGTTGATATCAAGCTCAAGCTGGAGTTCCTTTATAAATTAATTGTGGTTGAGTAAAGTCAAGTCAAGGTGAGCTCGAATATCTCGACCATTTCGTTGAGTCGAGCTCAAGCAGAAATTTTAGTACTTGATCAACCTCGTGTCAAGTTTTGAACGTTAAGTATGGGTAGCTCAAGCTCGGTATTGTATCGGCTTAATTACACGCCAAGCTTTTCCCATATGGCTCTTGAAATTAACTGGATATGAATGTGATAGCCAACCATACAAATGCTGTGTATTTCCGAGGAATGATGGTGTTGAGGTTATGACCTATATAGGAGAATGTTGAAGGCAATATGCACACGCCTGTGTATGTGGACGCCATCAACCTTAGTTTCCAGGGTAGGATTCACCTAGTCTTTAAGAGTAAGAGCAATAAAACATCGAATAACATAAGTGGACATTTAGATGCTTCCATCTCTACGGCAAGCTCGCAATGTTTATTACAGAGATGACTAGGGAAGAGGCGAACCAAAAGAAAGCATTGTAAAGGTCACAATTGCATTTGGACTTATGCGACTCGAAGATTATTACGATGGGCAGGAAACTCAGCCCGAATCTTTCCCAATCTTCGGTCATTGTTCAAGTTTGCTTAGAATCAATAAATTACAAGCACATCAAAATATTGCACATGCTATCATTAAACCAAGCTCTACATAACCTGTATGTGGTCATTTATATGTAGGCTAGTTTTTATATTTCCAAAATCATAAAAAAAATATAAATAATAAGGAACGGACAATGTATTGTTTCATACTTTACCAAAAAAAAAAAAAAAAACAATGTATTGTTTCGTGAGCATTTTTATACCTTTGGATACTTTAAACATGTAAAATAACTTTACCACAAACGAACGTAAGGACACCTATCACCCTTTCATTGGAGCTTCCATGTGCATGGCGCGCATGGCGCACATGGCGCGCATGCCTAGCCCAAATCAAGCTATTGCTCCAGTCTAGCGAGCCCGACCGGTCCCACTAGCTGACCAGTCCCCTGATTGACTGGTTAATCGGGTCGGATCATTGGGCGGGGTCGGCTATAAAATCATGTTGATGATGTCATCGAAGACGTCAGCTCTCTGCCAAGTGGCATGCACGTGGCCGCAAGTTGGGCGCATCACTGACAATGCCGCACTCATCGCCTTGAAAATGGAGAAAATATTGGGTAGGTTTTACATTCCACGTAGGCGAAATGTAAAACCATAGAGAAATTGACGCGTGGCAAATTTTGGGCCCACCTGTCAGCCCCCACCCTCTCCCTTAACTCCGTCTCTCCCCCTTTACTCTCTCTCCTCCCCTCCGTTTCTGCGCACAACTCCCTCGGCTCCCCCTCTTCTCTCTCCACTTCTCTTTTCTTTCTCTTGCGTCTGCCATGGCTCGAGCTTGAGTATGCTATGGCTCGAGCTTGAGTATGCTCATGGCCGCTTCAGGTCGAGGAGGGACGGTGCGCCGCCAGATGGAGGCCGCATTGAGCTTTGTTTGCGGTGAGATGGCTTGAGGCCGAGCTCGAAACTCGAGCGCTAACCAAATCTCCGAGTTTGAGGTCAAGCGAGTGTTGTCCATGGCTGGCTGCGAGTGTCATCCATGGTGGATCGGAAAAAACAATACCCAAGAACAAAGAGGACGACCCACGTGATGAAATCGAGTTAAATAAGGAAACCGAAGCCGACCCGACACGCCTACGCGTCCGTTTACAATACCCATTTGCTCATTTCCTCCTCCCAGCTCCACATTCGACCCCGCCTGCTGAAATTCTTCAAGAAAGTTTGGGTTTTTATTTTTCATTTCATCTATCCTTGTCCCCGTTCGGTTGTCGTCCCAGAGACCATTTGGGAGATGGGTCTAATCTTCTCGAGCAAGTCCTTGCGTTCCGCCCCCCCGCACAGGCTGTGACAGCCATGTATGAGTGTTGGCGTGCTTGTGAGCCCCATGATCATATGCCCTCCGAACTACGCAAAGTCCCCGCGAGGCATCGGCGTGAAGCCTCCCGCTTCTGCCTGTCCATGGTCCGGACCCTTTCGGCATCTTTGCCTTTGGATTGCGAAGAAGAACAGTGTGACAACGACCAGTGAGCTGGCCACAGTGGCCGCCACCGCCTTGACAATCGTCTTGCTTGAGGACGATAACGAGTCCGACGGCGAGCGAGTCTATTACGGAAGGAGGAGGGGAGTTAGTGATGGTGGTGGCGGTTGGAGAAAAGAGAAGTAGAGAGAGAAGAGGGAGAGAGAGCGTCGCAAGCAGAAAAAAAAAAAAAAAGAGAAGTAGAGAGAGAAGAGGGAGAGAGAGTTGTCGCAGAAACGGCGGGGAGGAGAGAGAGTAAAGGGGAGAGAGACGGAGCGTTAACGGAGAAGTGGAGCCTGACAGGTGGGCCCAAATTTGCCACGCGTCGACTTCTCTATGGTTTTACATTTCGCCTACGTGGAGTGTAAAACCTACCCAATATTTTCTCTTGAAAATGGCGTTCGAAGTAAACTGTCTGCACTGGTCAAGCTTCGCCGGCTAAAAGTTCTTTTATTTGGGTTTCATTGACTCGGTCGCAATCATTGCCTCTTTGACATATTTTTGCACGAGATATGGTCCTCTATATAAGCCCGAGTTAATCTTCCTTTATAATTATAACGCAAAAGCCGTTCAATTTCAGATATCTATACGGAATGACAATGAAATGTGATATGCGCTGTAAGCTCTTCCTTCTCATCTCGACTGTAGTGGCGGCCACCCCGGGCAGTTTGTCACTGCCCAGGTCTCGTCATTTCCCTGAACCCAGCCTAGTATGCTAGGAGAAGGGCTTCACGGGGATCAGAGGTGGGTCCCTTACCCGTAGAAGGGCTTGGTCGGGATACCCAATGGGACCTTTATCCCATACTACTCCCCCCACTTGTCTGTAAATGGCTTGTGGGGGAGAGTCCTCCCGGGATGGTCATTTCAGGAGGAAGCCTTTTAAGGTCTTGCTTAGGACCAATATGGTCCTCTATATAAGCCTGAGTTAATCTTCCTTTCTAATTGTAACGCAAAAGCCGTTCAATTTCAGATATCTATACGGAATGACAATAAAATGTGATATGCGCTGTAAGCTCTTCCTTCTCATCTCGACTGTAGTGTCCGCTTCGGCCAAAGACTACCGAAAACCCTACATAATCTACATGGACGAATCGGCATTGCCCGCTTCGTTCTCGCGTCACCATGACTGGTACACATCGCTTCTGTCGTCCCTGTCGTCGTCCCCCGACGAAATTGATCCGACCCATCTCTACACATACAACCATGCCTTGAATGGATTCAGTGCAGTGCTGTCACAGTCCCAATTGGAGAAGCTGGAACAGGTTGCTGGTCATGTTGCATCGTATCCGGACACATTCGGAAACGCTCACACAACATATACTCCTAAGTTCCTTGGCCTGAACAGACAGAAAGGGCTCTGGCCAAGAGCCAAATTCGGTGACGACGTGATCGTCGGCGTTGTAGACACTGGGATATGGCCCGAGAGTGAGAGCTTCAAGGACGAGGGCATGTCCCCTGTGCCAGAGAGATGGCGCGGCTCTTGCGAGTCTGGGGTGGCGTTCAACTCGTCCAACTGCAACCGGAAGCTCATCGGAGCCCGGTCATTCAGCAAAGGATTGAAGCATCACGGCTTGAACATATCGACGACTGATGACTATGATTCCCCGAGGGATTTCTTCGGGCATGGGACCCACACGTCGTCCACAGCGGCCGGGAGCCCTGTGATAGACGCTAACTACTTTGGCTACGCCGAGGGCACAGCAACAGGTATGGCACCCGCTGCTAGGCTCGCGATGTACAAGGTGCTATTCCTGAACGACACGTACGATTCAGCTGCAACGGACACCCTAGCAGGCATGGACCAAGCCATAGCAGACGGCGTCGATATATTGTCTCTATCACTAGGATTTTTCGACACACCGTTCGACCAGAATCCGATTGCTGTAGGAGCTTTCGCAGCAATGGAGAGAGGAATCTTCGTTGCTTGTTCAGCGGGTAACGAGGGCCCTCAAGGATACACGATGCTAAATGGAGCTCCGTGGCTAACGACTGTCGGCGCTGGAACCATATCAAGGGACTTTGCGGCCAATATAGTCCTCGGCAACGGAACCCTAACTGTTAGAGGAAAATCCATCTTCCCAGAAGATCTGCTTATCTCAAGAGTTCCTCTATACTTTGGCCGCGGCAACAGAAGCAAGGAAATCTGCAACAGTTACTCTCTCGATCGGAAGGATGTCGCTGGAAAGATAGTTTTCTGCGACTTTGTTAGTGAAGACTACGAAGTCAATACCCACGAAATCACCCGAGCCGGAGCTGCAGGTGCCATCTTCAGTTCTGGAGTTGGGGCTTTCCTCGAACCCGAAAACTTCTATATTCCATTCGTGGCCGTCGTACCTGAAGATGGAGACAGAATCAAGGACTACTTGCTGAAGTCGGAGAATCCGACGGTCAGCATCAAGTTCTTGATAACCATTTTCGGGACTAAACCAGCTCCTCAGGTAGCCTGGTTTTCGTCTCGAGGACCAGACCGTCAGGCCCCGTGGATCTTGAAGCCGGATATGTTAGCTCCTGGAGTCGATATCTTGGCAGCATGGGCGCCGAACCGAGAAAGAGCGCAGATAGGTCAGAGCTACTTGCTTGGCGACTACGCGCTCTTATCAGGAACTTCCATGTCGGCTCCTCATGTGGCCGGAGTCGCTGCGCTGCTAAAATCAGCCCATCCAGATTGGAGTCCCGCCGCTATCCGATCAGCGATGATGACCACGGCTTACATTCTCGATAACACCAATGAAACCATCATCGATATGACCAGACGAGCTTCAGGAACGCCTCTTGATTTCGGAGCAGGACATTTAGACCCGGAAAAGGCTTCAGATCCTGGTCTGATCTACGACATTGAACCCGAGGATTACATAAATTTCCTCTGCGGAATGAACTATTCCGCCAATCAGATAAAGATCATAAGCCGGAGATCGAACTTCTCTTGCGCTTCAGCAACTCTCGACATCAACTACCCTTCATTCATGGTCATCCTCAACAACACCAACACCACGAGCGTCACTTTTTTTGAGTCCTAACCAACGTGGCCGACGGGCCTGCAAGTTACCGGGCCACAGTTATGACTCCATCGAGCATGAAGGCCACAGCAAAACCCTCGGAGCTGTGCTTCACTAGCAAGTACGACGGAGCCGAGTTCAACTTGACGGTAGAGATCTCTCTGGAAGGGTCGATTCCACGGAGCAATTACATAGGTAACTACGGGTACATCAGTTGGAAGGAGATCAATGGAACTCGCGTTGTGAGAAGTCCCATCGTCTCAGCTTACGCTTTCTAGCGAAGACAAGTTTTTTTCAGCTCGTTCCGGTGTTCCTTATTCAGTTGATCGAACATACAGAAGCTCCCAATAAAACTCTGCGTTTGTCTATGTATAATATGTTGTGCAGTATCTCTTGGCTGCTTTATCTTTTGTCTGAGTTGCCAATCTAACCTTGCAAAGATCCGATGGTAGCTAAAAAGAATTGAAGTGTTATTAAGAGGGCGTTTGTTTATCAGAAAGCTAAACGATTTGGAAATTTTTTTCCTAAAAATGACAGCTCATATAATTTGAAATAATTAGTCAACAAAAACTATTTTCAATTACCGATAATAGTTTATGTTTAAGCATTTTTACAAATGATGAAAATATTTTTCGTTTATTCATTCATTTTTGGAAGCAATATAAACGTCATTTTTAGGAAATTAATTTTCAAATTATTTATTTTCTGTGAAATAAGTGAACCATAAGCTTTCAATAAATAAATAAATAAACCATAAGCTTATATATAATTAGAAAGCTAGGTAGAATAGGCTTCAATGATTGTGCCACGTGTCAAAATATTATGCATTCCCAAATTTTATAGGAAATTAGTGGACCAATGTGACATGCAAAAAGCACATAGATATTTACTTAATTACCAAAACAATTTATTTAAGAAAATGAAGCATGATGAAAAATTGAATGGTATTTGTTTAATGCATTAATCACTTTGCTAATAAGTTAAAAATCCAAATGTTCACCTTCATTCAATACTCAGGAGTTTTTTTT
This sequence comes from Eucalyptus victrix, assembly GCA_016097545.1. Classification (NCBI taxonomy): domain Eukaryota; kingdom Viridiplantae; phylum Streptophyta; class Magnoliopsida; order Myrtales; family Myrtaceae; genus Eucalyptus; species Eucalyptus victrix. Next base: position 26,332,318 of record CM027841.1, read on the forward strand.
TTCCACCTATCTGGAGATACATGATTAATCCACGCTATATCGAAGAGCTTATAAATTAACAATTAATTATTTGGCGACTACAAAAATTGTAACATACTGAAAATCCTAAAATATTAAAAGAAATCACCTAACATGTATTGCAATTTCTAGAAAATTAGTTACCCTTGAGAGAAACTTCATGAGAAGAAGTCCTATTCATCTATTAGTACTTAAATATCATACTCATTCATCTATTAGTACTTAAATATCATACTCACATAGGCAGTTGGGTATTAAAAATTCTGACATCAAAATAAATATAAAAAAGTCACTAGAATCCAACACTCAATTATACCGCAAAGTTAAATCAATATAATCGCTATGTTGCAATCCTTCTATTTACGGATGTTAAAATCATGAAATATTTAACCATACGTTCATCTAATCGCTTAAAATTTTATAACAGTTGATAATGATCCCATAAAATCTCACATAATTTTAGTCCTAAAAGTTTTGAGTAAAAAATTTTCCAGGCCCCATTTGCCACCTCAATTAAATATGTCCATGTTTAATACTAGATAAAAAGACTAGACAAAGGATAAAGGGTAATATTAGAATAATTAATATTAAATAATGTTTTCATTTAACAGCTTAAACTTTTTAAACGGTTAACAAGGAAGTACTGACACTTTATGATAGCTTCATGTTGTGTCGGATATTCCAACACGTATTCGATACTCTTTGACACTCTTCAACATTTTCTGACACTCAGTCAACAAGTGATGAAAAATCCGACGCATGTTCAACTTTTTCAACACTCTCCGACACGTGAGTCGGAATTCGACATGCGAGTTTGGAATTGTGACATGTAATTTCGACACACATTGGGTCAATTTTGAAAAATTTTCAACAAATGAGGGATCAAAATGTAAATATGTAAAAAATAAAAAATAATAAAAATTTCTCTTCTCTTTCAACAAGCTTTGACATGCAAGTCTAGATTATAGATTACTTGTTTTTTTTTCAAAGTTTTAGGATTATTGGAATGTAGTTGGATTTGTCAAATTGAAACAATTAATGTTATTAATAGTTGGTGGATTAATATTTTCAATGTAAATTTATCATGGGTTCTCTTTTATTATTTATTTATTTGTAAATTTGAATCAAATTAATTTGATTAAAATAATAATAAAAATGATAATTTATCATGTATATATAAATATATATTTAGGATTAATATATTGAAAAATCCCAAACCTGGTACACGTGTGACAAATTTATTTAAAACTAGTTTTTTTACTACAAAAAACCACAAACTGGTACACATATGACAAATTTACCATAACTAACCATAAAAAATCCTAAATTGATTTGCTTGTGATAAATTTAGCTCAAACTAATTGATTCGACCGCCAAAAACCTTAAAGTGGTACATTTGTGATAAATATACCCTCTGTCAAATTGGATTAATACAAAAAAATTATAAAAATTGTATAACTATGATAAACAGAGAGTAAAATCCCAAACCGATATACCAATCAACTGTCACGTCTCGTTTAACTTAATAATTTGACAGTAAAATTTAACAGAAACTAATAGAGAGTAAACTTGTTACAAATGTACCAATTTGGAGTGAAATTATCAAAGGTATACCAATATAGAGTTTTTTGTGACAAAAAATTAGTTTAAGGTAAAGTTTGGGGTTTTTCAGGACATTAACCTTATATATTTAATATATATTGTGTTTCAATGTGTTGGAATTTTTTATTCTTTTATAAATAATGTGTTGGTATGTTGTGTCGTATCACATGTCACGTGTCAATGTCGATACTACTTGAACAGTTGGTAATGATTCCACAAAATGTCATAATGTATATACAAAAAGAATCTTAAAGTATATAAACATGCAAAAGGACCACCAATTTATTTAAAACTATTTAGAGATACCTTACTTTAGAACATTTATCGTTAAAATTTTATTTTCATTTTCGTAAATGTCATAAAATGTAAAAATTTGCACGATTTATATAATTTTTGAAAATTATACTATCCAGCTAAGTTACACTAAGTACATCTTTACAAGTTTTTTCTGATTAGTCAACTTTAATTCAAAATTAAAAAAAAAAAAAAAAGAATCAAATCAATTCCCACTGTAACAAAAATAGAAAAAAAGAGAGAGAGAATCCACTTAACTCTGAAGAACTTCTCATATTAGTCGGCCACGTATCATTCTTTTTCCTTACACCATTACTAATCAACGTACACGCCTTGCCATATTAGAGGGCCAGGGACGAAATTCTCAATCTTCCACGAGATTATGGAACGTCGCAAAAGGACTAAACAAGCCTTCATCTTTGAAGGAATGATACTCGAGATTGCGGGGCTTCATTTTGATCTCGTTCGGAGTAATTTATGGTTAAAAAAATGGTGGAAATTGTAAAAAAAAAAAATCCTCAACCTATAAAACGGTGGCCTATTCAATCATAAATCTTTGAATTTTGCCAATTTAGTTTTAAACTTTTGGACTATACTAATTTAGTTCTAGACCTTTTAACGATGTGTCGGTTTAGTTTCTACAATCAATTTCAATCGGAAAATGACTAATGTGGACACTAGCCATCCTACATGGCATCACTAATGTTATTGCGAACGATTTTTTTAGAATTTTTCAATTTTTTTCTTTTTTCATTTTCCTTTTATTTTTCCCTTCCTTTCTTAGCGATGGCCAACGACAAGCCACGGGTGAGGGTCAAGCCTTGCCGGTGGTCAACAAGGCCGAAGCCTACCTAGTCCAACGAGGTCGACTTCACCGGCCCCTGTTTTTGGCCGATCGCAATCCCTCGCCTAGACCCAATGACTCACAAAGTAAGAAGGACAAAAAAAAGAGGAACAAGGAAAATGTTATAAAAAATTAAGAAATTCTTTTTTCCATATTAATACCAATTGTGCCACATACAATAGCTAATGTCTACATCAATACTTTTCAGCCAAAGTTGGTTAAAAGGATTAAAGTGAAAAATCGTCAAAAGATTAAAAATTAACTTAACACAATTACATGGTTTAAGGAAAAATTGACAAATCATTAAAATAGTTACAGCTAAATTTCTTTTTCACGAATAGTTACAACTAAATTTACAGAATTGAAATATTTAGAATTACATTAGCCGTCACACGAAAAGAAGATTTTTGGACAATTTTCTATGAAAAAGGTGCATGAGGCAATTCCATATAACTTATCTTAGTGGCAAAACCGAGTGTACCCATATGGAGCTCTGAACGGCTTAATAATTACTCGAGATAGGATAGTTTTTTTTTTTTTTTTTGACCATACTCGAGATAGGATAGTTTGATTTTAAGTTGAGCTCGTGCTCACTAATTATTAGCTGGACTGGCTAATAAAGTCTAATCCAGTTTCTATTATTCTTCAAAAGGTATTTTTGCGTTAAAGATAGACATAGATGTCCTCAATATTATATAATATGCCATACTATTCGAGCTCTATTTAGATCAAGCTCAAACCGGAATTCCTTCATAAATAAAAAGTGTAAGTATGCTAAAAGTTAAAAATGCAATTGAGTTGTAAGATTTTCAAAAATATAATTAAATCCTAAAAATTCTCATATTAATAAATCATTTTTTTTTGTTAACACTACTTAATTTGGGTAACAAAAATACTAACATGACTTTTTTATTATTATTTTCTTGCTCCTATGTGGTGTTAAGATTAACTAAAGCATTAATATGAAGTACTTTTGGTCAAAACCTCAATTTTAAACCCAAATTTTAATTAAATTAGATTTAAAAAAACTTAAAAACTTAAAACTTATTAAAAAATAATTAAAAAAAAAAAAAAAAGATTACAAGAGGAAGGGCTAGGTCCTCTACCAACGGGCCTTCGGTCCATTGCCAAAAAGAGCCAGCAAGGCCATGAGGACGAGCCCCAGCGATGGGGTGGTGGCCCGCAGGCAGTGGTTTTCTTTTGTGTGTGTGTGTGTGTGTGTGCGTTTTTTTTTAATTACTGTTAGCCTTTTTTTTTTTTAAGGTAGTCATTTTATTATTCTGTGAAAAAACTTTAGACGTTTAAACCAAATTTAATTAAGATTTGGTATAAAAATTATTAGAATTTTGACCAAAACAATGCAGTTTTAGTGCATTAGTTAACCTTAATGTCACTTATGAAGTTACATATTAGAGAAAAAAACATCAATATTTTCCATTAGCCAAATTGAATAGAGTTAATGGAAGGATTTAATTGCACAAATTTAGAAATTTTATAACTTGACTATACTTTTTAAAAATTTAGGACTCAATGGCACTTCCATGACAAGTTTTAAACTATTGGTGGGCTTATCCAAAAATAAATTCTGTAATTGAGTTGAGTTGAGTCAAGTCAAGCTAAGCCAGAGTGTTTCCATTTTCTAATTGAGCCAACCTTGAATAAAAATTGCATGATCAAGTTCCGATCGAGTTCCAATTGAGTATTGAACTCAAGCTGCGTTATGTACTCATCACTAATACATTGCAGGATTTATATACTCATCATCAATACATCGTTGGATTCATCATGACAGGAGTTTTTGCTCAAGGGACTATATATTCCAATAGATAGTACAATCCAGAACAGAATTAGGATAGAGTAATGGCAAAAACGTTAGACCATAGATAAGCTATCGTGTCCCATAATTGGGCCAACCTCTTTGAGGTTCCACACTTTAGAGCTTTATGTTCATAACAATGTCAAGCTTGCTTTCCTTAATCCGGAAGGGCAAATCTCAATTGAACCTATATTTGTCCAATAAAATAAAATACGTTCATGGCAGAACTTCATGTGGATAAAGGTATGCGAGTCAAGTCGAAATCTAGCTTTGGACCGCATCAGCTCAACTACGCGCCTAGTTTATCCTATGCGCCTTTCAAAATTAACCTTGTATGAAGCTGACAATCGACCATCCATACAGGAGAGAGTTGAAGGCAATATGTACACGCCTCTATATGTGGACGCCATCGACCTCGGTTTGTAGGGCAGGACTCACCTAGTCTTAAGAGTAAGAGCAATATAACATCGGATAACATAAGTGGACGTTTAGATGCTTCAATCTCAGAGGCAAGCTCGCATTGTTCATGAGGAGATGACTAGGGAAGAGGTGAACCAGAAGAAAGCACTGTAGAGGTCGCCATTGCATATGGACTCATGTGAAAGGGACTTGGAGGATTAATAGGATGGGTAGGAAACTTAGCTGAATCTTTCCTCAAAAGAGCATGCCATTGTAGAGAAGAGAACTTAATATGAGCTAATCTTACCTTAGATGGAGAGATGACTACACAAAGGGGATCCAATTGATAAGATTGATATATAATTGATTCTACAAAGCCACAGTAGCCGACGTAGCCTCTTTCTCCTTACCATCCCAAACTTTGTATATGAACTCTATTGAGAAGGAAGCAAACAGTGCAATTTTTGCGTATCCGCAACTTGACCATTTCATTAATCCAAGCAACAAATTGAATTTGCTGAGAGAGAACCACTTATCTATGTGAAATTGAAGACAGAAAGAAGGCGGCACCACTACTGTTAATAGAAGAGAATTCAAACCGTTCCCCCAGCCAGGAAAGCCAGAGATGAAAAAGTAACCGTACCCAAAACTAGGAGATTGAGCTTTTTAGTTGTTACAACATCTAAAGGATGTACATTCTACATCATCGTGCACTTGATGCTTGAAGGTGAGCAGAACTTTATCATACTGAGAGGGATGACGGTCAACCAGCTAATTTCCTCTGTAAATGTTCTTAGAAGTCTATTTCCCTCTGTATTGCGGCAACAAAGAAATCCTCTGGCATGGTACCGACAACAGACTCACGCTTCTGTCCGTTATTGAAAAGCAAGAAGACCACCGGAACAGCCTTGATATCATAGTCTTCAGCAATGTCCAGGTCATTGTCTGTGTTGAGTAGAAAACATCTAATCTTCCCAGCATACTCTTCTGCAATCTCGTCTATGATCCGGTGGACCATCCTGCATGGTCTGCACAACTAGCATAGAATTCGCCGGTTAAAAGTGCATCTTACATTTTGGTTTCATTGACTCGGTCACGTCCATCACCTCTCAATATATTTTTGCACGGGATATGATTATACATAGAAAGAGTTTGGTCCTCTATATAAATCCAAGCTAATCTTCCCTTATAGTTGTGAGACAAAAACTGTTCAGTTTCAGAGACCTGTACGAAATGATAATGGAATATGAAAGGCTTTGTAAGATCTTCCTTCTCACCACGGACGAATCGGCATTGCCCGCTTCGTTCTCGCGTCACCATGACTGGTGCACATCTTTTCAGTCATCCCTATTATTGTCCCCAGATGAAATTGATCCAACCCATATCTATACATACATCGTCTTGAATGGATTCAGTGCAGTGCCGTCACAGTCCCAATTAGACAAGCTGGAACAGGTTCCTGGTCATATTGTCTCGTATCTGGACACATTCGGAAACGCTCACACAACATATACTCCTAAGTTTCTTTGCCTGAACAAACAGAAAGGGCTTTGGCCAAGAGCTGAATGTGGCGATGGTCTTGGACAGCGGGATATGGCCAAAGAGTGAGAGCGTCAAGGACGAAGGCATGTACCCTGTGCCGGAGAGATGGCGAGGCTCTTGCGAGTTCAGGGTGGAGTTCAACTAGTCCAACTGCAACCGGAAGCTCATCGGAGCCCGGTCGTTCAGCAAAGGAATGAAACAGCACGGCTTGAACATATCGACGACCAATGACTCTGATTCCCCAACGGACTACTGGGGCCACGGGACCCACACGTCGTCGACAGCGGAGCCCTGTGATCGATGCTAGCTACTTCGGCTATGCCAAGGGCACGGCAATGGGTTTGGCACCCGCTGCTAAGCTCACGAAGTACAAGGTGCTATTCCTGAATGGTACATACAATTCGGCTCCAGTGGACACCCTCGCAGGCATGGACCAAGCTATAGATGACTGCGTTGATATATTGTCTCTATCGCTTGAATTTTTCGAGACACCGTTCGACCAGAATCCGATCACTGTAGGAGCTTTCGCAGCAATGGAGAGAGGAATCTTCGTTGCTTGTTCAGCAGGTAACAGCGGCCCTCATGGATACACAATACCAAATGGAGCTCCATGGCTAACAACTGTCGGCGCTGGAACCATATCAAGGGACTTCGCGGCTAACATAGCTCTTGGCAATGGAACCATGACAGTTAGAGGAAAATCCATCTTCCCAGAAAATCTGCTGATCTCAAGAGTTCCTCTATACTTCGGCTGCGGCAACAGAAGCAAGGAAATCTGCGACAGTTACTCTCTCAACCCAAAGGATGTCGCTGGAAAGATAGTCTTCTGCGACTTTGTTAGAGAAGACGATGGAGTTGGTACCGATGAAATCACTGGAGTCGGAGCTGCAGGTGCCGTCTTCAGTACTGAATTCAGGGTTTTCCTCAAACCCGAAGACTTCAATATTCTGTTCGTGGCCATCGTACCGGAAGATGGAGATAGAGTCAAGGACTACTTGCTGAAGTCGGAGAATCCGACAGTCAGTATCGAGTTCCTGATAACCATTTTCGGGACCAAACCAGCACCTCGAGTTGTTTGGTTTTCAGCTCAAGGACTGGGCCGCCAAGCCCCGTGGATCTTGAAGCCGGATATATTAGCTCCTGGAGTTGATGTTTTGGCAGCATGGGCGCCGAACCGAGGAATAGCGGAGATAGGTCAGAGCTTCTTGCTTAGCAACTACGCGCTCTTATTGGGAACTTCCATGTCGGCTCCTCATGTCGCCGGAGTCGCTGCGCTGCTAAAATTGGCCCATCCAGATTGGAGCTCCACCGCTATTCGATTGGCAATGATGACCACAGCTTACACTCTCGATAACACCGACGAAACCATCATCGACATGACCACTCGAGCTTCAGGAACGCCTCTTGATTTCGGAGCAGGACATATAGACCCAGAAAAGGCTTCAGATCCCGGTCTGATCTACGACATTGAACCCGAGGATTACATCAAATTCCTCTGCGGAATGAACTATTCCGCCGACCAGATTAAGATCATAAGCGGGAGATCAAACTTCTCTTGCGCATCCGCGACTCTTGACATCATGTAGCAAACCAACAAATGTAAGAGAGTGTGAGGAGCATGAGATAATACTCCATGCTCCCTCACCAACACTTCCTACCACTATTGTAAAATTATTTTATCCAACTAATGAAACTATTTCCCATATCCCATGTTCTTTGTCCTTCAAATTATCCTCCTTATCCCTTGTTCATCCTTTATCAAATATAAACTATACCATGCTTCCGCGCTTAATTAAATTTTTTAACATGGTATCAGAGCCAGGTTATCGGATGGTTATGGGCGTTTGTCCTCACCATCCTCAACTAAAAAGGCCAGAGCCCGAGCGAGAGCCAACAGAGCCAGAGCCAGAGCCAGAGCCAAAGCCGGAGCCGGAGCCGGAGCCAGAGCCAGAGCCTACAAGAGCCAGAGCCCGAGCCCGAGCTAACAACTACCACTAAGAACAATTTGATGTCCCGAGACATATGGGTCATCATTGAAGAAAAAGACATGTACATTTGAAGGCGGGTGCAAGTGTTCCGACAAGAGAATGCGAGGGATTGTGGAAGGAAGACAACACAAAAGGCATGGGACAAATTAGAAGAAAAATCTCAAGGTATGTCCGAGACTTTACAACACAAGTCCGGATTATCCCAAAATTGGATCAAGGGGGAGTGTTGGAATTTGTGATCCAATTCTAGAAACTTCAAGATAGATTTGAGCTAGAAAATTTAAGAAAAATTCTAGAAGAATCTACAAGCTACCATCTCTTGTAATTTCTAGAATACTCCATGTTATGTACCTATTAGTAGAGAAGTCTAGAGACTTCGTCCACCTACTTTGGAAGCCTATATAAAGGAGCAAGTGCTCCATGTTTTTGTGAAGGGGAGCTAACCACATAAACCACACATCATGCTCCCTCACCAACACTTCCTACCACTATTGTAAAATTATTTTATCCAACTAAAGAAACTATCATCCATAACTAAAACCATGCTTCCGTGTACATTTAAATTTTAACATGGTATCGAGCCAAGTTTCGCCCGGTTCAGAATCGAGCCAGCGTAAGGGACCAAGCCAAAACAGGCATGTCGGATGGTTATGGGCGTTTGTCCTCACCATCCTCAACTAAAAAGGCCAGAGCCCGAGCGAGAGCCAACAAAGCCAGAGCCGGAGCCAGAGCCAGAACTAAAGGCCAAAGCCCGAGCGAGAGCCAAGAGAGCCAGAGCCGGAGCCAGAGCCAAAACCAAAGTCGGAGCCAGAGCCAGAGCCTACGAGAGCCAGAGCCCGAGCCCGAGCTAACAACTACAACTAAGAACAATTTGATGCCCCAAGATATATGGGTCATCGTTGAAGAAAAGACATGCGCATTCGAAGGCAAGTGCAAGTGTGCCAACAAAAGGATACAAGGGATCGTGGACGAAGACGGGATAAAAGACATGGGACAAACTACAATAGCCGAAGTATCCCGAAAATGGATCAAGGGGGAGTGTTGGAAATTATGATCCATTTTCTAGAATTTCCTAGAATTGTTAAACTTCTAGAATTCTCTAGAATTCCCTAGATGAATTTTCTAGAAGAAAGAAGAAAAAATTTTCTAGAAGAAATAAGAAATGTCCAACATGTAAGAAGTCTCTAGAAAAACTAGAATCTAGAATTTCCTAGAATAAGCCTAAGTGGATAACATTCCCCATTGTTCTAGAATGTTGTATTTAGACTCTATAAATAGGAAAGAAGGGGGAGTGTAGCAAACCAACAAATGTAAGAGAGTGTGAGGAGCATGAGATAATACTCCATGCTCCTCCACCAACACTTCCGACACTTCCTTGTAAAATTATTTTATCCAACTAATGAAACTATTTCCCATATCCCATGTTCTTTATCTTTCAATTATCCTAGTCTATCCCTTGTCCATCATCCATAAACTACACCATACACTTGCACACACGCCACTAACCAAAAACTATAACTAACATCAAACACACGCTTCCGCAATCATCAACAGAGAGCCAACAAAGCCAGAGCCGGAGCCAGAGCCAGAACTAAAGGCCAAAGCCCGAGCGAGAGCCAAGAGAGCCAGAGCCGGAGCCAGAGCCAAAACCAAAGTCGGAGCCAGAGCCAGAGCCTACGAGAGCCAGAGCCCGAGCCCGAGCTAACAACTACAACTAAGAACAATTTGATGCCCCAAGATATATGGGTCATCGTTGAAGAAAAGACATGCGCATTCGAAGGCAAGTGCAAGTGTGCCAACAAAAGGATACAAGGGATCGTGGACGAAGACGGGATAAAAGACATGGGACAAACTACAATAGCCGAAGTATCCCGAAAATGGATCAAGGGGGAGTGTTGGAAATTATGATCCATTTTCAACAAAATCTAACTACTAGCTTAATGGAGAATAAAGTTGAAGACTCTGGTACGTTGGAGAAGGTCCAAGTCGGCAGCAACAATTTGCTTCATGCAAAAGAAAAGTAAATGAAAGTCCATTATGCATGAAGTCTGGACGTAAACCGCGGAAGAAGAAAATTCTTGAACAAGCCACAAGATGATCAAGAGAAGGGGCATACAATAAAATAATATTATAGTAGCTTTACGTGCATGAGAAACTTGTGCATGGGAAATCTTGAAGAAAGTCAACAATGGCTGCTTCACCATGAAGAAAGAATGATCTAGAGTACGTGGGCAGCAAGAATAGAAAATTAGAGAAAAATGGAGAAGGAACGAGAAGCTCGGCAGAAAGAAGAAAAGAAAAGCAAAGTCCAACTTGGACTTTGACTAGAAGAAAAGAAGCCGCAACAAGCAGAAGCTAAGGAACGCAAGCTGAAATTTTATATTATTTTATTGTACTCAAGTCGGTAGATTAAGGCGGTGACTCGCCTATAAATAGGCTTGAATGTTGATCATTTGTGTGTGTGAGGGGAAACCCTCCACCGAGAGTGTGAGAGGTCCACCTTGTGTGGGAAAATCCTCCACCATGACTATTTCCATCAACTATCATAATAAAGTTTTTTCATATTCCCTTGCCATATTTCATACACTTGCACACACACACGCTTCCGCAAAATTTAACACTCTCGCTCGGGCTCTGGCCTTTTTAGTTGAGGATGGTGAGGACAAACGCCCATAACCATCCGACATGCCTGTTTTGGCTTGGTCCCTTACGCCTGGCTCAGTTACGAACCTGGGCGAAACTTGGCTCTGATACCATGTTAAAATTTAAATGTACACGGAAGCATGGTTTTAGTTATGGATGATAGTTTCTTTAGTTGGATAAAATAATTTTACAATAGTGGTAGGAAGTGTTGGTGAGGGAGCATGATGTGTGGTTTATGTGGTTAGCTCCCCTTCACAAAAACATGGAGCACTTGCTCCTTTATATAGGCTTCCAAAGTAGGTGGACGAAGTCTCTAGACTTCTCTACTAATAGGTACATAACATGGAGTATTCTAGAAATTACAAGAGATGGTAGCTTGTAGATTCTTCTAGAATTTTTCTTAAATTTTCTAGCTCAAATCTATCTTGAAGTTTCTAGAATTGGATCACAAATTCCAACACATCAACTACCCTTCATTCATAGTCATCCTCAACAACGCCAACAACACCAACACCACGAGCGTCACTTTCAAAGGAGTTCTAACCAACGTGGCTGACGGACCTTCATGTTACCGGGCCACGGTGAAGACTCCGTCGAGCATGAAGGCCACGGCAAAACCCTCGGTGCTATGGTTTGCAAGGAAGTACGACAGAGTCGAGTTCAACGTGATGGTAGAGATCTCTTTGGAAGAGTCGATTCCACAGAGCGATTACATAGTTAACTTCGGGTACATCAGTTGGAAAGAGATCAATGGAACTCACGTTGTGAGAAGTCCCATTGTCTCAGCTTACCCTCCCTAGGGAAGAGAAGTTTTTTCAGCATGTTCTGGTGTTCCTCCGGTTTTGTCAAACCTACAGAAGCTCTCGATAAGACTGCGTTTGTCTTTCCATATCTGATGGTTGTGCAATATCTCGTGCTGCTCCATCTTTTGTCTGTGTTGCCAATCTAACCTTGCAAAGATTCGATGGTAGCTATAAAAATTAAGTGTTTTTAAGCTTATATATAATTAGAAAGATATTAAACTTATATATAATTAGAAAGCTAGGTAGAATAGGCTTCAATGGTTGCGCCACATGCCAAATTGTTAGGATGCATATGTGAATTGTGTTAGAGAAATCCAATATTGAAAAATTGATTTAGTGTTGAGCTGTTAATAAATCATAGTTGGCCCATAATTCATCAACTTAAACATTTGAGCCCATAATTCATGAACTTAAACTTTTGAGTGAAGGTGAGTTCAACTAGATATGTGTTTTTTTCTTGTCATAGTTCAACTGTATATGTTGATGGGCTCATCCTTGAACTCTCTCTTGGTGATCTCCCCGGCTGAAGGTATCAAACTTCTGTTACATGCTTCCCAATAAATGGTATCAAAGCTCATAGTTGATTGGTGAGCCACCAATCTCCAGTTTTCGGGTGGTGGGGGTACTAGTATAGCAGTGTGGGCCTCATGGCAGACTTCATGGTTAGGTATGGAGAAAAAGACTAGGGATGGAGTGGATGAAGTGTAAGATAAAGTGAATGGTTCAAATCATGCATTGAAGAAAGGAATTCAAGCATCAATTAGAATCATACGTGGAACGCACAAGTAAAATAAATATGACCTCTAGCCATTATTCAAGTTTGCATGCAATGGAAATCTGTAAACATTCAATAGCAATTATGGCCGCACTCTACTAACCCAATCCCCTCACGTATTGATGGTGTTTTTTGCGAAAGAGAGGATTTGGCTTGAACCTTGTCATGCCCGTATGTAAACGAACAATTGTGTTTTATAAACTAGGGCAGTTTCCAAATGGATGATTGTCAACGAAAATGTACGAATATGAAAAACCGTATGGTGGAATAACTGTTACTTAAAAGATAAAAGTGGGTCAATGTCTAAGGATAAATTTTTATTTTAAAAATCATATCCCTAAAAAATGTATATTTTAGATAACATGAAGTTCATCGTTTCAAGCTCGCCGGGATCTTAGACTTTCTTATTACGTCCTCTGATGTGGTCAAAGCAATAGGCTGACTTCCTAGAGGACTCACTTGCTGGCGATTGAACTTGGGCTTACAGCTACCATAACTGCAGGTGGACTCTTCTCTCAACTTCTTTAGAACCGGAAACGGGGGAGAGCAAAAAAGGATGAAAGAGGAGTTGCCTCCGTCCTTCCTTCGATGGAGGCTGAATCTTCTAGACCCCTATGCGCAAGAAGAAGAGAACTATAGGCTGATCCCTCCAGAGTTGGTTATTGGGAAAGACCTAAGGTCAAGACCTCAATGAAGAAAAACCAGTTACGATTTTTTACTGTAGAACAGAGGCGCATGGAGAAAGAGACAAGGAATGAAGTTTGGCATTGGAGATTTAGATTGAGATAGATTGATACAGAAAGATACATTAATTAGGAGAAAGCAAATCTAACACTCGAGCTCACATGTGAGAAGGAAATTGTTAACATGCGCATGTGAGTTGTGTTAAAAAAGTTCTACATTAATGAATTAGTATGATATTGAGCTATTAATTTACTCATTAGTTATTTATTTAAGCTTTTGAATGAAGGTAGATCTAACTGAATATATTGAAAGACTCTGACTTTGGCTTCCTCTTAACGGCCTCCCAGTTGAAGATATCGAGTTTCTGCTCCGTGCTTCAAAAAAAAAAAATGGTATGCATTGCCAAATTTTTTAGGAAATCAGTGGACCAGCGTGACATGTAAAGAGCTTAAAAATGTTTACTAAATTACCAAAACATTTTATTCAATAAAATGAAGCATGATGAAAAACTGAAAGGTGTTATTTAAATGTATTAATTGAAAATAATAAGTAATCAATTTGCTAATAAAATAAAATCCAAAAATTTTCTTTCATTCATTACTCAAGATTTTTTTTTCCAACTATCTGCAGAAACATGATCAATCCACGCGATATCAAAAGAGCTCATAAATTAACATATAATTGTTTGGTCACGAAAAGGCAAAAAGGGAAAAAGAAGAAAAGAAGAGTAGAGAAAAGGGAAAAAAAAAGTAAAGAAGGAAAAGAGAAGAAAATAAAATAAAGAAAATAATTTTTTTTGATAGAATATTAATTTATCATTAAATATTGTCCATATCAATATTGACCATGCCACTTAGGATAGCTGGTACTCGCATTAACGATTTTCGGCTAAAATTGGGCAAATGAAGTAAATTGGCAAAATGTGAAATTGTTTAAGATTGAATTAGTATAATTAAAAGATTTATAATTGAATTGACAAGCGTATAATAAGTTTAAGACTTTTGGACAACTTTCCCAAAATTGTAACATACAGGAAATCCTAAAATATAGAAAATCATATAACATTAAGAAAAACTTTATGAAAAGAAGTCCTTATTCATATAATTAGTATTTAAAAATCATACTCGCATGGACAATTATATATTTAATACTATGACTTCAAAATTAACACAAGGATGTCATTAGTATCTTACATCAATTATACTACAAAGTTAAATCAATATAATCAACCACTAGGGTCAACCCTTCCCATATGAAAAATGGAAATTGAGGGGTTCGAATCCCCATCTTCTTAAGGGAGTTGGGATGAGTCGATTTAGTTTCAAGTATGGGTTTCAACTCATGTACCCTACAGGGCAAAAGTTTAAGAGTGAGAGTTAAAGTATAAGTAGAGTATGACCGACCAAAAAAAAAAGTTAATATAGTTGCAATGTTGCAATACTTTAGTTTATTTAGATGCAAAAAAAAAAAAAAGTCTCATCTTATATGTATATGCAAAAGGAGGTCCCAATTTATTAGATGCTATTTTTAGAGACACATTACCTAAGAACTTTCATTGTCAATAAATATATTTTTGTTGCGTAAATGCCATAAAATGTAAATTTTTGTACACCTTAGGTAAATACTGAAAATGATACTATCCAACTAAGTTAACAATAAGTACATTTTCAAACCGATGCCGTGCACGAGATTTCAACTAGTATTTTCTCATTATTCGACCTTACCTCAATAAAAGAAATAGTGAATCAAATTAATTCTCGTGGTAACAAAAAAAATTAAAAAATAAGAGAGAGAGAGAGAGAGAATCAATTTACCTCCGAAAAACTTCTACAATTAGTTAGCCAAATATCATTCTTTTTCCATGCACCATTACTAATTTAAGTCCATGCCTTGCCATATTAGCGGACCAGGTCCAGTGTAAGTTGGGAATATCCACAAATGAAGAAAAGGTCAACATATGGTTGGTGTTGTCTCTTCATTTTGTCATCGTTTGGAGTTGATTTAAAGTCAAAAAGGTACGGGAGGCAATTTGTCCAGCTTGTCCTAATGAACAAACCAGGTCAACTTGCGACTAGCTCGGAATAGCTTGATAATGGCTCAAGATCGACTGATTTGATTTTTGCGTCAGGGTCGAGCTATTGGAGTATCTTGTCACGTCAAGCTCACACTCACCAATTCTCAGCTCGACGGGCAACCTTAACTCAATTTCCTCAAAAGATGCTTGTTGGTTAAAAATAGACACGGATGTCCTCAAAATCATATGATAAGCACATATTATGTGAGCTTTGGTTGATATCAGGCTCAAGCTCGAGTTCCTTCATAAATTAATTTTAGCTGAGTAAAGTCAAACTGAACTTGAATATCTCGATTTTCTAGTCGAGTCAAGCTCAAACAGAAATTTTAATACTTGATTGACATCGAGTTGAGATTTGAAAGCTAAGTATAGGTAGCTCTAAGCTTGGTATTGTATCGGCTTAAATACATGCCTAGCTTTTCCTATATGGCTTTCGAAATTAATTGGATATGGATGTGATAACCAACCATACGAAAGCTGTGTTTTTCTCAGGAAAGATGGTGCTGAGGTTATGACCTATCCAAGAGAAAGTTGAAGGCAATATGCACACACATCTATATGGATGCCATCCGCCTTGGTTTTTAGCTAAGTAGCATGACACGTGACACAAAACACGCGACACGACACAGCACGATATGTCGATATATCATTTTTCAAAAATAGAGAATTCCGACACGTTGAGACACGTTATATATTAAATGAATATATTTATTTTTAATTAATTTGATTTGAATTCACAAATAAATAAATAATAATAAAAGAGCTTACAATGAATTTACACTAATAATATTAATAAATCTATTCATAGGAAATTCAAAAGACATATTTATAGTTATTGAGAATATGTTTCTAATTTTAATAAAAATTATTGATGAAACTAATAACTAACAAAATATTAGAATCAACTTATTTATATAAATCTATGATTTTCTATAATGACCAAAATTTATCATTATTTAACATTAAGTATTTTAATTTTTTTGAAATCACTTTTTAGCCCTACTTATTTATTTTTCTAAAAAAAAAAACCTTGCGGCCCAACATTCTCCTTCGTTCCCCCCCCCATCTATGATTTTCTATAATGACCAAAATTTATCATTATTTAACATTAAGTATTTTAATTTTTTTTGAAATCACTTTTTACCCCTACTTATTTATTTTTCTAAAAAAAGAACCTTGCGGCCCAACATTCTCCTTCGTTCCACCACCACCCCCCCAACAAAACCATCAAAACAAAAATCGCCATCCCCACAAAAATATTTCCCTCCCGCGTTTCTTTCTCCGCAGCCCCACCACACCACGAAAACCTTCCCCCCCAACCGCGCAAAACAAAAACCGCGCCAACCACAAAAAATATTTCCCTCTTGCATTTCTTTCTCCGCCACACCACCAAACCATCCCCCTTCCGCCTTCGGTTTCTTTCCTCGTTTCTTTCCTCCCATCACCTATCAAGGTTGTCACTTCCCTTAAAAATTGAAAAAAATTGAAGTCATCCCTCACACTTCACCCTCCACATCAGAATCCCCATTTTAAACCACCCCCTTCCACCCCTGGTTTCTTTCCTTGTTTCTTCCCTCCCATCACCTGTCAAGGCTGTCCTTTCGTTTAAAAATTGAAGTCATCCCCTCCCCCTTCACATCAGAATCCCCATTTTAAACCACCCCCTTCCACCCCTGGTTTCTTTCCTCATTTCTTCCCTCCCACCACCTATCAAGGCTGTCATTTCCCTTAAAAATTGAAGTCATCCCCCACACTCCACCCTCCACATTAGAATATCCCCATTTTAAAATTTTATCTACTCTTCTTGCTAAAACCCTCCTCCACGGCTTCCTCTTCCTCCTCCTTGCCTGATTCTCTTCATCTTGATCTTTGCTCTCTTTCGGTCGTCTCATCGCAATCGCTTACCGTCTTACCTCTGGCCCTTCCTCCTTTATAGCCGTAGCCTCACCTTCGGTCCTCCATCGTGGCATTGTAGTCGCGGCTCTCCTTGCAGTCGCGGCCTCACCGTTGCTCACGACCTCAACTCCGCTCCCTCACCCTTGCCTCCACCTTTCGTCACCTTCTTCAACAATTTTCTCTCCCTTCAAACTTGCAGACCCACCCCAGAAATCACCATGCCTCTCACAATTCCAAACACGCGTGTTGGAGCGTGTCAGAAAGAGTTGACCACATGTCGGATTTTTAGCGTATCCGAGCGTGTCGGACTCGTGTCGGGATGTTCGACACAACATAAAAGCTCCTAAAATGTGTCCGTGCTTCATAGGTTTTTAGGGCAGGACTCACCTAGTCTTAAGAGTAAGAACAACATAACATTGAATAACATAAGTGGACATTTAGATGCTTCAATCTCAGAGGCAAGCTTGCAATGTTTATGATAGAGATGATCAGGGAAGAGGCGAACTAGAAGAAAGCATTGTAAAGGTCACAATTGCATCTGGACTTATGCGACTTTAAGATTAATCTGATAGGTAGGAAACTTAGGTTGAATCTTTCCCATACTCTAGCCATTGTTCAAGTTTGCTCAAAACCAAGAAATTGCAAGCACATCAAAATATACACATACCATCATTGAACCAAGCTCCACACAACCTATATGTGATCATTTACATGTGGGTTAGCTTCTATATTTCCAAAACCATAAGCAAATACAAATAATAAGAAATAAATAATACATTTATACCCAAAAAATACACGGATTTCATATGCATTTTTATACCTTTAAAAGCTCAAACATGTAAAATAACTTTACCATAATGTAGAGCACTTCAATATGAACGCAACAACACCAACCTCGATTGGAGCTTCCATGCACCCACATGCACAGCGCATGCGATGCATGCGCCTGGCCCAGACCAAGCTACTGCTTTGGTCTAATTAGTTGACTTGTCAACCGGTCGGATCATCAGGTCAAGTGGATGACGTCATCGATCATGTCAACCATGGCATTGAGCGACGCGTGTGTGGCCCTCACACACTCAACATTTCCAGCATGTGGCCGCACATGGGGCGCATCATTGACGACACCACAGTTTACAGCTGAGCGCGAAGGCACGTACTGTGTCTTCCGGAAGAGTGTGACCCGTTGTTCTGCTCGTCTTGATGAGATCTTTAACCTTGTATGATTAAAATTTGATTTTCTCCAGAAAAGTATTTCGCGAATCGACCAAAAAAGAGCAGTCGTCTACATCCTCCAAACCCAATCTTCACATTGGTTCATCTTGATCATTCATATTGCAATTTCCGAGCAATAAACATGCCGGCAATATGAAGTTTAACCTTTCGATCTCCATATCAAAATAACAAGCGAAAAAATTCAACGGAAAAAAAACAAAGTAGAGATCATAAGCATAAGCTCTGATACCAATGTTGAAAAAAAGTCAGTGGAAGAAATGACTAACCTCTTGATATACAATAAAAGTGATTACCCAAGAATATATGTTGAATCATCAACGTGTAATAAACAAATCTACAACTTCACAATGGTCCTAATACAATCACAATAAAAGCATTCTCATTCCATAGCGTTAATTCCAATTGACTTTTCAAAGTAGTAATGGACTAGGAAGCACCGACACTTTTTGGAATCCTTCGTGTCGAGTCAAAGTCCGACACTCAGTCAACATGTGTTAAAAATCCAACACCTGATCAACTCTCTCGATACTCTCCGACACTCGAGTCTAGAATTCCAATATACACGAAGTCAATTTTAAAAGTCTTCAATAAATGGTGGGTCAAAATGTAAATATGTAAAAAAAAAATAAAAAAAATCAATAAAGGGAAAAGAAGAAAATTTTATTATTTTCTTCCCGTGACATGTAATTTATCCCCCAAGTTTTTTTTTTCCTCTTCTCTTTTGACATACTTTGACTTGCAAGTTCAAAATGTGGATTTTTTTTTCCCTTCAAGTTTTATAAAATATTAGAATGTAATTCAATTTGTCAAATTGAAATAATGAATGATATTAACAAATGGTGAATTAATATTTTTTAGTATAAATTCATTCCAAACTCTTTTTATTATTTATTTATTTGTGAATTTGAATCAAATTAATTTGATTGAAATAGTTATGTATATATAAAAATATATATTTAATATACAACGTGTCTTAATGTGTTAACGTATCGTGTTGTGTCGTGTCGGTGTTGCTTAAATAATGCAAATCTTTTGTCTGTTATTCATTGAGAGAGAGAGAGAGAGAGAGAGAGAGAGAGAGAGAGAGAGAGAGAGAGAGAGAGAGAGTTCGTTCTCTTCATAAGTTCTTTTTCTATCTCATAATATGATGGTTATCTATAGAAGTTATTTGTAACTTCCCTTAAAAATAATCACTCATACTTCTTCAAGAGGTATCTCTCAAGACACCCCTCATCATAGGCGATTGGTGCCTCTTGAACACACATCTCATTAGGGCTAACCGTGCCCCTTGGACACATCCCATCATGGGTGAACCAACAAAATATGATAGGTAGCCTTGAAGTGGATGTCCACCCCTTGAGGTTTTTCAGCTAGCCTCAGTGAGCGGGGAAAGTTTGCTAATTGTAAGGCTAGTGTCACAATTTTGCCGAACATTTTGTTAAAGAGAGGTGACAGAGTTGCATGTGCTTTCATGGTGTCATGAAATTCTAAGGAGTGCTCCTTTTAGCACTTGC
Source organism: Eucalyptus victrix (assembly GCA_016097545.1). Taxonomy (NCBI): domain Eukaryota; kingdom Viridiplantae; phylum Streptophyta; class Magnoliopsida; order Myrtales; family Myrtaceae; genus Eucalyptus; species Eucalyptus victrix. The sequence goes on from CM027841.1 coordinate 26,352,446, forward strand.
ATTGGGAACCTTTCAGATAGGATATGCATTTCTTCATCTAGAGAGGGTAGCAGTAAATCTTGACGAGCCGGATAGTATATCGATCCGGAGTCCAATGCCCGTTTGGCTTCACCTCCTTAAAATCGTTACTTTTTGCTTTTCGCATCTCTGCGCTGGAGACCTTCAAACTCCAAAAATTCTTTCGGCAGCTTTTTATGTTGCTGATGTCAATGTTCTTTGATGTTCTGCTCTTTGAATTGAATCTTATTGCAGTCCGATACTAGCTGGGCAAATTGATTCCATTTGGAAAATACGAACGATTGCCGTCTCTTGAAAATGATCGCCGACTTCACCGGCAAGATAGATTGCTAAGTTTGCGGGGGTAATTATGCCGTCTGATAACAAGATAGAAGGTTGAGAACCGTCCTTCTTCCTTCTTTTCATTAGATTGATTCTCATGTCGACCGAAATCTTGAATAAACCATACCTTTTGAATGTCTGTCCCCGGAGAGATTCTTTCGATTCAACCTGCTAGGAGTTTGGCAATTTCAGATCCTTTTTAGCTTATTGCCCTTCTCTGCCGATGGAATGTACGGTGGGCCAATAGAATCTAAGATTGCATTCGATGATTCAATGAACAATGTTCATTTGGCATATCGTAATCTGTATCATAAAATTAAGTACGAAGTGCGTACGTTCCTTGAAAACGATATTTCGAAGTCAACTATCCTTGAAAACGATATTTTAAAGTCAACTATCTGTACTTGTCTTGCTTCGCTGGCTAAAAATGCATCTTTAATTTTGATTTCATTGACTTGATCGCAATAATCGCCTCTTGACATATTTTTGCATGAGATATGGTCCTCTATATAAGCCCAGGTTAATCTCCCTTTATAATTGTAACATAAACACCGTTCAGTTTCAGATATCTATACGGAATGACAATGGAATATGATAAGCTTTGTAAGCTTTTCCTTGTCATCTCGACCATAGTGTCCGCTTTGGCCAAAGACTACCAAAAACCCTACATAATCTACATGGACGAATCGGCATTGCCCACTTCGTTCTCACATCACCATGACTGGTACACATCGCTTCTGTCGTCCCTATCGTCGTCCCCTGACGAAATTGATCCGAACCATCTCTACACATACAACCATGCCTTGAATGGATTTAGTGCAGTGCTGTCACAGTCCCAATTGGAGAAGCTGGAACAGGTTCCTGGTCATGTTGCATCGTATCCGGACACATTCGGAAACGCTCATACAACATATACTCCTAAATTCCTTGGCCTGAACAGACAGAAAGGGCTCTGGCCAAGAGCCAAATTCGGTGACGGTGTGATCGTCGGCATCGTAGACACTGGGATATGGCCCGAGAGCGAGAGCTTCAAGGACAAGGGCATGTCCCCCGTGCCGGAGAGATGGCGAGGCTCTTGCGAGTCCGGGGTGGACTTCAACTCGTCCAACTGCAACCGGAAGCTCATTGGAGCCCGATCGTTCAGCAAAGGAATGAAGCAGCATGGCTTGAACATATCGACGACTGACGACTATGATTCCCCGAGGGATTCCTTCGGGCATGGGACCCACACGTCGTCCACAGCGGCCGGGAGCCCCGTGAGGGACGCTAGCTACTTCGGCTATGCCAAGGGCACGGCAACAGGTATGGCACCCGCTGCTAGGCTCGCGATGTACAAGGTTATATTCCAGAACGACAACAACGACTTAGCTGCGACGGACACCCTAGCAGGCATGGACCAAGCCATAGCGGACGGTGTCGATATATTGTCTCTATCGCTTGGATTTACCGAGAAACCGTTCGACCAGAATGTGATCGCCGTGGGAGCTTTCGCAGCAATGGAGAGAGGAATCTTTGTTGCTTGTTCAGCAGGTAACTACGGCCCTCGAGGATACACGATGCTAAATGGAGCTCCGTGGCTAACGACTGTCGGCGCTGGAACCATATCAAGGGACTTTGCGGCCAATATAGTCCTTGGCAACGGAACCCTAACTGTTATAGGAAAATCCATCTTCCCAGAAGATCTGCTTATCTCAAGAGTTCCTCTATACTTTGGCCACGGCAACAGAAGCAAGGAAATCTGCGACAGTTACTCTCTCGACCCAAAGGATGTCGCTGGAAAGATAGTTTTCTGCGACTTTGTTAGTGAAGACTACGAAGTCAGTCCCTACGAAATCACCCGAGCCGGAGCTGCAGGTGCCATCTTCAGTACCGAATCTGGGGCTTTTCTCAAACCCGAAGACTTCTATATTCCGTTCGTGGCCGTCGTACCCGAAGATGGAGACAGAATCAAGGACTACTTGCTGAAGTCGGAGAATCCGACGGTCAGCATCAAGTTCTTGATAACCATTTTCGGGACCAAACCAGCTCCTCAGGTAGCATCGTTTTCGTCTCGAGGACCGTACCGTCAGGCCCCGTGGATCTTGAAGCCGGATATGTTAGCTCCTGGAGTCGATATCTTGGCGGCATGGGCGCCGAACCGAGAAAGAGCGCAGATAGGTCAGAGCTACTTGCTTGGCGACTACGCGCTCTTATCAGGAACTTCCATGTCGGCTCCTCATGTGGCTGGAGTCGCTGCGCTGCTAAAATCAGCCCATCCAGATTGGAGTCCCGCCGCTATCCGATCGGCGATGATGACCACGGCTTACATTCTCGATAACACCAATGAAACCATCATCGACATGACCAGACGAGCTTCAGGAACGCCTCTTGATTTCGGAGCAGGACATATAGACCCGGAAAAGGCTTCAGATCCTGGTCTGATCTACGACATTGAACCCGAGGATTACATAAATTTCCTCTGCGGAATGAACTATTCCGCCAATCAGATAAAGATCATAAGCCGGAGATCGAACTTCTCTTGCGCGTCCGCGACTCTTGACATCAACTACCCTTCATTCATGGTCATCCTCAACAAAACCAACACCACGAGCGTCACTTTCAAAAGAATCCTAACCAACGTGGCCGACGGGCCTGCAAGTTACCAGGCCACAGTGACAACTCCGTCGAGCATGAAGGCCACAGCAAAACCCTCGGAGCTGTGCTTCACTAGCAAGTACGACAGAGCCGAGTTCAACTTGACGGTAGAGATCTCTCTGGAAGGGTCGATTCCACGGCGCAATTACATAGGTAACTACGGGTACATCAGTTGGAAGGAGATCAATGGAACCCGCGTTGTGAGAAGTCCCATCGTCTCAGCTTACGCTCTCTAGCGAAGACAAGTTTTTCTCAGAACGTTCTGGTGCTCCTTATTCAGTTTATCGAACATACAGAAGCTCCCAATAAAACTCTGCGTTTGTCTATGCATAATATGTTGTGCAGGATCTCTTGGCTGCTTTATCTTTTGTCTGAGTTGTCAATCTAACCTTGCAAAGGTCCGATGGTAGCTAAAAAGAATTTAAGTGCTATTAAGAGGGCGTTTGTTTAGCAGAAAGCTAAACGATTTGGAAATTTTTTTTTCCTAAAAATGACAATTCATATAACTTGAAATAATTAGTCAACGAAAACTATTTTCGTTATTGATAACAATTTATATTTAAGCATTTTCATAAATGATGAAAATATTTTTCATTTATTCATTCATCTTTGGAAGCAATGTAAACGTCATTTTTAGGAAATTAATTTTCAAATTATTTATTTTCTGTGAAATAAATGAACCATAAGCTTTCAATAAATAAATAAAAAAACAAACCATAAGCTTATATATAATTAGAAAGCTAGGTAGAATAGGCTTCAATGATTGTGCCACGTGTCAAAATATTATGCATTCCCAAATTTTATAGGAAATTGGTGGACCAATGTGACATGCAAAGAGCACATAGATATTTACTTAATTACCAAAACATTTTGTTTAAGAAAATGAAGCATGATGAAAAATTGAATGGTATTTGTTTAATGCATTAATCACTTTGCTAATAAGATAAAAATCCAAATGTTCACTTTCATTCATTACTCAGGAGGTTTTTTTTTTTCCACCTATCTGGAGATACATGATTAATCCACGCTATATCAGAAGAGCTTATAAATTAACAATTAATTATTTGGCGACTATGAAAATTGTAACATACTGAAAATCCTAAAATATTAAAAGCAATCACCTAACATATATTGCAATTTCTAGAAAATTAGTTACCCTTGAGAGAAACTTCATGTGAAGAAGTCCTTATTCATCTATTAGTACTTAAATATCATACTCACATAGGCAGTTGGGTATTAAAAATTCTGACATCAAAATAAATATAAAAAAGTCACTAGTATCCAACACTCAATTATACCGCAAAGTTAAATCAATATAATCGCTATGTTGCAATCCTTCTATTTACGTATGTTAAAATCATAAAATATTTAACCATACGTTCATATAATCGCTTAAACTTTTAAAACAGTTGGTAATGATCTCATAAAATCTCACATGATTTTAGGCCTAAAAATTTTGAGTAAAAAATTTTCCAGGCCCCGTTTGCCACCTCATTTAATTATGTCCATGTTTAATACTAGATAAAAAGACTAGACAAAGGATAAAGGGTAATATTAGAATAATTAAATATTTAATGATGTTTTCATTTAACAGCTTAAACTTTTTAAATAGTTAACAAGGAAGTACTAACACTTTATGATAGCTTCATGTTGTGTTGGATATTCTGACACGTATTCGATACTCTCTAACACTCTTCAACATTTTCTGACACTCAGTCAACAAGTGATGGAAAATCCGACGCATGTTCAACTCTTTCAACACTCTCCGACACGTGAGTCAGGAATTCTGACATGCGAGTTTGGAATTGTGACATGTAATTTCGACACACATTGGATCAATTTTGAAAAATTTTCAATAAATGAGGGATCAAAATGTAAATATGTAAAAAATAAAAAATAATAAAAATTTCTCTTCTCTTCCGACACGCTTTGACATGCGAGTCTAGATTGTAGATTACTTGTTTTTTTTTTCAAAGTTTTAGGATTATTGGAATGTAGTTGGATTTGTCAAATGAAACAATTAATGTTATTAATAGTTGGTGGATTAATATTTTCAATGTAAATTTATCATGGCTTCTCTTTTATTATTTATTTATTTGTAAATTTGAATCAAATTAATTTGATTAAAATAATAATAATAATGATAATTTATCATGTATATATAAATATATATTTATGATTAATATATTGAAAAACCCCAAACCTGGTACACGTGTGACAAATTTATTTAAAACTAATTTTTTGACCACAAAAAACCACAAACTGATACACATATGACAAATTTACCATAACTAACCATAAAAAATCCTAAATTGATTTGCTTGTGATAAATTTACCTCAAACTAATTGATTCGACCATCAAAAACCCTAAAGTGGTACATTTGTGATAAATATACCCTCTGTTAAATTGGATTAATACAAAAAAAATTATAAATATTGTATAACTATGATAAACAGAGAGTAAAATCCCAAACCGATATACCAATCAATTGTCACGTGTCGTTTAACTTAATAATTTGATAGTAAAATTTAACAGAAAACTAATAGAGAGTAAACTTATTACAAGTATACCAATTTGGGGTAAAATTGTCAAAGGTATACCAATATAGAGTTTTTTGTGATAAAAAATTAGTTTAAGGTAAAGTTTGGGGTTTTTCAGGACATTAACCTTATATATTTAATATATATTGTGTTTCAATGTGTTGGAATTTTTTATTCTTTTATCACTAATGTGTTGGTATGTCGTGTCGTATCATATGCCACGTGTCAATGTCGATACTACTTGAACAGTTGGCAATAATCCCACAAAATATCATAATGTATATACAAAAAGAATCTTAAAGTATATAAACATGCAAAAGGACCACCGATTTATTTAAAACTATTTAGAGATACCTTACTTTAGAACATTTATCGTTAAAATTTTATTTTCATTCTCGTAAATGTCATAAAATGTAAAAATTTGCACGATTTATATAATTTTGAAAATTATACTATCCAGCTAAGTTACACTAAGTACATCTTTACAACAAGTTTTTTCTGATTAGTCAACTTTAATTCAAAAAAAAAAAAATCAAATCAATTCCCACTGTAACAAAAATAGAAAAAAAGAGAGAGAGAATCCACTTAACTCTGAAGAACTTCTCATATTAGTCGGCCACGTATCATTCTTTTTCCTTACACCATTACTAATCAACGTCCACGCCTTGCCATATTAGAGGGCCAGGGACGAAATTCTCAATCTTCCACGAGATTATGGAACGTCACAAAAGGACTAAACAAGCCTTCATCTTTGAGGGAACGATACTCGAGATTGCGGGGCTTCATTTTGATCTCGTTCGGAGTTAATTTATGGTTAAAAAAAAGGTGGAAATTGTAAAAAAAAAAAAAAAAATCCTCAACCTATAAAACAGTGGCCTATTCAATCATAAATCTTTGAATTTTGCCAATTTAGTTTTAAACTTTTGGACTATACTAATTTAGTTCTAGACCTTTTAACGATGTGTCGATTTAGTTTCTACAATCAATTTCAATCGGAAAATGACTAATGTGGACACTAGCCATCCTACATGGCATCACTAATGTTATTGTGAAAGATTTTTTTTAGAATTTATCAATTTTTTTTTCTTTTTTCATTTTCCTTTTATTTTTCCCTTCCTTTCTTAGCGATAGCCAACGACAAGCCACGGGTGAGGGTCAAGCCTTGCTAGTGGTCAACAAGGCTTGAAGCCTACCTAGTCCAACGAGGTCGACTTCACCGGCCCTTGTTTTTGGCCAATCGCAATCCCTCGCCTAGACCCAGTGACTCACGAAGTAAGAAGGACGAAAAAAAGAGGAACAAGGAAAATGTTATAAAAAATTAAGAATTTTTTTTCCATATTAATACCAATTGTGCCACATACGATAGCTAATGTCTACATCAATACTTTTCAGCCAAAGTTGGTTAAAAGGATTAAATTGACAAATCATCAAAAGATTAAAAATTAAATTAACACAATTAAATGGTTTAAGGCAAAATTGACAAATCATTAAAATAGTTACAGCTAATTTTTTTTTTCACGAATAGTTACAACTAAATTTACAGAATTGAAATATTTAGAATTAAATTAGCTGTCACACGAAAAGTAGATTTTTGGACAATTTTCTATGAAAAAGGTGCATGAGGCAATTCCATATAACTTATCCTAGTGGCAAAACCGAGTGTACCCATAATGAGCTCTGAACGGCTTAATAATTACTCGAGATAGGATAGTTTGATTTTAAGTTGAGCTCGTGCTCACTAATTATTAGCTGGACTGGCTAATAAAGTCTAATCCAGTTTCTATTATTCTTCAAAAGGTATTTTTGGGTTAAAGATAGACATAGATGTCCTCAATATTATATAATATGCCATACTATTCGAGCTCTATTTAGATCAAGCTCAAACCGGAATTCCTTCATAAATAAAAAGTGTAAGTATGCTAAAAGTTAAAAATGCAATTGAGTTGTAAAATTTTCAAAAATATAATTAAATCCTAAAAATTCTCATATTAATAAATCAAGTTTTTTGTTAACACTACTTAATTTGGGTAACAAAAATACTAACAGGACTTTATTATTATTATTTTCTTGCTCCTATGTGGTGTTAAGATTAACTAAAGCATTAATATGAAGTACTTTTGGTCAAAACCTCAATTTTAAACCCAAATTTTAATTAAATTAGATTTTTAAAAAAACTTAAAAACTTAAAAATTATTAAAAAATAATTAAAAAAAAAAAAAAAAGATTACAAGAGGAAGGGCTAGGTCCTCTACCAGCGGGCCTTCGGTCCATTGCCAAAAAGAGCCAGCAAGGCCATGAGGACGAGCGCCAGCGATGGGGTGGTGGCCCGCGAGCAAGTGGTTTTCTTTTGTGTGTGTGTGTGTGTGTGTTTTTTTTTTTTTTTAATAACTGTTAGCCTTTTTTTTTTTTAAGGTAGTCATTTTATTATTCTGTGAAAAAACTTTGGACGTTTTAACCAAATTTAATTAAGATTTGGTATAAAAATTATTAGAATTTTGACCAAAACAGTGCAGTTTCAGTGCATTAGTTAACCTTAATGTCACTTATGACGTTACATATTAGAGAAAAAACATAAATATTTTCCATTAGCCAAATTGAATAGAGTTAATGGAAGGATTTAATTGCATAAATTTGGAAATTTTATGACTTGATTATACTTTTTAAAAATTTAGGACTCAATGGCACTTCCATGACAAGTTTTAAACTATTGGTGGGCTTATCCGAAAATAAATTCTGTAATTGAGTTGGGTTGAGTCAAGTCAAGCTAAGCTTGAGTGTTTCCATTTTCTAATTGAGCCGACCTTGAGTAAAAATTGCGTGATTGAGTTCCAATCGAGTTCCAATCGAGTATTGAACTCAAGCTGCATTATATACTCATCACTAATACATTGCAGGATTTATATGCTCATCATCAATACATCGTTTGATTCATCATGACAGGAGTTTTTGCTCAAGGGACTATATATTCCAATAGATAGTACAATCCAGAATAGAATTAGGATAGAGTAATAGCAAAAACGTTAGACCATAGATAAGCTATTGTGTCCCATAATTGGGCCAACCTCTTTGAGATTCCACACTTTAGAGCTTTATGTTCATAACAATGTCAAGCTTGCTTTCCGAGGCAAATATCAATTGAACCTATATTTGTCCAATAAAATAAAATATGTTCATGGCAGAACTTCATGTGGATAAAGGTATGCGAGTCAAGTCGAAATCTAGCTTCGGACCGCATCAGCTCAACTACGCACCTAGCTTATCCTATGTGCCTTTCAAAATTAACCGTGTATGAAGCTGACAACGGACCATCCATACAGGAGAGAGTTGAAGGCAATATGCACACGCCTCTATATGTGGACGCCATCGACCTCGGTTTGCAGGGCAGGACTCACCTAGTCTTGAGAGTAAGAGCAATATAACATCGGATAACATAAGTGGACGTTTAGATGCTTCAATCTCAGAGGCGAGCTTGCAGTGTTCATGACGGAGATGACTGGGGAAGAGGCGAACCAAAGGAGAGCACTGTAGAGGTCCCCATTGCATATGGACTCATGTGAAAGGGACTTGGAGGATTAATAGGATGGATAGGAAACTTAGCCGAATCTTTCCTCAAAAGAGCATGCCATTGTAGAGAACATAACTTAATATGAACTAATCTTACCTTAGATGGAGAGATGACTACACAAAGGGGATACGATTGATAAGATTGATATATAATTGATTCTACAAAGCCACAGTAGCCGACGTAGCCTCTTTCTCCTCACAATCCCAAACTTTGTATATGAACTCTATTGAGAAGGAAGCAAACAGTGCAATTTTTGCGTATCCGCAACTTGACCATTTCATTAATCCAAGCAACAAATTGAATTTGATGAGAGAGAACCACTTATCTATGTGCAATTGAAGACAGAAAGAAGGCGGCACCACTACTGTTAATAGAAGAGAATTCAAACCGTTCCTCCAAGCCACCGGAACAGCCTTGATATCATAGTCTTCAGCAATATCCAGGTCATTGTCTGTGTTGAGTAGAAAACATCTAATCTTCCCAGCATACTCTTCTGCAATCTCGTCTATGATCCGGTGGACCATCCTGCATGGTCTGCACCAACTAGCACAGAATTCGCCGGTTAAAAGTGCATCTTACATTTTGGTTTCATTGACTCGGTCACGTCCATCACCTCTCAATATATTTTTGCACGGGATATGGTTATACATAGAAAGAGTTTGGTCCTCTATATAAATCCAAGCTAATCTTTCCTTATAGTTGTGAGACAAAAACCGTTCAGTTTCAGAGACCTGTATGAAATGATAATAGAATATGAAAGGCTTTGTAAGATCTTCCTTGTCACCATGGACGAATCGGCATTGCCCGCTTCGTTCTCGCGTCACCATGACTGGTACACATCTTTTCTGTCATCCCTATTATTGTCCCTAGACAAAATTGATCCAACCCATATCTATACATACATCCATGTCTTGAATGGATTCAGTGTAGTGCTGTCGCGGTCCAAATTAGACAAGCTGGAACAGGTTCCAGGTCATATTGCCTTGTATCCGGACACATTCGGAAACGCTCACACAACATATACTCCTAAGTTTCTTTACCGGAACAAACAGAAAGGGCTTTGGCCAAGAGCTGAATTCGGCGATGGTCTTGGACAGCAGGATATGGCCCAAGCGTGAGAGATTCAAGGACGAAGGCGTGTACCCTGTGCCGGAGAGATGGCAAGGCTCTTGCGAGTCTGGGGTCGAGTTCAACTAGTCCAACTGCAACCGGAAGCTCATCGGAGCCCGGTCGTTCAGCAAAGGAATGAAGCAGCACGGCTTGAACATATCGACGACCGATGACTCTGATTCCCCAAGGGACTACTGGGCCCACGGGACCCACATGTCGTCCACAGCGGCCGGGAGCCCTGTGATAGAAGCTAGCTACTTCGGCTACGCCAAGGGCACGGCAATGGGTATGGCACCCGCCGCTAAGCTCAAGACGTACAAGGTGCTATTCCTGAATGGCACATACGATTCGGCTCCAGTGGACACCCTCGCAGGCATGGACCAAGCCAAAGATGACTGCGTTGATATATTGTCTCTATCGCTTGGATTTTTCGAGACCCCGTTCGACCAGAATCCGATCACTGTAGGAGCTTTCGCAGCAATGGAGAGAGGAATCTTCGTTGCTTGTTCAGCCGGTAATGGCAGCCCTCATGGATATACAATACAAAATGGAGCTCCATGGCTAACGACTGTCGGCGCCGGAACCATATCAAGGGACTTCGCGGCTAACATAGCTCTTGGCAACGGAACCATGACAGTTAGAGGAAAATCCATCTTCCCAGAAAATCTGCTGATCTCAAGAGTTCCTCTATACTTCGGCCACGGCAACATAAGCAAGGAAATCTGCGACGGTTACTCTCTCAACCCAAAGGATGTCGCCGGAAAGATAGTCTTCTGCGACTTTGTTAGTGAAGACGATGGAGTTGATACCGTTGAAATCACTGGAGCCGGAGCTGCAGGTGCCGTCTTCAGTACTGAATTCAGGGTTTTCCTCAAACCTGAAGACTTCAATATTCTGTTCGTGGCCATCGTACCGGAAGATGGAGATAGAGTCAAGGACTACTTGCTGAAGTCGGAGAATCCAACAGTCAGTATGAGTTGTTGATAACCATTTTCGGGACCAAACCAGGACCTCGAGTTGTTTGGTTTTCGGCTAGAGGACTGGGCCGCCAAGCCCCTTGCATCTTGAAGCTGGATATATTAGCTCCTGGAGTTGATGCTTTGGCGGCATGGGTGCCGAACCGAGGAATAGCACAGATAGGTCAGAGCTACTTGCTTAGCAACTACGCTCTCTTATTGGGAACTTCCATGTCGGCTCCTCATGTTGCCGGAGTCGCTGCGCTGCTAAAATCGGCCCATCCAGATTGGAGCCCTGCCGCTATCCGATCGGCAATGATGACCGCAGCTTACACTCTGGATAACACCGACGAAACCATCATCGCCATGACTACTTGAGCTTCAGGAACGCCTCTTGATTTCGGAGCAGGACATATAGATCCGGAAAAGGCTTCAGATCCCGGTCTGATCTACGACATTGAACCCAAGGATTACATCAAGTTCCTCTGCGGAATGAACTATTCCGCCAACCAGATTAAGATCATAAGCGGGAGATTAAACTTCTCTTTCGCATCCGCGACTCTCAACATCAACTACCCTTCATTCATAGTCATCCTCAACAACACCAAAACCATGAGCGTCACTTTCAAAAGAGTTCTAACCAACGTGGCTGACGGACCTTCATGTTACTGGGCCACGGTGACGACTCTGTCGAGCATGAAGGCTACGGCAAAACCCTTGGCGCTATGGTTTGTGAGGAAGTACGAAAGAGTCGAGTTCAACATGACGGTAGAGATCCCTTTGGAAGAGTGGATTCCGCAGAGCGACTACATAGTTAACTTCGGGTACATCAGTTGGAAAGAGATCAATGGAACTCACGTTGTGAGAAGTCCCATTGTCTCAGCTTACGCTCCCCAGCGAAGAGAAGTTTTTTCAGCATGTTCTAGTGTTCCTTCTTCGGTTTTATCAAACCTACAGAAGCTCTCAATAAGACTGCGTTTGTCTTTCCGTATCTGATAGTTGGGCAATATCTCGTGCTGCTCCATCTTTTGTCTATGTTGCCAATCCAACCTTGCAAAGATCCGATGGTAGCTATAAAAAAATTAAGTGTTTTTAAGCTTATATATGATTAGAAAGATATTAAACTTATATATACATATATATAATTAGAAAGCTAGCTAGAATAGGCTTCAATGGTTGAAAGCGGCATGCCAAATTGTTAGGATGCATATATGAATTGTGTTAGAGAAATCCAATATTGAAAAATTGATTTAATGTTGAGCAGTTATTAAATCATAGTTGGCCCATAATTTATTAACTTAAACTTTTGAGTGAAGGTGAGTTTAGTTAGATATGTGTTTTTTTTTTTTTTTTTTTTTGATAGTTCAACTGTATATGTTGATGGGCTCGTACTTAAATTCTCTCTTGGCGATCTCTCCGGCTAAAGGTATTGAACTTTTGTTACATGCTTCGCAATAAATGGTATCAAAGTCGATAGTCAATTGGTGAACCACCAATCTACGGTTTCTGGGTGGTGGGGGTACTAGTATAGCAGTGTGGGCCTCATGGTAGACTTCATGGTTAAGTACGGAGAAAAAGACTAGGGATGAAGTGGATGGAGTGTAAGATAAAATGAATGATTCGAATCATGCATTGAAGAAAAGAATTCAAGCATCAATTAGAATCATATGTGGAACGCACAAGTAAAACAAATATGACCTCTAGCCATTATTCAAGTTTGCATGCAATGGAAATCTGTAGACATTCGACAACAATTATGGGCACACTCTACTAACCCAATCCTCTCACGCACTAATGGTGTATTTTCGGAAGAGAGGATTTGACTAGAACCTTGTCATGCCCTTATGTAAATGAACAATCATGTTTTATAAACTAAGGCGGTTTCTAAATGGGTGGTTGTCAACGAAAATGTACGAATATGGAAAACCGTATGGTGGAATAATTGTTACTTAAAAGAGAAAAGTGGGTCAATATTTAAAGATTAATTTTTATTTTAGAAATCATATCCCTAAAAAATGTATATTTTAGATAACATGAAGTTCATTGTTTCAAGCTCACCGGGGTCTAAGACTTTCTTATCACATCCTCTGATGTGGTCAAAGCAATAGGCTAACTTCCTAGAGAACTTTGCTGACTCACTTGCTGGCGATTGAAGTTGGGCTTATAGCTACTATAACTGCAGGTGGGTTCTTCTTTCGACTTCTTTAAAACCGAAAGGGAGGAGAGCCAATAAGGATGAAAGAGGGGCTGCCTCCGTCCTTCCTTCGATGGAGGATGAATCTTCGAGACCCCATTGCGTAAAAAGAAGAGAACCTCCGGAGTTGATTATTGGGAAAGACCTAAGGTCAAGACCTCAATAATGAAAAAAGCAATTATGATTTTTAACTGTAGAAGAGAGGCTCATGGAGAAAGAGACAAGGAATGAAGTTTGGCATTGGAGATTTAGATTGAGATAGATTGATACAAAAAGATACATTAATTAAGAGAGAGCAAATCTAACACTTGAGCTTACACGTGAGAAGAAAATTGTTAACATGCACATGTGAGTTGTGTTAAAAAAGTTATACATTAAAGAATTAGTATAATATTGAGTTGTTAAGGCTGCGTTTGTTTGTGTTCATATTTTTTGTTCATGAACACAATTCTTGTTTTTTTGTTCTAGGGAACAAAAAAAGAACAAAAATGCATTTGTTTGTGTTTTTGTTCAAAATCTATTTTTTTGTTCTCGGAAGCAAATTTAGAACTGAAACAAGAAACCAAAAAACTTGTTTCTTGTTTCTGGAGACTTCTGAGAAACAATTTTACTTTCTCCTATTTTTTTTTCTTCTCTTTCTTTTCTTCTTCTTTTTTCTTTGGTCGATCACCGGCCTCGGCCAGGGTCGGCGATTGGCCATCGAGGGCCAGCGATGCCATTGAGGGCCGGCGACCTCACCAGAGCATCACCGACCCCTGGTGGGGCCGAGCCTCAGCGGTGGCTAGGCGAGCTTCGCTCGAGCTCGCCAAGCCAAGCCGAGGCCGCCGGCCCTCGTTGGCCGGTTGCTGGCCATGGCCGAGGCTGGTGACTAGCAAAAAGGAAGAAAAAAGAAAAAAGAAAAAAGAAAAAAGAAAAAAGGAAAAATAAAATAAAAATTTATACAAGTTTACCAAACATATTTCTGTTCTTTTTTTATTCTAGGAAAAAATTTACCAAATGTGTTCTTCTATATAAAAATTATCTTCCGAAACAGAAATAGTTCTTGGAAATTTTTAAACAGAAACGTTACCAAACGCAACCTAATTTACTCATAAGTTATTTACTTAAGCTTTTGAGTGAATGTGGATCTAACTGGATATATTGAAGGACTCGGACTTTGGCTTCCTCTTGACGGCCTCCCAATTGAAGGTATCGAGTTTCTACTCTGTGCTTCCAAAAAAAAAAAATAGTATGCATTGCCAAATTTTTTAGGAAATCAGTGGACCAGTGTGACATGAAAAGAGCTAAAAAATGTTTACTAAATTAAGAAAACATTTTATTCAATAAAATGAAGCCTGATGAAAAAGTGAAAGGTGTTATTTAAATGTATTAATTGAAAATAATAAGTAATCAATTTGCTAATAAAATAAAATCCAAAAATTCTCTTTCATTCATTACTCAAGATTTTTTTTCCACCTATCTGCAGAAACATGATCAATCCACGCGATATAAATTAACAAATAATTGTTTGGTCACGAAAAGGCAAAAAGGGAAAAAGAGGAAAAGAAGAGTAGAGAATAGGGAAAAAAAAAAGTAAAGAAGGAAAAGAGAAGAAAATAAAATAAAGAAAATAAAAAATTCTGATAGAATATTAATTTATCATTAAATACTGTCCATATCAATATTGATCGTGCCACATAGGATAGCTGGCATTCGCATTAACGATTTTCGGCTAAAATTGGGGAAATGAAGTAAATTGGCAAAACGTGAAATTGTTTAAAATTTAATTAGCATAATTAAAAGATTTATAATTGAATTGACAAACGATAATAAGTTTAAGACTTTTGGACAACTTTCCCAAAATTGTAACATACAGGAAATCCTAAAATATAGAAAATCATATAACATTAAGAAAAACTTTATGGAAAGAAGTCCTTATTCATATAATTAGTATTTAAATATCATACTCACATGGGCAATTATATAATTAATACTATGACATCAAAATTAACACAAGGATGTCACTAGTATCTTACATCAATTATACTACAAAGTTAAATCAATATAACCAACCACTAGGGTCGACCCTTCTCATATGAAAAATGGAAAGTTGGGGGTTCGGATCCCTATTTTCTCAAGGGGGTTGGGATGGATCGATTTAGTTTCAAGTATGGGTTTCAACTCCTGCACCCTACAGGGCAAAAGTTTAAGAGTGAGAGTTAAAGTATGAGTAGAGTATGACCGATCCAAAAAAAAAGAAGTTAATATGATTGCAATGTTGCAATACTTTACTTTATTTATATGCAAAAAAAAAAAAAAACTCTCATATTATACGGATATGCAAAAGGAGGTCCCAATTTATTAGAAGCTATTTTTTAGAGACACATTACCTAAGAACTTTTGTTGTCAATAAATATATTTTTGTTGCGTAAATGCCATAAAATGTAAATTTTTGTACACCTTAGGTAAATACTGAAAATGATACTATCCAACTAAGTTAACAATAAGTACATTTTCAAACCTGTGCCGTGCACGAGATTTCAACTAGTAATTTCTCATTATTTGACCTTACCTCAATAAAATAAATAGTGAATCAAATTAATTTTCTCGGTAACAAAAATAAAATAAAAAAATAAGAGAGAGAGAATCAATTCACCTCCGAAAAACTTCTCCAATTAGTTAGCCGAATATCATTCTTTTTCCATGCACCATTACTAATTTAAGTCCATGCCTTGCCATATTAGAGTACCAGGGACGAAAATATCAATCTTCCAGTGTAAGTTGGGAATATCCACAAATGAAGAAAAGGTCAATATATGGTTGGTGTTGTCTCTTCATTTTGTCATCGTTTGGAGTTGATTTAAAGTCAAAAAGGTGCGGGAGGCAATTTGTACAGCTTGTCCTAATGAACAAACCAGGTCAACTTGCGACTAGCTCGGAATAGCTTGATAATCGCTCAAGATCGACTTATTTGATTTTTGCGTCAAGCTCGAGCTATTGGAGTATCTTGTCACGTAAAGCTCACGCTCACCAATTCTCAGCTCGACGGGCTTGCGACCCTAATCAACCTTAACTCAATTTCCTCAAAAGATGCTTGTTAATTTAAAAATAGACATGGATGTCCTCAAAATCATATAATAAGCACATATTATGTGAGCTTTGGTTGATATCAGGCTCAAGCTCGAGTTCCTTCATAAATTAATTTTAGCTGAGAAAAGTCAAATTGAACTAGAATATCTCAACTTTCTAGTCGAGTCAAGCTCAACCATAAATTTTAGTACTTGATTGACATCAAGTTGAGATTCGAAGGTTAAGTATAGGTAGCTCTAAGCTTGGTACCGTATCGGCTTAAATACATGCCTAGCTTTTCCTATATGGCTTTCGAAATTAACTGGATATGAATGCGATAACCAACCATACAAAAGCTGTGTTTTCCTTAGGAAAGATGGTGTTGAGGTTATGACCTATACAGGGTTGAGGGCAATATGCACACACGTCTATGTGGATGCCATCCGCCTTAGTTTTTAGCTAAGTAGCACCGGCACATGACATAAACACGCGAACGACACAACATGACATATCGATACGTCATTTTTCAAAAATAGAGAATTCCGACACGTTGAAACATGTTATATATTAAATTAATACATTTATTTTTAATTAATTTGATTCGAATTCACAAATAAATAATAAAAAAAGAGCTTACAATAAATTTACACTAATAATATTAATAAATCTATTCATAGGAAATTCAAAAGACATATTTATAGTTAATGCATACCCATATTTGAGAATATGTTTCTAATTTTAATAAAAATTATTGATGAAACTAATGACTAACAAAAGCTTAGGATCGACTTATTTATATAAATCTATGATTTTCTATAA
The DNA here is from genome assembly GCA_016097545.1 of Eucalyptus victrix. Classification (NCBI taxonomy): domain Eukaryota; kingdom Viridiplantae; phylum Streptophyta; class Magnoliopsida; order Myrtales; family Myrtaceae; genus Eucalyptus; species Eucalyptus victrix. Next base: position 26,369,652 of record CM027841.1, read on the forward strand.
TAACCAAAATGTATTATTATTTAACATCCAGTATTTTAATTTTTTTGAAAATCACTTTTTAGCCCTACTTATTTATTTTTCTAAAAAAATACCTTACGGCCCAATATTCTCCTTCGTTTCTCCTCTCCCCACCCCCCAACCAAAACCATCAAAACAAAAATCGCCATCCCCCCAAAAATATTTCCCTCCCGCGTTTCTTTCTCCGCAACCCCACCACACCACGAAAACCTTCCCCCAACCCAAAACAAAAACCGCCAGCCCCCAAAAAATATTTCCCTCTTGCATTTCTTTCTCCGCCACACCACCAAACCACCCCCCTTCTGCCTTCGGTTTCTTTCCTCGTTTCTTCCCTCCCATCACCTATCAAGGCTGTCATTTTCATTAAAAATTTAAAAAAATTGAAGTCATCCCTCACACTTCACCCTCCACATCAATCCCCATTTTAAACCACCCCCTCCCACCCCCGGTTTCTTTCCTCGTGTCTTCCCTCCCATCACCTGTCAAGACTGTCATTTCGCTTAAAAATTGAAGTCATCCCCTCCACCCTTCACATCAGAATTCCCATTTTATACCACCCCCGGTTTTTTTCCTCATTTCTTCCCTTCCATCACCTGTAAGGCTGTCATTTCCTTTAAAAATTGAAGTCATCCCCTCCACCCTCCACATCAAAATCCCCATTTTAAACCACCCCCTTCCACCCCTAGTTTCTTTCCTTGTTTCTTCCCTCCCATCACCTATCAAAGCTGTCATTTCCCTTAAAAATTGAAGTCATCCCCCACACTCTACCCTCCACATTAAAATCCCCATTTTAAAATTTTATCTACTCTTCTTGCTAAAACCCTCCTCCCCGGCTTCCTCTTCCTCCTCCTTGCCCAATTCTCTTCATCTTGATCTTTGCTCTCTTTCGGTCATCTCATCGCAAACGCTCACCGTCTTACCTCCGGCCCTTCCTCCTTTGTAGCTGCAACCTCTCCTCTAGTCCTCCATCGTGGCATTGTAGTCGCGGCTCTCCTCCTTGTAGTTGCGGCCTCACCATTGCTCGCAACCTCCACTCCGCTCCCTCACCCTTGCCTCCACCTTTCGTCACCTTCTTCAACAATTTTCTCTCCCTTCGAACTTGTAGACCCACCCCATAAACCACCATGCCTCTCACAATTCCAAACACGCATGTCGGAGCATGTCAAAAAGAGTTGACCACATATCAGATTTTCAATGTAGCCGAGCGTGTCGAACTCGTGTCGGGATGTCCGACACAACATAGAAGCTCCTAAAACGTGTCCGTGCTTCATAGGTTTTTAGGGCAGAACTCACCTAGTCTTAAGAGTAAGAGCAATATAACATTGAATAACATAAGTGGACATTTAGGTGCTTCAATCTCAGAGGCGAGCTTGCAATGTTTATGATAGAGATGATTAGGGAAGAGGCGAACCAGAAGAAAGCATTGTAAAGGTCACAATTGCATTTGGACTTATGCGACTTTAAGATTAATATGATAGGTAGGAAACTTAGGTTGAATCTTTCCCATACTCTAGCCATTGTTCAATTTTGCTCAAAACCAAGAAATTGCAAGCACATCAAAATATATACATACCATCATTGAACCAAGCTCCACACAACCTATATGTGATCATTTACATGTGGGTTAGCTTCTATATTTCCAAAACCATAAGCAAATACAAATAATAAAAAAGAAATAATACATTTATACCCAAAAAATACACGTATTCTGTATGCATTTTTATACCTTTAAAAGCTCAGACATATAAAATAACTTTACCACAATGTAGAACACTTCAATACGAATGCAGCAACACCAACCTTGATCGGAGCTTCCACGTACCCACACGCACAGTGTGTGCGATGCATGTGCCTGGCCTAGACCAAGCTACTGCTTCGGTCTAATTAGTAGACTAGTCAACCGAGTCGGATCATTAGGTCGAGTGGATGACGTCATCGATCATGTCAACCATGGCATCAAGCGACGCATGTGTGGCCCTCACGCGCTCAACATTTCCAGCATGTGGCCGCACATGGGGTGCATCATTGATGACACCGCGGTTCACAGCTGAGCGTGAAGGCGCGTACTGTGTCTTTCGGAAGAGTGTGACCCGTTGTTCTGCTCGTCTTGACGAGATCTTTAACCTTGTATGATTAAAACTTGATTTTCGCCAGAAAAGTATTTCGCGAATCGACCAAAAAAGAGCGGTCGTCTACATCCTCCAAACCCAATCTTCACATCGGTTCATCTTGATCATTCATATTGCAATTTTCGAGCAATAAACATGCCGGCAATATGAAGTTTAACCTTTCGATCTCCATATCAAAATAACAAGCAAAAAAATTCGACGGAAAAAAACAAAGTAGAGATCATAAGCATAAGCTCCAATACTAGTGTTGAAATAAAATCGGTGAAAGAAATGACTAATCTCTTGATATACGATAAAAGTGATTACCTAGGAATATATGTTGAATCATCAACGTGTAATAAACAAATCTACAACTTCACAATGGTTCTAATACAATCACAATAAAAGTATTCTCATTTCATAGCATTAATGCCAATTGACTTTTCAAAGTAGTAATGGACTAGAAAGCACCGACATTTTTTGAAAGCCTTTGTGTTGAGTCAGAGTCCGACACTCAGTCAACATGTGTTAGAAAATCCAACACCTGGTCAACTCTCCCGATACTCTCCGACATTCGAGTCTAGAATTCCGATATACACGAAGTCAATTTTAAAAGTTTTCAATAAATGGTGGGTCAAAATGTAAATATGTAAAAAAAAAAAAATCAATAAAGGGAAAAGAAGAAAATTTTTGTATTTTCTTCTCTTCCAACTCTCACTTCCTGTGACATGTAATTTATCCCCCAAGTTTTTTTTCCTCTTCTATTTTGACATACTTTGACTTGCAAGTTCAAAATGTGGATTATTTTTTTCCCTTCAAGTTTTATAAAATATTAGAATGTAATTGAATTTGTCAAATTGAAATAATAAATGATATTAACAAAGAGTGCATTAATATTTTTAGTATAAATTCATTCTAAGCTCTTTTTATTATTTATTTATTTGTGAATTTGAATCAAATTAATTTGATTGAAATGGTTATGTATATATAAAATGATATATTTAATATACAATGTGTCCTAATGTGTTAGCGTATCGTGTTGTGTCGTGTCGGTGTTGCTTAAATAAATGAAGTCTTTTGTATGGTATGAGAGAGAGAGAGAGAGAGAGAGAGAGAGAGAGAGAGAGAGAGAGAGAGAGAGATGTTCGTTCTCTTCATAAGTTCTTTTTCTATCTCATAATATGATGGTTATCTATAGAAGTTATTTGCAACTTCCCTTAAAAATAATCACTCATACTTCTTCAAGAGGTATCTCTCAAGACACCCCTCATCATAGGTAATTGGTGCCTCTTGAACACACATCTCATTAGGGCTAACCGTGCCCCTTGGACACATCCCATCATGGGTGAACCAACAAAATATGATAGGTAGCCTTGAAGTGGATGTCCACCCCTTGAGGTTTTTCAGCTAGCCTCAGTGAGCGGGGAAAGTTTGCTAATTGTAAGGCTAGTGTCACAAGTTTGCCGAACATTTTGTTAAAGAGAGGTGACAGAGTTGCATGTGCTTTCATGGTGTCATGAAATTCTAAGAAGTGCTCCTTTTAGCTCTTGCTTTGGGAACCTTTCAGATAGGATATGCATTTCTTCATCTAGAGAGGGTAGCAGTAAATCTTGACGAGCCGGATAGTATATTGATCGGGAGTCCAATGCCCGTTTGGCTTCACGTCCTTAAAATCGTTACTTTTTGCTTTTCGCATCTCTGCGCTGGAGACCTTCAAACTCCAAAAATTCTTTCGGCAGCTTTTTATGTTGTTGATGTCAATGTTCTTTGATGTTCTGCTCTTTGAATTGAATCTTCTAGCTGGGCAAATTGATTCCATTTGGAAAATACGAACAATTGCCTGATCGCCGACTTCACCGGCAAGATAGATTGCTAAGTTTGCGGGGGTAATTATGCCGTCTGATAACAAGATAGAAGGTTGAGAACCGTCCTTCTTCCTTCTTTTCATTAGATTGATTCTCATGTCAACCGAAATCTTGAATAAACCATACCTTTTGAATGTCTGTCCCCGGAGAGATTCTTTCGATTCAACCTGCTAGGAGGTTGGCAATTTCAGATCCTTTTTAGCTTATTGCCCTTCTCGGCCAATGGAATGTACGGTGGGCCAATAGAATCTAAGATCACATTCGATGATTCAATGAACAATGCTCATTTGGTGGTATATCTGTATCATAAAATTAAGTATTCAGTGTGTACGTTCCTTGAAAACGATATTTCGAAGTCAACTATCCTTGAAAACGATATTTCGAAGTCAACTATCCGCACTTGTCTTGCTTCGCCGGCTAAAAATGCATCTTTAATTTTGATTTCATTGACTTGATCGCAATAATCGCCTCTTGACATATTTTTGCACGAGATATGGTCCTCTATATAAGCCCAGGTTAATCTCCCTTTATAATTGTAACATAAACACCGTTCAGTTTCAGATATCTATACGGAATGACAATGGAATATGATAAGCTTTGTAAGCTCTTCCTTGTCATCTCGACCATAGTGTCCGCTTCGGCCAAAGACTACCGAAAACCCTACATAATCTACATGGACGAATCGGCATTGCCCGCTTCGTTCTCACATCACCATGACTGGTACACATCGCTTCTGTCGTCCCTATCGTCGTCCCCTGACGAAATTGATCCGACCCATTTCTACACATACAACCATGCCTTGAATGGATTCAGTGCAGTGTTGTCACCGTCCCAATTAGAGAAGTTGGAACAGGTTCCTGGTCATGTTGCATCGTATCCAGACACATTCGGAAACGCTCACACAACATATACCCCTAAGTTCCTTGGCCTGAACAGACAGAAAGGGCTCTGGCCAAGAGCCAAATTCGGTGACGGCGTGATCGTCGGCATCGTAGACACTGGGATATGGCCTGAGAGCGAGAGCTTCAAGGACAAGGGCATGTCCCCCGTGCCGGAGAGATGGCGAGGCTCTTGCGAGTCCGGGGTGGACTTCAACTCGTCCAACTGCAACCGGAAGCTCATTGGAGCCCGATCGTTCAGCAAAGGAATGAAGCAGCAAGGCTTGAACATATCGACGACCGATGACTACGATTCCCCGAGAGATTTTAGGGGGCACGGGACCCACACGTCGTCCACGGCGGCCGGGAGCCCCGTGAGGGACGCTAGCTACTTCGGCTATGCCAAGGGCACGGCAACAGGTATGGCACCCGCTGCTAGGCTCGCGATGTACAAGGTGTTATTCCTGACCGACACGTACGACTCGGCTGCGACGGACACCCTAGCAGGCATGGACCAAGCCATAGCGGACGGCGTCGATATATTGTCTCTATCACTTGGATTTAACGAGACATCGTTCGACCTCAATCCGATCGCTGTGGGAGCTTTTGCAGCAATGGAGAGAGGAATCTTCGTTGCTTGTTCAGCAGGTAATGACGGCCCTCAAGGATACACGATGCGAAATGGAGCTCCGTGGCTAACGACTGTCGGCGCTGGAACCATATCAAGGGACTTTGCGGCCAATATAGTCCTCGACAACGGAACCCTAACAGTTAGAGGAAAATCCATCTTCCCAGAAGATCTGCTTATCTCAAGAGTTCCTCTATACTTTGGCCGTGGCAACAGAAGCAAGGAAATCTGCAACGATTACTCTCTTGACCCGAAGGATGTCGTTGGGAAGATAGTTTTCTGCGACGGATTTAATCCCTACGAAATCACCCGAGCCGGAGCTGCAGGTGCCATCTTCAGTACCGACTCTGGGGCTTTTCTCAAACCCAAAGACTTCTATATTCCGTTCGTGGCCGTCGTACCCGAAGATGGAGACAGAATCAAGGACTACTTGCTGAAGTCGCAGAATCCGACAGTCAGCATCAAGTTCTTGATAACCATTTTCGGGACCAAACCAGCTCCTGAGGTAGCATCGTTTTCGTCTCGAGGACCGAACCGTCAGGCCCCGTGGATCTTGAAGCCGGATATGTTAGCTCCTGGAGTCAATATCTTGGCGGCATGGGCGCCGAACCGAAAAATAGCACAGATAGGTCAGAGCTACTTGCTTGGTGACTACAAGCTAAATTCGGGAACTTCCATGTCGGCTCCTCATGTGGCTGGAGTCGCTGCGCTGCTAAAATCAGCCCATCCAGATTGGAGCCCCGCTGCTATCCGATCGGCAATGATGACCACGGCTTACATTCTCGATAACACCAATGAAACCATCATCGACATGACCACCAGAGCTTCAGGAACGCCTCTTGATTTCGGAGCAGGACATATAGATCCGGAAAAGGCTTCAGATCCCGGTCTGATATACGACATCAAACCCGAGGATTACGTCAATTTCCTCTGCGGAATGAACTATTCCGCCAATCAGATAAAGATCATAAGCAGGAGATTGAACTTCTCTTGCGCATCCGCGACTCTCGACATCAACTACCCTTCATTCATGGTCATCCTCAACAACACCAACACCACGAGCGCCACTTTCAAAAGAATCCTAACCAACGTGGCTGACGGGCCTGCAAGTTACCAGGCCACAGTGACAACTCCGTCGAGCATGAAGGCCACAGCAAAACCCTCGGAGCTGTGGTTCACTAGCAAGTACGACAGAGCCGAGTTCAACTTGACGGTAGAGATCTCTTTGGAAGGTTCGATTCCGCGGAGCAATTTCATAGGTAACTATGGTTACATCACTTGGAAGGAGATCAATGGAACTCACGTTGTGAGAAGTCCCATCGTCTCAGCTTACGCTCTCTAGCGAAGACATGTTTTTTTCAGCAAGTTCTGGTGTTCCTTATTCAGTTTATCGAACATACAGAAGCTCTCAATAAAATTCTGCGTTTGTCTTTCTATATATGATATGTTGTGCAGTATCTCTTGCTGCTCTGTCTTTTTTCTGTGTTGCCAATCTAACATTGCAAAGATCCGATGGCAGCTAAAAAGAATTTAAGTGTTGTTAAGAGTGCGTTTGTTTAGCAGAAAGCTAAACGATTTGAAAAGAAATTTTCCTAAGAATGATAGTTTATATAGTTAGAAATAATTAGTTAACAAAAACTATTTTCGTTACTCATAACAATTTATGTCTAAAAATTTTCATAAATGATAAAAATGTTTTTCATTCATTCATATTTGTAAGCAATATAAACGTTATTTTTATGAAATTATTTATTTTTTTGCGAAATAAATGGATCATAAGCTTTCAACCAAAAAAAAAATAAAAAATAAAAGGAACCATAAGCTTATATATAATTAGAAAGCTAGGTAGAATAGGCTTCAATGATTGCGCCATGTGTCAAAATATTATCTATTCCCAAATTTTTATAGGAAATTAGTAGACCAATGTGACATGCAAAGAGCACATAGATGTTTACTTAATTACCAAAACATTTTATTTAAGAAAATGAAGCATGATGAAAAAAGAATGGTATTTGTTTAATGTATTAATTGAAAATAAAAATTAATTAATCAATTTGCTAATAAGATAAAAATTAATTAATTAATTTCCAGTAAATTAGTTACACTTGAGAAAAACTTCATAAGAAGAAGTACTTATTCTTCTAGTTAGTATTTAAACATCATACTCGCATAGGCAGTTGTGTATTAAATATTATGACATCAAAATAAATACAAAAAAGTCACTAGTATCCAACACTCAATTATATGGCAAAGTTAAATCAATATAATCACCATGTCAAAATCCTTCCATTTATGTATGTTAGAATGATTAAATATTTAACTATGTCTTCATATAATAGGGCGAAGATATAAGATGTCGGGCGTCACTCCACTAAAAGTGCATGCCTTCCCAAACAAATTTTTTATTGGCTACTATATGAAGGCTTTCTTCCTCCATCTCCTCACATAAGTAGTTTTTATGAAATGCTAGGAGATTCTCCTAAGCTTTTGTACCTCATTTGATTAATGATATTCGCATATTTACACCCCAAAAAAAAAAAAAAAAAAAAAAAAAAACCAAGTGTATCCGCAATGAGCTCAAAACGGCTTAATAATTACATAGTTTGATTTTGAGTTACCTTGTGCTCACTAATTATTAGCTCAACAGGCTAATCAAGTCCAATCCGGTTTCTGTTATTCTTCAAAAGGTACTGTTTTAGTTAAAGATAGACATAGGTGTCCTCAGGATTATATAATATGCCATATTATTCGACCTTCATTTAGATCAAGCTCAAACTGGAATTCCTCCATAAATTAACTGTGCAAGTACGCTAAAAGTTTTGAAACTTATCAAATAAGTGCAATTGAGTTCTAAAATTTTCAAAAATACAATTAAATCCTAAAACTTTTCAGATTAATAAATCAAAATTTTCCATTAACTCCACTAAATTTGGGTAACAAAAATACTGACATACTTTTATATAATTATTTTCTTGTTTCTATGTGACATTAAGATTAACTAAAGCACTAAAATAACGTAATTTTGGTCAAACCTCAATTTTTAAACCAAAATTTTAATTAAATTAGATTTAAAAAATTAAAAAAACTAAAAAACACAAAAAATATAAAATAAAACAAAAATATTACAAGAGGAAGGGCTAGGCCCCAGCGAATGGGCCATTGCCGAAAAGAGCTGAGGCCACGAGGATGAGCGCTATTGAGTAGCGATGGGGCGATAGCCCGTTCTCATATGGAGAAAATATTGTGCGGTCTAAGAGCTCAGTCCTCGACCACTCACGCAGCGCCACGTGGAAGCATGGGCCCCTTGCTGTCTTATGTATTTTTCCTTTCTTTCTCCTTTCATTAGCCTTCTCCTAGCCTGCGCATGTCCATTCTCCCCCTAAGTTGCACAACCTATACATTCTCTCTCACCTGTAATGCATTTATTATGGTACAGACTTTTCTCTTTCTTCTTCAAACGAAGGAAAGAGAAGCATAGGCTCAGCATGGTTCCTCCCCTGCAGCTGCGAATTCTTTCACCCGACAAAGGTTTCAAAATTTTGAATCCCAAATCGCTGCTCCATCGTGCGTCAAGTGGCTGTTCCCTACCGTTGCCAACAAACTACATTACAAGCGCCCTTGCTCTGGCGCCACTCACTTCTCTCTCCGCTCTCATTGCTACTCTCCGGTGTTTGTTTCGGCATTCGTCAAGCTACTGTTCCCCCACCGACGTCAACAAACCACATTACAGCTACCCCTACTCCGAAGCTCGCTTGCTTCTCTTTGTGTGCTCCTTGCTGGTCCGACATTTGTTCGAAGTTCGTCAAGCGGCCGTTCCCCTGCTGTTGCCGACAAAGTAGGCACCCCTACTACAGCGCTCGCTTGCTTCTCTTTCCGTGCTACTTTGGCGTTTGTCAAGCAACCGAAGGAGGAGGAAGGGCCATTTCTTCCTAAGGCGGAGGAATGGGGACAGAGATTTGGCCGTGGTTTTGCGGGAGCAGAGCCTGAGGCACATATCCTACCACTGCACAGTGTGGAGCCGATCGGTAACTGGGCTCGGTGATTACTAGGGGTGTGCATGATACGGGCAAGTGGTTCTCGACCTAGAACCGGGAACCACCCACTAAGGACCGGTTCCGAAAAGTTGGAACCGGGATCCACCTGTTTGTTGTATGGATCTATCCAGGAACCGGACCACCGGTCCAGTCCGATTCTTGGGTGGATCCATGGAACTAATCTTGATGCGAAACAATTTTGGTTTTCAACATAGAATGGTCGGGTCTATGAGTTGAGAAGGAGGGGATGAGGTCTATGGTTGAGTTTCCAACATAGAACGGTTGCGGAACAATTTTCCACGGCTGTGGCGGGTGGCAGCCGACGCGAGGGGGCGAACAACAACGGCGGAGGAGTCGCGGTGGCGACGTCGACGCTCAAGGAGGAATCAAAATGGCAATAGGATTAGGAGGAACTAAGGAAGAGACAAAGAGAGAGAGAACCGAAGACGAAGGGAGTAAGGAAATGAGATCTAATCTAGGGTTTCTTTTAGTAATTTTTTTTTTTAATATTAAAAAGGTTCCGATCCGGTCCGGGTGGGCGGTTCGCCCATGGAACCGGGAACCGGACCGGTATCCACCGGTTTCGAAAAATTGGAACTGGGACCCGGACCGATTCCCTCAAGAACTGCCGGTTCCAGGCGGTTCCAGTCCGGTTCCAGGCGGTCCGGGTGGTTCCCGGGTATTTTGCACACCCCTAGTGATTACACGCTGCTCTCGAGACTCAAGCCCTAGGGGGAGGTCGTCGACTGGCTAAACTCCATCATTCAAGGTGCATTTAGGGCTTTCACGATGGCGATTGCGTCTGCGAAAATATCTCCGCCTTGTGAGCTGGAATGGACCTGCCTTCTTCCCCAGAGATGCGTTTGCGGAGACGTTCCAACTCTTCCTCCAGTGATAATTTAACCCCCTGCCGAAGGATGTTTCGAAAGGCCAAATCTAGGTCAAATACAAGCGACGGCCGATATCCTACATGTGCCGTCCAACATGAGTCTTCTCTTGGACGGTCGAGATAAATAAGCAAAGTTTTTTTCAGAGAGAGAGAGAGAGACATCGTTTGTTAATTTGAGAAATGCGCGAAAGTCAGGTGGAGATGTGGTCTTCTTCCAACGTTTACTTTCAACTTTCTGTTTTCGCTTTGCATGAAGAAATTTTTTCAACTCAATGCTCCCCGCAAAAAAAAAAAAAAAAAAAAAAAAAAAACCATGCACGCAAACCTCCATTAAGCCTCTGAAATTTGATCTGTTTTTTTATTTCTAATGGACTAAACATAAGTATGTATTACATCAGATCTTTGGATGAAACTCCAGAGAGAGTCACTCGTGCATACATGTAATGTAAATTGAAATCCATATCTTCATGAGCTTTCTAGTTTAGTATAAGCTCGTACATAGCTCAATGTTATTGCCTTCCGACTGAGAGAATGGAAGTACACGGTACAAAAACATGGGATTCCGAAATAGGTAATGTATTCCACGTGGATTATTTACCTCCAAACAATGGATTTTATGTGTGTAATCGAGCCATCTTCAGTAAAAACCAAAAGCAGCTAGCCAGGCATTCCGGTGAGGTGCATCGTGTAGAAGAGAGATTCTAGTTATAGTATCCTCGCAAAACGAGTGCCCTGTCCTGCTTTGAGCATTGTTGCAGAAGTCTATCTTTGGTTGTCGTCATTCTGCATAAGACAAGACGATCGAAAATCAGATCACTCAGTTTATGAATCAAATTGATTCAGAAGCAGAATCATCAAGAACATGCATCTTCTTGTAACTGTCCTTCGATTATTAAGAATAACGAGGCATTGTTTCAACAGTTATCGAGTAACTTTACAAATAGTCATTACTATGATCCACGATTAATCTTGTTGTCTAAGAAAGAATAACAAGAAAACGTTTGTTGCTTTCCAAAGGGGAAAAAACATAACATGTGCAGCCAAGATCAGATTCTTCGGTTTAAGGCCCTAAATCTCCAAATAATTACAAAATTCCCACCATATAATCTTCAAGAAAAAGTACTTGAATGAAAAATGATGTAAACAATCAAAAAGACATGGAAATCACGTTGACCATTTAGTAGTAACCCATATATTATGGGCATATGCTGATCTTATATTAACAGCAGCAGAGCCAAAGTTCCCAGCATCAAGCCAAAACAAAAATTTGCTTGATCTTTTATCAAGGTCCAGATGTCGGAAGATCTTGCTTCTTCACAGGGACCTCGTGCATCAAGTTCATAAACAAGTAGCTGGCAGTCTTACATTTTAAAACTTCAATTATAACAAAAATAATGAGTTACAACACCAGTAGATGATAAAAAAGGACAAGAAAATCTTCCAGTCCACTTATTGTTTTATTCTATTACACCCTTGGGATGATACAAAAGAGAAAGCCAATTCAAAAGCGTAACCTGTGCACATCAACAAGGTCAGATTCCGAAGTAAATTTTGCATATTCAAGAGAATTTCAAAGAACAATAAACTAATAGGAATAGGAAAAAGGATGAGACAGTTGGCATTTGAAGGGTATAACAATCACAAGCCCCGCAAAAACATGAATGCCCTATACCCGAAAGAGTTTGACTTGCCCACAGAAAGAATAAAAATTTGATTTCGTAATTCTCATACGCTCTTGAACACCTATGAAAATCATAAAATCTACCGCATGCTTCTTAGTATTCAAATTCCCATTGGGCACGGACGAGACACGAGTATAGTTCTTTGATGGCAGAGATATAATTGCTGAATTCGGACAGAAATCATCCAAATTCAAGCATCAAAACATCTCAGTTTCTCAACCATTTGCCAGGTGATGAAAAGGGCGGCTTTGCAGCTTAACGCTTAAGTCATCATAAATCCTTATCAATAAAAAAACAAGCACTCAATTCATCTGCCCCGAGAGGGCTCAATGACAAGAACCAAGACCTCATAAACTCATGACTCCCATCCAATCTCTGAAAGGACAAGTCAGCGACCAAACTCCCAAAATTTCACAAGAAATGCCCAACTTCTCGGCACTAATTGTTCTGCAAGCAAATGAAGCTAGCGACGAAAGCATTATAGAAGAAGGGGGTTTTGAAGGGCGAGGATGGGTTACCGCAGGACGAGAATGAGCAGCGAGAGGGTCGGAGAAGGTGAAGGAGCGAAGGGACATCTTTGCGATCTCCGAAACGGCGATGTCGCGAACGCCCAGCACGTCACTCGTCAAGAACTCGTAACCCGCCTGGAAGGCGTCCCGCCAGAACTTGGGCAATCTACTGCTCTTGCTCTGCGTGTACACATCCCACAAATCTCGTAACCAGCTTGGAAGGAGTCGACGCTGCTCTGCAGGTGGTTGTAGAAATGGGATCCCCCAAATCTCGGCCGCCCAAGCAGATTAATACACGAAGGAAAGTGGCGTCAGAGCAGTGATGGAGTGAGCAATGGAGCAAAGAGTGCCGGAGCAGAGACAGAGGAAGCGACAGGACCCGCAAGCAAGCGAGCGAGCACCGGGCGACAATGGGGAACGGCCACTTGACAAACGCAATGCCGGAGAGAGCTGGCTGGCTAGAGGAAATAGAAAGAAGATTATTTTACCAGCAGCAATTCCATCTTGGCGAGCGGACCCCACAGCGCCCAGTGGACTAACGTGGCGCTCCATGATTGGTCCAGGACCACGCTAAGCTCGTGCGCCGGGACCATCTAATATTTTCTCATATCTCATGCAAAAATATGTCCAGAGGCAATGATTGTGATCGAGTCAATGAAATCAAAATTAAAGATGCATTTTTAGCCGGCGAAGTGAGACGAGTGCGGATAGTTGACTTCGAAATATCGTTTCAAGGAATGTAGCACGCGTACTTAATTTCATGATACAGATTACGACGTGCCAAATGAACATTGTTCATTGAATCATTGAATGCGATCTTAGATTCTATTGGGCCACCGTACATTCGATTAACGCACCCTAAGATTCACTAATGCGCTGAAATTATGTCATTTTGGTCAAAATTCTAATAATTTTTACACCAAATCTTAATTCAATTTAGTTAAGACGTCCAAAATTTTTTGCATAAAAAAATAAAATTACTAACTAAAAGAAATAGGCTAAAAGTTATTAAAAAAAAAAAAAAACACTCTCGTGCACGCGCGCACAAGAAAACCACTGCCACGAGATATGATCCTCTATATAAGCCCAGATTAATCTCTCTTTATAATTGTAACATAAACACCGTTTAGTTTCAGATATCTATATAGAATGACAATGGAATATGATATGCTTTGTAAGCTCTTCCTTGTCATCTCAACCATAGTGTTCGCTTTGGCCACAGAATACCAAAAACCCTACATAATTTACATGGATGGATCGGCGTTGCCCACTTCGTTCTCTCGTCACCATGACTGGTACACGTCACTTCTTTCGTCCCTATCGTCGTCCCCTGACGAAGTAGACCCGACCCATCTCTATACATACAACCATGTCTTGAATGGATTTAGTGCAGTGTTGTCACCGTCCCAATTAGAGAAGTTGGAACAGGTTCCTGGTCATGTTGCATCGTATCCGGACACATTCGAAAACGCTCACACAACATATACCCCTAAGTTCCTTGGCCTGAACAGACATAAAGGGCTCTGGCCAAGAGCCAAATTCGGTGATGGCGTGATCGTCGGCATCGTAGACACTGGGATATGGCCCGAGAGTGAGAGCTTCAAGGACAAGGGCATGTCCCCCGTGCTGGAGAGATGGCGAGGCTCTTGCGAGTCCGGGGTGGACTTCAACTCGTCCAACTGCAACCGGAAGCTCATTGGAGCCCGATCGTTCAGCAAAGGAATGAAGCAGCAAGGCTTGAACATATCGACGACCGATGACTACGATTCCCCGAGAGATTTTAGGGGGCACGGGACCCACACGTCGTCCACGGCGGCCGGGAGCCCCGTGAGGGACGCTAGCTACTTCGGCTATGCCAAGGGCACGGCAACAGGTATGGCACCCGCTGCTAGGCTCGCGATGTACAAGGTGTTATTCCTGACCGACACGTACGACTCGGCTGCGACGGACACCCTAGCAGGCATGGACCAAGCCATAGCGGACGGCGTCGATATATTGTCTCTATCACTTGGATTTGACGAGACATCGTTCGACCTTAATCCGATCGCTGTGGGAAATTTTGCAGCAATGGAGAGAGGAATCTTCGTTGCTTGTTCAGCAGGTAACGACGGCCCTCAAGGATACACGATGCTAAATGGAGCTCCGTGGCTAACGACAGTCGGCGCTGGAACCATATCAAGGGACTTTGCGGCCAATATAGTCCTCGGCAACGGAACCTTAACTGTTAGAGGAAAATCCATCTTCCCAGAAGATCTGCTTATCTCAAGAGTTCCTCTATACTTTCGCCGCGGCAACAGAAGCAAGGAAATCTGCAACGATTACTCTCTTGACCCGAAGGATGTCTTTGGGAAGATAGTTTTCTGCGACGGATTTAATCCCTACGAAATCACCCTAGCCGGAGCTGCAGGTGCCATCTTCACTACTGGACCCGGGGCTTCTCTCATACCCGAAATCTTCACTATTCCGTCCGTGGCCGTCGTACCCGAAGATGGAGACAGAATCAAGGACTACTTGCTGATGTCGCAGAATCCGACAGTCAGCATCAAGTTCTTGATAACCATTTTCGGGACCAAACCAGCTCCTGAGGTAGCATCGTTTTCGTCTCGAGGACCGAACCGTCAGGCCCCGTGGATCTTGAAGCCGGATATGTTAGCTCCTGGAGTCAATATCTTGGCGGCATGGGCGCCGAACCGAGAAATAGCACAGATAGGTCAGAGCTACTTGCCTGGTGACTACAAGCTCGAATCGGGAACTTCCATGTCGGCTCCTCATGTGGCTGGAGTCGCTGCGCTGCTAAAATCAGCCCATCCAGATTGGAGCCCCGCTGCTATCCGATCGGCAATGATGACCACGGCTTACATTCTCGATGACACCAATGAAACCATCATCGACATAACCACCCGAGCTTCAGGAACGCCTCTTGATTTCGGAGCAGGACATATAGATCCGGAAAAGGCTTCAGATCCCGGTCTGATCTACGACATCGAACCTGAGGATTACATCAATTTCCTCTGCGGAATGAACTATTCCGCCAATCAAATAAAGATCGCAAGCAGGAGATTGAACTTCTCTTGCGCATCCGCGACTCTTGACATCAACTACCCTTCATTCATAGTCATCCTCAACAACACCAACACCACGAGCGCCACTTTCAAAAGAATCCTAACCAACGTGGCCAACGGGCCTGCAAGTTACCAGGCCACAGTGACAACGCTGTCGAGCATGAAGGCCACAGAAAAACCCTCGGAGCTGTGGTTCACTAGCAAGTACGACAGAGCCGAGTTCAACTTGACGGTAGAGATCTCTTTGGAAGGGTCGATTCCGCGGAGCAATTACGTAGGTAACTATGGTTACATCACTTGGAAGGAGATCAATGGAACTCACGTTGTGAGAAGTCCCATCGTTTCAGCTTACGCTCTCTAGCGAAGACAAGTTTTTTCAGCACGTTCTGGTGTTCCTTATTCAGTTTATCGAACATACAGAAGCTCTCAATAAAACTCTGCGTTTGTCTTTCTATATATGATATGCTGTGCAGTATCTCTTGCTGCTCTGTCTTTTGTCTGTGTCGCCAATCTAACCTTGCAAAGATCCGATGGTAGCTAAAAAGAATTTGAGTGTTGTTAAGAGTGGTTTGTTTAGCATAAAGCTAAACGATTTGGAAAGAAATTTTCCTAAAAATGATAGTTTATATAGTTTGAAATAATTACCTAACAAAATCTGTTTTCGTTACTCATAACAGTTTATATCTAAAAATTTTCATAAATGATAACAATATTTTTCATTCATTCATTTTTGTAAGCAATATAAACATTATTTTTATGAAACTATTTATTTTCTACGAAATAAATTAATCATAAGCTTCCGATAAAAAAAATTAAAAAAAAACCATAAGCTTATACATAATTAGAAAGTTAGGTAGAACAAGCTTCAATGATTGCGCCATGTGTCAAAATATTATCCATTCCCAAATTTTTAAGGAAATTCGCGGACCAATGTGACATGCAAAGAGCACATATATGTTTACTTAATTACCAAAACATCATATTTAAGAAAATGAAGCATGATGAAAAATTGAATGGTATTTGTTTAATGTATTAATTGAAAATAATAAGTAATTAATCAATTTGCTAATAGGATAAAAATCCAAATATCCTCTTTCATTCATTACTCAAAAGTTTTATTTTTCAAACTATCTACTGATAGATGATTAACCCATGCTATATCAAAAAAGAATTAATTATTTGGTGACTATGAAAATTGTAACATATTGAAAATCCTAAAATATTAAAAGAAATCATGTAACATATATTGCAATTTCCGGTAAATTAGTTACCCTTGAGAAAAACTTCATAAGAAGAAGTCCTTATTCTTCTAGTTAGTATTTAAATATCATACTCGGATAGGCAGTTGTGTATTAAATATTATGACATCAAAATAAATACAAAAAAGTCACTAGTATCCAACACTCAATTATACTGAAAAGTTAAATCAATATAATCACCATGTCACAATCCTTCCATTTATGTATGTTAGAATGATTAAATATTTAACTATGTCTTCATATAATAGTTTAAGCTTTTAAAACAGTTAGCAGTAGTCTCATAAAATTTCAAATGGTTTCAGAACTAAAGATCCTGTGTTTAAATTTTTCCAGACCCCATTTGCCTCATAAATTAAATATGTCTACGTTCAATACTAGACAAAAATACAAAAACGAAGCATAAAGGGAAGTATTAGAACATTTAAATATTTAACCACGTCTTCATCTAACAGTTTAAATTTTTAGAATAGTTTGCACCGATTTCACAAAATGTTATAGTGTATATACAAAAAGAATCTCAAAGTACATAAACATGCAAAAGGACCACCAATTTATTTAAAACTATTTAGAGATACCTTACTTTAGAACTTTCATCGTTAAAAACTTTATTTTCATTCTCGTGAATGTCATAAAATGTAAGAATTTGTACAACTTATATAATTTTTGAAAATTACTATCCAACTAAGTCACATTAAGCACATCTTTACAACTAGTATTTTCTAATAAGTCGACTGTAATTCAATAAAAAAAAATAGTGAATCAAATCAATTATCCTGGTAATAAAAATAGAAAAAAAGAGAGAATCGACTTAACTCTGAAGAACTTCTCATATTAGTCAGCCAAGTATCATTCTTTTTCCTTACACCATTACTAATAAAGGTTCACGCCTTGCCATATTAGAGGGCCAAGGACAAAAATGTCAATCTTCCACAGATCATGGAACGTCGCAAAAGGACTAAACAAGCCTTTATCTTTGAAGGAACGATACTCGAGATTGCGTGGCTTCATTTTGTCCTCGTTGGAGTTAATTTATGGTAAAAAAAAATGCAAATTCTCAAAAAAAAAATACTAAACCTATCAAATAGAGGCCAATTCAATCATAAATCAACCACTGGGGGTTCGCCCCAGTGGCCACCCTTCCAACATGGAAGGGGGAGGTGAGGGGTTCAAATCCCCACCTTCTCAGGGGGGATGGGGATAGGGACGTGTAAGTTTCGAGAGTGGGTTGCGACTCCCACGCCCTGCAAGAGGTAGGGCACAAGTCTGCGAGTGAGTGTAGCATAGAAATAGAGTAGGACTGACCAAAAAAAAATCATAAATCTTTGAATTTTATCAATTTAGTTCTAGACTTTTAATTATGCTAATTCAATTCCAAACCTTTTGGCGGTGTGTCAATTGGGTTTTTACAATTAATTTTAGTTGAAAATCACTAATATGGATACTGGATCATCCTACATGACACAACTAATGTTAACAAAAACATTTTTTTAAAAATACTTCAACTTCTTTTTTCTTTCCTTTCCTTTTCTTTTTTTTTTCCTCATTCCTCGGCGATAGCTGGTGACAAGCCATAGGCGAGGGTCAAGCCTCACCAATGGCCAACAAGGCTTGACGTTCACCTAGTCCAACAAGGTCAACTTTGTTGGCCCTTGTTTGTGGCTAATTGCAATCCCTCACCTTGACCTAGTGATTGATAGATGAAGAAGGACAAAAAAAAGAGGAAAAAGGAAAAAAGTTATAAAAAATTAAAGAAAAAAAATGTCTGTATTAATACCAATACTGCCATGTTTCTACGTCAACAATTTCCAACCAAAGGTGGTTGGAAGGACTAAATTGGTAAATCATCAAAAGGTTAAAGACTAAAGTGGCACAATTAAAAGGTTTTGAAATAAAATTAACAAATCATTAAAATGGTTATGACTAAATTTGCACAACTGAAATGCTTAGAACTAAATTAGCTGTCACACAAAAGGAAGATTTTTGGACAATTTTCCTATCAAAAGGGTGCTTGAGACAATTTTGTATAACTTATTTTAGTGGCAAAACTGAGATTTCTCAAGCTGTCTTTCTTAGAGATAATTTATTGTATATGGATGGAATGTAACCACAAACAGTTTCCAAACACAGCAATTGAGCTTTATCTTTTGTTGGCTAGGATTCGAAAGGTTGTAAGATGTAGGGCATCACTACTAAAAGTGCATGCCTTCCCGGACAAATTTTTTATTGGCTACTATATGGAGGCTTCCTTCCTCCATTTCCTCACACAAGTAGTTTTTATGAAATGCTAGGGATTCTCCTAAGTTTTTTGTCGCGACCAATTTTCGAGTGTGAACCACCTAAGGTTTGGCTAATAGATTGTTAAGCCTAGACTTAACTCAGGCTCTCCCAAGCCTATACCAATTCGTAACTTAGATTCAAGTTTTTTAACATACAAATGGATTTTATCTAAGAGTCGCCACTAATCTATTTTTGATGAGTTGATTAGAAACTCAAGTAAAATAACGGGAGAATTATTTTACTCCTACAAACCAGAGACTTTAGGTATGGGGACTTGGTTACACTAGACTTATCTAATGCCCTTTCGGTACCATTTCTTTTTATTTTCAAAAAATGTTTTGCAGGTAATTTGGATTGATTTTAAATTTATTTTCCTAACATGTGAGGTAATCATGCAGGTGCGCAATCCACCAATTTAACACCTAGATAAACAATAAATAAATTACAAAAACTTACCTCAAAGAACCGAAAACATTTGCAATGTTAAATTAAAATCTACATCAACAACCCTAGATATGGTTTCTAATTAACACGCAATTTTTTTTTCACTTAATTAATGAAAATCATGCAATATGCAATGCAATATTAACTAAATGATCTAATTCTAATGACATGTAATTTCTAATTAAATGGGCCTAGCAAAAATACTAAATGACATGCATCTTAGTGAATCTAACCCTAATGACATACATATGACATTTTTTTCTTTTTCCTAAAAGAATGCATTTTATCCTAAATAATAAAACTAATTTAACCTATGATATTTTTTGTATTTTTTTATGAAATTCGAAATTAGAAAGATGTGAAAAATTATCTAGCTAAATTAAGATTCTATCCAACTTATATTAAGGATTAGGTCAGGCTAAACCCTAATTTAAACTAGGATATTATATTAACCTATCAATCTCTAACCTAAGATGCGGTCTATCTAAATCAATCTAAATTTAAAATGAAATATGCAATTTATCCTAATATGCAACGACGTACAAAGGATGCCATAATTCTACATGACATATGATTTTTTTTAATAATTTAAAATGTCAAATAATTAAACATGCAATTTAAGCTAATGAAACAAAAATCTAACATTTTAAATTTATGTCTTTTTTATTTTTTCGAAAATTCATGATAAATAAAATGCTTAGTCTAAATATGCAAATAACCCTAAAGCATGCAATATTCTAACTCAACCATATTTTAAGATAAATAAAACAATCAAGACGAGACAAATACCAAGCCATTCAGAATCATCAAAGATATCATATATCATTTCATATCAAGGAATAATATATCGCTAATAAAATCGATAAATTGATCTTAAGCCTTAAAAATCAAAATATCAATTTTATTCCCGCTTGATTAATTACTCCATCTAAAGCCTTATAGATGGAATAAAAAACTTGCGAATCATGAAATATATCCCAATGAATATTATACCTCTTAAATTAGATATCAATCTCATCAATCTAGGCAATATGATGTTTAAATCAAATTAAGATGAGATTTTTTTACCTAATTGCCGAAAACATTCCAAATTCGAATTTGTCAATGGACGGCTTGCAGGGGAACTTGACCGAACACGGCTAAGGCTCTTGGAGCAGGCTGATCACGTGGTGGTTGATAATGATGCTGGCCAATGAGTCTCTCAGTGGTGCTTACAATCGACAAACCTACAAAACAAAAATTTCAAGGGATACTTGGTTCGGGGATGAGCTCAACGGGACGAGCTCAATGGGACGCAGCTTGTCTTGACGTCGGGCCAAAGGATGGTGTCGGAGCAGCTCACGTTGAGGCTTCACAGCTCGCATGGCAGGGCAACAGCGAGTCAATGAACTCGCCAGGGACTCCACGACTAATAATATTAAAGGAACGCCAGCATGAAATATGATAAAGAATGCCTTGGTTAATTCCTGCTTTTCGTCTGTTCCCAAAAGAAGGTCAATGTGGGATGCCTCCACTGAAGACTTTGACCGAGCTACCCTCTTAGGCCACTTCTATACATCGAAAGAAATAAGAAAGTGGCATCTTCTACGTGTAATGGGTGATGAAACTGTGCCAAAAAAAAACAGTAGTAAAAATAAGGAATAGAACTTTGCAGGATCGGTCTCGGTTGTATGGGACCAAACACGTTGTTGCAGCTTGATGTGGCCTGACCAAGGTTATTCGTCGTGGGAAACTCACTAGCTGCCGGGGCGGTGACTGGATTCGGTCAAGGAAGACCTACAATAATAAAAATTCAAACGAAAGCAAAATAACTGGATCGGTGGAGGTCTCGGGCACATCAAGGACGCCTAAAAATTTTTCTCTCGTTCCATGTTGATCTCCAAGCATCGCCAAGTGGAGCTTTGTTAGAGCCGCCAAAATCTGAACGTCGTGAGCTTTCGACCATCGTCATCGGAGGCTCCTTGGCGTGTGATCATCGTCGAAGGTCGCACCTCTGCTGGACATTAATCGTCATGGGTTCTCAATGGTGAAGGTTTCTCGACAAAGAAGCGTTGACTATTTATTTTCTCTGGATAACACCCAGAAGAAGACATCCACCACTTGGGCTTATTTCACCAAAATCTTGGTACTTGTTTTGCCTATGGACTTCAGGGCAACGAGAGATGCAGCTCGGACTTCAGGCTCACGAGTGGTAGCCACAAAAGTCTGGCATGACTTTCACGTATGTGGAGAGATAGTGGCCTTGCTGGACATCGACGAATCCATCGGGCATAGATGGAACTCCACAGGAGTCTTGCTGGCTCTAAAACATGATGAAAGTGATTCAAACGATCTTGAGTTGTGCTGGTGAGGAGCTTGCCGAGACCGCTGGACACTCCTGGGAGCTCAACTGGAGGTGCGTGATGATAGTAGGCGTAGTGATGAGGCTACGTGAGGATTACAGAGATAACAAGGTCACAGCCGTGAAAGGGACTTGTGATGTGGACATCGAGTCATATCGAGGAGGAGGTGCTAGGGACCCATTGTCTATTCCTATTGGTTCGATTACTCGAGCGCGGGCCAAACAATTCAAGCAAGCTGTTGGCGTCATGGTTCGTGATCTTTGGCGTGAAGATGACCTTGGATCAAATCTTGAAGAATCTTGGAAATCTTGGTGCAATTTAATTATCTTGTCACCAAATAATTGATCAAGTCAATTTATATATATATATATATATATATATATATATATATATATATATATATATTCTTGTTTAAGAATATTCTAAAATAGGAATATTTTAGAATATAACACATTAGATTTTTTAGGGTTGGTTTTTAGGGTTTGTGTGGCAGCCTATATAAAGGATTTGCCAAATTTCTTTGAGAACGGATATATTTTATTTTTGAGGAAAAGAATTGAGAGGTTCTCTTTTTACTGTTTTTTTGAGGACTTGACCTAATCAAGATTCTCTTCGACTTATCGAGCGAGATAGCGAATTCTTTCGCTCGTGGCGTCTATAACGTTGGTTGGTTAACACGTGTTCATCAACAGGTCATGTTCATACCGAGGTTGCCAATCACAGGTTTGATTGGAGGTCGAGGTTTGCAATTCGCACCATCTGGGCCTTCGTAGAACGATCCTTCCGTAACGATTCACATCAGTTTGGTATCAGAGCTTGCTTCTACAAGGTCTATTTATTTTTAATTTTCTGTTGATATTCAGCAATTTGAGATTTATTGAGTTAGGGTTTTGGTTCTAGCTAATTTAGGGATCATATTGCTTTTGTGCTTCCATACGTAGGTGTTTGCTGTTAGTTTTAAATTTTTCTTTTCTAGCATCTTAAATTGTATCTGAGTTCATCAAAAAAAAAAAAAAGTAAAAAAAGAAAGAGAAAGAAAACGCACAAAAAAAAAGTGTACAAGAGAAAAAAAAAATATTCGGCAAAAAAAAATTAGCCGAACAAAAAAAAAAAATCAAGAAGGCGACTCATTTGTTAGTAGACCAAATTGAAACAAAATCAGTAGTGATTTGCGTTTCAATTGGGATTTTGAAAGTTGTACTTGTTGGTTTGAAATTGTTACTTGCTGAAACAAAATCAATAGTGATCTAATCTTGTTTGATTAGTTTGATTGATTGTCATGAGGGGGTTGAGAGGCAGGTTTTGAGTCCAATAAAGAGCTTGTGAAAAGAGAATACGAGAGGAAAAAGGCAAGAGTGTGTAAGCTTAATTGAGGGTGGAAAAAGCCTAGACTTGAGTTAAACACGAGAGAAGTGACAAACATCTCGAGAGAAACACGTGAGGGAGCGATTAGTGAGGATTTTTTTTAGACTAACATTTACTTGCAGGTCTAAAATATGTCGCACGAAGAAAGAGTGAATCAACAGGAGGTTGACTCCATACGAAAGGATGAAGCGCTCGTGGAAAGCATCCAGCAATTGAGGGTCGTAGTAGAGGAGCTTAGTGGCCGAATGATGGGGAATGGCATGAGGGTTGATGGTGACCGAGAGATACCCCGAGGAAGGCCGCAACATCAGCGAGATGCCTCTAGAACACAACATAGAAGGCAACGGCAATATGATGATGATGAGGTCGACATGGAGGATGATCGAGATGCTCAATTTGAAAGGTGGAATGGAGGCCGAAGGTTTAGACACCGAGGAGATGATGAACTTGGCAACATCAAGATGAAGATTCCTTCCTTCCAAGGGAAGAATGATCCCGATGCGTATCTAGAGTGGGAGAAACGCATGGAGATGGTATTTGATTGCCAATAATACTCTGAGCTCAAAAAGGTAAAAATTGCAGCTGTTGAATTTACTGATTATGCTATCATTTGGTGGGATCAACTTGTGACTAGTAGGAGGCGCAATGGTGAAAGACCGATAGAGACGTGGGATGAGATGAAAGCGGTGATGAGAAGGCGTTTTGTACCTAGTCATTACCACCGAGATTTGTTTCAAAAGCTACAAAATCTCACACAAGGCAATAAGAGCGTGGAAGAGTATCACAAGGAGATGGAGATTGCCATGATCCGTGCTAATGTGATGGAGGATCGTGAGGCCACAATGTCAAGATTTTTGAGTGGTTTGAGTCGAGAGATAGCAAGGGTGGTAGAGCTGCAACACTATGTTGAATTGGAAGAATTGGTGGACAAAGCCATCAAAGTTGAGCGACAATTGAAGTTGGACCGAAATCACAAGAGTGGAGGAGGTTCAAATCAGAATTGGAGATCCAACTGGAAGAGAGATGATAAGCCAAATTAGAGAGGAAACAACACCAAAACCGAAACCTTAAAGGAGAAGGAGAGGGACGGTAAAGTTGGAACGAATCTGGTTTCAGGTAAAACCGAAAATCCTAACACTAGAACTCGTGAAATTAAATGTTTTAAGTGTTTGGGCAGGGGTCATATGGCGAATCAATGCCCTAATAGGAGGGTGATGATCATGACTGGACATGGTGTTATTGAGTCCGAAAGTGAAAGGGAAGAAGATGATGATGAAATGCCACCATTGGAGGATTGTAGTGATGGAGAAGTGGCTATAAAAGGAGACTTATTGGTGGTTAGGCGTTCTCTAAGTGTGCAAGTAAAGGAGGAGGAGCATCACCAACAAAGAGATAATTTGTTTCATACAAGGTGTGTGGTGAATGGTAAGATCTGTAGTATGATAATTGATGAAGGTAGTTGTGCAAATGTGGCAAGTTGTATTATGGTGGATAAGTTGGGCTTGAAGACAACAAAGCACCCTAGGCCTTATAGACTTCAATGGTTAAATGATAGTGGTGAGGTGAAAGTATTGAAGCAAGTTCGAATTCCATTTGAGATAGGGAAATATAAGGACGAGGTAGAGTGTGATATTGTACCTATGCAAGCGGGTCATATCTTGCTTGGAAGACCATGGCAATATGATCGAAAGGTACATCATGATGGATATACTAATCATTATTCATTGGTGATGAATCAAAAGACTTATACCTTGGTACCAATGACACCTAGTGAGGTGTATCAAGATCAATTAAAGTTACAACGAGAAGCCGAGAGAGAGAGAAAAGGTGAGAAATCCGAGGGCTTGCGTGGTGTGTCTGAGACACAAGGAAAAGGAGAGGCCGAGAGAAAGATTGTGGTAAAAACTGAGGGAAAAGAAGAGGGGAAAGAAAAGAGGCAAAATAATTTTTATGCAAAATCAAGTGAAGTGAGGAGAGCCTTAGTTCTAGATCGACCAATACTTGTACTTGTGTACAAGGAGGTTTTGTTTTCTACTAACGATCTTGACCCAAGTTTGCCTAGTCCTATTGTGTCTTTATTGCAGGAATTTGAAGATGTCTTTCCTGATGAACTTCCTAGAGGGATACCACCTATTCGAGGCATAGAACATCAAATTGACTTGATTGCTGGTGTGCCATTACCTAATCGACCCGCATATCGAAGCAATCCCGAGGAGACAAAGGAACTTCAGCGGTAAGTTAGTGAATTATTGGAACGAGGGCATGTGAGAGAGAGTCTTAGCCCATGCGTCGTCCCTGTTTTGTTAGTGCCAAAGAAGGATGGAACTTGGCGAATGTGTGTCGATTGCCGAGCAATCAATAATATTACGATAAAGTATCGACATCCTATTCCTAGATTAGATGACATGTTGGATGAGTTGCATGGTTCTTGTATTTTCACTAAGATCGATTTGAAAAGTGGTTATCATCAAATTAGGATGAAAGAATGTGATGAATGGAAAACTACATTTAAGACCAAGTATGGATTATATGAGTGGTTAGTAATGCCATTTGGATTAACTAATGCACCGAGCACGTTTATGCGACTTATGAATCATGTTTTGCGTGCTTTTATTGGTCGATTTGTGGTTGTTTATTTTGATGACATCTTGATTTATAGCCGAAGTCTTGATGACCATATTGAGCATGTGTGAGCTGTCTTGTAGGTTTTAAGGGCCGAGCAATTATACGCTAATATAAAGAAGTGCTCTTTTGTTACTGACAAATTAGTATTTCTAGGATTTGTTGTTAGTGCTAATGGTATACAGGTTGATGAAGAAAAGGTTAAAGCAATCCGTGAATGGCCAACGCCTAAAACCATAGGAGAGGTGCGTAGCTTTCATGGATTGGTGAGTTTTTATCGATGATTTGTGAGAAATTTCAGCACCATCGCCGCGCCTTTAACTGAGGTTATCAAGAAGCACATGGGTTTCACGTGGGGAGAAGAGCAAGAGAAAGCCTTTAATCTGCTAAAAGATAAGTTAACTAATGCTCCTTTGTTATCTTTGCCGAATTTCAGTGCTACTTTTGAGATAGAGTGCGATGCTTCTGGTACAAGAATTGGAGCCGTGTTGATGCAAGGAGGGCGTCCCATAGCTTATTTCAGCAAAAAATTGAGTGGAGCAACATTGAATTATCCTACCTATGATAAGGAGATGTATGCTTTAGTGCGAGCTTTGGAGACTTGGCAACATTATTTATGGCCAAAGGAGTTTGTGATCCACACCAACCATGAGACCTTGAAGTACTTGAAAGGACAGCAAAAGTTGAATAAAAGACATGCCAAATGGATGGAGTTCATTGAGACTTTTCCACATGTGATCAAGTACAAGAAAGGTAAGGAAAATGTGGTAGCCGATGCACTTTCTCGAAGGTATGCGATTCTAACTATTTTAGAAGCAAAGTGTCTAGGTTTTGAGCATATCAAGGGCTTATATATTGATGATGATGACTTTGGGAGAGTCTATGAAGCATGTGAACACGCTGCATTTGATAAATTTTATAGGCATGAAGGTTATCTTTTTCGTGAAAACAAACTATGTTTGCCTAAGTGTTCTTTGCGTGAATTGTTGGTGCGAGAAGCTCATAGTGGTGGTTAATGGGGCATTTTGGCATTAATAAGACTTATGAAGTGCTATATGAACATTTTTATTGGCCACATATGAAGAGAGATGTCACACGTGTTTGTGAGAGATGCATTGCTTGTAAGCAATCGAAGTCTACAACTAAACCACATGGCTTGTATACACCATTACCTATTCCAACGCATCCTTGGATTGATATTTCTATGGATTTTGTGTTAGGATTGCCTAGGTCTAAGTATGGTAGAGTTTCTATTTATGTGGTTGTTGATCGGTTTTCAAAGATGGCTCATTTTATACCTTGTCATAAAACTAATGATGCATCCCATATTGCTAATTTGTTCTTTAAGGAGGTTGTACGTTTGCATGGCATGCCTAGATCGATTGTTTCAGATCGAGATTCTAAATTTCTTAGCTACTTTTGGAAAACATTGTGGAAAAAACTAGGAACACAGTTGTTATTTTCTACTACTTGTCATCCACAGACTGATGGTCAAACCGAGGTAGTTAATAGAACTTTAGGGGCATTGTTGCGTGCTATTATTAAAAAGAACATAAAATCTTGGGAAGATTGTCTGCCACATGTTGAATTTGCATATAATAGGAGCATGCATTCTGCTACTAAATTTACACCATTTGAGGTTGTCTATGGTTTTAATCCATTAACTCCGTTAGATTTAACCCCTTTACCTGTTGATAAGCGTGTGGATTTAGATGGAGCAAAGAAAGCTGAATTTGTCAAGTTGTTGCATGAGAAGACATGCACAAATATTGAGCGCAAGACTGAGCAATATGCAAGGCAAGCTAACAAAGGGCGCAAGGAAGTGGTGTTTGAACCTGGCGATTGGGTTTGGGTTCATATGCGCAAAGAGAGATTTCCTGAGCAGCGACATTCTAAGTTATTACCGCGAGGGGATGGACCATTTATGGTTTTGGAAAGAGTTAACAATAATGCTTACAAGCTTGATCTTCCAGGTAAGTATGACGTTAGTGCCACATTTAATGTTTCTGACTTGACTCTTTTTGATGCCAATGATGATTTGAGGACAAATCCTTTACACGGGGGAGGGAATGATGTGGACATCAAGTCATATCGAGGAGGAGGTGCTAGGGACCCATTGTCTATTCCTACTGGTTCGATTACTCGAGCGCGGGCCAAACAATTCAAGCAAGCTGTTGGCGTCATGGTTCGTGATATTTGGCGTGAAGATGACCTTGGATCAAATCTTGAAGAATCTTGGAAATCTTGGTGCAATTTAATTATCTTGTCACCAAATAATTGATCAAGTCAATTTATATATATATATATATATATATATATATATATATATATATTCTTGTTTAAGAATATTCTAAAATAGGAATATTTTAGAATATAACACATTAGATTTTTTAGGGTTGGTTTTTAGGGTTTGTGTGGCAGCCTATATAAAGGATTTGCCAAATTTCTTTGAGGACGGATATATTTTATTTTTGAGGAAAAGAATTGAGAGGTTCTCTTTTTATTGTTCTTTTGAGGACTTGACCTAATCAAGATTCTCTTCGACTTATCGAGCGAGATAGCGAATTCCTTCGCTCGTGGCGTCTATAACGTTGGTTGGTTGACACGTGTTCGTCAACAGGTCATGTTCATACCGAGGTTGCCAATGACAGGTTTAATTGGAGGTCGAGGTTTGCAATTCGCACCATCTGGGCCTTCGTAGAACAATCCTTCCGTAACGATTCACATCAACTTGGCCGTGACTTCTCATCTTTCTCTCTTGTTTCAGTGTGCGTGCGAAGCCCCCCTACGTACGGCCGTGTGTATCAATATGTGTGGCCCCCCTCAAAACCCTACGTGTATTAATCTATACCCTACATGTATTAATCTATTTATAGGCCATGGATTAGGGTTTTTAATTTTCCAAAATCATATCCACAAAAATTTCTTTTCCAAACACAATATTTGCTTCTGAATTGAAATCTCACAAAGATAAATCCGTAAAATCTCCCCAAGGATACGGGCTTGGGCCAATTTGCCCTCTTCGTGGGCTTAGCCTGACTCATCAAATTAAAGTTTCTGAAGCATTAATTTGAACCCATGCGTCACTAGCCCAATGTAAATGCACCTAAAACTATATGCTATGCAATTAACTATTTTTTCAGGGATAAAATTAACCCCTAATTTTTTAATGCAATAAATGACTAAACGGGTCGCCAAAATTTAGATGTCAACACTTTTGTACCTCTTATGACTAATGATATTGAACATATTTACACCCAAAAAAAAAAAAAAAAACAAGTGTATCCACAATGAGCTCAAAACGGCTTAATAATTACTCGAGATAGAATAGTTTGATTTTGAGTTACCTCGTGCTCACTAATTATTAGCTCAACAAGCCAATCAAGTCCAATCCAGTTTCTATTATTCTTCAAAAGGTATTTTTTAGTTAAAGATAGACATAGGTGTCCTCAGGATTATATAATATGCCATATTATTCGACCTTTATTTAGATCAAGCTCAAATTGGAATTCCTCCATAAATTAACTGTGCAAGTACACTAAAAGTTTTGAAACTTATCAGAAAAATGCAATTGAATTCTATAATTTTCAAAAATATAATTAAATCCTAAAACTTTTCATATTGATAAATCTAATTTTTCTATTAACTCCACTAAATTTGGGTAACAAAAATATTTACGTAATTTTTTTTATAATTATTTACTTGTTCCTATGTGACATTAAGATTAACTAAAGCACTAAAACAACGTAATTTTGGTCAAAACCTCAATTTTTAAACCTAAATTTTAATTAAATTGGATTTTAAAAATTAAAAATCTAAAAACCACAAAAAAGTTAAAATAAAATAAAAAGATTACAAGAGGAAGGGCTAGGCCCTCACCCAATGGGCCATTGCCGAAAAGAGCTGAGGAGGCCACGAGGACGAGCGCTAGCGAGTAGCGATGGGGTGGTAGCCCGTAGGCAGTGGTTTTCTTGTGCGCGCGCGTGCACAATAGTGTTTCCTTTTTTATAACTTTTAGCCTATTTCTTTTAGTTAGTCATTTTACTTTTCTATGAAAAAAATTTGGTGTAAAAATTATTAGAATTTTGACCATAACGACATCGTTTTAGCGCATTGTTAATTTTAGGACGCGTTTCATAACGATTATGTTTCTAAGAACAATTTTTTTATTAGAAATAGTTTTTTTTATTTTATTACCGGAAACAATTTATGAACAAAAATACGCACTTGATAATTGTTTCAAATTTCTATTCTTAGGATAGAAATGTGTTTGGTAAGATTTTTGAATTTTTTTATTTCTTTTAATTTTTTAATACTTTTAATATATTTTTTTCTCTTTTCTCTTTTTTCTTTTTATTTTTCTCTTCTTCTTCCTTCTTCTTTGTAGCTGGTTGCTGACCATTGCCGGTTAGGCAAGGTTTGCGAGCTCGTCGAAGCCTCGCTTGGGTAGGGTGAGCCTCGGCCTCGCCAACTCGCCAAATCTAGGCAAGGCCAAGCCTTGCTAGTGGCCAGGCGAGCCTCACCTTAGCTTGGCAAGGTCGACCTCGCCTAGATCTAGCAAGGCCGAGCTCACCCAACCACTTGCCAAACCACCGCTAAGTGACGCCAACTTGGAGGTGGACCAGAGAGGCCGAGCCTTGCCTAGCCATAGTGAGGCTTAGGTCAACGAGCCTCACTATGGCTTGGCGTTCACCAAACATGGCCAAGGCCGGCAACCAACCAAAAGAAGAAAAAAAAAAAGGAAAGAGAAGAAAAGAGAAGAGAAAAAAAAAAATTGGAATTGATTCTAGGAATTGTTCTTGGAAACAAAATGTAATTTTTTTTTTGTTTCTTGATTTTGTTCCAAATCTATTCTCGGGAACAAAAAAATTAATTTTTATTCTCAAGAATAAAAAATTTACCAAATGGATTTTTGTTCTTTTTTTGCTCCCAAAAACAAAATAACATAATCAGTTGTTTCAATGAGTGAGTGTTACTAAACAGCCTTTAATGTCACTTATGACATCATGTATTAGAGAGAAAACATCAAAATTCTTCATTAGCCAAATTAAGCAGAATTAATGGAATGATTTAATTGCACAAATTTGAAAATTTTATAACGTAATTGCATTTTTTAAAAGTTTAGAATTCGATCGCACTTTCATGACAAGTTTTAGACTTTTGGTGGGCTTATCTAAAAATAAATGATGTAATTGAGTTGAGTTGAGTCAAGCTAAGCTAGAGTATTTCTATTTTCTAATTGAGCCGATCTTGAGCAAAAATTGAGTGATCGAGTTCCAATAGATTCAAATTGATTATATACTCATACAATCCGGAACTTTTCCTAGAATATTTTCCAATAGAGATAGAGTAATGGCAAAAACATTAGGATCATAGACAAGCTATCGTATCCCATAATTGGGCCAACCTCTTTGAGGTTCCACACTGTAGAGCTTTAAGTTCATAACAATGTCAAGCTTGCTTTTGGTAATCGGGAAAGGCAAATCTCCATTGAACCTATATTTGTCCAATGGATAAAATATCGTCACGGTAAAACTTCCCGTGGGTAAAGGTATGCGAGTCAAGTCGAAATCTTGCTTTGGACTGTATCAGCGCGACTACGCGCCTAGCTTATCCTATATGGCTTTCAAAATTAACCGCATATGAAGATGACAACCAACCATCCGTACAAAAGTCGTGCGTTAGGAAACTTAAGAATGATGGTGTTGCGATTATGACCTGTGCAGGGGAGAGTTGAAGGCAAAATGCACACGCCTATATACGTGGATGCCATCGACCTTGGTTTCCAGGGCAGGACTCACCTAGTCTTAAGAGGAGCAATAAAACATCAGAAAACATAAGTGGACGTGTAGATGCTTTAATCTCAGAGGCGAGCTCGCGGTGTTTATGACGGAGATGACCGGGGAAGAGGCGAACGAGAAGAAAGCATTGTAGAGGTCGCCATTGCATTTGGATTTATGCAGAAGGGACTTGGAAGATTAATAGGATGGGTAGGAAACTTAGCTGAATCTTTCCTCAAAAGAGCGTGCTGTTGTGGGGAACACAACTTAATATGCGCATATCTCACCATAGATGGACTGACGACTACACAGAGGGGATACAATCGGCAAGATTAATATTATAAGATTTATATATTGGGTTAATATCTTAAAAACCCCAAATTGATGCATTTGTGACAAATTTATCCCAAATTATTTTTTTTTATCGTGAAAAATCTCAAACTGGTATATATGTGACAAATTTACCCCGACCGACTATAAAAAAACTTAAACCGATACATTTATGATAAATTTACCCCAAACTAATTTATTTGACCGCAAAAAATCCAAAACTATAAATTTGTGACAAGTATACTCTCCGCTAAATTGGATTAATATTACAAAAAAATCATAAAAATTATAAATTGTGACAAACGGAACATAAAATCTTAAATTGGTATATCGATCAACCGTCACGTGTCATTTAACTTTTAACAATAAAATTTAACGAAAACTAACATAAGATAAATTTGTCACAAATATACTAGTTTGGGATAAATTTATCAAAGGTATACAAGGTTTGGAGTTTTTGGTGATCAAAAAATTAGTTTGCATACCAGTTTGGAATTTTTTAGGATATTAACTCTTATATATTTGACTCTATAAAATTACTGTAGCTAACATAGCCTTTTCCCTTCTTATCATCCCAAACTTTGTAGATGAACTCTATCAAGAATTAAGCAAATGGTGCAATTTTTGCATACCCGCAACTTGATAATTTCATTAATAACAGCAACAAATTGAATCTGACAAGAGAAAACCACTTATCTATGTGAAATTGAAGACCGACAGAAGCCGGCACCACTACTGTTCATAGAAGAGACTTCAAACTGTTCCCTCAAGGCAGGAAAGCCTGAGATGAGAAAGTACCGAACCCAAAACTAGGAGGCTGAGATTTTTGGTGGTTACAACATCTAAAGGATGTACATTCTACATCATCATGCACTTCAGCAGAATTTTATCACACCGCGAGGGACAACGGTCAAATATATCATCCTCCAACTAATTTCCTCGTAAATGTTCTTAGAAGTCTATTACCCTCTGTATTGCAGCAACATAGAAATCCTTTGGCATGGTACCAACAATGGACTCACGCTTCTGTCCCTTCTTAAAAAGCAAGACCACCGGAACAGCCTTGACATCATAGTCTTCAGCAATATCCAGGTCATTGTCAGTGTTGAGTAAAAAACATCTGATCTTCCCAGCATACTCTTCTGCAATCTCGTCTATGATCCGGTGGACCATCCTGCATGGTCCGCACCAACTAGCATAGAATTCAACCAGTACAGGAACTTCACTGTTTACAATCAACTCCTGCCACAAATCTTTCGTAATGACTGCAGCTGCACAATTGACAGCATGGAATGATCAGAATGAGCTATTCAATTCATTCCACAAGCATTAGGGCTTAACTATGGTATTACCCAACTTACCTGATTAAACAGGAAAAGAAATCTATGTGATAGTTAATGGTATCATATGCAAAGGCAGATTTTACAAATTAATCCACAGAAAAATATGATGGATCTGCAGCACAGAATAATGCTGTTATGGTGCTATGGCCATCTGGAAATAAGCCCAGCTGGTCATAAAAAGTGCATTTATCTCGTCAGCTCCATCAACTTGGATTTAAGAGATGGGTAACTCCACCATCTATCATATTGTCATAAGCTTTAGAAAAGATATGCTCATGTAGTCCCATTCAGCAATTGGCATTTCCCAATGTTCTAAAGGAGTACACAGCTCTCAGTCTAGATAAGATACCCTCTGGAATTGCCAAAAATAACTTTCCTTGAAAGGCAAAAAAAAAAAAACGGAAACTTAGACGAACACTAACCCAAAACATGGATGGATTAATAAATAAAGAAACCCTAATACCCACATAAGAAAACTACACCATTGTCCAACAATCGCAATCAGATAATGTGGATGAAAAGTTTCAGAGCATAAGAGGAGTTCTATTAAGTTATCAGATAGATAAGCATTTGGGGATTTTCTTTCCTTTTTTCTTATCAAGAAAAAGACGATAAGCATCTCAGAGTCCATTTATCACATGACTAGACCCTACAGTACTATTTGCCCACTACATGTGACCAGCACAAGAAACTACCATTCAGAGGCCATTCTTTCCAAATTTACTACCCAACTACATCTTCTCTGTCTATCTCAGTCAAATTAGAGTTACTACTAGTTACCCAAATCGAGAAAGGGATTGGCCTGTGATTGAGGAAGAAAGATAAACCAACCTTTTCATGGATGATTACAAACACCATGACTTGCAAAATTCAGCCTAAGAAAGTTAAATTAACATAGATATGCCGTATGATTTAGCAATGGAGTGCCTTCCCAATTCCTAATCAACCGGCCTAATGTCGTACTCAATGGATAAGGAGCAAGCGAAAGACATTACCGAGCCTGGAATAGCTAAATGAGAGTACTTTCGATGAATACTACCACACAACAAGCGGCACAAACAAATCCAACGGACAAGATTTTCTTCACGCATTGCTGAATTCAATTAAAACTTCACAATGTAATCTCGTCAGAAATGCAGAGAGCGATCCAAGACGGAGAGAACCAACAAGAATCAACTCGATTCGGAACGAACCGAACCCGAATCACAAGGGAGCGAGCGCGAGCCCCGACTCCGCCTCACGAGCAGAGAATGCAGCGAACGCGACCGCGGAAGGAAAAAGGAAAATGCGGACCCGAAGAGAGAAAGAGAGAGCTTTACCCTTGAGCTGGCGCGCGGCGGAGACGACCGGGAAGCGAGACGAGGCAGGGGCGCGGCAAACCCTGAGCCGCAATTCGGACCGCGAGGTCAGAGGGAAAGCGACGGCGGCGGCGGCGCGGCACGCCGGGGGCACAGCGGCGGCAGCGGGGGAGGAGGACGAGGAGGAGGAAGGAATCGCGGCGGCAGCGGCGGCGGCGGCGGCGGCTAGCATCTCCGATCGAGAGGCGGGGAGTTATCCGGCGTCGTTTAGGCGGAGAGTAGGAAACGCGAAGGAGGAGAATGCATATCAGAGGGAGAGAGAGAGAGAGAGAGAGAGAGCAAATGGGGCACGTTTTAATCGATTTCGAATCGGAAGGTCTCGTAGAGAGAGAGAGAGCAAATGGCGCACGTTTTTGCGATTCACTCGTATCGGAAAGTCTTTGGGAATATCTCTCTTTCTCTCTCTAGATTTCTAGAGAGAGAGAAAGTGCGTTGTTATGGGCGGGTGTGGCGAGAGCGATGTAGGTGATGACTGATGGATCGTCTTCCCCGAGGGGGCCATATTCAGCTGTTGAGGGGGAGTGGGGGTGCCCCCACATGCTTGTTATTTTTCAAGGGTTGACAAAAGGAAAATGATACACGGCTCGACTTTTAATTTGTTAAATACGGTTCTTAAATTTCAATATAATATGCAATGCAGTCTTGAATTTTTAATTTTATTTAATGTGATCCCCGAACTTTCTGCGTATGTTCGATATAATCATTGGATTATATAAAGATGTGCAACATTGAACCTCAATTAATGGGATGAGAACACTGGACATAACTATATTAAAAACGTACCAAAATTTTAGGAATTATGTTGAATAAATTGAAAATTCAAAAACAATATTGTACATTAAGCTAAAATTCAGAGAACGTATTGAACAAACTAAAAGTTCAAATCATATTATATAAAATTAAGTTAAATAAAAGATTATTTGTGTTGGTATCCTTTGACAAAAGCCCCAAATTAATGGAAAGAGAACGCTAGACATAACTATATTAAAAACGTTCCAAAAGTTTAGGAATCATGTTGAATAAATTGAAAATTCAAAAACAATATTGTATTAAGCTAAAATTCAGATATCATATTGAACAAACTAAAAGTTCGGAGAAATCATATTACATATTGAGCAAAATTAAGTCAAATAAGAGATTATTTGTGTCGGTGTCCTTTGACCAAAGCCCCAAATTTAAAAATAAAAAAAGCTATATTCAATATAAATATAAACGTCCAAGAAAATCTTCAAATGGCTGCCTAAAGTGAGGTCATTTTTTGTCTTTGAAAGATGGTTTAAAGAGGATTTTGTCAGGTAACCACATGAAGTCGCCCTCAAAGAAGTCCATGGCTTCCTGGCTGGCGAGCAAGCGATTTTCCAGGTTGAAGTTTTTATATCTCACACGTCCGAAGTAAAAGATCTCGGCGCCTTGTACCTTGGGAGAGAAAAGAATTCATAAGAGGAAAAAACGTAGGGCAAAATCAATCTAGGATGGCCATCCATCTATTTTCTCGTGCGTTGGCTGCACACCTAATCCTCTCGGGGACGTCACCTCAATTTGCTGAAATGTAAGCATCAAAATAAAGTCTTGTTCTTAAACCCCAATTACGTACCGCCTTCTCTCTCTCTCAATACAAAAATCCTAATGTTTGATAGCGATTGTCTTTATACATATCCGTTGTTTATGCAAATCATGTCTGGATGACATGACACTTGTCATCTCAGATACCCACGTATACACATTCCAACAAAAAGTTTTAATAATGATCAAAATTATTGTCTCTAGGGTAAAAATTTGTGTTTTTTATTTTTATTTTTTCGTTGAAGACCCACTTTTTTTCCTTTGGAAAAGTTTGTGTTTAAGAAAGAGGGGATTGGAATATTCTAATGAATAAGAAATGAAGAGGAAAAAAAAAGCTTGAGATGAAAATACACAAAGAAAATAAATTTAGGTCTAGGAAATTGTGGACAGAATAAATAGATTAGAACACGAAAGATTGTAGGAATTCGGGCTGTTATTTAATTAATCTATTTGATGCTCTAATCTATTTGTCTTGACATTGTTTTGCAATATTTTTATTTCTTAATAACGATTCGTGTCGAATCTCATAAGTAAAGAACAAATTACATTGTGAGGAAAAAAACAGATTTAAAAGCACGAAAGGTTCTAGGAATCTCATATAGGTTTGTAAAAAATTCCTAGGTGCTCCACTCTTAGATTTTTAATTATTTTATTCCATGTTCTAATCTAAATTTGTGTATGGTATATTTGGATTTCTTTTTTAAATATAAAACTATGAAATCAAATAATTTTTCATTTTCTAACTGTTTTACTTCGCGTTGAGTTTACGTGACTAAGAATCTGATAAATCGATAAATAAAAACTTATCTTTATATATAAAATGGTTAAAAGACCATAAATGCAGCATGGACGCACGCCTGGTGGGACTCGAACCCACAATCGTCTGATTAGAAGTCAGACGCCTTATCCGTTAGGCCACAAGCGCTCTTACTGACATCCTTCGTACATGATTGTAACCCTAATGATCGTTCGGCCGTAGCGCCTTGACCCACACATCCCCGGAACGTTCAACGTACCAACATTTTGGAATGTAAATTCATATGCAAATCGCGCTATGACCTTGGTAGTCGTCTTAGATTTCAAGAGCTTGCATAACGGAAAAACATCGATGTGAGAGAGAAAGAGAGAGAGATGCAAGGTTCCTTTTGCAATTTGACCAGCAAGTTTACATTGGGATTCCGATCAATGGATGTGGCTGCCGGGGAGTTTTTTCCTATACATGGAGCGACGAGCATCGTTCCTTCTTTCTTCTCCTTCCCCAATCGTTTGGTACTTTCACATTCTAAAGACCCCGTACTTGGTGTCCTCTGGGTCACGGTTCAACGAGGCGGAGATGCAGAGGCCGATGACTTTTCTGGTGTCTGCCGGGTCGATGATCCCATCATCCCACAGCCTCGCCGTGGAGTAGTAAGAGTTTCCTTCCCTTTCGTATGCCTCCACGACTTTCGCCTTGAAACTTTCCTCGTCTTCCTTCGTCCACTGCAGCAAAAACATGATTGAACTGGTAAGCGAGCCTCTTGAGTCTTAGAAGGATGTTCTTTTAACATGAACATGTGACGCTGTACCTGGACTCCCTGCCTTTTCTTGTTCGCCCTCTCTATTTGAGACAGGACTCCGGCAGCCTACGGATTGCAAAGAGAATGCATAAATACAAAGCTTTACTACCGGAAGCTAAGAACTCTCGGATAACGAGTCCACATCAGGTTGGTAAAGGGCCATGTCCAGCTAAAGAAGGCATGCGCAAGCATCTATGAAAAAAAAAAAAAAGGCTATGTCTATTGCATAAGCCATGAATATGGAAAGCTAGATTAAATTTTTTTTTCTTGAAATTAATCTATGAAACTCTCTTGGTTCCTTTTCATGACTCAAGCACAACTGTATCAGAAACCATGCAAGACAATGCACTTCTAGGAGGAATAGATTACATCTAGTTAACACAAGCTAATAGGTCCATCACTTTACAAATTGTACAATACAGAAAATGAAGTAGGTTAATACTCCACTACGCATGCTTTAAAGTGAGACACGATACAGGTTTTCCTTTTGGAAGCATGCACTCTGGGGGCTAAAATGCAGGATCATAGAGATCTACCGGTCATGAAAAAGGAATATGGGGATGCGGCCTACCTGAGTTCCTCCCATAACAGAAATTCTTGCATTTGGCCATAGGAACATAAAATCAGGACTGTATGCACGGCCACACATAGCATAATTTCCAGCACCAAAGCTTCCACCCACAATGATTGTAACTTTGGGAACCTGGAAAATACAAGTAAGCTGTTTATCTTTTTTAAGTCCCCTTCACCTTTTTTGATTGAAAACTCTGTGTCTTATAAAATGTAGAAGCATGTTTAAACCTACCAAGTAATAAAGAGGCCACAACACGAACGAAAGAACTAGTGAAGCTTAGAGACTGGATTTTCTTTCCATGTTTTGGCTAGAACTAGATCTTATTGCAGTTATGCATCAAAACCAAAGTTGAAAGCCTACTTATACACCTTAGATGACTTATCTAGTATTTAATATCATCCAAGCAGAAGAAGAATGAGAACCAAAGGAAAGCTAGATGGCCGTGTCTCCTAACGACAAAGCATGAAGTGATGCATAAATTAGTATTGAGACTAGAACCATGTCATATGCCTAGCCACAAACAAATGAACAAGATGGCTCACACTTGCTGAAGATTGTGAGTTCTATAAATTCTCCCGCTGGACTTAGATATGATCAAATATCCATATTTTAAGCACTATTTTCAAGTCACAGGCGTGAATTCAGGCATCTGTAAAATGCTAAATCACATGGAAAAGAAGGATAATGACAAATCAAACTTTCCATTGCTTTTTCAAGGAATGTCTCCCCCAGTTTTTTTAATAACTGTCTTTTTTTTCCTTAGTAAGCACGTGATCGTAAGAATTTGTTATTTAAAAAAAAAAAAAAAAAAAAGTTAATAAAGATTTATTGAGCATATTCATTTTCAGTAGGTCTTAAAGCCAACTCAACAGCCAAATTCAAAGGAAGAAGAATCTAAAAGTTGTAAACCCTTATAAAGGCATATAATTTCTGCATATAGCTCAAATGGAAAATATACTTTTTGGCTGTGGAAGAAGACTTTATATGAGGGGGCAGCAACTATAAGCTGATGATTGAAGACCTCTCATAAATATTAAAAATAACACCCCATAGCATTTCAACTTACGGAATTGCCATAACCAATAACTCAAGACCTCGGTGGCCTTATCAGGAGATATCTATAGATGAGATGAAAGCTAGACAAATGCATCCTTTTCTAGAGGGGGGAAAAAGAAACAAAAATAATTGCTAACTCCCAATATAATACTTCAGAGCACCCTTAAAAGAACTCACAAACACTGACCAGAAAGAAATGAAACATAAGCATAATAAACAAAGTGCATGTAGCTGACCTTTGCACAAGAGACTGCCATCACCATTTTTGCTCCAGATTTAGCTATCCCATTTGCTTCCGATCTGGATCCAACCTTGCACATTGAAGCATGACATTTCAATATCGTGCAACTTGAGTGGAAAATAAATCATGACAAAAATGCTACTTCCGGTGGTGTAATCACCCTAAAAGTTGTTCTTAAGAGTTGAGCTCCTTCAGCATAAAACAATATATTACTTGAAACAGCAACTACTGCTTACAACAAAAATTTCCTAACAATATTTCAACTGCCACATGTCGTCGACATCTTAAAGGGGTACCACAGTAAGGACTTCTCCTCTTCTTTTCTTTCCCCACTGAAACTCGCATGCTCTAACTTCACATGAGACACCCATTGCTTTTTAAAAGGAAAAGCCTGGTTTTTAAGTAGGTACGAGAGTGAATTAAAAAAGCCAAAAAGGATGTACAGTCTACCACTGCCACTATGGAAGTATATGAGAAGAACCAGAAGGTAGTTACTATATTCATGCACTTAATTACCCATATCTCAGATGCTTGAAAATCTTGTTTTTGCAATGCAAGTTCTAGAGCTCTACCCATAAGGTCTAAGTTTACCCTCTGCACAGGGAGTCACATTATGCCAAAACATCCTCAAGAACCATTTAGTGGTTATTACTGGCCAATTCAGATTGGAATTAAGCAATTGGAAGTATTCATAACCAAAAATTGTTGAA
This sequence comes from Eucalyptus victrix, assembly GCA_016097545.1. Taxonomy (NCBI): domain Eukaryota; kingdom Viridiplantae; phylum Streptophyta; class Magnoliopsida; order Myrtales; family Myrtaceae; genus Eucalyptus; species Eucalyptus victrix. The sequence continues at coordinate 26,410,145 of CM027841.1, forward strand.
ACAAATTAGCGGAGGAACTTGCATACCATGAACCCAGTTATATTTTGCAGGAAGATAAGAGGAATGTTACGCTGAGAGCAAAGTTCAATGAAATGGGCCCCCTTTAAAGCAGATTCGTTAAAGAGTATCCCATTGTTCCCGATAATTCCCACAGGTTGTCCTAAAATCCGGGCAAATCCTGTCACAAGAGTCTGAAACAAATGGAACAAAGTCAAACAAGCTCAGAGGCACACAGCAGGAAAAAGAAAAAGAATCCCCTAAATGCTTCAGTCACAAGAGTATCCTCACAGTGCCATAGAGTTTTTTGAATTCATCAAATTCGCTGCCATCCACAATCCGAGCAATAACAGACCGAATATCAAAGGACTGCTTGTGGTCTGTTGGTGCAATAGAACGAAGCTCCTTCACATCATATAATGGCTCTTTAAACTCAGAATTGACATTTTGCAATCTAAGCAAAGTTCCTTGTTTCCCAGCAGTGTGCAAATTCTTAATGATGTTCCTTCCAAGAGCAAGACCATGCAGCTCATCTACAAAATGGGAAAGAGCAAATGTAACTTATGGCAGCAAAAGAAGAGACCCCAACCTGTCATGGGCGTGCGCATGAGAGAGAGAGAGAGAGAGAGAGAGAGAGAGAGAGAGTATTTGTTTCAATAATTCATGTGAGTTGAAATTAAGCACAGAATACACTATAACATATATGCAGAAGCCAATTCTAAAACGATAAAAACTCAAGTATCCATTTTGGAAATATTAAATTTCATGAATTGTAGGGAGCTCAATACATAAGCAGATATAGTGCAAACAGCATTGGACAAATCACAGGAGATACATATGACACAGAGTGCGCAGAAAAGATGAACTATATACCTTGTGCAAAATAATCTGAAACACCTGACGTCTTGCAATGCACCGCTGCACCCCCTAAATCCTCTGCAGAAACTTCCTCTCCCGTAGCAGCCTACTGAAACTCCTCTTTGATAAATGCCCAGGTTTTAAACTGACATCCTCAAGCACAAAAAACTAAAAAGTGCATAACATAGACCATTTACCTAATCATGCCTAATGGTAGAAGCACAATAACGGAAGACTTGATGCTAGCACACATGAAAACCCAACTTACTAAAACCTACAACTAACCTTCACAAGTGGTGGCCCAGCAAGAAATATAGTACCATTTCCCTTGACCATTACACTTTCGTCAGCCATGGCAGGAATATAGGCACCCCCTGCTGTGCAAGAGCCTAATACCAGTGCAATTTGAGGAATGCCGTCGGACGACATCACAGCTTGATTGTAGAATATCCTACCAAAATTTTCCTTGTCAGGGAAAACTTCAGCTTGTTTTGGGAGGAAAGCACCACCACTATCAACAAGGTATACACATGGCAGTTTGCATCGGGCAGCAATCTCTTGTGCCCTGAGATGCTTCTTAACAGTGATTGGAAAATACGTTCCCCCTTTAACAGTAGGATCATTAGCCACGAACATACAAAGCTGCCCGTAAACAGGACCTATTCCAGTGACTATGCCAGCAGATGGCAAAGGATCTTCATACAGCTCATGGCCTGCAAGCTTTTCCCATAAGATGCAGGATAAGAAGTAGAGAAATAAGGCAAAAGTTCGCTGTGCAAACTTAACTCAAGAGAAGTACAAGATAATAGAAACTTCTAATTCCCAGAATTTCTTTTCTTTCCAAAACCACAGAGCTAACTGCTGTTATAACAACGGCCCATAATCATGCAGTAGCCTAATGTGCATCTGATATAATCTCAATCTGGGGTTGGTTTCAATTGCCGCTAATTTGATTTTGTTCAAGAAGGGGCTCAGCTTGGACTAGAGTATCTAACAGAATGCGCACCGACAACGTGTCAACTCCCTCATAAACTTTCCTTGCCTGGATACTAATTCAAAACTAAAGACTGAGGATAAGCAATAGACCAATCAACACTTCGCAATGACATGAATTTACTCAAACATGAACTGACAGCCTTGATATCGAAAACTTTCCTCGCCTCAATACTAATTCAAAACCAAAGACTGAGGATAAACAACAGACCAATCAACACTTCGCAATGACATGAATTTACTCGAACACGAACTGACAGCCCCGATATCTAAAACAGAAACACCGCGCACGACCGAGAAAAAAAAGAAACAAAATCAAAAGTCTCCGAACCTGCGAGAGCTCAAGGAAAGAAGAGCCGGGGTCGATGAGGCGATCGATCCTTTCCCGAGGAAGCAGCTTGTTCCTGCTCCTGTTCCTCCTCACGGCTTCCGCTCCTCCCCCGCCGATCACCTTCCAACCATCAATAAACCCCCAAAACACTCCCTCAAACACCAGGAAAACACTCGAAGCACGCGCAATCACGACAATCCACTCCGAGAGTACCAGCGTTTGACCTCGTTACCTTTTGGACGTGAGACTGGAGCTGCGAGACGAGATCCGCCATGGCGCCGGCGTTGCGGGCGTACTCGCCGGCGGCGCGGTCGACGCCGTCGGGGAGCACTCCCGAGCTCAACCCCCGCCGTCCGCGGCGGCAAGGCGGGGCCGGAGCGCGGCCGGAGGAGGCCGAGACGGCTCGCCGCGCGAAGGCCCTCAGCATTTTCGCGATCGTCGGTCTTTTTTTCGAGGATCGAGCCGGAGACGGTGCCGAGCTCGAGAGGATTTTGACGACGGCGATGGCGGATCGAATCGGTTAAATAAATTATAAGAGCGGTGGCGGAGCATGGGTGGAGTTCATATCCGGCCCCTCCCGCGACGCTCGCGTCAGCACGCCACGTGGGAACTTCATCCACTCGACTTATTTGAACACTGAACTTCAACTTTTTAATTTCATTTTTATAACCAAGGATTCCATCACCGGGCCCCGTGCCCGAACGGCATCGATGAGCTGAGCCCCCTATACCTCGGGGAAGACTAGCCTAACATCCCATCACTAGGGCCCCCACTTAACTTGCTAGTAATTATGAATATCGAATCTTCGATCTTAGTGATGAATGAGAGATTCTCAATCAACGTAATTGCTCACGGACGGGTTTCAAATTTTTAATTCGTATAATATAATCTCTAAAGTTTAGATATATATTCAATTTAATCATTATATTGTGATAACATTCAATGTTGTTCTTCCATTAATTCAAGTTAATGAACAATACTAAATAATTTTATTATGTTCAAGAACTATATTGAACGTATATCAAAAGCTCAGTCAAAGATGACATTACACGTTTAGTTAAAACTTATAGACTACATGTCACATGGTCAACATTTAATAATCATTATGTTGTTGTCCTATTTATGTATGAATATTAATTTTTGCTTCCATTTAATCCTGAATATGTCGGTCTTGATTTTCAATTATAATAAATAAGGGTGCGTTTGTTTGCACCGTGTTTTTGTTCTCGAAACAAAAATTTCTATTTTTTTGTTCTTTTGTTAAAAAACAAAAAAAAAACAAAACAAGAAACAAAAAAAAGTTATTTCGTTTTTAGGACAAAATCCGTAAACACTTCTCTTTTTTATTTTTTTCTTCTTTTTTCTTCCTTTTTCCTTTGGCCGGTCGCCGCCGACCGCCAACGAGGGTTGGCGGCCTCGCCTAGCCACGGCAAGTCTCGCCGGCCCCCCGCGAGGCCAAGCCTGGCCGGGGCTTAGCGAGGCTCGGCCTTGCTTTGGCTGGGCGAGCTCGAGCTCGAGCTTGCCCAGCCAGGTGTGAGGTCGGGCGAGCTCGAGCTCGCCCAGATTCGGCGAGGCCGAGCTCGCCCAGCGGCCGGTGAGGAGGCTCGGCCTCGCCGGCCACCACCAGCGACAACCGACTGGCGGTGGCCGGCGAGGCCGAGCCTCGCGCCGGCTGGGCGAGCTCGGCCTCGCCGGATCCGGGCGAGCTCGAGCTCGCACGGCCCGGCGTGAGGTCGGGCGAGCTCGATCTCGCCCGATCTGCGAGGCCGAGCTCGCCCGGCGGCGGCCCGAGGCTCGGCCTCGCTAGATCCGGGCGAGCTCGAGCTCGCCCGGCCAAGGCGAGGCCGTCGGCCCTCGTCGGGCCGGTCGCCGCCATGGCCGAGGCCGGCGACCGGCCAAAGAAGAAAAAAAGAAAAAAAAAGGAAAAATAAATAAGAAAAATAAGAAATAAAATAGAAAAATAAAATAAAAATATTAAAAAATTAAAAGAAATAAAAAATTATACAAATTTACCAAACGTGTTTCTATTCTTTTTATATTTCGGAACAGATTTACCAAACGCATTTTTTGTTCAAAAATTGTTCCGGAACGAAACACTTTTTTCTATTTCTCGTTTCCGGATACAATTTTTAAACAAACGTTACCAAACGCACCCTAATGTGTGGTGTCTAGAGATAATTGAAAAAATGAATAGCAATTATGAATCCCGAAATGCGGAAATTCCGTTTCAATTTTGTTGGCACCCTAAGAACACCAACTTTGATGTCAAAGAGCTAAAGTTAATATCCAATTCATGTCATTGACTATTCATCAGCGTCGTCGACTGTGGCTTTGGATATAGTGCTGATCGGGTCAATGTTGGTGAAAGTGCCGAGACTATGTCAATAAAAAAAAAAAAATAAAAAGAGGAAATATCTTCAAGTTGGTTTGTAGTGATGAGACAAAGTAATTGATTAAGCGAAGTCAGTACAGACTATGATTTAATGACCGATGCATGTAATTCGATATTGATTGTGAATATGATAAGACTCTCAAACGCAAGCCAAGAAATGAATGGACTTAAGTGAAGGCCAGATGGGAATGATTTTTGTCTGCTGGCTTATAGTCAAGTTTAGGTTGGTCGAGTGGATAAGCATTAACATGGATCCACAGAGTTTGGGTGAAATCAAATCCATGGGAAGAATAAAAGAGCAAGAACAGTTTTTGTAGTCAAACTCTTCAAATGGAAATAGTCACCTAAAATGCCGGCTAACATTGCATTAGCTATTTCATTTCAAACATCTGCAGTTCAGCCAAGCAGTTTATTGCAAATTAAATGTAGATTATAGAAAGTGGTGAGCTTCATGTAGATTTTATTCGATATATATATTGTAGAATATGAATGATCTATATATATATATATATATATATCTAAATCATTTAGAAAAAGAAATGAAGGAAATTTTTTCCTAAAATGTTTAGACATAAATCATTATTAATAATGAATTGTTTTATTAATTAATAATTTTAAGCAACATGAATAATTATTTTTAAGAGCTTACCAAAAAAAATAATTATTTTAAAGAAAATTATTTATTTTTCATGAAAAAACAAGATATTAGTTTCTTGGGTTAATATTTTGTAAAATCATTACACATATAACAAATTTATCAAAAACTAAATTTTTGACTATGAAAAATTCAAACCGATACATCTATGACATATTTACTATAACTGATTATAAAAAAACCCCTAAATTGATATATTTGTGACAAATTTACATCGAACTAATTTATTCAACCGTCAAAAACCCTAAACCGGTACATTTGTACCATCTCTATAAATTGGATTAATATTACAAAAAATTACAAAAATTATATAATTGTGACAAATGTAGAGTAAAATCGTAAATTGATATATTGGGTTAACTATTACGTGTCATTCAACTTAATAATTTAATAGTAAAATTTAACGGAAACTAACATATGGTAAATTTGTCACAAGTTTAAAGTAAATTTGTTAAATGTGTACCAATTTGAAATTTTTGATGATCAAAAAGTTAATTTAAGATAAATTTGTTATGGATGTATCAATTTTGAATTTTTTAAAATATTAATTTTGGTTTCTTTGTCTTTTTTTTTTTATTATTATTTTTTTTTTTTATTGAGTAGTACTCTCCACTGCGAAAACTTCAGAATCAGTTTGGATGAGATACTTCCCTCTCCAAAGCGGCGGCAGATTCTCCTTCCGACAGAGCTCGAGCTCCACAGCGATGGCGTCCCTGCCGTCCCTCCTCTCTCCGGCTCCATCATCTCTCAAATTCCTGCTCCTTCGCCGGCCCTCCTCACTCCCGTCGCCCGCGACTTCGCTCTCTCCTCCGGCGCTCGCGTCCGCCGCGCCCCCGCAGAGACAGGCTTCCGCGCAGGCGTCCGCGAAACGATCTTCAAGATCCTCCGGGACGACGCGGCCTCCTCCTCCTCCGCCGCCTCCGGCCGTCTCGACCCCGGACGCCGCCGCAGCCGTCGCGACCAAGAAGGTCCTCTTCGAGAATTTCCTCTCCCCCCCTCCCCTCTCCTTTTGTCTTTTCTGTCTTGTTAATTGGTGGGAATTCGAGCAAGAGGGAGTGAGCTGTTTCCATTTTCATTGGGAGAGGAGAGTTAAGGAAAAAAATGGAGGACCCATTTGGTGAGTTCTCTTGTTTTGTTTACTGTCCACGTTGCTTGTTTCGGTGACTGGATGACAACAACAAAAGGTGAAGTTTTGAAAAGGTTTTGATGATGCTCTATTATTTCCTACTATATGGAGGGAAGAGTTGGATGGGGAAATTTAAAATGTAAGGTATTTTTCCAAACGCATTTGCTAGTGAAAAAGTGAAAAATGGTGGGCACAATTTAGATTGGTCGTGGCATAAATCTTTCGGGAAGATGGAAGTTTTCATTGTTATGAAAGATAGTTTGGTCGTAGATATCTGTAAGTTCGTTTAGAGTGCTGATTTGTCTGTGCTTTCGTGCTAGGTCCTGATACCGATTGGATTTGGCACAGAGGAAATGGAAGCTGTGGTGCTTATTGATGTGCTTCGCCGAGCTGGCGCAAGTGTGACAGTAGCTTCTGTGGAGCCACAGCTCCAGATTGAAGCCTCTGGTGGTGTTAAACTCGTTGCTGATGCCCCAATTTCGGAATGCTGTGATGAAGTTTATGATCTGGTGGCTTTGCCGGTACATTTCTTCACATAAATGTATATTTCCAAAAATAATAGCATGATTTAGCAAGTAAGGAATACATGGGGCATCCATATGTGGTTCTTAAGCAAGCTGTGATGCTATGATCAAAGTAAGCAAAAGTAGTGATAAAATCACAATGACTGAAGCTAAATCTTAAAAAAAAAAAAGGGATTTTGCAACCAACCAAGTTGCAGTTTGTGATAATGATATTTCCGCTCTTGTAGGGAGGAATGCCTGGTTCAGTGCGGCTCAGGGATTGCGAAACCCTTCGAAATATCATGAGCAAACAGGCTGAGCAAAAGAGGTTATATGGAGCTATATGTGCTGCTCCTGCAGTCACACTTCTCCCCTGGGGCCTTTTGAAAAGAAAGCAGGTGGGTCACTATGTCTTGCGTTAAATTAGACAAATTTACCCAAACTGTAACTGGTGATAACATTGTTTTTCATTCTAGACTACTTGTCACCCTGCATTCTTCGACAAGCTCCCCACTTTCTGGGCTGTTAAATCAAGTATTCAAGTTTCAGGAGAACTTACAACTAGCCGTGGTCCTGGAACTTCATTCCTTTTTGCTCTGTCCTTAGTGGAGCAGCTCTTCGGTGAGTCTGTTGCTGCAGAAATTGGAGAATCCTTGGTAAGGGCCTAGTATATATTGCGTAAGAGAAAATATTCATCCAAGACTTCACTAATCAACCACCTGAAGAATATAGTTTGTGAATTTGATCTCGTCCTTTTTCCCCTTATTTATTTATAGCTGATGCACGATGCTGATGATAATTCCAAAAACGAAGAGTTCAACAAAGCTGAGTGGGTCGTGGACCATGCTCCTCGCGTAAGTGTTATCTCTGAATTTGTGTTCAAGTAGTGAGCTCCTGTTCACCATGTGCCAATTTGTAGGTTTGTTTCTCATCAGCTATTACTGTCTTCCAAATTCACTACCATAACCTCATATCTTCTAAGGCTATAAGATCATATCATGTTGCCTGAAGTGGAAGTAGCAGACTTCTTGTATCTATGTTTCGTCTGTTGCTTATGCTTCTTCTAATTGTAAATTCTGGGACATTCAGATTGGTTTTTGATTAGATGTACTTTATAACACTGTTTAAATTGATCCTCACCTGGCAAGAGTAGCTACTGGTCTCACTGATTTCTTACTTTGGTGAAAAAGAGTAGCATTGAACCTATCCTGTCAATATAAGGTTAAACTTGAATCGAGTCCTTGTTTGAGGTAATGACGCAAAGAATCTCTATATCACCCTCCCTCCTCCCTTTTCCTCTCTTAGACATATCATAAAGATTAAGATATATACATACTATTAGATATAGAAAAAGGTTTCCAGTAACAAAATAACGGGTAAGAAATTGGTTGTCCCAGCTTTAAAGTGGGACAATGGGAATGTACAGAGGCCTTGATTGCAGTTGTAGGATGTGTAGTGTAATTTGAACTGTAGAAAGAGTAGTGGCAAAGCTAGAATTCTAATGAAGGGGGAAGAAATGTTCGATGTATTAAAGAATTAATTAACAATTGATATCATCACATGTAGAGAGACCACTGCACAAGTATAATTAAACGATAAATAATGTTTCTGTAGGGGAATGACATAGTCATCCAACATGAAATCAAGGGGTTGGGCTCAATGAACTCCTTGAACTATACCACTCAGACCCAAAGAAGCTTATATAAATGTCTCTTGGGCCCATTATGATGACTTGCGAAGGCCAGAAGAGGGAGGTGACAATCCCTGCTGCAAAGGCCTAAATGTTTTTTTTTTTTTTTTTTTTTGGGGGGGGGGGGGGGATAAATGCTTTTTTTTTGGTGAAATGGAGGGGGTAAATGTTCAATGTACTTAACTTAAAAATTTAATTTTCATTTGTCATCATCACATGTAGAAAAGAACACTCCGCAAGTATGAAAAGTTAAAACAATAAATAATGTTTTTGTTGTGGAATGATGTAGTCATCCAACATGAAATCCCAGGGGCTGGGCTCAACCAACCCTTTGAACTGTACCACTCACACCCAAAGAAGCTTACATCAACATTGTTTGGGCCTATTATGAAGAGTTGCAAAGGCCAGAGGGGGGCTGACAATCCCTGTTTTCCCCTCCCTGGCTCCATTGCTGAGAAAGTGGGTTATTGGATTAAATCTGCATTTTTGAATTGAGAATGACAATGTTTTTCCTTAAGGGGCATTATCTTACTATAGATACTTTTTGTAACCTCTGTGGTTTCTGGATAGCGGTAGATGGGTTTGTTCCTTTGAAAGCGAGTGCTTTTAGGCAAAGCCAAATGTTTATCCACCCGTATTAGTTGTAAAAGAGTTGGAAATGAACCTGCATTATCATTGCTAGATATTGGTCAGCATGAAAATAAAAATAAAAATTAAGGCCCTTTCTTTTTTCAAGATAGCTTAGCTTCACCCTTCCTGACCTATAGAATCTATTGTTGAGGGTGGGTTAGTAGGATTAAAGACTTTATAAATTTAATTGAAGGCTTTATGATATGGAGGAAAGTGATTTAGAGAAAGCACATAATGATTTTATTTGCATGACTACTCCTTTGACAACATTTGCAGTCTAAGGCAATTAGTTTCCACCAATTGAACAAGTTACCAAAGACTTATGCACTAAGCTTTTCTTCCACAAAAAGCTTAGCAATAAAATTAGTCATCAGCACCGTTCATTTGCTTCTAATAGCTTAGTCAGGCAGAATTTGTGCATGAAGTTGATTGATCAAACTATTTTACATCTATCATCTGCTAAATGGCTGTAATTAGGATGTATTATCCTCTATAATTTTGTGCAAAGTCTTCAATCCCCATGCTTGCAATTTTTAATAGACCCTTCACTTTGAATAGCTTGTTCTATCAGAGACTCTCTGGCTATGCTTTCACCAGTTGAAAGAAAAGCTGCTTGTTGTGCAGTCTGATTTTTGAGTTTTTGGAACTTATTTTGGCAAAAATCATTTTCATGGAAGAAAATCTTTTATTTCCATCATGCGCCAGTTTTCTTTTGTTTCCCTTTTTTCCTTTTTTTCCCCTAGAATCTTTTGTTTATATTTAAGAATTGTTTACGATATACTAACCCTTATTATAGAAAGGATTCCTCTGTAACATAAATGACATCTTTCTGCTATTTAAATTTCAAACAGGTGCTAATTCCAATTGCAAATGGTTGTGAGGACATTGAAGTGGTAACTATAGTGGACATTCTACGGCGAGCCAAAGTAGATGTGGTGGTTGCTTCAGTTGAAAGGCATTTGCAGATTATGGCATCACAAGGCACAAAAATTGTTGCTGACAAGTTAATTGGCGAAGCTGCAGAAACAAGCTATGACTTGATCATTCTTCCAGTGAGATTTCTTTTGGTGTTTTGCTCTTAGAAACAACATGTTTTGCAGTTGTCCAAGAGTTACTCTTACAAGAGCTCTATGACTAATATCCTTGAAAGTAAATCAAGTCGACAAAATTTTGTTGCTTTATGAGCGTTAACCAAGCAAAAGCTCCAATAGAAAATTTTGGTTACTTGAGGTGAAGGAAGTTGGCAGAGAGGTTGCCTCTCCCGAGCAAGAGCTTTATGCACATCACAGCCTTGCTCCAAACCATTTTGCTGGGAAGATAGATTTTCTGCTGTAGTTGGATTATTTACTTGATTATTCTTCTCAACATGTTTTTAGTATCAAGACAAGTGAAGAGAGACCATGTGCCAGAGTGCTCACTTTGCCTCCCTATTGAGCTTGTTATTTGCATGCTTATTCTGCGATTCAATTTGTCAAAGTTGAGTATTGCACCAGCTTGCATGTGTGTATACAATTAATTAACAGGATTAGTTAATATGGATTTACAGGGAGGAACTGCTGGTGCTGACCGTTTACATAAGTCCAGAATTTTGAAAAAGCTGCTGAAGGAGCAAAATTTGGCTGGAAGAGTATATGGAGCAATCTGCTCTTCGCCTGCAATCTTACACAGACAGGGTTTACTGAAGGTACTTAAAATCCTACTCAGTACCCTTTTCTTCCTTATCTCCTGTATCACATCAAGCATAATTTCTCCAATGTGTAGGATAAGAAAGTCACTGCACATCCATCTGTTGCCAACCACCTCGCTTGTGAAGCAATAGATGGTGCTAAAGTGGTCATTGATGGGAAGGTGATCACAAGCAGGGGACTTGCATCTGTCACGGATTTTGCACTGGCTATCATAAGCAAATTTTTCGGCCACGGAAGGGCAAGAAGTGTTGCAGAAGGCCTTGTTTTTGAGTACCCCAGAAGTTAGGAAGGTCCATGTGCTTAGTACGCAAAAGTCACAGTTTTTCCTGGTTCATTGTCCCTCTACTAAGAGAACTAGTTTTTGCATGGACAAGGCTTTAATGTGGGATTTTAGGGTTCTTCAGCTGGATGAAGAGGGCTTCGTTGCAGAATTATGTGAAAGCTGATCATTTGAGAGAATACTATGCACTTCGTGCGGGTGCTGATTGGCAGGTAAGATATTTACTTGCACTGTATATGCTCATTTTGGTTATAGTACACATCGGTAATCTTTGTTATTCGACCCCTGCAAGGCTGAGGGACTTGTTTGGTTACAGATTCTGCCGTCGCCTAATGCAGATGGATTGTGGATGAACTGATCCAATGCTGTTTTCAGGATGGACTGATTTGGAGGAAAAACAAAGCGGGGAGATGCGTGTGTACTGCGGAGCTGCTTTTTCTTGTGTATCCTATTTTCGGCTGCAAGGGCTACGCATCTAATCGGAGATAGAAGTTGGGAATGTCCTTTCCTCGTTTCTTTCAGCAATTTTTTTGTTTTCGTTTTTTATTTTGTCTTCTTGTTTTAGTCAGTAATCTGATGATCCAGTTCTCGGACGAGTGCTTCTTGTACATACCCAAATTTTTTGTTTGACTCACCATATGCATGCCTAGGTTGTCTCCTCTTTGTATGAATCATCCACAGTAAAGAAATGACAAATATGTTCAGTTTGTTTTTAGCATGGGGTGATCTTTCTACGCTTTTTCTTTTTGGTGGGTAAATGAGCACAGGATGTTAAGACTGATTTGCTCAACCAGTCAAGCTCCATAATCGCTTCTGAATTGATGGTCAACAACATTATGAGTGCTATTGTCAACATCATTATGAGTGGATTCGCAACTTAGTATCATCATGGATGGTTCGAAAGCAAACCTGATGACAATGAAAGGGGGATGAAAGAACATCAAACCTAAAGATGTTTTCTTTCATGACCTAAGATCATCCTATGATACAGATATGATGCATCTTCTTGAGAACTCTCTAGTGGCCAAAAGACTGACTGGCTGGTGCTATTCACCCCACAGACAGATCGCGCTAATCCAAAAGAGTTCCACTTCTCTCTAGATATCGAACTAAGTATGGTTCACAACTTATTTACAAACGTTCATCCCTCCTTGCCGATTTATAGATACAGCTACCTAATCTCTGCATAATCTTCTTTAAAGAGCACGATCAGATTATAAGATGTACATCCCAACACTGGAGTTGTCAACATGTCCAACACCCTGCACTCAAACATCTATGTTCAATCTCAAGGCAGTCTACCACGGGCCTGTCAGCGTCCTCCTCAAGCAGATTCTTTTACCTCCCCATTGCCGGTTCACTTTCTCTAAGATCTGCACAAGTTGCCGAAACAGAGAAACGAACCAATTAGGAATAGATAGGTCCCATAGACAAGATATGTTGCAGACTCATATGACCTTTTTTCTATTTAAATTAGTAAAATGTACAACCGGACAAATTCTTTGAATCCAATTAACATAATGATTGTCTGTTTCATCTCTAGAAGTTAGAGAGAAAGAGAGAGATCCATCATTGCTTTATAAAGATTATTATGGAGAGTTCAACTCCTCAGTAGTCGCTTTCAACTGATAGTCAGTTTCATATAACTTTACTTTTGAAGATTCTAGTGTTGGCATAAATTGTCTTGTCCAACAGAGAAGGGCTATAGAGAAAGCAAGCAGGACAGATCCACTAGAGGATGTTCTAGATACTGGAAGGAATATTTAATTTCAGATGGAATCTTTCAAGGAGGACATGATAGCAACATAACATGTAGGGGCTGGAAGGAGCACTTGCAGGGAAATGTGTTGTGAGAGCACTTGTAGTTGCCTGTCAGATTACCACATCGAGACAGTACAAGCAAAATAATTTACACTGAAGAGAGTAAACCCTTTAGGTCATTTCTCTGTTTATGTACTGAAATTTATCATGAAACTTGGAGTTCAAGTTGACTATAAAGATTGAACGCACCTGACTCTTTTGCATTTCCATCAACTCATCCTGCATCAATACACCAAAAGAGAACAAAAAAAACGAATGAATTAAGACATTGAATCAATAGAACTTCTTCAGTGTGGCAGCAACATAACTTGATTAGGTACCTGTTTCCTCTGTAATTCTTGATTAAGTTCTTTGAGTTTTTGAATTTCAGCTTCAAGTTCCAAAGTATAGGCCTGCAAGTATTCCACACCCAATAAGATGATGTATCCAATTTTTGTAAGTGAAAAAATATTAATTTTCGAAACTGCCACTGCCAGGGATCAAATCCTCGACCCTATTGGGAAAACAGTGTTCAATTCAGGCCCCCACATTCTTAAGTGTGTCCTCTGCTTCAACACTGCTTTAGCAGACACACCGTCTGTTCTGTTGACATTATATTGCCTTGATTTTAGCAGGTCGAATACCTTACTTATTTCCATTATGTAGCTAACTAGTGACCTCCAGAATGGGGCAACCCAGTGTGACAATTTTTGCTGACCATAGCATAAAACAAACGTCGTGATTTAAAGAAAAGGAAAAAAAAAAAAAAAACTTTCAAAGGACATAAAGTGGGTAACAAGAGTCCTTCAAGAGTTGCTTTCAGTTTATTCAGAAATCGAACTTTATCTACCATTTTTCATGACGACTGAGTTATTTGATGACAGGAAGTAACAGCCATCAAGAGCCAACTTAATATCAAAGAAAACTGCATATGAAAAAAAATCCCCTACTTGAGTTTCAGGTACCATCAGAAAACAATACATTAACAACAAGAACAGGAAAATGTAGTAGCAATAGCAGCAGGAAAAGAGTTATTGCAGCAGTGTATTGACCTGTTTTCGAGCTCGAGAACGAGCAGCTGACTCCCTATTCTTTATCATTCTCCTCTGCCTTCTCTCGACGACTTTCTCCAGAGCACCGCCGGATTTTCTTCCCCGGCCAAACGGATAAGGAACTGGTGAGAGTGAAGATGAATCCATCGTGTTCCTAGAGATTACATCCGGAGATATATGGTTAGCAGGAGATACTGTCTGAAGAGCAACTCCCCTAGTCTCTAACCCAGTCATGCCAACTCCAGTCTGCAGCCCACCACCATGAGCTAAGGAACTTTTGATAGATGCATCTGTCATCCCGATTACCCCTCTTGACCCTAAACCAGGCATCTGGGAATTATTTGCTATACTTACGGAAGAGGCAAAAGGCCTAGTTGCTGGCTTGGGGAGGAGGGGCAGATCGTGCTGTTGCTGAAGCTGCTGCTGGTTGGATCTAATACTGCCGACATTGAATGCTAAATTAGGATGCTGACCAGGTATTGATTTACTGTTCTCGGCAATCTGATTCACAACAAATCCATTGTTCTGGCTTGGATGTTGAAAGTTTAGACCCAAACCAGTACTAGTACCCATCAGAGAAAAATCACTGACAAACCCACTGTTGTTGGGTCTTCCGACCTCTTGAGCATCTTCTCTTACAACTCCTGCTCTGAGTAAGAAATCCTCCAAGGTCATCTCTCCCAGAGTAGGTTGCTTCTGCGGCATATTGAATCCTCCACCCCTGTTCCCATCCTTAGGAACAGTACTCTCTTTGAGCAGGTCTTTCCAAACTTCATCAACTGTTTTTTGACTAAGAGTACGTGGCAGCGTCAACGACCCTTGTCTCTGTATATTACCCCCTGGAACGCTGCCATCCCCTGTACCTGTGGTGGACGTCATTGCCTGGGTCTCTTCAGCCGTCCAAATATTTTTCAGAAGTTCATCCATGTTCATTGACCCAAAATCCTTTCCAAGCCCACCCCATGTGTTTTGAAACTCATCAAAAGTCAAAGCATATATTGATGGCTGCCGAGTTAAAGAGTGATTTCCATGTGATTTCCCAGCTACTCCTTCAGCTTGCGATGCATCGGTTATGCCTTTGAAATTAAATTGAGAAGCCATCTTTCTCCAAAAGATTGGTCGCAGGAAGAATCCTTCTCAATAACCTAAATTCAGTCCCCTCTCTTCAGATTTCTAGTGTTCAATGTCCATCAAATCAAGTGTCAATGAGTATGGAAGAATATAGAGGACCAAATTATAGTTCAACTGTACGGAGAACAAATAACTCACATCTCAGTAGACTCCTAAGTAAATTTAAAACAATAGAAATTTTTAATGTATTTCTGCACTAGTGGGAACCCATTGATGAAAACAGGTAGCACTCTAAATAAAGGCAAACTTGAAGCCTGTCACTGTTAAAACTAAGGGAAATCCAGCTGTTTGTGTATTAGAGCTGTATACATTTGCTGCTCAAGTAAAAAGTAATTTACACAAGCTTAAGTTACTATAGATTCCTGTTGAAGGCATTTACAAGCATGGAAGAATTTCTCAAAAAATCATCTCACAAGGTCCGCAATTAATGCCTTGAATTGGCAATTGAATAGATCTGTGTTATAAAAATATGCATGCAACTCAATATTTCCCAGTTGGTGTAGGATGTAAACTGGTTCAGTTGATCAATCTCCAGATTGTCATGAACCCCAGCCATCACAGCCCAACAACCTCATGGAGGAATCATTAGTGTTGAACCGTGTTAAACACCAGGGGATCCTGCTGGTGGGGTGCAAGCATTTCTGACATACTAACTCCTCCAAGTTGTTGCAAAAATGATTTAATCCGATCTTCCATATCCCTAATTAGTGGTTTGTTGGCTTCCATGATTCACAGGTTCAACCGCTCTCATACCAATTCGTAGTGAACTAAAATAATCTATAGTAAGATGAGCAGAGAATCGATCGCTCATAACTTGACTTCCTAACTAACTAAGATGCACTGCTAATGAAACATCATCCATCATATGTTCCTTCCTGGGCATGGGCTTTACTGGCTTGTGTCACACACAGGCAGAGTTTCACACAAAGGACATGGAATGCTTCTGGGTTTAGCTTTTTGCAGTAACGGGCCTGCATATTCAGGGATCTTGGCAGCGTACTGGATCTGCCGAAACTATCTGACCAAAACCGTTACTTCAAATTCCTGAACTGAGGCCAACTAATCTCAGACTTCATTAGAAAAAAATGAAAATGAAAATTAAGAACATATGAATTCATAAGAAGTTTCCAGATTGAAATAGACTCTGAAGAATCGGCTGACATGACGTCCGGACAAAGCATCCAGAAGATGCAGATCAGAAGAGAATAATAACAACAACTTTTTCTCCCATCGGAAGAAAAAGAAAAGCAACTTTTCTGCACACAAGTTGACGAGCGACGACCCATTGAATTGAACCGACAACAGCATTTCAAATCGCAAAACGACCTCGCAAACCGCGATGAACGACACCCTCCCTCCCCCTCACTCCCCCCCCTCTCTCTCTCTCTCTCTCTCTCTCTCTCTCAGAAAATCCAGAGCATCATCATCATCCCCACCTCCCAACTTCACGGCTAAAAACCGCAACACCAACGCGAACCCAGAGAACCAAAGATCGCCAGACGGCCGCTTAAAGTCCCAACCGAGCTCTTCCCCACAAGAACCCAAGAACCCACCAGCCCGAAAAAGAGCAAATCCAACAGTGAATCTCTCAACCGCCGAGAACCCAAAAAAGGAAACGGAAGCAGAGAGCAACCAGTCAAAACTCGCGGACCCAAAAAGGGACGAGAAAACAAAAAAAAAAAATGGAAAAAAAAAGAAAAACCCAAGAAAATACGTATAACCCACGACCCAGAATACGGAAAAATACGAAACGCTGACAAAGATGAACGGAAAAATTACCTCCTTTTTTTTCGGGTGACGAGAGATATATACGGGCGAGAGAGGGAGAGACGACGCGAGGGGCAGCGGCGGCGGAGTAGTCGTCGTGTCGACACGGAGGGGAAAGCTGCAGGCAGCTGCAGTGCGGTGGTCTCGACAAGTGTCTGCCCCGAGACACGAATCGCCATTTAAGGAGGAGCTTCGGGGCCGCGAATTTGGTCGCATCATGTTCGGTTTTTTTTTTTTTTTGAATTTTTTTTAGAAACAATTTTGGAAAATTTTCATTTGCAGGTGGGGGTGGGGGGGTGGGGCCCGGGTTTTATTGGTTGTTGACATGATATTGCTATTTTAATCATTTAATCGATCGGGGAAGGGATTGCGCCGCGGGGATCGCGTAACGTGGACCAATGGGAGGGGGGCGACGCGACGTCTGGCCAATGGGGAGGCGAGACGTGGGTGGGGCGAGGGCCGTCGGATATCTCTTTCCGACAAGCGATTGGATGGCGATGAGTGGGGGGCTGTCGGGGAATGGTACGGAGAGGGATAGTTTTTTTTGGTTTTTTTAATGTTTTTCTAATTTTTTTTTTTGTCGTGTTTGGTTGTGCGCCTTCCCTATGGTGGTGGGGGGGAAACGGGGAGTGCGCGTGCGCAAGAGATGGGATTAGTCCACCGGTCCCCCTATAATTCAATGATTTTTCTTCCCTTTTTTATTTCTTCCAAAGACTTTTCCACCTTACTATTTTTTTTCCTAAAATGGAAATTTCGTAAAAGTCACTCAAGCTTTCCATTTTTTTTTTGTCGTGTTGCTACTTTTTGACATTTTACGCCTCCTACATTTTAAGATAACATTTTTATGTGTCCAGCGGGGCACGCGGTTTGGAGACTTGGTTTGATCTTGAATCGACTTGAGACTAGAGTTCGAGAGGATGTCTTGAGGGAGCGGAATGGTTTGGAGTTCACGAGGACATGAGTCAGACTCCCTATTTCGGAAGTTTGAATTAGGGTTGACCAGTTCGTTCGCGAGTGGGGCATAATAATATTTATGTAATATTCGAAATTTTGTGTCAAGTAATAATATTTAGGTTATAAAGTTAAGTATTTTTTAGCTTGGGATTCGGATTGGCATGTAGAAAATATTGCAAGTTGTTAATTTTATGAGGCATGGAAAACACGGAGAGTAGTTTTCCATGATCATAATTGTATCTAGTTTGATGTGTTGGACTTAAACTGATAATTGTTGACATATATATTGATGGTGTAGAGTTACGCTAATTAATTTATAGCTATGTTAGTTATTGATGGAGATGGACATTCTTTGAATTGTATGCTTAATGATTATCAAGTTTTAAATTTACCTAAATCAAGATTTTCCTAGCTCTTAGTACGGTTTACCAATAATTTTGGCAAATTTGAGATGTCATGGTTTACATTGTTTATTTTTAATCTTATTTAGTTAATACTAATAATGATTCATTTACATTAATGTTGACCCACCCACTTGGCCGAAGGTGAATGACTTCTTTCTCACCATGATCACCTTTAAACTAAGCCATATTTTAGTCACTTATCCATTTAAAAGTTGCATGTTAGGCCACTTGTTTTATTAAGATTAAAACACTTATATGTTGTTTGACACATAAGGTTGAACCATCATTACTAAAATATTAGTTCTCAACTCTTTTTTCCATTTGGTCAGAAACTAGGTGAAACTTTGCCACATGAACCCTCCACTTAGCACTTAAACTTCAACTCATCACTTTTAACCATTATAATAACTAGGGGTGAGCATGGTCTAGGCAAGCGATTCCCACTTTAGAATCGGGAACTATTCGTTGGTTCTAGAGATTCACCTGAGAGTTGGACCGTCAACCTAATTTGGTTCTAGAGAATCGATCTTCAATCCCTACATAATTACATTCATAAATTAATGAACCTAGTTTCTACACAGAGCACTAAAGCTTGTTTAGTCTTAAGTTTGTGTTGAATTGTGAGTGCTTTCCCCCGCGTTTGACACCTAAATTTTTGTTTAGTCTTAAGTTTGTGTTGAATTGTGAGTGCTGACACCTAAATTTTGGCGACTCATTTAGTTATTTATCGCATTAATAAATTAGGGGTTAATTTTATCATTGAAAAAATATTAATTGCATATCATATAGATTTAGGTGCATTTGTTTTTAATTTGCATTTTTTACATTTATTTACTGGATCGGTGGCGGATGGGTCGAATTAGTGATTTTGAGTTTTAAATTAACAGGCTAGATTGAGCCTATGAAGAGTGCAAATTGATCGAGCCCGTTTTCTAAAATTGAGATTTGAAATGAGGATTTTTTATAATTTAAAAAAATCGGATTGTAATTTTATCTTTAAAAATCAGTAGAAAATGTTTTGGAGATAAGGAAAATAAGAGGATTTTTATAATCGGGAGGTTATAGAAAAATCTTCCTGTATATTAAAAAGTGGATGAAATATTTTTCGAAGATCACATCTTTATTTGCGGTTTTCTGGGCTCTTGGGAGAAGAAAAGTCAACAAGGTTTTTTTGGGAGTTTTTCTGCTGAAAAGCAGAAAATAGCAGAGTGTGGTAGACGTGACGTGAAGACGCAGGAGGAAAAGGCAGAGAGGAGAGAGAGAGAAGCGGGAGTCGTCTTCTTCGCCTGGGCTCGAGTTTCAGCCCACTGCCGCGCCTCCACCAGCCATCGTCGCGCAGACCTTCGAGCAGCACCGGAGCTCCGCCACACCACAGCGACCAGCGAGCCCGCCGCCAGCTGCTCGCGCCGATCCGCGACAATTCGACAACTTTTGACCGCCCGATCTGCCGCACCGTGCGCCACTCCGCCTGCTGCGACCCGGAGCTCTGCCCCTCGTTGAGCCCCCTTTGCTGTCGAGTTTTCCCCTGCCGGCCTGCGCCTCTGCTCGACCACGAGCACCGCCACCATCGCTGCAGCCCCTGCGACGCCAGTTTTCTCTGCAGTTTGCACCGCACCCCTGCTCCGCCTCTGCTTCGGCGACCCGGCTCTATTCTGCCCGTGAAGCCGCAGCTGTTGCAGATCGGCTCCACCAGCCCGACGAAGCCGCTACTGTGCATCTGCCGTGTCTCCGCCAGCGACCCGCGAGTCCGAACACTTGCAGCACCCGAGTCCAGCTCCGCACGCCGACCGTCCCCCTGACGCCACAGCACCTCGGCGCCTACTGAAGCCGGATCCAAACGCCGGCTGCTTTGCCCATAACGCCGGAGCTCCGCCCCTACGCTGTTGCTGCCACCACCGGTCTGCCCGCCGCCCTTGTCGGAGTTGCCCTTGCCAGACCGATTGACCCGCTATCCTTGGCAATTCGCCACTAGCGAGCCGTGTCTGGAAAAGAAGAAAAAACATTAGGTAGTTTATTTATTTATTTATTTATTTATTTTCTTTTATAGCTTATTTCTTAGTGAAATTGTTCCTTTAAGTATATGATTGATATTTCAACATGAATTAGCCTCTCAAATAAGGGATTGATAGTCCGATTTTTACGTCCAAAATCCGACTCACAATCCTTTACAAAATCGACAATTCGATCTCACGTATTGAGATTCGATTCGCGATTTAATTTTAAAATTGGTCAACCCGATCTCATGCGCGATATATGATTCGCCAATTTTTGGATATCAATCTTATCTTACTTGATTTGCTGTCATAGTGTTTGAGTCAATTTTATTTTCATAAAAGAAAAAATCCAAAAAAAAATTGAATTAGGATTAGGTTCGTTTTAGAATATTCCTAGTCGTTATCTTGCATGTTTAGAATTGCAATCTTATTTCGAATTTTTAAATAAAAAAATCCAAAAAGATGTGTTCATTTAGGATGTTAGTTTTCTTTAATTTAAATGGCATGTTTAATTATTTGGCAATTTTAAATTTCGAATTTTACAAAGAAAAATACAAAAAAATCATCATGCATGTATCATGTAGAATTAGGGCATCCTTGGCACGTCATTGCATATTAGGTTGATTGCATATTTAATTTTATTTAGATAGATCCTTTTAGATAAATTGCATTTTAGGTTAGAGATTACTTGGTTAAGATAAGATTCTAGTTTAAATTAGGATTAGGCTTAACCTAATCCCTAATACAAATTGAATAGAATCTTAATCTAGCTAGATAATCTTTGCATTTTTCTAATTTCGAATTAGGCTTAACCTAATTCCTAATACAAATTGACATGATTATTTTTTTTTTTTGAGTGTTATGTTTGTACTAGTATATGTGTGTTTCGAGTTGCCTATTACAATCTTATCATATTACTAGCACCTCACTTTCGCACTCACTAATTGGTATTAGAGCCATGCTTCCATATTGTATCAATACCAATCTAGTCCTAAATGTTTCAATTAAACTAATTTAGTTCTAAATCTCTTCACATTGTATCAATTTTGTCCGTTCGACCAATTCAAGCCAAAAATTGCTAACATGGACACCAAGTGTCATACGTGGCATGATTGACGCCAATGTTGACATTTTTAATAATTTTTTCGAATTTTTTTCCTTTCCATTTTCTTTTTGTTGTGGTCATCGCTAGCCACTAGCCACAGCTCACCTATGCAAGGTAGCCTTCGTCATCCATAGGTGAGGATCGGCCTCCTCAGGCCACGCTTGGGTGAGGGTGAGCACCGGTCATCTTGGTATAGCCAAGCGAGGCCTCAAAGATAGATTTGGCAAGGCTGACCCTTACCTAGGCCAGGGGCAGCCTTATCGTGCCTCACCTGATTGAGTGCAAGGCCTAAGGAGGTTCACTTGGGTGATGACGAGGCCTAATGAGCCTTGCCTTAGGTGAGAGTCAAACTCACGTCGAGGAAGTAGGCCTAGGCTAGGGCAAGGCTAGCCATCGCCTAGGCGGGGCTCGCCAGGCCTCACCCTCTCCTAGGCAAGGCTTGATGAGGCCAACCCTCGCTTAGGTGAGGCATGGCGAGGTCGACCCTTAGGCTAGGGCGGCCTCCCCAGATTTGGTGAGGGGGGCCTTGCCTAGGCAAGGCATGGTTGGCACTCGCCCTCACCTAGGCGTGGCCCAATAAGGCCAACCCTTGCCGGCTATGGCTATGGCCGGTGATTGGTGATGGCTATCAATGAAAAGAAAAGGGAAAAGAAAAAAATCAATAAATTCACAAATATTATTAAAAATGTCTTGCACAGCCAATCGGTCGATCATCGTCTACATTAGCAATTTCCAGCCTAAATTGACCTATGATATCAATGTGAAAATGTTTATGACTAAATTAGTTTAATTGAAAAGTTGATAACTAAACTAATACTAATATTTTGACATTAAAAAAAAAAAGAATTGATATCAATATAATATGTTTAGGATTTTTTTTTTGTACATTTCCCCTTGACAAATGGTATCACATATAGACGGTCAAGGATCCACCAATCTTCGCTCAAGTCTTTGTTCGTCTACCAAGTTGAGGTGAGTGATGATGTGATCGAGAAGATTTTGATGGATGGCCTTGTTCTTGAGTACTTTACATTTAATCAAGAAACTTGAAAGAGCTTGAAATTGAAGGATGTTAGCCAGTTGAAAATAACGATCCGCTGTTAAAGATTCTCGCTCCTCATTTTGTTGTCATCGCAAGTAACATGGTGTTTTTCGCGATAATAAGATTGAGAATAGTTGAAGCCTTGCGGTGATCCTTTTTGTTAGTTGAAATAGCAGCACTCCCATGAAAACTAAAAACTAAAGAGGATTACAATGAATGTCATGAGAATTAGCGTTGCAACTATCATCCACCAAGAGAAGCCAGTCAAAAGCAAGCACCATTTGAATTTTTTACCAAATTGAAAGTTATATTTTAACTTGCGACGAACTTGGAAGAAACTTGAAGTTGACTTTACCTGAGCATTTTCGGAAGCCAGTGCATATCTTTCAAAAAGAGGATTGTATTGCCGACATCAAATCTTTGAAATTGAGCAAATCGAACAAACTTCACAGAACCAAGTTGGAACAACTGAGTCGACTACCCATTAGCTCGCAAAAGAACGCCAACTGGGAGCCGAACTTCAGAAGCCATCGGTTTATTAAACTGAAGCTGAAATGGAAGCACACGCTGTGGCCCTTCATCAACCTCCATAGCTAAAAAGCTTCGTGAGCAGCTGAAGACGTAACGCCGGGGCTAGAACAAATCGCAAGGAGTGTATAGAAGGGTCGATGGAAAATGCGAGCTGAAAAAGAGCGTGTAAAGGATAGAGCTCGGAAAACCCAGAGGAAAACTTGAGGCTAGTTATGAAAGGATAAAGCTGAAGAGCGAGATGAAGAATGGAAGAGCGAGAGGGTAAGAAAGTCCATCGGAGTCCGAAATCACGTGGAGAAAATTGCAGAAGAGGAAAAAGCGAGAGAACAAGAGACAGATACATGATTACATTAGATTGCTGGGCGGGCCAAGCCAAGCCAGATTGTGCCATATGCCGGATGGAACTTGTTGTCCGGGCTTGTTCATCATAAAAAAAAGTATGTGATTTCAGGACGAGCCAGATTACCTAAGTGTTGGGTTTACTTGTAACCATAGTGGCCACCTTTCTTATGCATTCGTTATCAAATTGAGTTCTTGTCATCAAATTGATCAAGATCATAACGGATTGGAAACCACATATGCAAATTTCATTAAATTTGAATTAACAGAACGAGGATATTGAACATTTTTATATATCTTAGGGATTAAATTAAACATTAGATAAATTAAAAATTTATGGATGACATTGCTGTTGGGGTTTCATGAATCATATATAGGTAAATTTTAACAAAAGTACGAAACAGAAACAAAGATGATATATTTTTACATGATTCTCCAAAGGTGTTGTTCGTGCATTTTAATCAAAAATCTGAATGTAAAAGAGAGTTAAATGAATTACCTCTCGAAGCGTGCTTCAAACGAATTGGTTCAGATATTCTTCAGTTCGAGTCTCACAAACGTCGGACCTCTAGTTTAGACATACTAACAACAAACATCGAACGGAAGAGAGAACTATCGGATAATCATCACTTTGATCGTGCTAACAATCTCGTGAAGACAATCCGCCGTATTCTTGATGTTTTAGTCACGGCTTGAACTAGAAAGAATCTCTATTTGTCTCGTGTCTCAAAAACACAAAACAAAACACCCCTTTTCTCTCTATGTTAGCAGCCCTCTCTTCTATCCCTCGTTCAGCATTTTTTTTTTATAAAAATAAAACCGATCAGTAACGGTTGCTAATCGATGGACGATCAGGAACCGTTGCTGATCGTCCGCTGATGCACCAACGATCGTGCATGAGCAAACCACTGATGCACGATCTTGTGCAGGATGGTCAGCAAAGTGGTTTGCTGACCATCCATGCTTCGTGCGTAATGGTTAGCAACCGCTGACCATTACGCTTCGTGCATGTGCACGAATTTGTGCACATGCATGAAGCTTTAATTTTTTTAATTAGTTAATTAATTAATTAATTAAGTAAATGAATAATTAATTAATTAATTAATTCCCTTTTTTAAAAAATAAAAAGAACATAATTTTTATATGTACAATTGGAATACATTAACATGTATCCACTTTGGGCATGCGTGTGCATCATATGCAAGTAGGCTCATGACTATAATATAAATTAAATTAAATCTCATTTAATTTCATTTCAAATCGACTCAATTCGATTGTAGTAATTGCAAACACATTTGCAATTATATTTTTCTCTTGTTCCACGTTATCCTAATTGTTTATGTTGTGTGACATCTTTAGGTTCATCACTAAAATAGTAGTAAGACTTATACTAATGCATTAGTACTCTCAGAAGAATTAATTGTCCCGATTAATTTTTGGGTCCTACAAGCTATGATTGACATCTAGCAATATGTCATGGCTACCTAGATAGTGTGAATGCTTTAAGAACATAATGAACCTGTTAGCTTTGGTTACAGTGTAATTCAATCCCTCTGTCTTACTATGTCTCGATCAAATAAAAACTATGGAATATTTGTCGAGTCATTAATTCGATTATATGCACAAATCTAATTGACATGCATTTTACTCGAGACATAAACAATTTATTCTCGGTTACAACCCCGGCCGAGGATTTCAATGCAGTGTCATAATTAGATCGCATAAGACATCATTTTTATACATTGCATTTAACAAGGAGACAAATTCCATATTGCGTACATGTGTAACTTCGTATATGAACAAACTATGACCATCGGGTATAAAGATGGATCAATGACTCGGCATTACGTACGCCCGTGAACCATAGTTATTCGACACACAAGTTAACTCTGTGCCTCAAGTCTAAGGATTATTTACACAAGACTAAAGCATGAACAATTAGACATTAACCATGGTAAAAGCTTCCATGTTGCTAATCGTTCCATATGTGTCACGTTCAGTGATATTGTCTAATACAAACACTCGCATTCTTAACTCATGTATCACAATACCCAATGACTTGTGATTCATCATTCCCTTAAGTATTCAATACTTAATGGTGAAGTTAAGATCACATCGGTCTCAACAGGATTATTAATAGCCACTCAATAATCCATCGACTAGGAACGATTTAAAAATTCAGTCTAATTATGAACCCGTCACATATATTATTGACGTCTCGAGAATAGGTCTAGTTGCAACTGATCTTATAGAATTATTCATAAATATAAAATAATTGGACAAATGAATGAATACGTCATTACCATTAATTAAATAATAATAATGAAAGTACAACTGAAATCCCTAATATGTAACTATTACATAGTAGCTTTAGGGCATACATCCAACAATCTCCCACTTGCACTAAAGCCAACTTGTATGGTACCTCAAACCCATTTTGTCAATACGTCTTTCAAAAGAAGACTGAGGTAAGGCCTTAGTGAAGGGATCTGCCACATTTTCTGCTGAGGCAATTTTCTGCAAGGCGATATCACCTCTCCCAACAATTTCTCTGATGAGATGGAAGCGTCTCTCAATATGCTTGGACTTTTTGTGAGACCTCGGTTCCTTAGCTTGAGCTATCGTCCCATTGTTGTCACAAAACAATGTAATCGATTGCTCAATTGAAGGAACTACTCAAAGTTCAGAAATAAACTTCTTCATTCAAGCAGCTTCCTTTGCTACTTCAGAAGTAGCTACATACTCTGCCTCAATGGTGGAATCGACAGTTATGCTTTGTTTGGAATTTTTCCAGCTAACTGAACCAACATTGAATGTAAAGACAAACCCAGACGTTGACTTATAGTCATTATGATCCGATTGAAAATTGGAATCTGTATACACTATAACTTTAAATTCTCCTTCTCCATATATCAAGAATAAATCTTTAGTCATTTGCAAGTACTTAAAAATATTTTTGACTGCTATCCAGTGCTCTTATCATAGATCGGACTAATATCTGCTAGTAATACTTATAGTATGTGCAATATCAGGTCTAGTACATAGCATAGCATACATTATGCTTCCAATAGCAGATGCATATGGTATCTTTGCCATCCGCTCTCTCTCTCTCTCTCTCTCTCTCTTTTCAGGAGTGTTGGGACACATCTCCTTAGAAAGACGGATCCCTTGCCTAAAAGGCAATAATCCTCTCTTGGAACATTGCATGTTAAATCGTGTTAATATTTTGTCTATGTACATAGACTGTGAGAGGCCAATCAATCGTCTTGATCTATCTCTATAGATCTTGATACCTAAAATGTAGGTTGCCTCTCCTAAATCTTTCATGGAGAATTTCTATGACAAGAATAGTTTTATCGATGATATCATCGGTACATCATTCCCAATCAAAAGTATATCATCAACATACAAAACTAGAAATGCAATTGCACTACCACTAATCTTCTCATATACACAAGGTTCATTCGGATTTTTTATGAAGCTAAACGATTTGACTACCTCATCAAAACGGATGTTCCAACTTCTGGAGGCTTGTTTGAGTCCATAAATGGATCTCTTAAGCTTACATACCTTATGTTTTTCACTATTGGATTCAAAACCCTGTGGCTGTTCCATATAGATGTCCTTATCGAGAAAACCATTTAGAAAAGCCGTTTTGACATCCATCTGGAATATTTCATAATCAAGATGTGCAGCTATAGCCAACACAATCCGAATGGATTTTAGTATGGCCACAGGTGAGAAAGTTTCGTTATAATCAATTCCTTCTTTTTGACGATATCCTTTCGCCACCAGCCATACTTTGTAAGTTCCAATTTGACCTTCAGCATTCATCTTCTTTTTGAAGATCCATTTATAGCCAATTGGTATAATAAAATAAGGCAGGTCTATTAAGGTCCAAACTTCATTGGAATACATTGAATCCATTTCGGATTTCATGGCTTCTAGCCATTTACCAGAATCGATGTCCGACATTGCCTCCTCATAGTTTTTAGGATCACCAGGTTGATCATTATCATTCATAATGAATAATGGTTCAATATGATCAACCGAGTGTCTATAACAAGTAGGTGGGCGAGACATTCTCGCACCTCTCCTAAGAGGTTTGTATCAGAAGCTCCCATTGAATCAGAGATTGGTATCTGAACTCGATTATTTGGTACTTCATTATTTTTTTCTTGTAGGACTATTTTCCGCCCAGCACCACTTTATTGGACGAACTAATTCTCCAAAAAAGAAGCGTGCTTGCTTACCAAAATTCTTTGGTCTAAATGAAAATAGAAATAATATCTAAGAGTTTCCTTTGGATATCCAATGAAGAGACCTTGTTTAGATCCTGCCTCCAATTTTTCCATTTTCAGCTTTTTCACGAAAACTGGACAACCCCAAATCTTAATATGATTAAAACTAGGTTTCCTACTATGCCATATCTCATAGGGCGTAGTTGGAACAGATTTGGATGGCACTCTGTTCAGTATATATACAACTATCTCAAGGGCATATCCCCAAAGGGATATTGGCAAATCAGTGTAACTCATCATAGATCGCACCATATTTAATAAAGTACGATTTCTTTGTTCAGATACACCATTAAGTTATGGAGTTCCAGGAGGTGTCCATTGTGATAAAATGCCATTCTCTTTAAGATAGTCTAGGAATTCAGTACTAACGTATTCACCTCCTCGATCCGATTGAAGAGCTTTAATACATGTTCCTATTTGTTTCTCAACTTCAACCTTGAATTCCTTGAATTTTTCAAAGGATTCAAATTTATACTTCATGAGGTATAAATAATCATACCGTGACTGATCATCGGTGAAGATAATGAAATAATTATAACCACCTCTAGCAGTTTCATTAATTGGTTCACATATATATGTATGTATTAATTTTAATATGTCAGCAACTCGCGCACTTTGTCCCACAAAAGGCGCTTTGATCATTTTTCCTAGAAAACATGCCTCACAAGTTGAGTGTGACTCAAAATTTGAAGGATCAATGTATCCATCATTACTCAACTTGTTAATTCTTTCTTCTCCAATATGACCTAATCGGAGATGCCAAACATACTTTTTATTTAGACCGTCTCTAGGACGTTTATTAGTTATGGCATTTATATCAATTCTATTTTGCTTATTGATATTGGTAATCACATTACCGGACATTGTAATGGTATAAAGATTGTTGGTTAATAAGCTAAAACCAACACATATTCTGTTATGATAAATAAAACATACATCATCAGTTAAAAAAGAAATTCATAATTCCCTTTACCCAAACGAGGTATAGAGATGATGTTCATAACAGCATTCTTATAATGCAAACAGTTCTTTAAAACCAATACATATCCAGAAAGCAAACATAAACGAAAAGTCTCTATAGCTAATGTATCAACTCTTGCTTCGTTGGTAAATGTTAGGACAATCTCATTTCGCCTTAGCATCCTGCTTATTTCCAGATTCTGCAAAGACATACAAATATGTGAAGTTGCAGCAGAATCTAGAACCAATGAGTTGTATTCAGCACTGACCATAAGATTAGTTTTAATAAGCATAGACAACATATCTTCATAAGGTTGGTTCTTGGGCTTGACCTTCAAGCTCACGAGGTACCTCCTACAGTTCCTCCTCCAATGCTCTTTGACACCATAGTAATGACATTTCCCTTTATCAATCTTGGGTTGTGGTTGCACAATAGGTTTGGGAGGCCTCTTCCATTTATTCTTCTTTAAAACAGTCTTACCCTGTAAAGAAGAAGCCTTAGCCATAGCCATTACATTTGGTCTCATGTTATGCATTTCCTTCTTATAAATTACCACATGCCATGTAACTCAGCGAGAGTTTTCTCCATCTTATGCATGTGGAAGTTTTGGACAAAACCAGAGAAGGAATCGAGTAAAGATTGGAGGATCAAATCCACAGCTAACTCGTTGTCCATAACGAGATTCAACCTAGTTAATTCTTCAATATGCCAGATCATTTTCAAAGCATGATCATTAACTGATGATCCTTCAGCCATCCTCATACGGTACAATGCCTTAGATATCTCGTATTTAGATGTTCGACTATTCTCATCAAAGTATTCCTTTAAGTGCAAAATGATCGACCTAGCATCTTTCATAGATTCATATTTCTTCTGTAATTCATTGTTCATCGAAGCAAGCATATATAACCTAACTTTTAAGTAATCATCACGCCACTTATTATAAGTGACACGTTCCTCTTGGGTCTCACCCTCAGGAAAGGAGGTTGGCATCGTTTCATCAAGCACATACCCAATTTTTTCTGAAGTAAGAACAATTCTCAAATTCCTCACCCAGTCAGTGAAATTGGGTCCAGTCAAACAATTCTTGTCAAGTATAGAAGTGAGTGGGTCTGTAGTCACCATTTTTAGAGTAATAATATATCTGTTGCAGAAAATAAATTGTTAGCCGTTGTATCTTTCAAGGTAACTATTTCATTTTGGCCTTTAAATGAAATAGATTCTCACACTAAATTTATATTCGAATCACATACTTCTTAAGATGGGAAGCGGTAATCTTTGTTGAGTAAGGATTACTAGTGGGGATTGGAGTCCTATTAGTCCAAAGTCCACCTCACTTAGCAGTTATTGGTGTTCTATAAACTTAGTGAGTGAACCAACTTGTTCAACGCATCATATGCGAGTCCCAATCATAACTTTGGCCTCTAGACCATGAAAGCCTCACCTAACAGTTATTGACATCATGATCATAGTTAAATCTAACCTATCGTTTCATGTAAATATTGAAAACATAAATGATTTCCTCACCTGACAGTTAGTAGAAATAATTTGGCTCCAACCCCACAACATCACATGCATAATTGAGTGGTCAAATATTATAAATGGTAATTAACCCCTATGTATGCATAGCCGATTAGTTAACCACTATAATAATGGAAGGCCATGAGTCCGAAACCCGTTTCGACTTAATATTATTAATAAGGAGATTTGGGTCCTTATTAACGGTCTCACTTTGCACATTAACTAGTTTAACACGCACGATAACATAAACACAATAAATAAATAGATATCACATAACATCTATCCTATGTGGTGATCATGGAATTATGGTTCAATGGGTCTCGAGCCAAAGAGACCATTTATCCATTTTAATGTTTTAATAATATGGACCTTCTCTTCACTTTTTCTTCAATCTTTGAACTCTTCAAAGACCGGGCCCTCCAATGGCTCCTCCTCTCTTGTAGTATTTACATCAATAATTGAAATACTGAACTATACTAAAATTACATTTCATAAAAAATAAAATATAAAAGGAAGGACGCGGCCTCCATTTAATAATTACATCCCCAAAAAGAATACATGCAATCATCATACATTCATCCACACTACAATCACAACAATTAGGGATTTTTCCATGATTTGGAAGGCATAAATAAAATTATGCATTTAATCAAATTTAAAGCCGAACAACGCAAACCATGTTAAGAAATCAATATCGATGAAACAAATTTCACGAGCGTGATTCCGAATGGAAGTTGCGTTGTCAACTTTAAATTCACAATCACGAATCATTTATAGAATATAAACACAAAGTATAACAAGTTACGGACTTTTGATTCAAAATTGATTTAATTCTAATTTTTGCTTAGTTGATTAAATTTATCGCATAAATTAATCAACTTCTATAGGCCGCATAAGAGCAAGAGAACCAATTCTCTTAACAAAAAAATAAAATAAAATAAATTGGCCATTAGAACGCAAAAATATATTTGAACTATAAATCAATTAAACGCACGGAAAACACCTAAGGTTGGCTCTAATACCACTGTTAGGGTTTCATGAATCATGTATAGGTAAATTTTAACAAAAGTACGCAACGAAAACAAAGATGATATATTTTTACATGATTCTCCGAAGTCGTTGTTTGTGCATTTTAATAAAAAATCTGAATGTAAAATAGAGTTATATGAATTACCTCTTGAAGCGTGCTTCAAACGAATTGGTTCAGATGTTCTTCAGTTTAAGTCCCACAAACGTCGGACCTCTAGTTCAAGCACACCAATAATGAACGTCGAACGAAAGAGAGAATTATCGGATAATCACCACTTTGATCGTGCTAGCAATCTCGTGAAGACAATCTGCCGTATTCTTGATGTTTTAGTCACGGCCTAAACTAGAGAGAATCTCTATTTGTCTCGTGTCTCAAAAACACAAAACAAAACACCCTTTTGTCTCTATTTTAGCAGCCCTCTCTTCTATCCCTCGTTCAGCATTTTTTTTATAAAAATAAAACCGATCAGCAACGGTTGCTAATCAATGGACGATCAGCAACCGTTGCTAAACGTCCGCTGATGCATGAATGATCGTGCATGAGCAAACTGCTCATGCCTGATCTTGTGCAGGATGGTCAGCAAAGCGATTGCTGACCATCCATGCTTCGTGCATAATGGTTAGCAACCGTTGACCATTACGCTTCGTGCATGTGCACGAATTGCATGAAGCTTTAATTTTTTTAATTAGTTAATGAATGAATTAATTAATTAAGTAAATGAATAATTAATTAATTAATCAATTCCCTTTTTTAAAAATAGAAAGAACATAATTTTTATATACACAATTGGAATACATTAACATGTATTCACTATGGGCATGCGTGTGCATCATATGCAAGTAGGCTTGTGACTATAATACAAATTAAATTAAATCTCATTTAATTTAATTTCAAATCGAATCAATTCGATTGTAGTAATTGCAAACACATTTGCAATTATATTTTTCTCTTGTTCCACGTTATCGTAATTGTTTATGGTATGTGACATCCCCAGGTTCATCACTAAGCTGGTAGTAAGACTTGTACTAACACATTAGTACTCCCAAAAGAATTAATTGTCCCGATTAATCTTTGGGTCTTACAAACTATGATTGACATCTAGGAATATGTCACGGCTACCTAGATAGTGTGAATGCTTTAAGAACATAATGAACCTGTTAGCTTTGGTTACAGTGTAATTCAATCCCTCTGTCTTACTATGTCTCGATCAAATAAAAACTATGGAATATTTGTCAAGTCATTAATTTGATCATATGCACAAATCTAATTAACATGCATTTTATTCGAGACATAAACAATTTATTCTCGGTTACAACCTCGGCCGAGGATTTCAATGCAGTGTCACAATTAGATCGCATAAGACATCATTTTTATACATTGCATTTAACAAGGAGACAAATTCCATATTGCGTACATGTGTAACTTCGTTTATGAACAAACTGTGACCATCGGGTATAAAGACGGATCAATGACCCGGCATTATGTACGCCCGTGAACCATAGTTATTCGACACACAAGTTAACTCTGTGCCTCAGGTCTAAGGATTATTTACACAAGACTAAAGCATGAACAATTAGACATTGACCATGCTAAAAGCTTCCATGTTGCTAATTATTTCATATGCGTCATGTTCAGTGATATTGTCTAATACAAACACTCGTGTTCTTAACTCAGGCATCACAATA
Source organism: Eucalyptus victrix (assembly GCA_016097545.1). Lineage (NCBI taxonomy): Eukaryota > Viridiplantae > Streptophyta > Magnoliopsida > Myrtales > Myrtaceae > Eucalyptus > Eucalyptus victrix. The sequence goes on from CM027841.1 coordinate 26,442,905, forward strand.
CCCAATAACTTGTGACTCATCATTCCATTAAGTATCCAATACTTAATGGTGAAGTTAAGATCACACTGGTCTCAACAGGATTATTAATATCTACTCAATAATCCATCGACCAAGAATGATTTAAAGATTTAGTCTAATTATGAACCCGTCACATATATTCTTGACGTCTCAAGAATATGTCTAGTTGCAACTGATCTTATGGAATCATTCATAAATATAAAATAATTGGACAAATGAATGAATACGTCATTGCCATTAATTAAATAATAATAATGAAAATACAACTGAAATCCCTAATATGTAACTATTACATAGTAGCTTTAGGGCATACATCCAACAATTGCATCTTTGGCTAAAGTTCCTAGACTATTTATGTCTTTTTCCCTTTTGTTAGAGCTGATTCTTTGTTACAAAGCTAAAGCAACATCAACGGAGCTTAATATCTCAATAGAAGTACGCTTTCAAATTCACATCAATTGGGCTCTAATGACCTTGTTTTCACATTGGAAACATTTTCTTCTTCAATTCCAACAATCTTGTTGGGAGAATAGAAACTTTGTATAGTTACCAAACACATTATTTTACTTAGAAATTGTTTCAGGCAGTAGAAATAGAAAGGACTATTTTTGAAAAGAAATTATTTTTCGGTATAAAAATGTTACCATTTGCATCCTAAATTACTATCAAACGGGTTAGATTGTGCAAGCCAATTGAACAGTCTAGAGCTAACATCGGTATAACTTTCTTGCTTGGTGTAAACCTCGGAGTAGGATAGATGCTGATATGATGGTGAAGTTACATCAATATCCAACGGCCAAGCTATGACCACTAGATGTACTGGCCGAAAATATAAGGCTTCTTAGCTCCCTCTCTGCCTCTCCAAATAATGCCAAGAACAAAAGGGAAGGATACTTTGAATCCATTTTAATCTTGGTAAGTCAGATATACCAAATGAGGCCTAGGGTGGAAACAAGTGATGAATATGTTTTAATTAACCAATCAGCTCATGACACGTGCTGAATAATGCTAGCAAGTTTTTGGTTACCATTATTGGATAATAATATCTACAACCCATTGAGCTGGACTAGACAAGACATCACTTTAATATGATCATCCATAAAAATTACACAATCCGACATGTGGTGGCATTTGGCGTGCATTTGTGGCAAGTTTTTAGGAAATGGGCCGTTTGAGGACAAAGAGCGTGTTGGTGGTCTCTGTTTTTTGGATTGAGCAATGGAAGGATGTTGAACCGCAACTGAAATGTGAGGACTTGGTGGAGAATGGTGGCTAGTGTGGCTGGCCATGAACAAACTCAATGGGTGTTTCCTTGAACAACAAATAACTCTGACATCAAGTCGAGAATTGTAAAGAGAGAGGATTATAATATCCGTACATTATCAAATGAAGAATACAAGTATAGGGGGAGAATACAATTATACTTAAACACAACATATGTAAATTACAAGATACTTAACCCTAAGTAGCAATCCTAATATGAAACACAGACCACACTATCGCATTACAATTTATTGAAATGAAATTGCTTATTTATTTATTTATTTATTTTAACTCATGCCTAAAAGGTATATAAATGTAAGTTCAATTCACCCTCTGCCGCAACGGCCTAATCCACCGCAAACGCCACCCCCACCGCCCCCACCTCCTCCACCGCAACCACCGCCCCCACCTCCTCCATCGGAAACGCCACCTCCACCCCAACGGCCGCCACCGCCTTTGCGGCCGCCGCCGCCTTTGCGGCCCCTACCACCGTTTTCATTTTGAGAATCACCACAGGAAAATATAACAATTGACGCAAGGATCAAGCACAACACAAAGATCACTCCAGACTTGAGTAGCAGAAGATCCGCTCCATCATCACCATAAACACCGGGGCTTGCTAAATCGATCCAATTGCTCACCGTTGATTTCCTCATTATGTCCTGAAGAGAAGCAAGAACTTAACCATTGGCGGTGTCAATAGTAGTAGGAAGGAGACAATATACATGAGATGAGGGACCTTCAATTATATAGGGATGAGAAAAGTACGTCACTGTCAATCTCAAAAACTGAAGGATGAATGCAAGTTTTCAACCACCCAATTATTCCACATTGACGACTTTTTAATCCGGTTGTTAAGAAAATTGGGCGTTCATCATTTCATGTTGGAATTGTGATTAGCTTCATCAATTTCTATACTTCGCAATCTTAGCGGATGATTAAAAATCATGTGCGATTGCAAATTAGGAAATATATCCTAATTTGAGGACACGCCTATCACTTAAAGATATTGATTAAACGGAATAATCAAATCAGGCAACAAGATATTAAGTGGAATCAGATAACGATTATTACCTAATTCAGAGGATTTGTTCCCAAATTCGAATTGGTGCACAACAGATTGGATGGTGATTGGCAGTGCCCGAAACTCAGCGGTGGTGCATGGCTCAAGCGTCACTAAGGTCTTGGGTTGATGCTCGTGCGTATGGCTAGCAAGGACAGCTCGTGGTGGTTGACTCAGGACATCTCGTAGTCATGGTTTAGGAGGGCAAAATCATCGTCGCCATCATAACGGGAGGCTTGGGCTTGTTGTGACGCCTATTGGAACTATGGAAATGCCAAGAAACCTACAAGGGAAAGCGTCGGGATCTTGTCAAGATAACTAGTTACGGTCGAAGCACCAGTAATGCTGGTCTAGAAAGTCGGGGAATCATGGCAACTAGGATTCCAGGACTATTGGGCTCTCCTGTATGGCTGTGAGTACTGAGATGCGGAGTAGGATCCGGAAACTTGCTGGAGCCTCCATAACTTGCTGAAGAGCAGTTGAGATTACCGGACAATTCGCTGAAGGTAGATCACAGGACACGAGAAATTGTCAAAGACACTGCAATTGATGATGATGTAGATCTGTGTTGACCAGGTGGAACGGTATCCAAGCAAAGTGCGGTTGGAAACTATGGTTGTCAGCAGCTTAATATTAAAGACACGGCAACCAGATGCCGACGTTCTCTTATTGACAGCAGGTGCGAGGAAGCAGAAACAACATAGTCGTCACAGGATCAAGGTCAACTCTTCGTTGGCATGTGCACGAGGAAGACTGAGGCGAGATAAGCGCCACAAAGCAGATCATCGGAAACCTTTGACTTTTTGTCCTCCTTTCTGGTTGCCGTGGATCTCTCTATAGGGCTCTCTCTTTCTCTGTTTTTCTTTTTTAATTGCACGCGTGAATCCGAAAGAGCTTACTCTCTTTCTTTGTCTTTTTTTTTTTTTATATTGCACGCGTGATAGAGCTTACTCTCTTTCTCTTTTTTTTAATTGCACAGGTGAATCCGAAAGAGCTTACTCTCTTTCTCTCTTAGTCTCTCTGTATCTCCCTTCTTAATTGTGGCTGCCGTATTCAATGTGTCTTGGCCTCTCCTTCACCGTGAAACTTTAGTTGAGAATGTTGGATGTATGCTCTAAAGCTACTATGTAATAGTTACATATTATGGATTTCGGTTGTACTATCATTATTATTGTTTAATTAATGGCAATGGCGTATTCATTCATTTATCCAATTATTTTATATTTATGAATGATTTCATAAGATCAGTTGCAACTAGACCTATTCTTGAGATATCAATAATATATATGACGAGTTTATAGTTAGGCTGAATTTTTAAACCGTTCATGGTCAATGGATTATTGAGTGGATATTTATAATCTTGTTGAGATTGGTGTGTTCACCATTAAGTATTGGATACTTAATGGAATGATGAGTCACATGTCATTGGGTATTATGATACCCGAGTTAGAATACAGGTGTTTGTATTAGACAAGTTTATTGAATGTGACGTATATGGAATGATTAGCGACATGGAAACTTTTAGCATGGTCAATGTCTAATTGTTCATGCTTTGGTTTTGTGTAAATAATTCTTAAACTTGAGGCACAATGTTAACTTGTGTGTCAAACAACTATTGTTCACGGGTGCACATAATGCTGGGTCATTGATCTGTTTTTATATATGATGGTCATAGTTTGTTCATATATGAAGTTGCACGTGTGCGCAATATGGAATCTATCTCCTTGTTAAATGCAAGGTATAATCATGATGTCCTATGCGATCTAATTATGACACTATATTTAAATCCTCGGCCGGGGTTGTAACCGAGAATAAATTGTTTAAGTCTCGAATAAAATGTATGTGAACTAGATTTGTGCATATGATCGAATTGATGACTTGACAAATATTTCTTGGTCTTTATTTGATCGGAACATAGTAAGACAGAGGGACTGAATTACACTATAGCCAAAACTGATAGGTTCATTATGTTCTTAAAGCATTCACACTATCTGGGTAGCCATAACATATTGTTAGATGTCAATCATGACTTGTAGGACCCAAAAAATTAATCGGGACAATTAATTCTTTTTGGAGTACTAATGTGTTAGTACAAGTCTTACTACTAGCTTAGTAATGAACTTAGGGATGTCAAACATCATAAACAATTGGGATAACGTGGAACAAGAGAGAAATATTGTTGTAAATGTGTTTGCAATTATTGCAATAGAATTGAGTCAATATGAGTTTTAATTTAATTTGTAATATAGTCACGAGCCTACTTACATGTGATGCACTTGCATGCCCAAAGTGAATACATATTAATGTATTCCAAATGTACATATAAAGATTATGTTTTTATTTTTATTTTTAAGGGGATTGATTAATTAATTAATTAATTAATTAATTAAGGTGCTGCACATCACATGTGCGTTCTTTTTAATATTAATAACTAAAAAAAGAAAAGGAAAACGTTAAAGCTTCGTGCATATGCACGAAGCATTGTGCACATGCACAAAATCGTGCATGAATGGTCAGCGGTTGCTAACTGTTCATGCACGAAATCGTGCGTGGACGATCAACAACCATTGCTGATCGTTTGGTTTTTCTTTTAAAAATGCTGTTTTGGGACAAAACAAATGGTTGCAGAAAATAGAGAAATTTGAGTGTGTTCTTGTGTTCTTCGAGACGCAAGAAAAAGAGTGTTCTCTCATTCAGGCTGTGACTATAATACATCAAGGATACGGCGGATTGTCTCTATGAGATTGCTAGCACGATCATAGTGGTGATTAACCGAAAGTTCTCTCTTCCATTCGATGTCCATTGTTGGTGTGTCTGAACTAGAGGTTCGACGTTTGTAGGACTCGAATTGAAAAACATCAAAACCAATTCGTTTAAAGCACGCTTCAAGAGGTAATTTGTTTAACTCTCTTTTTACATTCATATTTTTGATCAAACCACACGAACAACGCTTTCAGAGAATCATGTATAAAATATATCATCTTTATTTCCGCTGCATACTTTTGTTTTATTTTACTTATACATGATTCATGAAACCCCAACAGTGGTATTAGAGCCAACCTTAGGCGTTTCTCGTGTGTTTAATTGATTTATAGTTCAAATATATTTTTGCGTTCTAATAGTCAATTTATTTTTGTTAAGAGAATTGGTTCTCTTGCTCTTATGTGGCCTATAGAAGTTGATTAATTTATGTGATAAATTTAATCAACTAAGCAAAAATTAGAACTAAATCAATTTTGAATAAAAAATCCGTAACTTTTTATACTTTGTGTTTATATTCTGTGAATGATTCGTGATTGTGAATTTAAAGTTGATAACGCAACTTCTGTTCGGAATCATGCTCTTGAAATTTGTTTCATTGATTTGATTTCTTGACGTAATTTGCGTTGTTCAACTTTAAATTTGATTAAATATAGAATTTTATCTTTGTCTTCCGGAACTTTAAATTTTGAATTTATGACTCACAAGAAAGGGTGGTGATTATGGAAAAATCCATAATCATTGTGATTGTTGTATGGATGAATGTATGATGATTATAGGTATTCTTTTAGGGGTTGTAATTATTAAATGGAGGCTGCGTCTTTCCTTTTATATTTATTTTTATAAAATGTAATTTTAGCATAGTTTAGTATATCAATTGTTGATGTAAATGCTACAAGAGAGGAGCCACTGGAAGAGCCATTAAGCCGGTGAGCTCTATGGGCCCGGTCTTTGAAAAGTTCAAAGATTGAAGAAAAAGTGAAGAGTGGGTCTATATTATTAAAACATTAAAATGACTAAATAGGTCTTTTTGGCTCGAGACCCATTGAACCATAATTCCATGATCACCACGTAGGATAGATGTTTATGTGATATCTATTTGTCTATTGTGTTTATGATATCATGCATGTTAAACCGATTAATGTGCAATGTGAGACCGTTAATTACGACCCAAATTTCCTTATTAATAATAGTAAGTCGAAACGGGTTTCGGACTCGTGACCTTCCATCATCGTGGTTTGATCCAATATTATAGTGGTTAACTGACCAGCTATGGATAAATAGGGGTTAATTACCATTCATAATATTGGACCACTCTATTATGCATGTGATGCTGTGGGGTTGGAGCCAAATGATTTCTAATAACTGTCAGGTGAGAGAATCGTTTGTGCTTTCAATACTTACATGAGACAATGAGCTAGAATTAACTATGATTATGATGCCAATAATTGTTAGGTGAGGCTTTCATGGTTTAGAGGCCAAAGTTATGATTGGGACTCGCATATGATGTGTTGAACAAGTTGGTTCACTCACTAAGTTCATAGGACACCAATAACTGTTAGGTGAGGTGGACTTTGGGCTAGGGGGACTCCAATCCCCACTAGTAATCTTTACCCAACAAAGATTACCGCTTCTCATATTAAGGAGTATGAGATTCGAATATAAATTTAATGGGAGGATCTATTTCATTTAAAGGCCAAAATGAAATAGTTATTTTGAAAAGTACAACGGCTAACAATTTTTTTTTTTGCAACAGATATATTATTATTCTGAAAAAATGGTGACCATAAACCCACTCGCTTCTATACTTGACAAGAATTATTTAATTGGACCCAATTTCACTGACTAGGTGAGGAATTTGAGAATTGTTCTCAATTTAGAAAAAATTGGGTATGTGCTTGATGAAAAGATGCCAACCTCCTTTCTTGAGGGTGGGACTCAAGAAGAGCGTGTTACTTATGATAAGTGGCGCAATAATGACTTAAAAGTTAAGTCTTATATGCTTGCTTCGATGAATAATGAATTACAGAAGAAGTATGAATCTATGGAAGATGCTAGGTCGATCATTTTACATTTAAATGAATACTTTGATGAGAATGGTTGAATCTCTAGATATGAGATATTTAAAGCATTGTACCGTATGAGGATGGCTGAAGAATCATCAGTTAATGATCACGCTTTGAAAATGATCTAGCACATTAAAGAATTGGCTAGGCTGAATCTCGTTGTGGACAACGAATTAGCTATGGATTTGATCCTTCAATCTTTACTCGATTCCTTTTCTGGTTTTGTCTAAAACTTCCACATGCATAAGATGGAGAAAACTCTTGCTGAGTTACATAGCATGCTGGTAGTTTATGAGAAGAAAATGCACAACATGAGGCCAAATATAGTGGCTATGCCTAAGGCTTCTTCTTAAAGGGGTAAGACCGTTTTAAAGAAAAAGAAATGAAAGAGGCCTGTCAAACCTGTTGTATAACCAAAACCCAAGATTGATAAAGGGAAATGTCATTACTGTGATGTCAAGGGGCACTGAAGGAGGAATTGTAAGAAGTACTTCAAGAGCTTGAAGGTCAAGCCCAAGGACCAACCTTATGAAAGTATGGTGTCTATGCTTATTGAAACTAATTTTATGGTTAGTATTGAATCTAGCTCATGGATTCTAGATTCTGCTGCAACTTCACATATTTGTATGTCTTTGCAGAATCTGGAAATAAGCAGGATACTAGGGCGAAATGAGATTGTTCTGACATTTGCAATGGAGCAAGAGTTGTTGCGTTAGTTATAGGGACTTTTCGTTTATGTTTGCCTTCTGGACATGTATTGGTTTTAAAAAAACTGTTTGCATTATAAGAATGCTGTTAAGAACATCATCTCTATACCTCATTTGGGTAAAGAGAATTATGAATTTTCTTTTACTGATAATGTATGTTCTATTTATCATAATAGAAGATATGTTGATTCTAGCTTATTAATAAATAATCTTTATACCATTACAATGTCCGGTAATGCGATTACTAATGTCAATAAGCAAAATAGAATTAATATAAATGCCATAACTAATACACACCCTAGAGACAGTCCAAAATAAAAAGTATGTTTGACATCTCCGATTAGGTCATATTGGAGAAGACATAATTAACAAGTTGAGTAATGATGGGTACATTGATCTATCAAATTTTGAGTCATACTCGACTTGTGAGGCATATCTTCTAGGAAAAATGACCAAAGCGCCTTTTGTGGGACATAATGCGCGAGTTGCTGACATATTAGGATTAATACATACATATATATGTGAACCAATTAATTAAACTGCTAGAGGTGGTTATAATTACTTCATTACTTTTACCGTTGATTAGTCATGGTATGGTTATTTGTACCTCATGAAGTATAAATCTAAATCCTTTGAAAAGTTCAAGGAATTCAAGGCCGAAGTTGAGAAACAAATAGAAAAATGTATTAAGGCTCTTCGATCGGATCGAGGAGGTGAATACATTAATACTAAATTCCTAGACTATCTTAAATAGAATGACATTTTATCACGATGGATACCTCTTGGAACTCCAGAACATAATGGTATATCTGAACGAAGAAATCATACTTTATTAGATATGATGCGATCTATGATGAGTTACACCGATTTGCCAATATCCCTTTAGGGATATGCCCTTTAGATAGTAGTATATATACTGAACAGAGTACCGTCTAAATTTGTTCCAACTACGCCTTATGAGATATGGCATAGTAGGAAACCCAGTCTTAATCATATTAAGATTTGGGGTTGTCCAACTTTCGTGAAAAAGCTGAAAATGGAAAAATTGGAGGCAAGATTTGAACAAGATTGCTTCATTGGATATGCAAAGGAAACTCTTGGATATTATTTCTATTTTCACTGAGACCAAAGAATTTTGGTAAGCAAGCACGCTTCTTTTCTGGAGAATCAGTTTGTCCAAGAAGGTGGTGTTGGGTGGAAAATAGTCTTACAAGAAAAAAATAATGAAGTATCAAACAACCGAATTCAGATACCAATCTTTGATTCGGTGAGAGCTTTTGATACACAACCTCTTAGGGGAAGTGCAAGAACGTCTTGCCCACCTACTCATTATAGACACTCGGTTGATCATATTGAATCATTATTCATTGTGAATGATAGTGATCAACGTGGTGATCCTAAAACTTATGAGGAGGCGATGTTGGACATCGATTATGGTAAATGGCTAGAAGCCATAAAATCCGAAATGCATTCAATGTATTCCAATGAAGTTTGGACCTTAATTGACCTGCCTGATAGTATTATACCATTTGGCTGTAAATGAATCTTCAAAAGGAAGATGAATGCTGAAGATCAAATTGGAACTTACAAAACACGGTTGGTGGCGAAAGGATATCATTAGAAAGAATGAATTGATTATGACAAAACTTTCTCACTTGTGGCCATGCTAAAATCCATTCGGATTATGTTGGCTATAGCTGCACACCTAGATTATGAGATATTCTAGATGGATGTCAAAACGGCTTTTTTCAATGGTTTTCTCGAGAAGGACATCTATATAGAATAGCCACGGGGTTTAAAATCGAATAGTGAAAAACGGAAGGTGTGTAAGCTTAAGAGATCCATTTATGGACTCAAACAAGCCTCTAGAAGTAGGAATATCCATTTTGATGAGGTAGTCAAATCATTTGGCTTTATCAAAAATTCGGATGAACCTTGTGTATATAAGAAAATCAGTGGGAGTGCAATTACATTTCTAGTTTTGTATGTCGATGATATACTTTTGATTGGAAATGATGTACCAACGATATCATCGATAAAACTATTCTTGTCATTAGAATTCTCCATGAAAGATTTAGGAGAGGCAACCTACATTTTAGGTATCAAGATCTATAGAGATAGATCAAGACGATTCATTGGCCTCTCACAGTCTATGTACATAGACAAAGTGTTAATACGTTTTAATATGCAATGTTCCAAGAGAGGATTATTGCCTTTTAGGCAAGAGACCCATCTTTCTAAGGAGATGTGTCCCAACACTCCTGAAGAAAGAGAGCGGATAGCAAAGATACCATATGCATCCGCTATTTGAAGCATAATGTATGCTATGCTATGCTATGCTATGCTATGCTATGTACTAGACCTGATATTGTGCATGCCGTAAGTATTACTAGCAGATATCAATCTAATCTAGGAGAAGAGCACTGGATAACAATCAAGAATATTCTTAAGTACTTGCGAAGGATTAAAGATCTATTTTTGATATATGGAGAATAAGAATTTAAAGTCATAGCTTATACGGATTCCGATTTTCAATCATCGGATCCTAATGATTATAAGGTTACGTTTGGGTTTGTCTTTACATTCAATGGTGACACAGTTAGTTGGAAAAGTTCCAAACAAAACATAACTGCCGATTCCACCACTGAGGCAGAGTATGTAGCTGCTTCTGAAGCAGCAAAGGAAGCCGCTTGAATGAAGAAGTTTATTTTTGAACTTGGAGTCGTTCCTTCAATTTAGCAACCGATTACATTGTTTTGTGACAACAATGGGGCGATATTTCAAGCTAAGGAACCAAGGTCTCACCAAAAGTCCAAGCACATTGAGAGACACTTCTATCTTGTTAGAGAAATTGTTGGGAGATGTGATATCGCATTGTAGAAAATTGCCTCTACAAAAAACGTGGCAGATCCCTTCACTAAGGCCTTATCTCTATCTTCTTTTGAAAGGCATATTGACAAAATGGGTTTGAGGTACCAGACAAGTTGGCTTTAGTGCAAGTGAGAGATTGTTGGATGTATGCCTTAAAGCTACTATATAATAGTTACATATTAGAGATTTCAATTGTACTATTATCATTATTATTTAATTAATAGCAATGACGTATTCATTTATTTGTCCAATTATTTTATATTTATGAATGATTCCATAAAATTAGTTACAACTAGACCTATTCGTGAGACGTCAATAATATATGTGATGGGTTCATAGTTAGGCTGAATCTTTAAATCATTCCTAGTTAATGGATTATTGAGTGGATATTTATAATCCTGTTGAGACCGGTGTGTTCTTAACTTCACTATTAAGTATTAGATATTTAAGGGAATGATTAGTCATATGTCATTGGGTATTATGATGCCTGAGTTAAAACACAGGTGTTTGTATTAGACAAGTTTACTGAACGTGACGCATATGGAACGATTAGCGACATGGAAGCTTTTAGCATGGTCAATATCTAATTGCTCATGCTTTGGTCTTATGTAAATAATCCTTAGACCTGAGGCACAGTGTTAATTTGTGTATCGAACAACTATGGTTCACAAGTGCACGTAATGCCAAGTTATTAATCCATCTTTATACCTGATTGTCATAGTTTGTTCATATACGAAGTTGCACGTGTGCGCAATATGGAATCTGTCTCCTTGTTAAATGCAAGGTATAATAATGACGTCCTATGCAATCTAATTATGACACTGCATTGAAATCCTCGACTGGAGTTCTAACCGAGGATAAATTGTTTATGTTTCAAATAAAATGCATGTTAACTAGATTTGTGCATATGATCGAATTGGTGACTTGACAAATATTGCATGTTCTTTATTTGATTGTGACATAGTAAGACAGAGGGATTGAATTACACTGTAACCAAAACTCATAAGTTCATTATGTTCTTAAAGTATTCATATTATCTGGATAGCCATCACATATTGCTATATGTCAATCATGACTTGTAGGACCCAAAAAATTAATCGGGACAATTAATTCTTTTGGGAGTACTAATGTGTTAGTACAAGTCTTACTACCGGCTTAGTGATGAGCTTAGAGATGTCACACATCATAAACAATTAGGATAACGTGAAACGAGAGAGAAATATTGTTGCAAATATTTTTGCAATTACTGCAATCGAATTGAGTCGATATGAGATTTAATTTAATTTGTATTATAGTCACGGGTCTACTTGCATATGATGCACTTGCATGCCCCAAGTGAATACATATTAATGTATTCCAAACGTACATATAAAGATTATGTTCTTTTATTTTTAAGGGGATTGATTAATTAATTAAGTGCTACACATCACATGTGTGTTTTCTTTTTAATATTAATAACTAAAAAAAAAAAACGCTAAAGCTTCGTGCATATGCATGAAGTGCATGATGGTCAGCAAACTGCTGACTGTTCATGCACGAAATTCATGCACAAAATTATGCGTGGACGATCAGCAATGGTTGCTGATCGTTTGGTTTTTCTTTTAAAAATGCTGTTTTGGGACAAAACAAATGGTTGCAGAAAATAGAGAAATTTGAGTGTGTTCTTGTGATCTTCGAGACGCGAGAAAAAGAGTGTTCTCTCGTTCGGGCTGTGACTATAATACATTAAGGATACGGCGGATTGTCTCCATGAGACTGCTAGCATGATCATAGTGGTGATTACCCGAAAGTTCTCTCTTCCATTTAACGTCCATTGTTGGTGTGTCTAAACTAGAGATTTGACGTTTGTGGGACTCGAAGTGAAGAACATCCAAACCAATTTGTTTAAAGCGCACTTCGAGAGGTAATTCGTTTAACTCTCATTTTACATTCAGATTTTTAATTAAAACGCACGATCAACGCCTTCGGAGAATCATGTATAAAATATATCATCTTTGTTACCGCTGCATACTTTTGTTAAATTTTACTTATACATGATTCATGAAACCCCAACAGAGAAAACTTCATCCGGTTTTTGAAGTTGACAAAACAGGTTGTGAAACAAGCATATGTTACTCAAAGGCTTTTGGCAAAGTCTGTTCTATCCCAGAATCACTTAGAAGGTCTATATCCCACTCTGACGGGTCCCGAAGTGACAAGGTCAAAATGAAGCAAGTCCACATCGTGACTTATCAAAATTATAACTCTAGACTAGAATGAAGACAGATTCAGTATATAATCTATAACTTGTCAATACAACATAAAATTATTTATTCCAATGCAAGCAAATCACATGTTACTTCACCAATGTATGCACGTAAGTATCTATTGTTACTCGTCTCTACTCAAAACTCATCTTGACTAGCAAGGCATACTCAGCATTAACTCATGGAGAACGAAATAATTAACTCATCCAATCACACCTTTATCCATCTGTCAAGGTATCTTCTACATTAGAAAAGATAAATGCTTCACCCTATAACTGCATGATGATGGCTGTCACATTCTTATTTTGTTTTATTTCCTCTATTTTTTACTGGGACCTCAAGTCCATAATACTGCATAACAGTTTACTAACCCTACGACATCTCAACTGCAAATTATAGGACCTCGTATCCCCTCAACGTTATAGACACCCGTCCTAGACAATACGACACTTGTCTTTTTCTAGAGTCTTACACATATACAAAAAAGTTTTCTTTCTAGTGAATAATTCATGAAGATCATTCACATGTATTTCATCATATGACATTGGCGCAATAAAAGCACATTAATCTCTTGGCTTTTTCCAAATAAATAGTGGCAACAAAATAATTTATATAATTTAATATACAACGTAGATAACATCAATTTCAAAAATAAATAAATAAATAAACTAGGTAACTGAGTAATCAAAGTTTACCAAAAGGACTCGTTCATGTTCCGCTAAAATAAAAGCAAGGTGCCTTACTTGATTTGAAGTTATAAGAGTACATTATATATATCACACTACTTAATTTCTATTTCAAATTTAATGACTACCTCTTTCTTAATTAAATATTAGGCATTATTTTAGCTGAGTCTAATTATATCATTACCAAGAGACACCCTGATTAATTTTGCCTTAATCATAAAAAATTACAACTATTGATCCATTAGAATTACATATCTGCTCCTACAAAATTCCCCTTTTTAATTTTTTTACCCCTAAATTCCCTTTTCTTTTCTTTTTTGGTAATCTACCTGTACTAATCAAATTAATTAGCTAAGGCAATTCATTTGCTATCTAATCCATAAAAAATATTTAATTATACTAAAATCATGCCTCATATTTTATAAAATTACCAAAACAACTCACATTTGATTAAGTCATGCAATCAAATCTATATTTTGACTAGTCACGTCAATTGTCTAGATCAAGTAATAAATTCTATAAATCGATTTAATCATTTATCATCATAAGATTTCTTATAATGAATGCCCCCAGAATTTTCATATTTAGCATATTAGGCTGCATTTGGTTGTATTTCTTTTTTTTGTTTTTAAACACTTTTTCTGTTTTTTTGTTCCTTTTTTGTTCTTTTGTTCCCAGGAACAAAAAAGAAACATAAACAAGAAACACAAATTTTGTGTTTCTTATTTCTGAAACACTTTTGAGAAACACTTATTTTTTTTCTTTTTTCTCTTATTTTCTTGTTCTTTTTTCTTTTGGCCGGTCGCCGGCCTCGGCCATGGCCGGCGACCGACCGACGAGGGCCGGCGGCCTCGCCGGTCGCTGGGTGAGGTCGGCCTGGGCGAGCTCAATCTCGCCCAGATCTGGCGAGGCCGACCTCGCCCAGCGGCCGGCGAGCCTCGGCCTCGCCTGGCGGTGGCCCGGCGAGGCCACGCCTTGCCCGCCGCTGGGCGAGCTCGGCCTTGCCAGATCAAGGCAAGGCCGACCTCGCGCCGGCCTGGGCGAGTCGGCATCGCCTGGCGGTGGCCCGGCGAGGCCGCGTCTCGCCCGCCGCTGGGTGAGCTCGGCCTCGCCGGCCGGACGCCGGCCAAGGCCTTGGCCGGCGACCGGCCAAAAGAAGAAAAAAAAATGAAAAAGAAAAAAAGAAAAAAAAAGGAAAAAAAAGAAAAAAAATAGAAAAAATTATCTAAATTTACCAAACATGTTTCGTTTATTTTTTATTCCCGGAACAAGTTTACCAAACGCGTTGTTTTGTTCAAAAATTGTTCCCGGAAGAAACACTTTTTTCTATTTCTATTCCCCTGAATAATTTTTAAACAAACGCAAACAAACGCACCCTTAGTACCCTAGCATTGTGCAATTACTAGTTTGCCCTTAAAGATTTTACACTAGTTATTTTAGGCCGGTTTGATTCCTTTTATTAGGCTAACTAAATAATCCACTAATTTACAGTTTAAAACGTAAAACTAAATTGTACAGTGAGCCGTTTTACATATGTAATTTTTGCAAATTTTCTCCTAGTCGTGTCGAAAACTACTAAAATGCCACTCTTAGATCTTCTTTTAATATTTTCACACTTCTCCCATCCAATTGAAATGAAACCTGGACAATTATTCAAACATATTATAGGTATGTAGAAAAGCCTTTCCATCCACTTGGTTAATATATTTTTATATTTTATTTCTGCCATACATCCGGCAATATTTTAATCTACGTAATTATGGATAAATGGATTTCTCATGCTCAATTAATAGAGATGGGCTGTTGTCTGTCCTAGATGGGCCTAAATGACCCTTGCAAACATTCTCAGACTAATAGGTTAAAGGCCAGCCTGGCCCAAGTAAGAACGTATTTTTTTAGGCCTTCCATCTAAATAATAATAATAATAATAATAATAATAATAATAATAATAATAATAATACTAATAATAATAATAATAATAATAATAATAATAATAATAATAATAATAATAATATTCAAGTCACCTGTATGATAGGCGGCTCCACTGGGCTCGTTGGGCCGCTAGCCCGTAACCAAGGCATGTGCATGCCAATTAATTATTCATGACGGACTTGCGAATTCCTGGGTGAAATTGAGCCATGGATCATGAAGCTCACAATTTGCTGCTTCTAGATGAATATTTATGCCTCAATATACCAAATTAATAAGGACATGATGGACCAGAGTTACTACCGTGGGACAGTGATTTACCAATGGATTACGTGATTTGTGGTGATGGAAGTCAATTGCAATATCCGTGCGATATATATGGCACGTTCATAGCCAATACATAGGATACTTTTGGGAAGTACTAGGCACTAGACAGTGGCGTAGGGTCTTCTTGCCTTGTGGCTAGAGCTTAAACAGGATATGAAACAAGAACTCATTGCGGATGTGCAGCGTAAAATCACCAAAATAATTAAGCACAAGTACATTAAAATATCGTTCATTGTGCAAATTGACGAAAAAAAGAGAGGAGGCTATGGTAAATTCACTCCTTTTAATTCTAATATAATGTGGAAAGAAGATTAGTATCGACATTCTGTATGATCTAGTACTCGATAACTGGAAATTTCAGCTAAATGTTAAGATTCTGTCATATGCTCAATATGGAAGTATTGTAGTGTTTATTTGATCTTGTAATCTGCAATATGAAGCTCTATACAAATGTAGCATAGAACTGTTCACGTGAAAAGATCAGTGTATTAATAGATTGTCTATAGAACCTAATTAATTGGAATCTTTCAAGAGCGGGAAACACTAGACTAGCTTGGGAGTTCTCATGGCTAACCCTGAATTTCGAAAATTATTCATCTAAGCAACTCATTGAGGTAAATAAAAGAATCCAATTTATTTCTCTCGCTCTAGTGGTGCAAAAAGAGCATCTTGTTTGCTAAATTGGATTACTGTAATGGGCTTAGGACTTACGGTTGTTGCATCGTACTTCTCTTGTTGATCATCGTGCAGCCCAACTAAATGAGAAGGCCCTTAAGAAATTGAGAAACCCTTGCTCACACAACTACTCGTTTCGACAATCGTAAGCTATGAGGTGAAATTGGTGGCCAACAATTAATTTCTAGGGTTCAAAAACCAGAATGTGATGAGGGTCAACTTAGCTTCGTTAGAATATTAGGGAATTACATATAAATAGAAGAACAAAAGTATTGTTGGACGGAGCCTTTTTTTATTCATGAATTAATTTTCAATAATAGGTAGATTTATAAAAGTTTATGCATTGTTTTATTTACAATTGGATGACAAGTACATGTAAATATTATGTAATTTATGAATTTGATTAAACACGGGGGTTCTTGGGACTATGTATATACGCTGAATCATGAAAGGTGCGTATAGAAAATGGATTCTAGCATCACTTAGTAGATTCGTGGCATACATACTCGGATTGGATCGGATGGAATGGAATGGAATCGAAAATTGAACCCAGAATGGATGAATTCTGACTGTTCAACACGGAAATTGTTCCTTCGTGCCAATATTCCTCATCCTGCCGAAAGGTTACTAAATTAAAGAAGGAAAAGAGAAAGTGGGGTAGGAAGAGCTGAATGTGAGATATGACAGGTCTCTATCAAGCTAACTAAATTAACGTCTGATCCAATTTGGACTCCACATTAACCTGTTGAAGCTGTAATAAATTGTCCTAATTACCATTTTGAGCTTTAGCTTTTTTGGCAATTAGGGTTTGTGCCTCTCACTTCGAATAGGCTGCTTTCTTCTTCCTTCCTCAGGCCAATACAAACAAAAAGGAGACATCTCTTTTGGCACATATTGTGTAAGAATAACTTTTTACTAGTACACCGAATCCAGAAAGAGAAAGGAAGAAGAAGTCATATACACAACCTCTTGCTGAAAAGCATGAGGAGTCTTTTTGTTTCTTATAGGTCAAAAGTATATGCATAGGATTCTCTAGGTGACCACATGGCAAATTTTAACCTTGATTGCAACCATAAGAACTTCGAAAGAATATTTAATTCAACACTCTCCAATAGTTTCAGTTGTGAAAAAAGAGTTTCGCAGCTTGTAAAAGTGTTTAGTAAACACTACAATAGCTACAACAACTTCAAAGTTATGGCAACTTACAATAGCTTTGGGAAACTAACTCACCCAATTTTGAAGTACTATGAATTTGAATAAATGTATAATTTATAGATATATTTCAACTTGGGGAGTGAGCATGGTTCTTAATTTAACCTGGGAATTGACCTATCCAGGTGAACCTAATAAGTTCTTCAATATAAAACCTTCGAACCGGCCAGGGCCGATTGGTCCCCTAGTTATTGCTCTAAAATGCCGTTTACTTAAAAGAATAAAAAGTAGCAGCCTTAAGGAGTGGAACCCATGACGTCATGCTATGAGATTAGCATGTATTTCCACTCAGCTACCAAGAGATCACTTGACATGAGCTAATCTATAATTCAATTTTCACACAATTCTTGGGTATAACTTGGGAAATAATATAGAATTGATCGGTTCAATTCCGATCAGTTATAGGCTAGTTACAAGTGTAATCAATTAGAAGACGTTTAGTAATTGTCTGAAAATTCTATTCCCAAAATAGAAATACATTTGATATGATCCTTAATTTTTTTTTTGTGACTCAGAATTTGTTTAATTTTTAATACTTTTATTTTATTTTTATCTTTTACTTTTTAAATAAATTTTTTATATAATTTATCATATTTTTAATATAATTTTATCATGTAATTTTATTATATTTTTAATCATTATATTATTTATTTATTTTATTATATAATCTCATCATATTTTTAATATAATTTTATTATGTAATTTTATTATATTTTTGCAACCGGCTAGAAGAAGAAGAAGAAGAAGAAGAGAAAAGGAAAGGAAAAGAAGAAAAGAAAAGAGAGAAAAAAGAACATGATTGGGCTTGATTATGGAATTATTCCCGGAAACAAAGAAGCAACATTTTTCCACTTCTTAATTTTGTTCTAATTCTATTCTTAGGAATAAATTTGTTCTCAAGAACAAAAAATTTATCAAACGAATTTTAGTTCTTTTTTTCTTGAGGGAACAAAAGAATAAAATCATGGTTGTTTACCAAACCCTTCAGTTTCCTGATTCCAAAAAATTGGAACAAGGACTTGTATGGTCAATTCCAAATTCTAGCATTGGAATCAATCCACCTTGAAACTCATTACCCCTTGGTTCAATAACAACTCTTCCAAGTAAGCGCTTAATTAAGTTTGCATGTAAGTAATACACATGACTTAGATTCTACTGATCATAAACATGATTCAAAGAAACTATAGCCCAAAAAAGGAGGCAATTGTGAACTCTTTGCATTTCATTGGCAAATGGAGTCATTATTGTCACCATTATTATTTAGATACATGTACAAGTTATGGTTCTCTCTTGGCCATCTACCTATATGAAGGTATTGAATTTCTAATGCATGCTTTCAACAAATGGCATTAGAATCGATGGTAGATTGGTGGACTTCCAATTCTAGGGGTGAATATCTTAAGAAAGAAATTTGGTGATCGACACAGTTTCTAGGTAGTGGGTGTTGTGATATAACAACATAAGCCTGATGACATATTTCATGGTTTGGTCTATAGAAAGAGACTGAGGATGAAGCTGAGTATTGGAGATTCTAATCGACATAGGTTGATGCAAAGGATATTTGGACTAAACAAGAACAAACCTAACACTAACCTCCTACATGAGGGGAAGATTGTTGAGATACACTTATAAGTTGTGTTAGAAAGTCCCACATCAGTAAATTGATATATTGTGGAGCAGTTAATATATATATCCTTGTTGACCAATAACTTATTAGCTTAATTTTTTTTTAATAGAGGTGAGTCCATATGAATATGTTGATTAACTTAGAGTTGGGTTCCCTCTTGGTCATCTCCTTAAATAAAGATATTGGATTTCTGTTATGCACTCTCAACAATTATACTCTTTATTATTGAAGGCTTACAACTCTATGGCACTAGGTAACTAATCTTGCAATGATATCTATGACATATGTTCCACGAAAGTCAAGGAATTTGCCATTGACTCAAATCAAATAGCGAATGACTGGCTATCAAGAATATGAAGTAACTTTGGACAAACATGACTCCAATACCGTAGCATAGTTTTATTTACTAGTAATGATTAATATCTATGGTCATTATCACAAGGAAGTATTTATGTAGATGTTACGCTGCAATTCATGAAATAAGTATTACCTAAACCTAATTAAATAGGTATTACATTACGAATTTATTCCATTATCTAGTTGAACAAGTCAATAATATCCATTGATCACACTTCAGAATATCCAGACCTCTTTTACAGCCCATTTTTTTTTTTTTTGGTCAGACATATAGATATTTCATTACTAATTAGTAGCTTTACAAAAGATCTAGGTTGTACAACCAGAAGCTAATGCTTCGGCAGCTACCAAATTCTGTAAGAGTAAAGGAGGAAAGATATTCCAGTTATGGGCCATATCTGATCTACCGTGGGCCTTGGCAACCCAATCAGCAACTCCATTAGCTTCCCTCTTGCAATACTGAAGACTGAAGTTAGGGCATAGAGAGAGCAGATGAGCAATCTCTGCGAACAGCGCTCGTTCTTTCCACGGGGGGTTCCGTTTCTCATGAAGAATCTCGAGCATTGCCAAGCAATCCGATTCGATGATGATGTTGGCCATGTTGAGTCCATGATGCAGCAGATGATTAAGAGCGCAAGCTAGCGCCTGTACTTCGGCTTGAAAGGGAGAAGTGGCGGGACATCGACGGGTATAGACATCGGTGAGTACCCCTTAATGATTTCGACTGATACACGCTACGTTGCCTTCTTGACTTCCTGGTTGATGAGATGCATCTATATTGCATTTTAGGTATCCCCGCTCCGGAGGTTTCCAAAGTAAAGCTGATCCTCGATCAGCCAGATGCTCTGTGTGCGATTCCTGCGTTTCTTGATGCTGTGCAAAAGAAATGCCATGAATCCGAGTCAGGGCAAGGGCATCGATCACAGCTCGGGTTGGATCAGGACGGATTCGACAGAAGATCCGATTGTTTCATTGGCACCAGATCTGCCAAAATACATGGGCGATGGTCTCCAATCCAGGTACCAGGTTAGTGTTGCTGGCTCTGTCTGAAAACCACTCATCAAGGCGATGAATGCTAAGAGGAGAAACTGGAATACTGATCTGCTGATGCTCCCATATCTCGTGTGTCCATGAGCAAAAAAAGAATAAATGTTCAATTGTTTCTGGAGAGTTTTGGTTGCATATGTGACAAATTGGATCAAAGGTGATGTGCCTAGCATATAGATTCGCCTTGGTAGGGAGGGCATTGTGGCATACTGACCATAAAAATAGACGGATTTTCTGATTTGTATTGATCTTCCATAGTTTGCGCCAAAGAAAACTGGGTTGTTGATAGGATGATGATGCATGATGATCCCGTGGCTTTACTGGCTTGCTGATAATAGTTCTATAGTTGCTTTTTACTGTATAATGGCCATCCTTCGTTGCTGTGCACACTATTTGATCAGCAGCATGTCGCGGTCTGATAGGGATATCCAATATTCCTGATGTGATGTTGTCGTTAAATAATTGGGAGATAAGATTAACGTTCCAGGTATGGTGGACAGGGTCAATAAGATCAGCCACCAGCCTCGGTTCGTCTCTTGTAGCTGGTCCTACAATAGGGCCAGAGGGTAACCAGCTGTGTTCACGAATTTTGATGTTCTTCCCATCCCCAACAGACCATCGTACATTAGGTAGGATGGCGTCCCTTCCTAAAAGAACACTCCGCCAACCCCAGGATGGGCGTGTGCCGAGTTCAGCAGAGTGAATATCTTTACTGTGGAAATATAATCCCTTGAAGAGACGGCACCATAACAAGTGTGGCTGTTGAAATAGACGCCATGCCTGCTTGCCAAGTAGCGCTTTGTTAAAAGCTAACAAATCGCGAAAGCCTAGCCCACCATTCATCTTGTCTGTCTTTAACAATTCCCAGCTTTGCCAATGCACCCCTTTCCTTTGTTTATCATTTCTCCACCAAAAATTGGAGATTTTCTGTTCAATCTTATGGCACAAAGATATAGGAAGTTTGAAAATGGACATCGCATACTGCGGAATAGCTTGTACGACAGATTTCAGTAGGATTTCCTTTCCCCCTTTCGACAGCAAAAGTTCTTTTCAGCCCTCAAGTTTTGCATTCACCTTGCCTAATATCCAGCTAAACATATATGTTTTGGATCGGCCCCAATCGGAAGGGACTCCTAAGTATTTCCCATACTTCGCTAAGATCAGGACCTTAAATTCTGCCGCTAGATTAAGCTTAAGACTCCAAGGACAGGATTTAGTAAAAAACATGCCAGACTTGTTCCTGTTGATTGCTTGGCCAGTAGCTAGACAATATTGGTTCAAGATATTGGCCAGATTCTGACATTCCATAAGTGTTCCTTTTAGGAAAAAGACCAAATCATCAGCGAAAAATAGATGAGAAAGAGTAGGACAGAACCTGTTAAGCTGGATCCCTTTGAGATGTCCCGTATTAACAGCCTGATGAATAAGGGAGGAAAGGACATTCGCCACTAAAATGAATATGTAAGGGGAAAGTGGGTCTCCTTGACGTAAGCCTTGTGATGGTTGGAAATATGGGAGTTGTTCCCCATTGAAACGTACACTGAAAGATGAAGTTGTGATACATTGCATCACCATACTAACCCAAGAATGATGAAATCCCAATTTAAGAAGATAATCCTGCAGGAAATCCCATTCAATCTTGTCGTAAGCTTTTTGCATGTCCATCTTGAGTAATGCATTAAAATGATGCTTCCTGATCCTTGTTTTAAATTGATGAATAACCTCCTGAACAATCAACACATTATCCTGTATTTGACGCCCCGCTCACGAAGGCTGCCTGTTCTAGAGAGATAAGATCCCCAAGCCATGGCTTGAGACAATTCGCCAATACCTTAGAGATAATCTTATATGTATAATTACACAGGCTAATTGGACGAAATTGATCTAGGCTCTCAGGGTGATTGATCTTGGGGATCAACACTAGCATAGTTTTATTAAGATCTTTAGGCAGAACCCCCGAAGAGAAAAACTCCTGAACTAAACGGAATAGATCATGCTGAACATTTGAAAAAGGAATCAAAATCTGACCTATCACATTGCTAAAAGCCTAAAAGCTACTAATAATATTCTTCATACATATGGTAAGAGGCTAATATTACTCAAACTCGATATCCAGCTCTTGCAAAAACTATTTATACTTTCATGTTTAGCACTATGTTATTGGCAATTAAAATTCAATAATTAATTGTTGCGCAAATGCCCAAAAAAATGACATCGGGACCCCTAGAGTGCCAAAAGTTGGTACAAATGGACACTTAAGTACCAAAGTTACGAAAGTGACATTTAAGTGCCAAAATTGGAGCAAAATTGATCATTTAAGTGTAAAATCTGCCCAAAATCTGGTTAAAATGCTGATGTGGCGATTTTCTAGCGAAGCAAGTGCAAAAAGATGTCGTTTTGATGCTGACTTTAATATAAAAATTAATTAAATGAAATTTAAAACTAAAATTATTTAAAACATCTAAAAATAAAAATACAAAAATTTAAAAAAAGGAGGGAGGCAACTAAGGGCTGAGCCCTCGCCGTTGTCGCTGGGAAGGGCCGGCGACGGAGGGGCGAGGGTCGACCGAGGTCGCCGAGCCCTGGCCAATCGCCTCCCTCCTTTTTATATTAATTTTTTACCATGTCAATATCAAAACGATGTCGTCTTTGCATTGTCTAGTCACGTTAGAATGCAAAATGACACCATTTTACAATTACTTCACTAGAAATTTGCGCACGTCAGCATTTTGGTTGGATTGCCACTTAAGTGATCAAATTTGCTCTAATTTTGGTACTTAATTGTCACTTTCGTAATTTTTGGCACTTAAGTGTCCCTTTACCAAAAAAAAAAAAAACTCTTAGTTATGGTTACTATGACACAAATATTCCAAATCTTTTTGTTTTACTGAAAACCCCTGAACTTAGCCACTATGACACAAATATCCCTAACTTTTTTTTTTTTTGTGTCCCAAGAAAACCTGAACTTATACATGTGCGATATACATACCATCTATTTTAATTCCATTCATGGTATATTTGCAGGATTTTTTATGACAAAAAAAAAAAGTTAGGGTTATTTATATCATAATGGGTAAATTTGAGGTTTTAGTGACATAAAAGTTCAGATTATTTGTGTTACAGTAAGCATTATTTGAGAATTTTTTTTTTTGTCTTAACCCTTAAATTTTCAACAATTTTTTTCTCCGGTCTTACCAAACGATTTTTCAATGGTTCAGTAACTATATTTCTTTAGTTTAACTGAAGATCTAGACTTTAGAGAGTACTCTTCACAATTTCTTTGGGATGAAGATTAGGGTCCAAGTGTCCCCGCACTACTGCGAAGCGCCTGCAAATGGACCATCACAAAGATCTCACCTCCCGAAAGTAAAGCTCTTCACATCTACAACATCTGCATCAATGACTAAAGTTTAACTGAAGATCTACAGAAGATCTAGAGAGTGCCTTTCACATTTTCCTCGGGATAAAGATTAGAGTTCCAAGTGTCCACGCACTACTGGGAAGGGCCTGCAAATGGCCCATTACAAAGATCTTACCCCACGAAAGTGAAGCTCCTCACGTCTGCATCAGCAGCATCGTGTTCGGAAGAGGGGAAGACAGCAGCGGAGTGCCGTATGCACCAAAAATGGAATCAAAATATCAGTAGAGATGGGGCCTTGAATAGGTTAAAATGGGTAAGATATGGATATCATTGTGGGAATCTTGAAGCAATCTTCTCCTTCATCTCTTTCTGGGGGTTTTTGTCTTTACTTTATGCAGATTTTTGTGTGTGGATTTTTTGACTCGCCAACTCCTGCTCATGGGCCCGTGAGCTAGTGCCTCTGGTTGACTTGGCTACTCGAGATCTTGTGGATTGTGAAGACTTTGTTCAAGAGAAGCTCTCTCACTTGCCATTGTCTTATCAGCTTTGTCGTAAAAGCAGAGGTGGCGAAATGAGTCGATGATCAATTCTTAACCCAACATTTGTTAGGCCACAATGTGCATGGGTTAGCGAGCATCTATTACATAAGGTTGAAATGTGATTTATGAAACATATCAAAGCCTTGAAATGAGTCTAATGTCTCTAGAATGAACCATTTTTGACTCGTTTTGACCAATTTGGCGAAATTGAAAATGCTGGTATTAGAATAAAAAAAAATGAAAAAAACCCTAATGAAAGGACCATGATTCTCACATGGACTTTGCCTAAGAACAATGACCTGCGAGCCATCCCATCCTCGACGATGACTTATTCACATCCTATCAGCCAACACACACATACATAGCCTGATGACCACCACAATGTTGGTAGCCTAGATGGTGACCACGATAAGATGATTGATCGCGTGCAATGACCACCTCAGAATGGTTATCGAGATTGTAGCGCACAAATCTACACAAGGCAAATTTTCCTTTTTTTCCCTTTAAAATTTCTTCGTTTTATTCTTTCGAACTTCTTTAGCCAACAATGTGATTTTCTAATCTAGACCTAACATTTTTGATTTGTTAAATTTGTGGAATTTACTGTTCTACTTTCTATATTTTGCACTGATACTAAAGTGAGGACGACAACACATAGAAGTGGTGATGGTGATGGTGATGGCAGTGGCCGTGGCCGTGGCAGTAGGGATAGGTGTACAAGGGTGGCAGTGGAAACATTTTTGATTTGTTAAATTTGTGGAATTTACTATTCTACTTTCTATATTTTGCACCAATACTAATTTGGATCGAGTTAGGGTCATTTTTAATGTATTGTATATAAATGAGTCCATTTAAATTAAATAGATCAATTTGATCTTTAACCTAAGATGACTCAATCCAAATAAAACTGGACTTAACCCAACCACCCCCCCCCCCCCCACACCACCCCCGCACACACAAAAACAAGACTCGAAACCAATTATAAAGAGTTATGTGGTCATTCCACCATGGGAAATATCAATAAAGAAGATGCAGCTCCCTTCGTGTCTTGGTATGAGTAGGGATGAAATGATAACGAAATGACGTCGGATTTCCATCGAATATTTGCCATACAATGTTCCTATGTGGTCGGTCGCTATCACGTAGTAACGATAAAACACATATAGGAGACACCTCAGCTTATAAACATGGCTTTTACGTAAAGGAAGCACGATTCGATATCGGGAAGTATTCACTATGTTCTCGATGACAATTAATATTGAAAAGAAGCAATGAGCTCCAATATGGGTTCATAAGGAGAGAAATGGAATTACTATTTTTAAGCTTTGTTTATTTCGTGAAAACTGTATTATTTTTGAAAATATTTATTAGGAAATCATTTTCTATTAAAATGATCATTATTTCCTATATTTGAAAAACTTGAAAATGAATTAGAAAATATTTTTTGCCGTTCAGTGTGAATAATCTAAACTTGCAAAAAAAAATATCAGAAAGTTTGAATGTTTTAAATTTTTAAATTTTCTTTTCTTTTCTTTTTTTCTGTTTGCTTCTCCCTTGATTGATTGTCAGCCATAGGCATGCTCAAGCTCAAGTTCATCCAAGTCCAATGAGGCTCAAGCTCATCAGATATCGACAAGCTAAGCCTCATTGACCTCGGGTGAGCTTCCACCTTACCACAGATCGATGAGCTCAAGGTTGTTTTGTGGCTGGTCGCTAGCTAAAGGAAGCAAAAAGGCAAAATAAAGAAAAGAAGAATAGGAAAAGAAAACAAAAACAAAAACAAAAACAAAAACAATTTTTTTTAAATGATTTTAAAAAAAATCAAAAGTAGCGCACAAGAGGAGAACATGGTTGGTCTAAGTGAAAGAAAGAGGAGAAGAGGAAATTATTTTCTTAGGAGAGGAAATCATTTTCCCCACTTTTGAATGTGTTTTTTTTTCTCCATTAATGAAAACTTTTTTCTTTGACCAGTTTATTTTCTGTGAAACAAATGCTAGAAAATCAGAAAAAACTTTCTCTTGGAAGTTATTTCTGTGAAACAAGTTGAGCTTTAAAGTATCTTGGAAGCTAGTTTGGAATAGAGCTATTTAGGAAAGTGTTAAACAGTGCTCATTTGGCACTCGTTAACGGTCATTGTTGGCACTCAAAAATTCGACGACAGACATTGATCGAGCTAAAGGGAAGATTTCAGATTAGGATAAGTCAAGGCAAACCAGAGCGATCAGTGAACGATTAGTGAGTTTAGACAGAGACCATTAGC
Source organism: Eucalyptus victrix (assembly GCA_016097545.1). Taxonomy (NCBI): domain Eukaryota; kingdom Viridiplantae; phylum Streptophyta; class Magnoliopsida; order Myrtales; family Myrtaceae; genus Eucalyptus; species Eucalyptus victrix. The sequence continues at coordinate 26,469,919 of CM027841.1, forward strand.
CATGCCACATCAGGAACGGATAACGTAAGCAGAGACGGTTACCTGAGCAGTCATCGAAAACTTGGGAGCGGATATGGATGGCAACAAGTATAAAAAGGAGAGTCGGACCAAGAAGAGGCACACGCAAACACCCGGAGAACTGGAATTTCTACTTTTGCACATGTCCTCCAGTGATTTCCAGCGGTTCATTTAGTCATTTGAGTCGTTAATTTTCCTTAGTTGATTCAACCTTCGCTCTTGTGCATTAAAAACCAATTATGTTGCCGTCAATAAATTCTTTTCGTCAGTATGGGAACCCAATCATCAAGTTCTCGTTACTTTCCTAGTGCACAATTGTCTGTCCATATCGAAGCACAGGGAGTGTGATGGTAGGTCAGGATCATTGATCAGTCAAGGCGCGGTGATTTTCATTGCCAAGTCGATAAATTTGAGGAAAGTGATTTTCGAGCGAAACAATCAATAAATTGCGCTTTGCGTTACTTTTTTGAAAATCATAAGTCGCTAGTCTTAACTAGTGCCCTTGGAGCATTTGTGACTTCAGTTAATGAGGTCTTTTACTTTATACGGATGAGAGAATAAAATAAGTAGCTTAGACGAAACTCGTCAAAGATAATATTTGCTGTTAACTTCGAGTTAGTCCCGTCAGAATGGATCATTAACCCGTTTCTTCACTCATATGAGTATTAAATGGGTTATAAATGAGTTTAAATACAATATGGGCATTAAGTAGGTTATAAATGGATCATAAATGGGTTGACAACTTATTTAGACCTAACTTAATTCTATGACTTGCTCTTCATTATTTATTGTTCTTGCTGAATCTCAGGTTTGCTCACTCTATACTCTCATCTTGGTTTGAATATGATTTTTCATAGATTGGGTTAAATGTTGAAATGTTTTAATAATATAAGTTGGGTTGGGTATGAGTCGGGTCGGATTTGAGTTACTAAACTTGCATGATATAAAAATCGGTTAAAACGGATTAAATAGGCTTATTTGGGTAAGACAATTTTTAACCTGACCCAACTCATCTGTTTGATGAGTTTACTTTGAATTCAAACTCTCCTAATTTATCTACAAAGATCAAGGGTATGATGTTGGCCAAATGATAACTAGCATATCCATGCACACCATTTAAGATGGTTGACTTAGTGGTAGACAACCACTTGTCTTTCAATAGATCATGATTCAAATTCACATTATGAGCGTACTTCTAAATAGTTTGTGCTCCATTGCCTAGTTGCTATATATACCTTGAAGGAGATGTTTTGTGATTGCTAGAATCTTGGTGGGGTTATAACAACCGGCTTACCAACCTCTAACTTTAGAATTATAAGTGATGCTAATTTAATCCTAAACTTTCAATTTGATCAATTTAGTCTAAAAAATTGTGACGATTTTCCAATGCAGTCATCTCGATCAATTTTGGCTAAAAATCGCTGATGTGGATACCAACTATCTTATATAGTATGATTGGCACAGAAGTTGATAATTTTAACGATTCTTTAAAAAACTTTCTCTCATTTTTCTTTTTTCCCTATTTCCCTTCATCGATTGTTGGGCATCAGCAATGGCTAGCCACAAGCAAAGGAAAAAAGGAAAAAAAATAAAAAAATTTAGAAAATTTAAAAATTGCAAAAATCGTTCACGTCAACTCTAATCGTGTTATGTAAGACGATCGATGCTGACTGGACTATCATGTTAGTGATTTTTTTTTTATCAAAATTGAGTGAAAAGATATAATTGATGAATGGTTAAAAAGTTTAGAATGAAATTGAAAAATTTAAAATTAAATTGGCTGATATACAATAGATGTAAAAATTTTTGGATAATTTTTCCCAAAATAGAACTTTCATAATGGGTGCTAGATTCTTAAGTGAACGCTCAAAGGGGCCTGCTAATGCTATTCTGAGCTGATAATCTCCCAACCCCTATAAAATAATTGTGCCTAACGAGGTTGGAGGGGTATTTGGCCTTGTCAAGAGCTGCTTGTAAACCAGAAATTAAATAGGCCATTCATCCGCACTGCGACGGAGAGTCATTATTGTGGCGTCAAGGACAGAGACATCTGTTAGAAAGACCCTCTTTGAAAGCACTGTCTTCTTTTGAGGCTATTACATCTTTTCCACATCTCACTTTTTTACTCAAAGCTTGCCGACCTTCTTACATGTACGTTATGGATAGAATTTGCCGATTTCAGACTAGAATCCAAAAAGGAGCAACGTTCAAAACCCTAACAACATAGATTTCTTTATAGGATAGAGATAGGAGATGTGAGCGTGGCCGCAATATTCAGTGCTTTGAAGGAAAAGGCCGAAGTGACAGCGTGGTGACCGGCGAGGGCGGCGGCGAGGGTGGGTGGAGGCATGACCGAGCAATGTAAGAGACAGAGAGAGATTTTTTATTGGGTTTTATTTGCAAGGACGTAAGTCATTATGTTGTAAAATATTTTAAAGAACCCTATTAAGAGTTTGCTCTAATTAGGGAAATAGGAAAGTTGGACACCTGGTGTTAGTTAAAGGGATAAATATATTCGAAATCCTAAACTTATCGCAAAAGTGCAATTAAGTCTTAAAGCTTTCAAAAGTATAGTCAAGTCCTAAAACTTATCAAATTAGTGCAATCAAATTATTTCATTAACTTCATCCATTTTAACAAATGGAAAATGTTAATAAGTTTTAGGATTTGATTGCACTAACTTCATAAGTTTTTAGATTTAATTGCAATTTTTGAATATTTCAAAACTCAATTATATTTTTGTAACAAGTTTTATGACTTCTAATATATCTATCCCTTAATTAAAATGTCATAAGTTTCTTAACTCTGTAAGCAAATTTATTTGGGCATGCTTGAGCACAAAGTGAGCTTTTGAATGTTGTTTTACTTCCCTTTAATGGTGTCAAAATTTCTTATTTAAAATTTAAACTCTTTGTTGGAGGAACATTATGTGCATGTAAAACTTATTGAATTCCCATATTTACACAATGTGGGAGAGTATTTCAGCAGTCTAGTGTGCAAATTGGTTTGAATTCTTTGAAGAACACACATATTGAAGAATGAGAAACCCCACACGATATAAACCTAGAGGGAGCATGGCAAGTTGGAACCTAGCCTTGATAGTATAGTAGAAACTCTAGACTAGAAGTTCGAAAAATTTTGATGAAAGGAGCCTATATGTACAAGATTATGACCATTGGTGAAATATTCTATCTAAGTTTTCTTAGATATCATGCTACTAGTCTTGATGCAAAGTAGATGTATACTCGTGCATTGTGTGGATTATCATACCATATATAGTCAAAATGGTGCATGAAATATATAAATTTAAATACGTGTTATATTAACATATCATTAGATGATAAAACTGTAAATATTTTGATAAATATCATACCAATTTTATTGGATGTTTCCAAAGATAGATGGATATGTAATTATTAGAATAGAAATTAATTAGTGTACAATAAAAAAAAAAAAACCAAGAACGTGATATGAACTATTCCATTTCATACATTATTTCCTATGTCAAAAAAGCATATGAGATAATCTCCATAGAAGCTTTGGTTTGCTAATTAAGAGGAAAACCTTAAGTTTTATTATGAAGTTATAGTAAATAATGTGCTAGCTTAGAGAGGGAGAGAGAAGAGCATTAATATTGCCTACTAATCAAAATGGCAAGGAAATCGCTCCAAAACTCTAAACTGTAACCTACTGAATACACATAGCGCAATCATTGAGACTTTTTTGGAAGAACTTGTTCTCATATCATATATAGATATGATAATTGCTTATTCTTCATGAGGAAAAAAGCAAAACAATAATGCCAGATGTGTCGATCTTCTCATCATTTGCTCAAACAAGCGAGATCTAATGCCAAGTGATGTGTCGATCTTCTCATCATTTGCTTGAACAAGTGAGATCCATACTTTTAATGATTGGCGTTTCCAAACATCCATCGAAACTTGACACGTCTTTGAAAAGCACGTTTTGTTAGAAATCTTAACGTCTCCCATGTTGCTACTAAAGAAAAGGGGCTCATTCATTCAGGACGACACAGAATACCTATCTTTGGGAAGGTTACATTTCATTTTAGGTCACAGTTATAGCAGCTAAAGGACAAAAGGGGGTGACGAATTATTCCCCATCCTAAAATTTACCCATCCATATCATCTTCCTAGATGCCCTAGATCTTGCCGGTTCTTTCCAGCAACACCTCCATCCGGAAATCGGGTCACGTGGAAATGAACTCTTGGTCGAGCTGCTCGGATGGAGATGGAGAAAAAGCAATCATTCGGGGGCAGGAAACGCCAGAGAGAGAATCATCTCCCTCTGGTCATTTCTGCTCCTTACGATTGATGTGTGACCACTGAGACCGGGCACTCCGAACCATCTGTTGGCGTGCCTTTGGCAGGAGGAGGTAGGTAGTGCTTCACGAAATACAGCAGAAAGTAAGTGAAGAGGGGAGCCGTGGCGCATCCGTACACGTTGATGCAGTATTATGGTCATCGAGTTCGCTTGGACTATGCATTTCCCCCTTTTTTTTCTGTTCTCTTTTCCTTTATCTAAAGACGTGGGAAATACGAAGACTGACAGCACATGGGACTCTTGTATTGAGTAGACCTTTGATTATCGCATGAGGAGAGAACTCGACTTAGATTAGATGGCTCAATGGGTTTGTTTTAGTGGTTGACGATTTGATCGCTAGTGCGTGGATTCCGTGAGGAATGTGAGTGAAAACAAGACTCGAGCTCAGGTGGTGGAATTCGAACGATGGAAATGGTATGTGGCTCGGGGCGCCTGATTTCTTCCTCAAGGTTTGATTGAAATGGATAGAGAATAAGACTTCGCTTAAAATTTGATCGAAGGACATAGTTGGGTAGTGCTCATCAAGAGCATTCCAACAAAACCTAATTCGCCTTCATTGGATGGTCGGATCTCAAAATTAAGCACTGCAACATGTGGCGCGCGTTGGTGCACCAGTAGCGGGGACGTAGGGGCACACAACATGTAGTGCTTCCAGCACCATCAGCCTAGCGTTGCGCTAGTGCCAGGTGGTTGGCCAGTTGCTAGGGCACTGTGGGCTAGCATTCGACGGCGATTAGGGGTGAGCATGATTCAAATGGCAATTCTTACTTTGGAATCGAGAGTCGTTTCCTAATGACTGGTTTCGAAAAATTGGAACTAGGAACTGCCTATTGATTTCATGGATTCACTCAGTAACTGAACCGCTATGAAAGTAATCCCACCAAGCTTCACACATCTAGTGCAACGTTTTCCAGTAAATAAAAAATAAAGCAAGAGGCAAAGAACTTGCCCATTCTTATTGGCAACATCAGAAAAAAGATTAGGCTCATATTGAAAATTAAGAGATGAGGCCGTGAGTTGATGCACATTGAGCTTGAGATTCGACGCCGTGAGTGAGAGATAGAGAGACGATTTAGATGAGATGAAAGTGAGACAAGATACTCAACCAATAGATGTTGAGTTTCAAATTAAAAATTTAGGGTTTTCAATTTTCTTATATTCTTCTTGTTGAAAATTATATTACTGATTCGGTTTGAACATGAGGTGTTAGAAAAAGTTAATGAAAATAAATAAATCTGTTTGGGACGTGCAAGTGCAAATACTGTCCTTAAGGATAATTCTACCTCTTAGGGTGCGAAACTCGGTGCGATAGGCTTTTGGTAGCTACCTTTCCAAGATATAATAGACATTCTTCTATTTAGAAGGAACAAAAAAACATTATGTATAACCTAGTAAGGAGAAGGAAAGGAAATATTTTTTAAAGAAATGATATTCTCTCTTTCATTCAATATATATGTTAAGATTGTTTTATGAGATTTATTTTTATATTAAGACATAATAGAGCTGTTAAAAGAGCCATTGTAAAATAATCGATAATTTATTTGAGAAATAAATTAAATGTTACAAAGCTATTGAAGAGCGCTTATATGACTATTAATAAACCGTTATGTGACCGTTAAAAATGATGATGATTTTCAATGTGATCATAACTTTTATCAAAGCTATTATTGTGAATATTTCAAAATATTATTGAAATATCCTATAGAATAGTGGGTAGTTTCACAACTTGAACTAGGAATCGAACCAATATCCACTGGTACGAGTGGTCTAGACAGCTCTTGATTCCTTTATAAACCTCCAATACAAATGTAGAAAATATGGAGGTAACCGCCACTGGTAGCATCTCTCTCTCTCTCTCTCTCTCTCTCTCTCTCTCTCTCTCAAGAATGGTGGCAACAACTAGGGTACCAGAGGGTGATGGGTAGGATGAGAGTAGCAAGACGACGAGTGCAGAAGATATGAGTACATTGAGGTGTACAATTTAACTATGACTTCAAAAGTGGACGTCTCTCTCTCAATGGTGGCAACGACTATAGGGTAGCAAAGGGTGATGAGTAGGGTAAGAGCAGCAAGATTATGATTGCAAAAGATATGAGTACATTGATGTGTACAATTTAACTATGACTTCAAAAGTGACATCCATTACATCGAACCAATCTAGTTTTCAATAAAAAGATCATATCGAGTTATAATTTGAATATCCATACACTTAATTGGAAAGAAAAGAAATTTAATGGCCAACAATAGTTATTGTAACAAACATTGCCACCATGCTATGGCTATCACAGAGCAAAGTTATCAGGCCGATTAGACAGGTGATGATCGATGATCAATGATCTAGCGATTGACATGATTGTCGGTATCGATCAAAAGTCATGGTCTGTTAACTTACTTTTTGGGAGCCCCTTTATTTTATTTTATTTTCCTTTACTTTTGTCATTTTGGCCGCTGACATCAGATTGGCGTTGAGGCAAAGTCAACTTTGTCTTTTCGTTTCTGATATACATGGAAAATGTCGGCAAATCAAGGGCCACTCTTCCCTCGACCGCCCGTGGACATTACCGCACCTCACCAGCCCCTTCTCGCAGGGTCTCGATCCAGGGGGCCTCCCGTCGCCGACACGTGTCCTCGCCGCGGCCCCACCTCGACGCCGACCTCTCAATACCGACCGTCTCCGTGCGCACGTGAATCCGCACGCGGGCCCTCCGATCAGCTGGATCCCACGTGCGCCCGCCTCATCCGATGTCGTACCGCTGAGCTGGACTCCACGCTCCGGCCTCGGAGATTTTCTCGCGGGTTCACGCCTCTTCTGTGGTTTTCTTTCTTGGGGGGGCCCACGCGGGGGTCGAGAAGGTTCCACGTCGGCATCAGGAGAGGTTCCGCGCCGTATGTTTCGGGGCGGGGACGTGGGGACCGTCGGATCTTTTTCTCCGGGGGTTGCGAGATCGCAACGGCTCCAACGTGCGAACCAGAATGCACGGCCGTTCACGGCGGGTCCCACCCCGTCACATGAAGGGGCGCCGGCGAAGCTACGATCTCCATTCGAAGGCTGTCCGTGTCATTTATCACGAAAACGACTTTAACCACCTTCCTCTCCTTTTTTGACTCGATTTCTCCTTCTTCTTTAATTTTTTTTTGGCCATATTATCCTTTTTTGGCATTTGTACTCTTAGCCCGAAATTCAATCTTTTCTATTTCAGTCTTCCCTGAAATGACGTTAACCTCCCTTCTCTTATGGCCAGTGATAGATGATGAAGATGGTGATCGTTGGCTAAGGCGGGAAGGAAACAAGAATGGGTGGTCCTTTTGATTTCCGTGCAAAATCGAGTTTATCTTCATTTTTAATTGCGTACACTATGAATTTAATAATTCGTGGAGATGATAGTGGTGATCCTCAATTGGGGGAACTGGATCAACTTGTGGTTAAGGACAGTGCCGTAAGTTGTGTCAATTTAGTTGTGGGTATTTAATCCACCCTCACTCACTCTAGGCGTAGGAGATTACTATACCTGCATAACTGGTAGTAGCCAGAGTAGAAGTTCTGACATGGTGTCTACCTTCACCACCATGAGGCCCATGAATTCTATATTTATCTTTGTCTTTTTAATAGAGAGAGAATATAAGTATAGTGCGGGATCTCTCACCCCAAGGTGATTTTCCTGCCTATTTTCTCCGTGAGCCTTTTAAAGACCTGCTCAAGTCCAAACCTCCCTTCTCTTGTGGCTAGTGACAGATGATGAAGATGGCGATTGCTGGCTAAGGCAGGAAGGAAACAAGAATGTGTGGTTCTTTTGATTTCCATGCAAAATCGAGTTTATCTTCATTCCTAATTGTGTATGCTATGAATTTAATAATTCATGAAGATGGGTGTGGTGATCTCTTAGATTGTAATTGAATCATCTTTATTCATTGGGTTGTTTTCAATTATTACATTACAATCTTTTACAATTTTTATTGTTTTAGGTTCTTATATGAATTAGAGCTTTCTAGCCGAACTTTTTTTTCTTTTTATTTTATAAATATTCATTTTCAAAAGCTATTACTAATATGCCAATGTTTTCCGCTTTTTTCTTCTTCTTCTTTTTTTAAATACAAATATTTGGTTCTTAGAGATCTTTTCATCTTTTGATACGAATTGATATTTATTTAATTATGTACTTTGAAGATATAACTTTGAGTCCCTCATTGTTAATATTCAATTGTCTTTGATTCTCTTGGGGAAAAAAAGATTACTTTGCAACCATAAGGGAGGGAGAAAGGAAGGGTGGAGGGAGATGGTCGCCGTGGTACCAAGGCGCTGCGAGGTGGGCATAGACAATGATGTTTGACGGAGCGCACTAGCAACTGGGGAAGAAGAGGAAGAAGGACGGGACATAAAAAGGATAAAAAAGAAAAAAGAAAAAAGAATAGATTTCACTAACTTGGAAAGGTAAAAATAAAATGTAGCCCAGTCACAGGTCAACTGTTTTATAGTGGGTTAGTTTTAATAGATTTTAATAGTGAGTCGAATTGGTCGACTTTGGAAAATGTTATGTTTTGGGTAAAACTGCAAATTTTTACAATAAAAAATAAAACTTGCATAATCTCACTAAAAAAGAATATGTTCATCAAGTGGTTATGTTGACGTTTGTTCATGTCAAACCATGATTTCAATTATCCATAAGTGCAAAAGCTCTTCTTCTAAAAGATGCTTCAAAAACGGCTTAACCTAAGAGCCGGATTAGTTGAACCAATTCCACAATTTGGAACTAAGAACCAAACTAGTGCTAGGCTGCTTCTAGGTTCATGGAACCAAAAATTGAACCCGTTCTTCTTAGAATTGGCTCGGAACCGTTCAATCTAGGTCAGCTAGATCCGGTTCTTAAGTTGTACCACAGTTAATGCTCACCTCTATAGTTAGCATAATATTTTTTCCCTAGATAACACTCACCTCACAATATATGTTGAAAAAAAAGTCACGTGAGCTAACGTTGCACTTAACATATAAGAACACATAGAGCTTTCATGAACTAATTAACAAAAGGGATTATTTTCAGGGACGATATTAGAAAATGCTGGGTGAGCAGAGATTATATTAACCAAAAAAATTTTCTTATGCTCGGTACATATTACATCATTTAGATGGATATGCTATTTCTCTCTTGCTCAATTTATGTGATTGATGAGGCATTTTTGCATAGACATAAAAACAATGGAATATCCAGCCAAGCAATCAATTTTTGGAAACTATGATGGGCTCTAAACGTACAAAACCCTCTAAAGAAATAGATGTACCGAGCACATATTGTGCAACACATTAATTGATTAAGAGAAAAATATATCAATGATTGATGTACCTTTTTCTAGTTATAGCATGGATTTGACATGGGGACAAAAGTATGAGTCACAGTGGGGGCTTTACTATAGGAGGAGGGGACAATCATCTTAGCTATCAATCTTTTTCATACGGATTTTACCTTTGATAAATCATGATAAAAAGTTACTGGCCATATTATTAAGATATAGACATCCCACGTATCACAACTTTCATACAATATTCACTTAAATGTCGTAATATATATATTTTTTTAGCATTTGAGTATCATTATTTCTTAAAAACGTTTAGTTAAGTGCCACAATTTTTACCTTAACGCTCAAAAATTTTTTACAAGTAAGCGAGCACTTTAAGAAATTATGGCACAAAAGTGATTAATTGAAAGGTTATAATACTCATGTGACTGCTGTACAAAAGTTGTAGTATTTGTAATGCCTTTTCTTAATAATTAATATTATTATAAGTCAATATTAATATCTTTCCAAAATTTAATTATGAGTTGTCTTCTATGAAATGTTTCAAGCATTCACTGAATGAAGAACTTAGAAGAAAATATTTTCTAAAACTCGATCGAATGAACTGCCTCTACATAGTTCTTCTATAACTTGGTTTCCTCAATTTTAATCAAAGAAAATACAAAAATCATGCTAATGTTTCTCTTAGATAAATTTGCACCTTCTAGCTTCATAATCTAGGAACTGTATGTTTCTCTTAGATAAACATACTTGTTTTGGCCATCTAGTTTTTCCAACATTTTCGTAATTGAGTTAGACTTCGAGTTTAAACGGGAAAAGTACTCCGTCCTCACCTTTTAATAATTCATCTCCACCTCCCCTCTTTTTCTCAAAATACCATTTTGCATCCAAGATAAAACCTCATGGATAAAGAGACCAAATTAGCCTCCAAGAACATCCTACCTCTCAAAACCAACCACACTCGGTAACCAAACATTTATTGAGTCTAATCCATTTGCGAACTCCCACGTTTACTAGATGGGGTCATGCTTAGGCACTATCTGTAATGCTTTGATCAGCTCCACTTGGGTCAACCTTCCAAAAGTCGTATTCTCGAGTAACTGGACAAGATGGTGACCGTTTGGGAGCATGTATATATTTATTAATCACCCAATAGAACCTCATCCATTTGACGTGAAATTTCAAGATGTTGCATGTCCTAAGAAAGAAATTTTGGTTAGGCCAATCTTCCAGTAGCATTTGCCAATGGAAATGGACTCAACGTGCTAAGCATTTTTAAGCTAGGTAGGCATACTCTCAATGTCTACATTAGGCATATGTGTAAAGCGAATAACTTTTGTAAAAGAGACGCACGAACCATGTTGAGACACCTGTGATAAGAAGTGTGATCTGCTACAAGGACTGAGCACGAGCGCTCATGTTGGCTTGTGGGTTATCTTTTTCCTCTTGCTTCCTTTCCATTTGGGGATCAGACAGAGGCTCACATCAAAGATTCCATACTCAGTGTGGAAGAAGATGTTGAAGTCCACCGGTTTTGCAATCCGCGACCGCCCCCTGCTTAGCATTTCAGCTTGGATTTTTAGCCAAAAAGAATAAGAAGAATGAGTTCACTGTGAAAATCCGCAACCGACCCCTCATATCGTGTTAAGATTTTCGCAGTTAATCATCGATTAAAAGTTAAGTCACATATAAGTGTCCATAAATATATATGAAGTGTCAGTAAGCTGCTAAACAAAATCAACTCGACTACCAACTTGTCATGTTAAATAATCAACTAGTTTTTGGTTAATAATTCTCGTATAAATTACTGACCAACCTTTACTAGTTTTCAATAATTTTCAACTTTTCTATTGAGTTGCCATTTTTTTTTATGTACATTAATCAACAACCCTTCATATTTACCAACTCCCTTTTCGAAAAGCAATTAAGCTTAGTGTGACTCACTAACTTTCTCCCATTAAATTACGGCCTAGGCTTGAATTATCCATTCTGATTTGAATTGTTTATCTACGTCTAGTTTCTATCTAATTTTTCTACTTTGCTTATCATTAGTAATGCTTTTAATTTACTTATAACTTTTATTTGTGTTTCTTGGTAGTGCCTCAAATTTACCAACTCGTTTATGAAATTACCAACCTCAATTAGAGTGACCTAGCAACTTTTCTCTATTAAATTACAAATTAATTTGGGTTACCAATTCTCGTTTTGAGTTACTTAACTAAATGCACTTTTTTTTTTCCTAATTGCCAACTTTTCTATCTTTCACCAGATTTTATTGACATTTCTTAACAATTAGTTAGTTCTAGGTTACCAACTATAATTTGAGTTAGCTATCAACATTTTTTGGTTTTAAATTAACCAACTTCTCTTTTGGATTATTTGATCGGGAAAAGGTTAATAAGTTATACAAATAAAGGCAGTAATTGTATATAATAGTTGGTAAAATAGTAAAGAAATGTAAATAAAACTTAGTAAAAGATAAGAGGGTTTTCTTATCTTTTATTAAGTTTTACTTGTCAGAGACAAAAAGGTTTGTAATTTAAAACAAGCAAATAAAAATTGACAATTAATTTTAATGTGAGTTGGTAACGCCAAACTAGTCAGTAGATATCGTAGAAAAGGGTTGGTAAGCCGGGCAAATAAATAGAGAAGTTGATAAGTGAATATATATGTGTGTGTGGGCGTGCGCACACTCTCTATTGAGAAACTTAAATTAGAACTATAACTCAAAAGTAATTGGTAACTTAATCAAAGAAAAGTTTATAAGTAACATAATTTTTTTTTTATAAGTCCTTACTATAATTGGTTAAGTTAAGCCATTGGTGAGAAGGGTAAATAAAAGTTGGTAAAAGATTAGAAAAAATAAAAAGAAAAATTTCTTGTTGAGTCATAAATAAGAGAAGCTTGTAATTAAAAATAAAATGAAATAAACATTACTAAGCAACCCAAATAAGAATTGATAACGTAAAACTAGTTAGTATCAGAGAAAAGTTGGTAATAACTCTAATTGAGGTACACATTTCCTAAAATGTGTTGGTGAACTCAATAGGAGACTTGGCAAATTTGACAAAGAAATCCATGGTAAGCAACTCAAATTAGAGTTGGTAATTCAAAACTAAATATGGACTTAGGGTATGTTCATTTCGCGGAAAATGGACCATTTCCGGCAAATATTTTCTTAGAAGTCATTTTCCAGGAAAATGACAATATTTTCTAGTGTTCGACTAAAACCTGAAAATGTTTCGAAAAATAATTTCTGGTGTTCGGTAAGGAAAATATTTTTTGCTCCCCAGATTGGCGAGTATGAGCGTCAAGCTCGAGGCTCGCTAGATTGACGAGTGAGAGTTTGTGACGAGCACGAGTTTGAGATTGATGAGCTTGAGGTTCACTTGATCCGACAACTAGCCAAGAAAAAAGAATATGGGAAACAAAGAAAAAAGAGAAAAAAAGAAAAGAAAAAGAAAAAAAGAAAAAGAGAAGCAAAATGAAATTAAAAATAATTCGAATTAAAAAAAAAAAAAAAAAAAAGAAAAATAATTCGAATAAAAAAAAGAAGAAAAAGAAAGGAGAGAAGGAAATGAGGATTTGTAGAGGTATGAGATAAGAGAGATAGGAAAATGTTTACCACTTTTCAAAAGTGAAAAACATTTTCCCCCACTTTAGAAGACTTTTTTTCTTTGATGGAAAACATTTTCCCCAAGGAATTCATTTTCCGGGAAACGAACGCCGGAAAATCCGAAAAATATTTTCTCGGAAATTATTTTCCGCGAAACGAACGGAGCCTTAATTAGAGAAAAGTTAGTAATTCACACAAATAAATGTTGACACTTAGACACTTTCATAAAGCCATCAATAAGAAAGTCAAATTAAATTTGGCATACGATAAGGGAAGTTCTTTTTTTTTTTTTAGAGATAACAGAAATTAATTATTTCTAAACAAATAAATACTAATAACTAACTTAGATTTGTCAGGAGCACAAAACTAGTTTATTTCATCGGAGAAAAGTTGGTATTTACTCCGGTTAAGTTTGATAATTTCAAAAAAAAAAAAAAGATTGGTAAGCACCGCAATAAAAAGTGATAACTCAATGGAAAAGTAAGTGACTTAAAAATAATCAAACGCATGGTAGGTAACTCAATGAAAATTGATAAAAACAAGTTCGTAACCTACTAGAAGAAAAAGGACGATATGCAACACAGATAAAATTCACATTGACAAATATAAAGTTGAGGCGTTTGTAAGATAGAAAAATAAAAGGGAAAATGACTCAAAGCCACTTTAAACTTTTTTCAACTATTACGCAATATCCCTCTGAAATTCAATTTGTTACAATCAATAACACTTCCTTATTTTTTCTTTCGACTTTGGAATGCGCATGACTTTTAGGGGCACATCTATACTTTCATCTAACATTTGAAGGTAATCTCTCTCAAACCTTAATTGCTGTAAAGAAATGAAAAAGAAGATAGAAAATGGGAGAAAACTAAATAATAAAAGACGAGACGAAATTACTATTTTACCCCTTCATGTACTTTGCACATACTAACGTAAACTACAATTAAGCGTTAATGATTGTAACAAAAATGAAAGTTCGTAGGGTAAGGTGTCCCGATTAAAAGTTCGTAGGCAAATGTGTATTACCCCCAAAGATTGGGGATTGTTCTGTGATATTTCCTAAATAAAACTTTGTGAATGATGACAAAAGTTGTGAAAGTGAAAAACCAAATGAGCTCCGGTTAGTACATCAAATGGGAGTTGATAATTCAATTGGAAAAAAAATTATGGAGTCACTCATATAAATTTGGTAAATTCACATAAGAGTTAATAACTTTAAGGCATTGATAGAAATGCTAATTAAATTTGGTAAAAGAAAAAAAAAGTTGGTAAATTTCAAATTGTTAAAAAGAGTTAGTAATTCGCCTAAGTTTCAGTATTAATAAGTCATCAGGAAATTCGATGACAAGTTATTTTTTTTCACCAACAACGTTTGATGCTTACCAACTCTTGTAGAAATCTAGTAGCAAAAAAAAGAAAAAAAGAAAAATTGTTTTTGGAGATCGTAACAATGAAATTACATATATATATATATATATATATATATATATATATATATATATATATAGCACACGATTTTCAAATCTTCATCTTGATTAATCCCTACGAACACACGTAAACCATCTCTCTGTGTACATCAAATACGAAATTCCTCCATAAAGTGGCTAGTGTTCCCCCTAGAGTTTCTTTAAGAGGGTAGGAGACACTGATTAAATTCACCGCGTCCAAATGATTTCCTTGAGGCTTATTCTGATTCTTTGAACTATTATGCTTTTCAATTGAAGTAAAGAAAGATGAAACACTGACGGCCCATGTATAGTAGTAGAGTTAAATTAAATGGTGCATATGCATAGTTGCAGTCTGACATGATAACTCCCTAGATTTTCAGACAGTTTTGCTGTAGAGAACCGCTTATCCATTGCATCAATATTTTAACCAGTAATTTCTAGTAGCAGCTTTCAAATCCAACTTTTCCTTTGCGTTCTGTCAGCATTGTGTGCGCGTGCCTTTTCCATCTAACCCAGCCGCATATAAATTGGATTCTAACCATGCAAAACAAAGAGCAATCCCTCATCAACATTTGGCGAATCTCCTTCTAAAGCGAAATATCCACTCCCACACTCCCCATCATTTCTCATAGCCGGAAGACAGTTATCTCCAACTCCTCTATAAATTTGATCATCTCTTCCTCGCACGACCCTCTTCAACTCAGGAACGCTTGATTCATCGCATCTTCTAACTCAGAGAGAGAGAGAGAGAGAGAGAGAGAGAGAGAGAGAGAGAGAGAGAGAGAGAGTTTTTCATCTGCGCTTGCATGGAGATTATTATATCTGTCTTGCCGTGCATATTTCTCCTTCTCTCAGCACTCATTCTCTGGTACCCATTAAAGCTTCAGAAGCAAACGAAGGAGCTCAAAAGAATTGCTAAGCTACCTCCTGGTTCAATGGGTTGGCCTTATATCGGAGAGACACTCCAACTCTATTCTCAAAACCCAAACATCTTCTTTGCAACGAAGCAGAAGAGGTTTAAACTCACGCTTGCTTTGCTTTTCAATTTTGAATTCCCATTTTTCAGAATCCTTAAGAAACCATTAGAGAGATATACAGAACCGAACTGATTTGGCGTCATAACTCACAGATATGGAGAAATATTCAAGACCCACATTTTGGGCTGTCCCTGCGTGATGCTGGCGAGCCCGGAAGCAGCTAGATTCGTGCTGGTGACTCACGCTCACTTGTTCAAGCCAACCTATCCCAAGAGCAAAGAAAAGATGATTGGGCCCAACGCTTTGTTCTTTCACCAAGGGGAGTACCATACACGCATTCGAAAGCTGGTTCAGAGCTCGTTGTACCCAGAAGTGATCCGAAAGAAAGTCGCCGATATCGAGGCAGTAGCTGTTTCGGCATTGGAGTCTTGGGCTGATCGGAAAGTGATCAACACCTTTCATGAAATGAAGAAGGTTTGATTTTGTTCCTTTTTCTCTTTATTTTTCCCCCCACACAGGTTAATTTAAACATGTAGGATGAAAACGTGTTTCGCTGTATGATGTGCTTGTTTTCCCTTCTTTGGCTTAAGTGCGTAGCATCGAACCCAGTACTTTCTTTTGCTTTTTGTCCTTTGTCCTTTTTTTATTCCTGTTCATTTAATACATTACTTTTTGAGCTCATTCTTTATGGATTGATTTATTTTGTTCTTATGAATTTCTTAAGCACTAGGTTTCTCCATTTTATTTCACTACGTACATGCTTGCTTTGTCTTATTTTCTGTTGTAAAGTGAAATACTTATTAACAAAAGTATATACGCAGTTCTCCTTCGAAGTTGGAGTTTTGTCCATCTTTGGGCACCTGGATGAGTATTACAAGCAAAAGCTAAAGGAGAACTATTGCATAGTGGAAAAGGGTTATAATTCTTTTCCCACAAAAATACCAGGAACAGCATATCAAAAGGCCCTCTTGGTAAGCAATAAATCCTTCTTATGCAGTCCTATGATGGCATGATATCTACCTTACTGTACTTTCATAAATTTCCCATTTGTCTCTA
Source organism: Eucalyptus victrix (assembly GCA_016097545.1). Taxonomy (NCBI): domain Eukaryota; kingdom Viridiplantae; phylum Streptophyta; class Magnoliopsida; order Myrtales; family Myrtaceae; genus Eucalyptus; species Eucalyptus victrix. The sequence goes on from CM027841.1 coordinate 26,486,667, forward strand.
CATACTTTCACAAAGCTAGGAGGAAAAATAGTATCTACCACCCTACTTATGTGACAATAACGTCAACAAATTTAAAGTCAGTAATTTTTTCAACTTGGGGCTATTCGGCTTTTCATTAGATTCAGACAAATATGCTTTTGATCCACTGAAACTGTTCAGTTGAAAAAAAGATTCCATGGGTAAAATATGGACAAAGGGACTATTAATTTACCGCGCAGGCAGTGGAAAAGTGCGCTTCTAGCATGAGCCTCACGATAAATGCGCGCACTTGCAGAAATACTGGACCAAATCACTACTCAAATAGCATTGCTAGCGCCGAAAATGCATGTGGTTACACAACATCTATGTTCACTCCATAAATCCGTGCATATACGAAATAAAACTAAAGTCCCAAATGCTTCTTGTCACCCAAGGGCCTTTTCCTAATCAACTAATCAACTCCACACTTTTTATTGCATTTTGCAGGCAAGAAAGAGGCTCGGGGAAATATTGCGGGAGATCATAAGGTTGAGGAAGGAGAAGAGGATAGTGGACAAGGACATGCTGGGCCAATTCATGAGCTTCGAGCTCGACCGTGGTAGTTTGAGGGAGGATGAGGTGGTGGCCGATAACGTGATCGGAGTGTTGTTCGCGGCCCAGGACACGACGGCCAGTGTGCTGACATGGATCCTCAAGTACCTTCATGATGACCCGAAGCTTCTGGAGGCTGTCAAGGTACGTATCTCTATGTGTTGCTGTGACCACTTTTCGATTAGTGTAGGGCTTGTCCGTGGGTCCCCGTTGGAGTCGTACTCTTTGATTTGAAGAGATGTCTATTCTAGTCAATTAAAGATTGCTAGGCATGTGGTCTTTCGTAGTGAATCCTTATTCTGCTCGCAGTTTGTTTGAATAGGGTAAATTCTGCAAATTTTACTGTACATGAACAATAATTATTAGAACATAAGTGATACCCTAAAAAGATAGTCGTCTCGCACACCTATGGAGTTAAAAGGTTGCCCTCCCAGATTTATGTCATGCTTTATATTTAAAATTTTGAGAATCAGAGTCGAAAGTCTCGATTTCAAATGCATATTACTAAGTTTGGGATTCGATTTAATTTTCACTGATCTTATTAAGAAAAGGATGGCCCTCTAAGACATTTCTCAACCCTTTTTCAACAGGCAGAGCAAATGGCAATATTCAATATGAATGGTGGAGGAAAGAGACCCCTGACATGGGCACAGACTAGGAATATGCCACTCACTTACAAGGTATGCGCAGCTCAGATTCTTGAATCAGTCCTATATTTATACATATAGAATGTCAATTACTAGCTTGTTTAATCATCATTATTTTCATTTGATTTATTCGTATGCTTTTGTTCATGTGCTTTGGTGGAATCAGGTGATACTAGAGAGTTTGAGGATGGCAAGCATCATATCTTTCACTTTCAGGGAGGCGGTGGTTGATGTGGAATATAAAGGTGACATAATTAAATTTCAAGATGTGGTCATCTACCAAGATTTTATGAGAATCTCTCTCTCTCTCTCTGAGAATTGGTCAATGCCATAAATTGCAGGATATCTGATTCCGAAGGGCTGGAAAGTGATGCCACTTTTCAGGAACATTCATCACAATCCTGAATATTTCCCTGATCCACATATCTTCGATCCCTCTAGATTTGAGGTATGTATGTTTGTGTGAGTATGTATATACATAAAGCAAAAGCAGCGTAGAGGATGAGCTATACCTAACTTGATGATTCTTTTTTCTTTTGAGTTTTTATCACACAAGGAATATAGTCGGATAAGACTTTCTTGCAAAAGCTGATATAATTAAGATAAAACCCTGTTATACTTTACACTACATATTCAAATAGTAAACGCACATCTACTTAAGCTTGCAGTCGAATTTTCTGATGAAGCATGAACAAAAGTTAACTCTAACTTAAGTAGGCTCCTTATTTAACTAATCTAATCAAGTATGCGAGTTATTTTTGCACTTCCGTGACTGAACACGAAACCCTAATCAAATAAGATCTTGATGACTAAACTAAGGGAACACAAAATTGACCTAGAAACCCTGATTGCACTTATTTCCGTCAAAAGCTAATTCAAGAGTTTCCATTAATTTTCTGGTTGTGGGTGGATGCAGGTAGCTCCAAAACCCAATACCTTCATGCCATTCGGCAGTGGAGTCCATTCTTGCCCTGGAAACGAACTGGCCAAGCTAGAGATACTCATATTGATCCATCATCTGACAGCCAAATTCAGGTACTGTAAACATTAAATTAATAATATTTGTTTTTCGGTTTTCTTTTCCAAAATTTCTAATAATTTACTTTATTCCTTCTTTTGACATCTATCTGCATGTCATTGGTCTCTCTTTAATGAATGGATTAATTAATTTTTATGTTTTTGCGCAGTTGGGAAATCGTGGGTACTCAAAGTGGGATTCAGTATGGTCCATTCCCAGTCCCACAACATGGACTCCCAATAAGAATATGGAAAGATTGGAGCAGTGAAGCATAAGATGCGTCCCCTTAATTGGAACATATATGGCCTACCCCCACTTTTCACTTGTCTAAATTCTATTAAGTTCCTCCCTAACGAGTCCAATTTCCAATTATGAAAACTCACCCATTTTTTTCCGGGTGGGTAATATATTAAGAATTTAAGAGAATTACCATGACTCGGTATCACCCTGATGTAGTCAACTTAGATGGTTGGCAACTATCAGTTCATTTCCCTACTAATTTCGACCTGGAGTATGTAGCCAATGCAATGTAAAGTTCAATTAAATGGAACCTTTGGTTTCCCACCTAGAATCTTGATCCTAAATTTTTCCTTGTCGAATCTTGGTTAGTATTTCTTGCTCCATATCAAAAGCAAAGTATCAAGAAAGGAGAAACACAAAACGGCAATGTTGTACTTATGGTTGGAGACTAAAGAGAGAGGAACCTTTTTGATTCACTTCTTCGTGCCCGCCTTTTTGTGTCTAGAAATGTGGCGGTCTATGTCCGTTTAGGGTTCTGGTGGAGGTTGAAAATGACCGTGGATTCCCGTTGATTAGCATAGAGGTGGCCGGCATAAAAGAAGATATAGGAGATTAGGGTTTTTGGTAGATAGAAAATCTTTTAACGATTGAAAACTTTAGTGATATGACTAAATTTGAACCCTCAATGATGAATCGCCACCGATACATGGAGAAAACCAGCCAGCGAATAACAAGTGTATATACTTTTCCTCGACGAATCAAATTTGGAAGCAGTTGTAAGATTCGCCTCCTCATTAGGGAGAGACTGGAGGAAGCACGCTTGCATAGAGTTCAACAAATTTATAATGCTTTGTATCTTTAAGATGAATTTTTCACCTCAACATAATCACTTTGGATTTTATTTTTTATTTTTTATGTAATGATAAAGTAAGCTGATAAAATGAATACGTTATTTCCATTTATCATGGAATTCCATATAATCCCGCAAACACAAGCATACAACGCCAGTCGATGTGAGATTAAAGAAATAAGCCCCATGCGTATATGAATCAAACATGTGCATACCTTAGGAGAAAATAACCTAATTAGTTTTAATGTACGAATGCCAATTTAGTCATAAATTTTTTAATTCTGCTTGTTTTGTTCTAAACTTTTACGCAAAATCTTAATATTTAATTTGACCAACTTTTGTCAGAAGTCACCGACATAGTAATCCAGCGATTCTTAGCCATCTTATGTGGCACATCACAATATCAGCGATTTCTAGGCAAAAATTGACTAAAAGGATTGCATTGAAGTTTTGTGCAAAAAATTTAAGATTAATTTGGCAAAATTAGAAATTTTAAAATTGAATTAATACTTGTACAATAATAAGTTAAGAACTCATTGGACAATTTGTCCGAGAAAATAATGGTTCACTCACTTTTATCTTTCACGAAATCTCGTATTATAACATATACAGAAATCATTAAAACACACATATATTGTTCCTATAATCCCATTGAAGTACGGAAATATTGGAGGGGACATCTGCCCCGTGGCTAATCCCACTTACGCCAGTGCTGATTTGGTTCACGTGGAGGGAAGTCACTAGGAATGGCCGAGGATGAGAAACGCGTCCACACCATGTGATTGGAACACGAACAAGAGACCGGTAGGACTGTCCTCAACTTGGAGGGCAATGTGCAAAACGGCACATCCGAAAAATTGAAGCCGAAATGCTTTTGTCGGTGGTCCTACAAGTGATTTTTTCCTTTTTTATTATATAATTTTATTTATTTATTTGTTCATTTTCTTTTCTTTATTTTTCTGGGGAGAAATTATGTGATTCTGGGGGCGATTGTGCTGAATTTCTATCTTTTCCGGAGACTTCCAGTCCTGTGGAGTAGTTTTCAGTTCCTGCTCGTGCTCTTGCGAAATTCAGGAAGTCCACTATTCGAGGGAAAAGGTCCACAAAAATCTAATTACGGGATTTCGTCATTTGCCCATCCGACCATGAATGGACGATTCGTTCCATCGACAAACGCACCAGACCTGACGCGGCGTTTTCAACGTCCAATCAAGACAAAAGACAAAATCGCGACAGAATTATGGAGCAAGATAGGGTTGGCATCTAAGACAAAATCATATCGCAAGTTTAGGTATGAGAAGCTAGAAAAAATAGAGGAAAGAGATGGAAAATAGGCAAAATCACATTAAAAATATCATAATTTTTATACAACACTGACTTTAGTATCAAATTTTTTTGTCAGATCACTTAAATGTCAAATTAAAGAAAAAATTATCACTTAAGTGAATTCAGTGACAAATTCTAGCCAAAAGTCTTATGAGATTGTAACAATAAATCGTTTTTTTCTATTTATAAAATAAAAAAAAGAGTCCAACGTGGACTATGAAGTGGTTGGCTTAGCCCTAAACGATGTTGCACCTTGTCTTCTCTCAAACACACACATGAAAGGCTTGGCCTTGACAGACAGATCTACGAAATGACCCCATCTCCCTCTTACTTTGGTTGGTTGTTCAGAGTTGCCAGCTAGTCACCTCGCACTTGCTCGCGCGCCGTTTCTCTTTCTCACTCAGTTACTTGCTCGACCATCTTCATATCCTATCACTCCCTCGCTTAATTGGCACGGGAAAAAAACTAAGGCTCCATGATTGGAGGGAAAAACCAGGGCTTGATTCTTGTAGGGAAAAAAATTGGGCTCAGTGCCGGAATGAGAATCTCACAATAGGTAAAAGATTATGTGTTTGGCGAGATGTGTTGTTGTTTTCTGTCCACCGAGCAACAAAATTAGTCACTGTTTTATTCAATTTGATGTTATTGTGGGGACCTCATGTAAAGTTGTTGTCCTTACAGCGTTGTGGTCCTAGAAAATAATTTGTTTTTTCATCTTGGGGGTGACATTAGCATAAGTGACACTAGTGCAATCATTACTGCTAGCTATGGTGGCGAATTTGTTATTAGTAGCAATGAGTGACAATATGTTGGTGGAAATGTCGATATTGTCATTGTCAATGTAAGTAGGCTGCCATATAAAGAATTTGGAAATAAGTATACTAGAAGTGCCAAAAATTGTTACCGCGCTTACTTCAGTGCTAATTTATATTTTTGGATCACTTAAGTGTCTTTAAAAAAATATGATCACTTAATTGCCAACTCTGATTTGAATAATCGGAAATCTGACATAATTATATTTTATTAATTTTTTAGTCCTATGTGGCTCGCTAGCATGCCTAGTTAGCATATAACCTCTAAACAACATCGTCTAAAATTGTAAATAGTGATCTTTAAGTGCTAAAGTTTATTTGAAGTGATCATTTCAGTAATAGTTGTTGTTAAAAAGCAATCACTTTAGTGCCAAGCCTGCCACATGGAAATGCCACATGGATTGGACTTTTAAAAAATTTGCCAAGTGATATTATAATTTTAATTATAAATGCCACGTAATTAATTTGGTCAAAATTTCTTGCCGTTGACACTTAAATGATCGTTTTTTCTCCGATTTGTCATTTAAGTAAGCTAGCGAAAGCTTTTGGCATTAAAGTGAGTGCCGTACCCAACTTTTGATACTTTTGGTATACTTATTTCAAAGAATTTGTGAGAGAGTAGTAGAACAATTTGGATGTAGAATAGAAATAATGCATTAGAGGATACTAAGGAAGAATTTGAAGGGCAGTTTGAGATATTAGTATGATCATAATGGTATTAAGGAGCTTATTTACCATTAGGAATAAATGCATTGAAAGTCCTAAAACTTGTTACAAAAGTTTTCTAGACTTTTAAAAAATACAATCAAGTTCTAAAACTTAATAAATTAGTGCAATTGAGTCATTTTATTAACACCGTTAATTTGTCTAAAGAAAAATGCCAACATGATATCATTAAATAGATTTCTATATCCTAGGTGGCATTTTTTTTTTTACTTATTTTCTTCTCCAAATCTAATTTAAATTGGATTTTAAAACTAAAAAAGGCCAAAATTTTATTTTAAAAATACATTTTTTTTAAAGGAGCATGCAAGTATTCGTCAATGGGATGGGATGCTTCCGCTATTGCCCATCACTAGAGGGGCTAGTGACTTGGGCAAGTGTGGTTGGCTCTCGCTAGCCCCAGGTGGCTGTCAGTGTTACCCATATTTGGGCCTTTCTTAAGCCTAGTGAGGGTCACTGATGAGGCCTCACATGGGACTGGTGAGGGCGATGAGGCCTTGACTAGGCCTAGTAACGGTTGCTAGCCTTAGGTGAGGGCTAGTGTCATCCAAATTAAGGGGAGCATCACTTAGCAAGGGCCATCTTTGCTCAAGGCTAGCGACGGGTGGTGGCACCCTACTATTGGGGCATTGCCATTTTTTTTTTTTTGGTAATTTTTTTTTAAATAAAATTTTAGCCTTTTTTTTTTTAGTTTTTTAATCTAGTTTCAATAAGATTTGAAGAAGAAAATTTAAAAAAAAAAATACCAGGTAGGATAGAGAAATTAATTTGAAATGTCATGTCAGTATTTTTTATTAGACAAATTGATGGTATTAATGGTGATGTAGCTAGTATAAACACCTAGAGTAGGGTGAATAGGTGTAAAAATAATTTCTCGAGATACGGAAGCAATACTAAGCAACCGATAGAAAGGAAGTACTCTTTTGCTTAACCAAAATGAATTACGATCAAAGCAAAGTAAGGAGTAGGGAAGAGAAGATTAAACACAAGGTTTATAGTGGTTCAGCTTATCACAAGTCTACGTCCACTCTTCCGCACTGACAGCCTATCGGCTGGATTCCACTATGAACAAAAGAGATGCTACAGCACAGCTTTTCCTTGATTCCACAATGTAGATGTTCTACCACACTTCCTCAAGATTTCTCACAAATATAAATTCTCTTTTGCATACAAGTTTTCGCTCAAATGAATTGACTAAATAACAAGGAGCTTCAGACTTTGGAATTCTTTTATCGCGCACCTCTCGAACAACTTAGAACGTCTTCCTTATATACTCCTTTACGCCATCATACCCGTTGACACTTACCAAAGGAATTCCTCCAATCTACCCGTTTGACGGAATCAATTAGGAAGATCATTCGAGTTATTAAAGGAATATGACGATAGCCCATCAATCCTGTTCGCCCATACAATCAGGATCTCGGTTTCCATAAGTAGAACCTTCCACGAATATTTCGCCAATCAACGGATCCTTAATCTTCGAATCAATCTCGATCAATTAAAAAGATTTCGTTATGTCATATCCAGCCAAGAGATCTTCTCTAGTCGATAAGGTCATATCCTTAATAAAATATCCAGTTCTGGATAGCATTTCTTCAACGGATTAGTAACTGTCAATGAGGATAGACTTTGAATCTTAAGTCTAGCTGTTCGGAGGTCTTCGTACTTTAAACAACAGAACCTTCAAACTAGACCGATGGAAACGTTTTGTTAGCTTTAAAACATTTCAAGAAGATTTTTCCAACAATCTCCCCTTTTTGATGGTGACAAAACTTTCCCGCAGATTTGGATAACTTTGACTTGCAAAACATTTCTCAAACAAATATACATATCTTATAAAGATAAATGGCTAAATGAATAATACTAGAATCGCAACCACGTAAAATAAGTTAGTCTTGAATATGATAAAGCCATCCATAAGATATCAATAGCAATCCAATAGCAAATCAAATCCAAATTCACATCCGACACAAAATTAAAGTCAAACATCAATCCAAATCAAACAATCCAAACGATTAAAAATTCAAAATTTGATTCAAATCTTTCTCCCCTTTTTGTCAATTAAAAATGTTGAGAAGAAAATGGAATAAAGTCAAGATTGCTTGGGAACGCGACAAGCTGGAAATCTCCCATGGACTGAACGATCCCTTCCAGCCTTTTCAAGTCTTCCTTCAGTTGTGCATTCTCCTCACCCTTAGCATTAGCCTGAATTTGAACAGAGAGGGCTTGGATCTGATCTTTCAAAGAAACTGAAGAAACTTGACCTGCATTCTGCAAGCTTTGAACCTCGCATCCCAGAGCATAAATTTGACCGCGCATCTCCAAGAGAATATCCATAATTCTGCGAAAATCTGCTGAGCTGTCAGTCACGTCAAGCCAAAGACGATTTGCAAATGATGGCATATCTGAATAATCATGCAGATTTGACGATGAAGCATCATGTTCTTCTTCAGGAAAATGAGAGGCATGAATGTCTTCTGGGTCGGCTGGAGAGCGGCTGACTCCCTCACTGGTAGCAGCTAACATCCCTCTTTTCTCATTATCTCCCCTTGTTTCTATGCCTTCAGGTCGAGAAGAGTGTTTTTCAGGCTCTCCTTCCTCTTGATTCATTCTTTCTTCTTCTTCTTCTTCTTCTTCTTCTTCTGCTTCTTTTTCGCCAAGTGCTCTTTCTTCTTCTTCTTTTTCATCCCTTGCATCCTCAGCATCCTTTTCTTCTGCTTCTCTCTCCTCTGCTTCCTTCTCCTCTCTTTCTTTCTCTTCTCTTTCTCGAGTCCTCTATTCTGAGTCTTTCACTAGAGCAGAACGGCTCAGATGTTTCAACGCCATTGCAGAGATGGTGATGTCTTCCTCATCATCTTCATCTTCAACGATTAGAGCTCTCCTGTTCTTGGATGGAGCAACCATGGGCTCATTTCCTTTTCTTTTTGATGCATAAGAGATTTGATGAGACTTTACAGGAGTCTTCTCCTTAAATTTCTCCAACGCCTTGCTTAGCTCCTTCAAATGCATCTTGGTCATCATTTTTAATCCTACCACCATATGATCACACGATCGAGCACAAAGAATTTGTAGAGGTTGAATATTCAGATGTCTGAATAACTTTATCACAAGACTTGGATAAGGAAGTTGACCTCTGTCTTTCACCACTACTCTATACATATGGAATATAACAGCGTGAGGAAGAGAAAACTTTTTCCTAGTGAGAATGGCATACATCAGCTTTGCCTTTGAACTTGAAACGTCAGTCTTGGAAGTTGATTTCGGTCTGAGGCAATTGATCACAATCTTGTGAGGCAGAATGTTGAACGCACTCATCCTTAGGTAGGAAATCTTTTTCTCTGTTCTCCTGTCCTTAACAAGTTCCAATGTAGCACGAGTAATAGAAACTTTGATCGGTTGATATCTTCCTCTCTCAACCCCTAACACATCTGCCAGCATATCCATATCCACTACAAAGTCTTGATCTTTGACACTGAAAGAGAATCTATTCGCTTCCAGGAAACTAAGATTCGAATAGAAATAAGCAATTAATTCAACGTAAGATTCTGTGGTGTCAGAACAGAACTGCTTATGTTGAAGAAAACTAAACTTTTCCCTCAAGTTCACATTTACAGCATCCAGAAAATCAAAATCCACACTCCTGGGGTTTATCACCCCATGCTTCAGCAATTTTGAGTATAGATCCTTCTGTTCCTTCGATCTAAACAACTCTCCCCTTTTTCCTCGATTTTCCACCACAATACCCATCCTCGGTTGAAATTGACTGTACAATTTGTCATCATCATTCCCATCTATCGGATTAAATCCCCAATCACGAGGATCACTTGGGATATTTGTAAGGGATTCTTCTGCCACCCCTTTACGAGCAATTCCCAAACTTTCCATTTTCCGCAAAAAAGGTATATTCATTCCCATATCTTTTGCCTTTAAGAAAATCATCGATGTAGTTCAATGGAGTACGAGTCCCTTTTAAAGCACGATAAAGCTTATAAATGAAAGAGGGCCTTTGAACTCTTACAGGATCTGCGTCTTCAATGATTTCTTCCTCTTGTTGATGACCAACATTTTGAGGACTAGATGGTGGAGAATGACGGTGCTGAGAATGTTGTGGGCTCTATTGCTGATTTGAAGGCTCTTCTTCCTCGGTGAGATCAAAGTGAGTAGGCCCCTCACTCATTCTTTGTGGTCCCCTGCTTGCGATCCTCGAAGACTTTCTTGAAGACGACATCTTTCTCACTCTTTGAAAGATTCCTTGCTTAACTTTCCCAAGAAAAATGACAACTTTTTCGAAGATTAGGCAAGATAAGAAAACAGGAATGGAAGATCGGTTCTTTTTAGGGTTTTTGGAGAGTAAAGCGAAGAAGAAGCAACAGTGCATAATCGGTTAAAAAGGGGGCATACGGACCGTCACAAAGGAAAATAAAAAGATGTCTTTTCAAAATAACAGCCCTTTCCACGAAAATAGTCATTTCAAAAAATAACTTCCTTTTCGAAAACAAAACGTCGCAATAGTCATGTCAATTAAATATAGCAATAATCAAACACAGTTGACGATCGTACCTTTTCAAGATGAGATTCAAGAGAGAGAATAACTTACAGTCAAGGTTTGATTTCCTTATATCTCAAAATATTGAGTTTGGAGCGAATATTTTCAAATTGATTTTTCTCCAAAGGCTTTGTGAATATATCCGCCAGTTGGTTCTTTGAGTCAACATACTAAATCGAAACTTCTCCATTTTGAACATGATCTCTAATGAAGTGATGTCGAATCTCTATATGCTTTGCTTTTGAGTGAAGAATTGGATTTTTGGTAAGATTGATTGCACTGGTTTTGTCGCAGTTAATCTTCGTACATGAATTCTGCTTCTGCTGTAGAGAGAGCTACTGTACTCTGCTTCCTTGAAAACCAAGACACTGTCCAGCCTCTAAGTAGTTGACAGGTACCCGAGGTGCTCTTTCTATCAACTCTGCAACCGGCTAGATCTGCGTCTGAGTATCCAAGAAGAGTAAAGTCTCCTCTTTTGGGATACCATAGGCTGATGCTTGAAGTTGAAGCAATGTATTTAATAATACGCTTTGCAGCATTTAAATGAGATTCTTTAGGGTCTGCTTGAAATCTGGCACAAATGCAAACACTAAACAAAATGTCAAGTCCAGAAGTAGTAAGATAAAGAAGTGAGCCAATGATACTCCTGTATAGCTTCTGGTCGACTTTCTTTCCTTCTTCATCTTTGTCTATCTTCAAGGAACTTGACATTGGTATTTCAGCCTTCTTGCAATTGTTCAGACCAAACTTTTTGACGAGATCATTAGCATATTTTTCTTGATGAATAAAAGTTCCTTCCTTCAGTTATTTCACTTGAAGCCCGAGAAAGAAGGTTAACTCACCCATCATGCTTATTTCAAATTCATCATGCATAGTCTTAGAGAATTTCTTGCACAGACTTTCATTAGGAGATCCGAATATAATATCATCAACATATATTTGAACTAGCGCAAAAATTTTGTTTTGTCTTTTGATAAATAGAGTAGTGTCTACTTTATCTTTCACAAAACTGTTTTGAATTAAAAACTTACTCAGCCTGTCGTACCAAGCTCGAGGTGCTTGTTTTAAGCCATATAAGGCCTTTTTTGAGTTTGAATACTGAGTCTGGTTTCCTTGGGTCTTCAAACCTAGGTGGTTGTTCCACATAGAATTCCTCATGGATGAATCCATTTAGGAAGGCACTTTTGACATCCATTTGGAATAACCTGAAATTTTTATGACAAGCAAATGCAAGTAATAAATGAAATGCTTCTAACCTTGCTACTGGTGCATAAGTCTCGTCATAGTCTATCCCTTCTTCTTGCGTGTATCCTTTGGCCACGAGTCTTGCTTTGTTTCTTACGACCTTTCCTTTCTCGTCCATCTTGTTTCTGAAGACCCATTTAGCTCCAATAACTGATTTACCTTTCGGTTTAGGAGTCAATTCCCAAACATCATTGATACTGAATTGCCTGAGCTCTTCTTGCATGGCTTCAATCCAGCTTTCATCAGATAAAGCTTCATTTATGCTTTTGGGTTCTATTTCAGAAATAAGAGCCACAACACTAGACTCTTCGCGCCTTTTGGATCTTGTGCGAATTCCTTCATTAATGTCGCCAATGATAAGATCTTTAGGATGACTGGACTTATGCTTCCAGTTGCTGGTTAATTTGTCAGAATGATGATCACTTTCTTCACTTGAATCTTCAACAGTCACTTGCTACTGGTCCTTCAAAGTCTGAGCTGCTTCTTGAGATTTAGACTTTGTAGAGTCTGGAGCAAGTTCATGATCTTCAAGATGAGTCTGAATAGATTCATTTTGTATAGAATCCTGGAATTTGACATTCATTGATTCTTCCACAGTTTGAGTCTTTTTGTTGTAGACTCTGTACGCTTTGCTTGTGGTTGAATATCCAAGAAAGATGCCTTGACTTTTCTTCAAACTTACCAACTCGATCATTTGCATTTTTCAGTATAAAACATTTACATCCAAATGCATGAAAATATGAAATAATAGGCTTCTTTTCTTTGAATAATTCATATGGGGTTTTTTCTATAATAGGCCTTAGAAAAACTCTATTGATAATATAACATGCTGTAGAAACTGCTTCAGCCCAAAAACGTGAGGAGATGTTGCTTTCAATTAGAAGAGTTCTAGACATTTTGTTCTGGAGTATATGGAGAGGAGAACAAATGCTGAAAACCAGATTCATCACAAAACTTTGTAAAATCTTGATTTTCAAATTCACCTCCATGATTTGTTCTTATATTTGAAATAACATATCCTTTTTCGTTTTGAACCTTTTTAGCAAATTTTTCAAAGTAAGAGAAAGTTTCAGACTTACTTGCCAGGAAATACACCCAAGTAAATCGTAAGTAGTCATCAACGATTACTAGGCAATATTTCTTACCTCTAATGCTCTGTGTTCTAGTTGGTCCAAAGAGATCCATATGCAGAAGCTGCAGTACACGGTTAGTGGAAACTTGATTTATTGGTTTAAAGGAATTTCTTACCTGTTTTCCTAATATGCATGATGTACATAGGTTAGACTTTTGATATGATAAATTGGGTAGGCCACGAACAAGCTTCTTTGTTGAAATTTTGGCTATCTGCTTCATATTGATGTGCCCAAGCTTTCTGTGCCATAAGCTTGCTTCGTCTTGGATTGAAATTAAACATTGCGATTCATCTAGTTTCACATCCAAGAGGTAGATATTTCCATGTCTTCGTCCCATAAATGACTGAGTAGAGTCTTTACTGGTTCATGAACATATACCCTCTTGAAAGTAGATTTTGAAACCGGTATCACATAGCTGATTGACACTGAGCATATTGTAGTTGAGTCCTTCAACTAAAGAAACATTGCTTATTGTGAGGTTTCCAATTTTCATAGTTCCAAATCCCACAATTTTTCCTTTGCTGTTTCCTCCAAATGAGACTTTTCCACCATTCACTTGAACAAGTTTTATGAAGCAATTTGAATCTCCTGTCATATGTCTTGAGCATCCACTATCTAGATACCATTTTACCTTTTTCTTGATAGTGACCTACATTTAAAAAAGAAACTCAAACTTCCTTTGGTACCCATCTTTTCTTGGGTCCATTCGTGTTAGTATGATATGTGGTTTTTGCCCATACTTTATTGACAGGTTTCCAAACCATAGGACATTCTTTTTCAAAATGATCTACACTATTGCACTTTGAACATCTGAGAGCATTGCGACCTACTGATTTTACAAAAGTCCTTTTAAAATGATTTTTGTAAGCATCTCTTAAGGGTCTTTGTTTGATTCTTTCCTTCACTTTAGGAAAATCAATTAAAAGAATGGTTTTAGCAGTCATTCCTAAACCAGATTTATTGAAATAGGGTCTTTGAACAGAAAGTATTTTTTCTAGTTTCTCATATCCTATCGAAAATCTTTTGGAAATATTTGAGATATCATTTTTTAAGAATGCATTTTCTTTTGAAAGATTATCTTCACTTTCTCTAAGAGAAGAAACATTCATATCTAAACATTTCACATTTTCTTTCAAAACATTTTCTTGTTTTAAGGCAGAATTTTCCTTTTTGAGTTTGGAAATCCTTTTAAGAGAAGTCTTAAGACTAAAACACAACTCATCAATGTATTTAGAAACTTTAATAAGGATTTTGAAGTTACTCACCTCAAATTCACCGTCCGAATCGAGTCTGTCTCGGAGTTTGAATCGAATCCAATTGTGCCATCGACATATGTTGGCATAATCATCATCACTTTCTTCACATTCGTATCACTCCGTGTTTCGCTTTAAAAGCCTTTCGATATTTTTCAGCTTTTCCTTTCTTCTTCCTCAGAAGAGGACAGTTGGGTCTGATATGTCCCTTTTTCTTACATTCAAAGCATACTACATCTTTATTTGATTCATTATCTTCAACGAGACTTAGTCTCTTTGCTTTTGAAAACTTTGTTTCCTTGGATTGAATCTTCTTCCTTTTACGTTCAGCTTTCTGAATCTTTTTATCATGAGAGCAAGCTCCTCATCATCCATATCGTCTTCAGAATCTGCAACATCAGAATCATCATTGGATTTTAATGCAATGGATTTCTTACCTTTAGGGTCTTCGTCTTCATTGATTCGTTCCACTTCATAAGACTGAAGAATTCCAACCAACTCATCAACAGATAGTGGCATGATTCTTTGGGTCTCTCTGATTGAGATCTTTATGTGATTCCAATCATTGGAGAGTCCATACAGTAGCTTGTTTACCTTCATGGGATCAGAAATTGGTTGACCTTGATTTTTAAGACCATTCACAATATTTGTAAAACGTCTAAACATGTCATTTATAGATTCTCCCGATTTCATTCTGAAGGCTTCGTATTGACCGAGGAGAATGTTGATTCTGGTCTCTTTCACTCAATCGGTTCCTTCATAGGTAATATGTAATCTATCCCAGATTTCTTTAGCTGTAACATAAGAAGATATTCTGTTATATTCAGTAGGTGATAGAGCACAATATAAAGAAAAAATTGCTTTTGCATCAAAAGCTTGTCTCTTGATTATCTCTTCCTGAGTCATTTGACTAGACTCTACAGTATCTTTTCCTTTTTCTGAGACAGGTGCAGCTTTAGGAATGATTCCTTTTTCTATAACATCCCATTCCAAAGGATCCTTTGATCTTAGGAACGCCTTCATCTTGTTTTTCCATATGTTGTAATCCTTTCCATCAAAGTAAGGTGGTCTGGTATTGCTTTGCCCTTCTATTAGCCCTGGAGCCAACATACTAGTCATGGATCTTTAACTCTGAAGTAAAACACTTCAAACAAAGTAAGTACACAGGCTTTGATACCAATTGATGTAGCTAGTATAAACACCTAGAGGGAGGGTGAATAGGTGTAAAAACAATTTCTCGAGATACGGAAGCAATACTAGGCAACCGATAGAAAGGAAATACTCTTTTGCTTAACCAAAATGAATTACGATCAAAGCAAAGTAAGGAGTAGGGAAGAGAAGATTAAACACAAGATTTATAGTGGTTTGGCTTATCCCAAGCCTACGTCCACTCTTTTGCACCGACAGCTTATCGGCTGGATTCCACTATGAACAAAAGAGATGTTACAGCACAGCTTTTCCTTGATTACACAGTGTAGATGTTCTACCACACTTCCTCAAGGTTTCTCACAAATATAAACTCTCTTTTGCGTACAAGTTTTCGCTCAAATGAATTGACTAAATAACAAGGAGCTTCAGACTTTGAAATTCTTCTATCGCGCACCTCTCAAACAACTTAGAACATCTTCCTTATATACTCTTTTACGCCATCATACCCGTTGGCACTTACCAAAGGAATTCCTCCAATATACCCGTTGGACGGAATCAATTAGGAAGATCATTCGAGCTATTAAAGGAACATGACGATAGCCCATCAATCCTGTTCGCCCATACAATCAGGATCTCGGTTTCCATAAGTAAAACCTTCCACGAATATTTCGCCAATCAACGGATCCTTAATCTTCGAATCAATCTCGATCAATTAAAAGGATTTTGTTATGTCATATCCAGTCAAGAGATCTTCTCCAGTCGATAACGTCATATTCTTAATAAACATCCAGTTCTGGATAGCCTTTCTTCAACGGATTAGTAACTGTCAATGAGGATAGACTTTGAATCTTGAGTCTAGCTGTCTAGAGATCTTCAGACTTTAAACAGCAACCTTCGTACTAGATCGATGGAAACGTTTTGTCAGCTTCAAAACATTTCAAGAAGATTTCTCTAGCAAATGGAAAAACACAATTGCACAAATATGAGAATTTGATTACACTTTTTGAAAGTTATATAACTCAATTGTACTTTTGTGATAATTTAGGACTTCTGGTGCACTTATCCATTATCATTATCTTCATGGTGAGGAAGTTTATATATTTTGAGTATTTCAATGATAATGGAAGTGAGGGCATTCATGTATGACAAGTAGGATAAGGTATTAAATAGAATACTAAGGCTAGAGTTGGATTTGTTATAGAGGAAGGAGCATAGGAGAGGGAGGCAAGGCATAAAATTTGTGTGTTAGAGAGAGTTAAGCAAACAAAGGCATGTCCTTGAGAGTTTGGTGAAGACAGGTGAAGAAGAATTGAGTGTAGTGAATTGGGAAGTTGCCTTATTCAATGAATCGGATGATGGACCTTTGCCAAATATAAATTGCCCAGGTGATGGTGATGATGATGATAATGAGGAAATTGCACAATCAAGGCAAAGCGAGAGCAAATTATTTAAAAAAAAAAAACAAAACAATTTGTAGCACTTGGGTAATTGCATGAACCTCAACTTGTAAATATGGGCCAAGGAGATCCAGTGGCTAATGGTAGGGAGATTGAATATGAAGAAAGTGGTGGTGATGATGAGAATGATAACTTAAAAAATGATAATGAACATGATGAAGTAGCTATGCATAAAAGAAAAAGTAAGTATCCCTCTTATGATCTGATTGTTGTATGTCCTGTTTTGTGCATATCTATGAAATTTGATGATGCTAAATAATTCAGAAAGGTTATTATGAAGAACTCAATAGCTCAACAGAGGAGTGTTAACTTTATGAGAAATACAAAGGAATTTGTGAGAGTAAAGTATTCACAACGAAATTTCCTAGGGAAGATATATGATGAATTGAGAAAGAAGAACGGCTCATTCTAGGAGGAACATGCTTGTGCCATTGTATCTAGCAACAAAATGATAACTTATGCATGGTTGGCTGAGCACTTCTTAAACACTATCAAGGCCGAGCTAGAGATCAATGCATAAGAGCCAAGTAAAAAGGTGATGAGTACACTGATGAGTAGGTACAGGAAAGAATATCCATAAATATGGGATTATGCTGGGAAATGTAGGTTTG
This sequence comes from Eucalyptus victrix, assembly GCA_016097545.1. Classification (NCBI taxonomy): domain Eukaryota; kingdom Viridiplantae; phylum Streptophyta; class Magnoliopsida; order Myrtales; family Myrtaceae; genus Eucalyptus; species Eucalyptus victrix. The sequence goes on from CM027841.1 coordinate 26,504,247, forward strand.
AGAACTCAGTTAATAGAATATATGTATGTAGGTGCTAGTATGAACACCTAGAGGGAGGTGAATAAGTGTGAAGACAATTTTTCAAAAGAAACAGTAGAAATATTTTGCATCTAAAACAGAGTCTTAAAGACAACATACTTTGAGCAAGTTCAGACTTTAGTAGTTAAATAGAATTACGAACAAAGTAAAGGAGTTTAGGGAAGAGAATAATAACACGGAAATTATAGTGGTTTGGCTTATATCAAGCCTACGTTCACTCTCCATGCTGACAGCCTACTGGCTAGATTCCATTAAGAATCTAAAGAGATTTTATAGCCTTGTGATCTCAACTTCACAGTGAAGAGTCTCTACTGGTCTCTCATGAAGTCTCACTAAGTGTTTCTCTATTTTATATACAACTTTGAGCTTAGTATTTGGAGTAACAAGGAAATGGAAAGCTTCAGAATTTGAAATTTCTCTTTCATGCACTCTGTTGAACAACTGGAGAGTTCTCCTCAAATACTCATTCATGCCTTCTCAACCGTTGGCACTTTCCAAATTAATTCTTCCAATCTACCCGTTGGACAGAATCAATCAAGGAAATCTCGAGTCATTTGAAGATTGTGATGAAAGCCTGTCAATCATGTTTGCCCATGCAATTAGGATCTTGGTTTCCATAAGTAGATATATTTGATTTATCTAAATTGATTCCAATAAAGATAATCAATCTTGTAGATGATATATCCAACTAGAAAGCCATCCATAAGCCATACAAATCGAACTCCTGAAGAAATAAACAAAATCTCTCATTTGGATAAGTCTTCATTCCTCAGTAGTGTTCAGTTTAGAATTTGTCAATGAGGGCAAACTTTGACACAAAGTTTGGGATACTTCAGATTTTGACACTAAAGTCTAAAAGTCTTCAGACTAGACTCTGGATAAGTTTTGTCTACTTCAAAACATTAAAAGAGTTTTCTCCAACAATCTCCCCATTTTTTATGGTGAAAAAACATTCCCACAAATTTAAGAACTTTTGACCTGCAAAACAACTCTTAAGCAGTACATGATATCTTAAAAATAAGTTGATTAGGATTTGGGTAGCATCGATTTTGCAACCACAAAAAACAAGTTAATCTTGAAAATATAAGACAGATATCAAGACTCAAACAACTATCCATCCAAAATCATTACCACAAAAGTAAGTTGTCTGCAAATGTCAAACAAAATAAAAGTAGGTTCAAGTAAAAGTTCAACACATCAAAAGTTCAAGTCAAATAAGTCAAATCCGCACGTTCTCCTCCTTTTTGTCAACAGCAAAATGTGGAGAAAGTCAAAAATAGATGAAAGACAAATGAAATTAGGTTTGTTTTGGAATTCGAACAAGCTAGAAATCCCCTATCGATTGAACTGTCTCCTCTAGCTTTCGCATTGTCTCCTTTAGCTTCTCAACATCTTCAACCTTGGTAGTCTCTTTAACTTATTGTTGTAAAGCTTGAACTTGAAGGTTAAGAGCCCATACCTTTTCATGGAGAGAATCTGAAGTGGATTTCAATGCAGATTGGAAATTCTGAATCTCACACTCCATTCCATATTGGTGTACTTTTATCTTTAGAAAGAACTCTAGCAACCTTTGAAAGTCTACAGTAGTTTCTGTTTGTGCACCAGCTTCATCCAAATTAATTTGAGGAGTGTTGATAATTGAGGGAACATCAGCTTGTCGAATACCATGACTTGGAGAGGATTCCTCAATGTCAACTTCAGGAAAATGTGAAGCATAGATATCCCTTGGATCGGTAGGAGATCTACTAACATCATCACTTGTAAAAAGAGGAGAAGAAGAAGTACCTCTTTTCTCACGAACTCCCCTTGTTTCCATGGCTACAAGTGAAGAAAGGAATTCTTCTTCTTGTTCCTTCTTAATTTCAGCAATAGAGTGATGTTATTTTTCAGTTTGAACTCCTACAGTTCCACTCTTTGTCTTTTCTGAATCCTCGAATAAGGATATTGCAAATGTTGGTTCATGAGAATCATCCTGACCCTCCTCTTCTTCTCTTCCTGCTTCTCCAGCATCTTTTCTTGCTTCTTCTCTTTCCTTTGTTCCTTCTCTATCTTCCCTTCCTTCTTTGTCCTATTGCTGCTAAAAACTAACAAAACTCTGAAGATTTTTCAAGGCAAAGGCAGAGATAGTAAGATCATCCTCATCCTTTTCGTCTTGCAGGATAAGAGATCTTCTCTTCTTGGCAGGTTCACGCATAATTTCCTTGCCTTTCCTTTTTGCAGCAAAGTCTTGTTTGGTTTTGCTAGGGGACTTTTCCTTCAAGCACTCGATGGCCTTGTTCAGTTCTTTCAACCTCATCTTGGACAGCATATTCAATCCTATAACTATGGGAGCAATAGTTCGAACACAAAGAGAGGCTGGAAACTGAATTTGAAAATGTTTAAACAATTGTGTGGCCAATGCTGAGTAAGGGAGCTGTTCCTTATCCTTTACAACATTCCTATACGTATGTATTAGGATTGTATGAGGCAGAGAGAAGTTCATTCCATTACTGATGGCAAACATCAGTTTGGCTTCAGATTGGGAAACATCAATCTTTGAGGTTGATTTTAGTCGGATGCAATTGATCACGACTTTGTGCAGCAAAATATTCGAGGTAGATCGTCTGGAATAAGTGATGCCTCCTTCAGTGAGTCTATCCCTAACAAGGAATCTTGTCGCGTGTCTAACTGAGACAGTTTTTGGTTGGAAACTACTCATTTCCACTCCAATAATGTTAGCCAATGTGTCAACATCTACCACATAGCTTTTATCATGCATAGTGAATTGAAATCTATTCGGGTTAAGAAAAGACTAGTTTGAATAGAAATATGCAGTCAACTCAAGATATGTGACAGTAGTTTCAAAACAAAAGTTCTCTTGTTGAAAGAGAGTCAGCTTATCCCTTAAGTTCACCTTTATCAAATCTAGAAAGTCAAAATCGACCGGTCGAGGGTTCATCACCCCTCTTTTCAACAATTTGGAGTAAACCTTTTTGTGATCCTTAGAACGAAAAAGACTCGTTCCATCACTAGTCACTTCATTAGCAATGGCCATTCTCGGCTGGAAGTTCGAAAACATCCTTTTGTTATCGTCTTTGCTTTCAGGCTGATTGAAAGAACTAAAACGAGGATCAACTAGAAAGTTTTGAAATGCCCTATCTGCCACTCCTTCCGGTGCTATTCCTAATCTTTCCATCACTCGCAAGAACAAAGTCTCGTTTTTATATCCTCTTTCTCTTAGAAATTCATTGATAAAAGACATAGGAGTACCACCTAGCTTCAAATGAGAGTAAAGCTTATAAAGAACTCGGGGTTTCAAGGTTCTAAGGGGTTTTGCGTCTTCCTCGACTTCATCTTCCACTGATTGGCACAGAGGATTTTGTATACCACGCTGTGGAGAGTGTTGTGGAGACTCTTCTTCTTCGGTCAAGTCAAAATGTGTAGGACCCTTAAGCATATTTCATGGTCCCCTAATTGAAATCCAAGACGACTTCCTTTGAAAAGACATCTTCGTAGTCTTTGAGGATTTCCTGAACACGTTCAAGTGAGAAAGTGGAAAACTTGCAAAACAATCTTGAGAGTAAAAATGAGAAAATAGGGAATCTGTATTCTAGGGTTTGAAAAGATGCGAATGTAGAAAAGACTCGATGGTATATAAAGAAAGTAAAATGGGGTTAATCGAACCGTCATAAGGAAAAAAGAAAACTGTCTTTTTGGAAAATAAAAAACTGCCAAAAATTTAAAAATTTTGAAAAAGATAATTTCTAACAATAATCAATCAATGATTCAAATATCAACATACCTATTCAAAATTTTCATACTAAATTAAATTACCTGCATTGAAGAGATATTAACTTATAGAAGTAATTTTTGAACACTATGAGTCCGATCAACTTCGGACTTTAATTGGTAGGAGATAAAATATTCAATCTGATGCGAATAGACTTAAATAGATTTTTCACCAAAGGCTTTGTAAATATGTCTGCCAACTAATTCTTTGAGTCAATGAACTGAATCATAATCTCCCTATTTTAGACATGATTTCTTATAAAATCGTATTGAATCTCTATATGCTTTGCCCTTAAGTGAATGATTGGATTCTTGGTGAGATTAATGACATGGTGTTGTTGCATCTTATCTCAATGCATGATTATTTAATTCCAAAGTCTCTTAACTGTTATCTTATCCATAAAATTTGAGAACAACAGCTCTCAAGAGCCACTTACTCTGCTTTTTCTGTTGATAGAGCTACAATACTTTGTTTCTTTGAGAATCAAGATACTAGTATGTTGCCTAGTAGTTGACAAATACCAGAAGTACTTTTTCTATTAACTTTACATACTTGCTAAATCTACGTCTGAATATCTAAGAAGAGTAAAGTCTCATTCTTTGGGATACCACAGACCTAGCTTTGGAGTAGTTGCAATATATTTGATGATGCATTTTGCAGCACTTAAATGAGATTCTTTGGGATCTTATTAGAATCTAGCACAGACACAAACACTAAACAAAATGTTAGGTCTAGATGTAGTAAGGTAAATAAGAGAACCGATAATGCTTTTGTAAAGCTTTTAGTCAACTTTCTTTCCTCCTTCATTTTTGTCCGGCTTCGAAGAACTTGATATTGGTGTCTCTGTTTTCTTGCAATTCTCCAATACGAATTTCTTGATGAGATCTTTCGCATACTTCTCTTGGTGAATAAAGATACATTTCTTCGATTGTCTAACTTGCAATCCCAAAAAGAAAGTTAACTCACCCATCATATTCATCTCGAATTCATCCTGCATACATCTAGAGAATTTCTTGCATAGATTTTCATTAGGGGATCCAAAGATAATATTATCAACATAAATTTGAACCAATAGAAAGTCTTTACCCTCTCTTTTTATGAACAAATTAGTATCTACATTTCCCTTAACAAAACCATTTTTGGTTAGGAATTTACTTAACCTTTCATACTAGGCTCAAGATGCTTGCTTCAGTTCATACAAGGCCTTTTTCATTCTGTAGACTGAGTCTAGCTTTCTTGAATCTTCAAATCTTGGTGGTTGTTCCACATAGACTTCTTCTTGGATGAATCGATTTAGAAATGCACTCTTTACATCCATTTGGAATAACCTAAAATCTTTATAGCAAGCAAAAGCAAGTAATAATATAATTGCTTCTAACCTCGCTACTAGTGCATAGGTCTCATCATAATCTATTCCTTCTTCTTGCGTGTATCTTTTGGTCACGAGTCTTACTTTGTTCCTAACAACTTTTCATTTTTCATCCATATTGTTCTAGAAAATCCATTTTGTCCCGATAACAAACTTACTTTTAGGTTTAGGGATTAGATCCCAAACATCGTTAATGCTGAATTATTTGAGCTCTTCTTGCATGGCTTCAATCTAGCTTTCACAAGACAAGGCTTCTTCTACACTTTTGGGTTTTATCTTAGAAACAAGTGCTAGGGCACTAGACTGTTCTCGCCTTTTGGATCTGGTACGAATTCCTTCATCAATGTTGCCAATGATGAGTTCTTTGGGATGACTTGACTTATCCTTCTAGTTGCTAGTTGATTTGAGAGTCTATTAATCCTCTTCTTCGATTGAAACTTCTTTGAGGGAAGTAGATTTTGTAAAGTCTGAAACAGGTTCAGACTTTTCAAGTTGAGTATGATCTAGTTGAGTCTCCTCAAATTTGACGTTCATGGATTTTTCCAGAGACTGAGTTTTCTTGTTAAAGACCCTGTAAGTTTTGCTTGTGATCGAATAACCAAGGAAGATTCCTTCGTCTGATTTCTCCTCGAACTTTCTAGATCGATTAATAGGATTCTTCATAATAAAACGTTTACAGTCAAAGACATGAAAGTTATAAACATTTGGCTTCTTTCCTTTATACACTTCATATAGAGTTTTCTCTAAGATAAACCTCAAGAACACTCTCTTGATGATGTAGCAAACTATAGAAACTATTTTTGCCCAAAATCAAAAGGATATGTTGCTCTCAATTAAGAGGGTTCTAGCCATCTCCTGTAAAGATTTGTTTTTCTTTTCCACAACCCCATTTTGTTATGGAGTATATGGAGAAGAGAAAATATGCTGAAAACTAGATTCATCACAGAACTTCACAAAGTCTTGATTTTCAAACTTACCTCCATAGTCTATTTGTATGCTCGAAATAACATATCTTTTTTCTTTTTTTTTTTTTTCATTCTGAACCTTCTTGACAAACTTTGAGAAGTGAGAGAAGGTTTTGGACTTATTTGCCAGAAAGTAAACCCAAGTAAAGTGAAAGTAATCATCCATGATTACTAGACGTTATTTCTTTCCACCAATACTTTGAGTTTTGGTTGGTCCAAAGAGGTCCATATGCAAAAGTTGCAAAGCTCGATTTGTAGAAACTTGATTTACAGGTTTAAAAGGAACTTTTAACTGTTTTCTCAAAGCACATGGAGTGCATACATTAGACTTTTGATAAGTCAAGTTGGGAAGACCACAAACAAGCTTCTTGGTTATAACGCTTGTATGAATATCTAGAGGGGGGTGAATAGGTGTTAAAGAAATTTTTGCAAGATTTAACAACTTAATTCGATTTTTATGAAAACAGTAGACTGAAGATGCAAAAGACTATAAACAGTTATATAATGTTACGAATTAAAGTTAAAAGTTTAAGGAAAGAGAATTGAAACACAAGGTTTATAGTGGTTCGGCTTAAACTAGGCCTACGTCTACTCTCTCGCACTAACAGCTCACTAATTGGATTCCACTAAGAACCATAAGAGATTTTACAGTCTCACATCCTTGATTCCACAATGTAGAGACTCTACTGCACTTTTTCAAGGTCTCACAAGTATTTGATCTCTCTTTTGAGTACAGTTTAAGCTCGACAAATTATAACAGCAAAGAACTAAGAGTTTCAGAATTTGAAATTTTTCTTTCATGCACACACTCGAATAACTTGAGCATCCTCCTTATTCCATGCCATCATAACCGTTGGCACATTCCAAATGTGTTCTTTCAATCTACCCGTTGGACAAAATCAATTAGGAAGATCTCGAGTTATTTAAGGAATGTGATGATAGCCCACCAATCCTGCTCGCCCATACAATCAAAATATAGGTTTTCATAAGTTAAACCTTCAAAGTATATTTCACCAATCAACGGATCTAATTGTTCAAATCGATTTCAATAAGAATAATTGATCATGAGATGCTATCTCCAGTCGTGAGATATTCTTCAACCGTGCAAATCAAATCCTTAAGATATACTTGTATCTAGATAAGTCTTCTTCATTGGATAAATCTTTTTTCTTTGGTCTGGAAACTATCAATGAGGGTAGATTTTGAATCTTGAGTCTGGAGGTCTTTATACTTTGACAATAAAGTCTGCAAGTCTTAAGACTAAATTGATGGAAACGTTTTGTCAACTTCTAAACAAATAAGGAAGTTTTCTCCAACAATCTCCCCATTTTTTATGGTGACAAAACTTTCTCACAGATTTGGATACTTTGCCCTGTAAAACAACACTTAAGCAAACCAAGATTCTTAAAAGATAATTAGATATTAGAATAAGGATAGTAGTGATTCTGTAACCACAGAAAACATGTTAGTCGTGTAAAAGCAACTATCGTTACCATAATCGATAATATAGCTTAAGTTACTTGCAAGCATCAACAATCTAAACCAGTCCAAACCAATCCAAGTCACAACCAAACCAAACAAAAAATAAGTTCAATAGTAATAAAAAAAAATCAAATCTACATCAAACCTCTCCCCCTTTTTGTCAATAGCAAAAAGTGGAGAACAAATGAAAAGGAGTTGGTTGAAAATAGAGAAAATCAAGGCTGTTTAGGAATGTGAACAAGCTCAAATTCTCCCATAGAATGCATTGTCTTCTCAAGCCTTTCAAAACTCTACTTCAATGACTGAAAATCTTCACCATGCACAGTAGTCTGCACTTGATTCTTCAGGGCGTTCAACTAGTTGTGCAAAGACACTAAAGTGGCCTTAAAAGCATTCTTGAGATCCTACATCTCAAATCCCATAGCATATTGTTGTTTCCTGACGTCCAATAGAATTTCCAACAGTCTCGAAAAGTCTATTGTTTGAGTTGTTGTAGTACTAGGACCAGCTGAGTCAATTTTAGGGATTTTGAGAATGGATGGAACTTTAGCAGATTATCCACCATGACTGTGAATGGAAGCTTATGGAAAATGCGAGGCATACACATCATCTAGGTCTACTACAGAACGACTTACATCACTAGCAAATAAATGTGAAGAAATGCCTTTTGATTCAATAGCTCCCCCTATTTTGTTGCCTTCAGGTGGAGTAGGTAAGATTTCTTCTTGATCAACTTCAGCTTCAGAGTGATATGCATCAGTAGTTTCAATTCCTGCCATCTCAGAATTACTGGATAGAGAGACAGCCAAAGTTGGCTCAAAAGAGTCTTCTTGACCCTGATCTTTTTCTCCTTCTCTCTCTTCTTCTTCCTCTGTCCTCCTTTGTTCTTCATTTTCCTTTTCTGTCTCTTCTCTTTCTTTTTCTCCTTCTTCTTGTTCTTCTCTTGTCTCATGAAAGTTAATCAAACTCTTTAAGTTTCTTAAGACTGAAAGAGTCATTTCATCATCTTCTTCATCTTACAAAATGAGAACTCTTTTCTTCTTTACTAGAGTAACCATGGGCTCCTTGCCTTTCCTCTTCGCTGCAGCAGAGTCTTGTTTTGCTTTGACGGGAGACTTCTCCTTCATACGCTCCAACATCTTATTCAGCTCTTTCAAACACATCTTTGTGAGAATTTTAAAAGCAATCACCATTGGAGAGATGGTTGTCAAACATAATTGTGCAGGGAATTTTAAAGTGTCTAAAGAGACGCGTGATAAGAGCAAAATAAGAGAGTTGTCCCTTATCTTTCACTACTGTTCGGTACATGTGAAACAAGATGGTGTGAGGTAGAGAGAATTTAAATCCAGTATTAATGGCACACATCAATTTCGCTTCAGATCAAGAGACATCAATCTTGAATGTTGACTTGGGATGAATCAATCTTGAATGTTGACTTGGGATGAATGCAGTTGATTACGATCTTGTGTAGCAAGATGTTAGAGGCATTCATCATTGTGTAGGAAATCTTGCCTTCAACATACCTATCTTTCACCAACGACAGAGTAGCATGAACAAAAGATACACTAATTGGTTGAAAATTCGTTCTTTCCACCCCAATTATGTTAGCCAACGTATCCATATCCACCACAAATTCCTTGTCCTTCACTATGAAAGAAAAAATGTTTGCATTCAAGAAAGATAAGTTTGAGTAAAAGTATGCAGTGAGTTCTAGATAAGCAGCAGTAGATTCAGAACAGAACTGTTACAAGTGCAGTAGAGCAAGCTTTTCTCGTAGATTGACTTTTATCGAATCATGGAAATCAAAGTCAACACTCCTATGGTTCATAACCCTCTCTTCATAAGGTTCGAATAAACCCTCTTGTGATTCTTCGATCTAAAAAGACTTGAATCATCACTAACAACGTTTGCAACAACACCTGTTCTAGGCTGAAAGTAAGTAAACATCCGTTCATCATTGTCCAGAACTTGTGGTTGATTTGCTGTGCCATAAAATGGGTCACTCGGGAAATTCACAAAAGTTCTTTTAACCGTTCCTTTCTCTACAACTCCTAACCTTTCCAACTCCCGCAAGAACAAGGTTTCATTCTTGTATCCTCTATCTCTTAAAAATTCATCGATTAAAGACATCGGCATTCCTCCTTTCTTCAAATTAGAGTAAAGTTTGAAAGCAACCTTGGGAGTTAGCGTTCTTACAGGTTCAACCTCCTCTATAACTTCATCATCTGGATGAGTCGGTAGAGAAGATTGATGTTGCTGAGAAGGTTGTTGCTGACTCGGACGCAGAGGTGAAGAAGAATCTTCTTCCTCGATGAAGTCAAAATGCGTGGGACCCTCGGGCATATGTCATGGTCCCCTGCTTGCAATCCTCGAAGACTTTCTTGAATACATTGTCACTTCAAGGGAGAAATTCACAAACTTGCTCGAAAAATGTGAGAACTTTTGAACAAATCGAGAGTGAAAGTGAAAGCAAATATGAATTTTGTATTCTAGGGTTTCAGTGTAAAAACGAAGAAGACAAATCTCGGCAGTATATAAAGCAAGTGAAGCGAGATAAATGAAACGTCATAAAAGGAAAAATAAAAATACCTTTTCAAAAAGAATAACTTTCGTTTTCGAAAATAACTGTCTTTTCAAAATTGATAGCTACCTTTTTGAAAAAGAAAAACTTGGAAAGATAATTTCAATCAATTAGCAATTAATAGGTAACTGTTCCTTTTTCAACTTTGAAATACTGGAATAGAAATAACATACAGTCGTAACTCTCAGTCTTCTGAATCTGAACACATTTAGACTTTACCTTTGAGTATTGAGTATATCCAGACTTTACTGAATAAGAGATATGATGTTTAGTTTGGTGCGAATAGACTCAAATAGGCTTTTCTCTAGAGGCTTTGTAAATATGCTTGCTAGTTGATTCTTTGAGTCGATTAATTGAATCATTACTTCTCCATTTTAAACATGATCTCTAATAAAATGATGTCAAATCTCTATCTACTTTACTCTTGAATGAAGAATTGAATTCTTTATGAGGTTAATTGCGCTGGTGTTGTCACATTTGATCTCGATGCAAGAATCTTTGATTCCAAGTCTTTCAGTTGTTGTTTTATCCATAAGATTTGAGAACAGCAATTGCCAAGAGCCACATACTCTGCTTCTGCTATTGAAAGAGTTACAATGATTTGCTTCCTTAAGAACCAAGATACTGTCCTATTTCCCAGCAATCGGCATGTACCAGATGTACTCTTTCTATTAACTCTGCAACCTACTAAATCTGCATCTGAATATCAGAGGAGAGTAAAGTCTCATTCTTTGGAATACCACATATCTAAATTTGAAGTAGTTGCAATGTATTTGATTATGCGTTTTGCGACACTTAGATGAGACTCTTTTGGATCAAATTGAAATCTAGCACAAATGCAAACACTAAATAGAATGTCAAGTCTAGAAGTAGTAAGATAAATAAGTGAACCAATAATACTCTTGTAAAGTTTCTGGTCAACTTTATTTCCTCCTTCATCTTTATCTAGCTTCAAAGAACTAGACATTGGTATTTTAATCTTTTTGCAATTCTCCAATCCGAACTTTTTAACAAGTTCTTTCACATATTTTTCTTGGTGAATGAAAATTCATTCCTTCAATTGTTTTATTTGTAGTCCAAGAAAGAAAGACAATTCTGATATAGCTAGTATAAGTACCTAGAGGGGGGTGAATAGGTATATAAAAGATTTTTCTCGATAATTGCACAATACTAGACAGTTGATAGATTTGAGACAAACAATAATCAAAGTAAGATTGAGAGAAGGGAAGAGAGAATTGAACACGCGGTTTATAGTGGTTCGGCTTATTTCAAGCCTACGTCCACTCTTCTGCACTAACAGCCTATTGGCTGGATTCCACTATGAACAAAGAGATGTTACAACGTTGTTCTTCCTTGATTTCTCGGTGTAGATGATCTACCACACTCGCTCAAGGTCTCACTAAGTATAGACACTCTCTATGTATACAATTTCACTCAAAATATATCGACTAATATTCAAGGTGCTTCAGACTCTGGAATTTCTCTATCGATCATGCACTAAAGCAACTAGAACGTCTTCCTTTTATACTCCTTTATGCCATCATACCCGTTGGCACTTACCAAAGGAATTCCTCCAATCTACCCGTTGGACGGAATCAATCAAGAAGATCATTCGAGCTATTAAAGGAACCTGACGATAGCCTATCAATCATGTTCGCCCATACAATCAGGATCTTGGTTTCCAAGAATAGAACCTTCCAAGAATATTTCGTCGACCATCGGATCTTCAAACGATCTTGATTACGAATAAAAGAATCCGTTATATTTATCCAGCCAAGAGATCTTCTCCAAAGGATAGGACTAAATCCTCAACCAAATACTTCAGCTCTGGATTGCCTTCGTCACTGGATTAGAAAAACTATCAATGAGAATAGTCTTGAGTCTTGAGTCTTGAGTGCTGAGTTTGGTGATCTGAAAGTCTTCAGACTCTAAATAGAAGGTCTGCAATTATCCAGACTAGACTGATAGAAACGTTTTGTCAGCTTCAAAATATTCTAGAAAGATTTCTCCAACAATCTCCCCCTTTTTTATGGTGACAAAACTTTCCTGTAGATTTGAATAACTTTGACCTGCAAAACATTACTCAAGCAATATGGCTATCACATAAAGATTAATAAATCAACCAGACTCTACATCCACAGAAAATCGGTTAATCTTTCATGAGTAAGACCATACAACAACACTTGATATAAATGCAAATAGTCAAGCATCAAAATCCACACCCAAGTCAGTCAAATTCAAGTTCACACCCAAGTCATACTCAAAAACAAACATTCAAACACACAAAAGAAATTTAAAGTCAAAGTTTAAAGAGTTCAAATTGCAATTCTCCCCCTTTTTGTCATCATTAAAAAGGTGAGAAAAGAGTCAAGTCTGCTTGGGAATGCGCACAATCTAGAAATCTCCCATCGACTGTACGATGCCTTCCAACCTCTTCAAGTCTTCCCGTAGATGAGCCACCTCTTCTCCTTTGGTATTGGCTTGAATTTGAAGAGCGAGGGTTTTCATTTGATCCACCAGGGTAACAGAAGATGCTTGTCTAGCATTCTTCATGACTTGAAGTTCACAGTCCAGAGCATATATTTGACCCTGCATTTCCAGAAGAATATCAATGATACGACGAAAATTTGTTGTATTGTCCGTCTGTGTGCTCGCATTTGCTCTCTCGGATGGAGTGAAGGCAGACGATGGAACTTCTGTGTAATCTTGCAGATTTGGTGTTGACGTATCATGTCCTTCCTCAGGCATTTGAGAAGCCTGAAAATCTTCTGGATTTGCTGGTGAGCGACTCACACCTTCACTGTTGACAACATGTGGTGTAGTCCTTCCTTGCTCGCCACCTCCCCCTGTCATTAGGACCTCAAATGGGGAAGAGTGATGGTCATGCTCTTCAGCATCTTGATTCCCCTTCTCTCCGGCTTCATCTGCAAACTTTTTCTTTCACTGCTTCTCCTTCTTCTTCAGCTTCTTTCTCTTTGTCTTCTTTCTCTTTCTCTTGTTGCTCCTCTGCTTCTCTGTTCTTTGCTTGCTTCTCTTTTTCTCTCTGTTCTTTTTCCTCTGCTTCTTTCCCTTTCTTCTGATGTTCCGTTGATTCAGGTACAGAACGTTTGGTCCTTTTCAATGCAGGGATAGTGAGATCTTCCTCTTCATCTTCATCCTCCAAGATGAGAGTTCTTTTCTTTTTGGATGGGGCACCAATGGGCTCCTTCCCTTTTCTCTTTGATGCAGAAGATACTGGAGTCTTCACTCTGAACTTCTCCATTGCCTTAGCAAGCTCTTTTAGACGCATTTTTGTCAGCATTTTCAAACCTACCACCATTTTGTCGCATGGTCGAACACAAAGAGTATGTGGAGGTTCAATGTTCAAGTGTCTGAAGATCTTGGTCACAAGACCTGGGTAAGGCAATTGGCCCTTGTCCTTCACCATTGCTCTGTACATGTGAAAGAGAATGGTGTGAGGGAGAGAGAACTTCTTCCCTGTATTGATCGCGTACATCAATTTCGCCTCGGAGTTAGACACGTCAGTCTTGGATGTAGACTTTGGCCTGATACAGTTGATCACAATTTTGTGAAGCAAGATGTTGATGGCACGCATTCTTGAGTAGGTAATTCTTCCCTCTATATCCCTGTCTTTGACAAGCTCCAATGTGGCACGAGCAATCGAAACTTTGATCGGTTGATAGCGTCCTCTTTCAACTCCAATTATATCTGCCATCATGTTCACATCTACCACATAGTCTTGGTCTCGAACACTGAATGATATTCTATTCGCATCTAAAAAGCTAAGATTCGAATAGAAGTATGCTGTCAATTGCGCATAACCATCTGTGGTATCGAAGCAAAATTGCTCAAGTTGAAGCAGATTGAACTTCTTCCTTAAGTTCACATTAATGGCATCCGAGAAATCGAAATCAACACTTCTAGGGTTTATCACCCCTCGTTTCAACAGTCTGAAGAACAGATTCTCCTGTTCCTTCGATTTAAACAAATCCATCCTTTTTCCCCTCACCTTCGTAGCAACACCCATTCTAGGTTGAAATTCACTGAGCATTTTATCATCATCGTTCCCGTCAGTCGGATTCTGTCCCGATACACGAGGGTCACTTGGAATGTTAGCAAGTGCTTCCTCAGCCTTTTCTTTGGGAGCAATTCCCAAATCCTCCATTTGTCGCAAAAAAAATACTCATTCCCATAATTCTTATCTTTAAGGAAATCATCTACGTAGTTCAGTGGAGTCCCAGTGCTCTTCAACGCACAATAGATTTTGTAAATAAAAGAGGGTTTTTGGACTCTTACAGGGTCTGCGTCCTCAATTATTTCTTCCTTCGGTTGTTGACCCACACCTTGTGGGGTAGATGGTGTTGAGTGACGTGGTGGAGAGTGAATCGGGCTCTGTTGCTAACTCGGTAAATCTTCTTCTTCGGTGAGATCGAAATGGGTAGGCCCCTCCCTCATTCTCTGTGGTCCCCTGTTCGCGATTCTTGAAGACTTCCTCGAAGAAGACATCCTTCCTTGTCGTTGAAAGATTCCTTTACTCACTTTCCCAAGAAAAGATGACAACTTTCTCGAAGATGAACACGAAGTAGAGACAGGATTGGGAGGAGAATGCCTTTTTAGGGTTTTGAAGTTTAAGCAAGGAAAACTATATATATATAACTCAGTTTAAAAAGGAAAAACCAATCGGCACAAAGGAAAATGAACATACGCCTCTTTTAAAATCGATAACTGCCAAATAGAAGTTAATTTTTTTTGAAAAGATAAGATTCCGTTTTTCACGGAAATTATAAATTAATTGAACTAAAGATCGTATCTTTTCGAGATTGAATATAATAATAACTTACAGTCTATAGCCATGAATGTCTGAGTCTGAGGGTTGGAGAGTTTCTAGACTTTAACTTCCTCAAGCTTCAAAATGTTGAGTCTGGAACGGATAAAATCGAATTGATTTTTGTCCAAAGGCTTTGTGAATATATCCGCTAGTTGATTTTTTGAATTAACAAATTGAATCGAGATTTCTCCATTTTGAACATGATCTCTAATAAAATGATGTCGAATCTCTATATGCTTTACTCTTGAATGAAGGATTGGATTTTTAGTGAGATTGATTGCGCTGGTGTTGTCACATCTAATCTCTGTGTATGAGTCTTCAATTCCAAAGTCTTGTAGCTGTTGTTTTATCCATAGAATTTGCGAACAGCAACTTCCAAGAGCTACATACTCTGTTTTTGTTGTTGAGAGAGCCACAGTGCTTTGTTTCCTTGAAAACCAAGACACTGTCCTGCTTCCAAGCAACTGGCAAGTTCCCGAAGTACTCTTTCTATCGACTCTGCAACCGGCCAGATCTGCGTCTGAATATCCCAGAAGATTAAAGTCTCCCTTCTTAGGATACCAAAGACCGATGCTTGAAGATGAAGCAATGTATTTAATAATACGTTTCGCAGCACTGAGATGGGATTCTCTAGGATCTCATTGAAACCTAGCACAGATGCAAACACTCAACAAAATATCAGGTCTAGAAGCAGTAAGATAAAGAAGTGAACCAATGATGCTCCTGTACAGCTTTTGATCAACTTTCTTCCCTTCTTCATCTTTGTCTATCTTTAAAGAACTTGACATCGGTATGTCGGTTTTTTTGCAATTTTCCAATCCAAACCTTTTGACAAGATCATTAGCATATTTTTCTTGATAAATAAAAGTTCCTTCCTTCAATTGCTTTACTTGAAGACCAAGAAAGAATGTTAACTCTCCCATCATACTCATTTCAAACTCATCCTGCATAGACTTAGAAAATTTCTTGCATAGACTTTCATTAGAGGATCTAAAAATAATATCATCCACATATATTTGAACAAGTAAAAAGCTTTTGTTTTCCTTTTTGATAAATAAAGTAGTATCTACTTTACCTTTGACAAAACCATTATGTATTAAGAACTTACTTAATCTGTCGTATCAAGCTCGAGGTGCTTGCTTTAAACTATACAAGGCCTTTTTCAGTCTAAAGACTGAGTCTGGCTTCTTTGGGTATTCAAACCCTGGTGGGTGTTCCACATAAACTTCCTCATGGATAAATCCATTTAGGAAGGCACTTTTGACATCCATTTGGAATAACCTGAAATTTTTATAACAAGCAAACGCAAGTAATAGTCGAATAGCTTCTAACCTTGCTACTGGTGCGTAAGTCTCATCATAGTCTATTCCTTCTTCTTGCGTGTATCCTTTGGCCAAGAGTCTTGCTTTGTTTCGTACGACTTTTCCTTTCTCATTCATCTTGTTCCTGAACACCCATTTAGCTCCAATAACAGTTTTACCTTTTGGTTTAGATGTCAATTCCCAAACATCATTAATGTTAAACTGTCTGAGCTCTTCTTGCATAGCTTCAATCCAGCTTTCATCAGATAAAGCTTCTTCTATGCTCTTTGGTTCAATTTCAGAAATGAGAGCCACAGCACTAGACTCTTCACGCCTTTTGGATCTGGAACAAATTCCTTCATTAATTTCACCGATAATAAGATCTTTGGGATGACTGGACTTATGCTTCCAGTTACTGGTTGATTTGTCTGGTTGATGATCTCTTTCTTTATTTGAATCATCACGAACGGTTTGATGCTGGTCTTCCAGAGTCTGAGATGCTTCTTGAGTTATAAGCTTTGGAAGGTCTGGAGCAGGTTCAGACTCTTCATAATGAGTCTGATTGGATTCATCTTGCGTAGAGTCTTGAAATTTGACATTCATTGACTCCTTCACGTAGACGGCTCTTCTTGTTATAGACTCGTAGGCTTTGCTTGATGTAGAATATCCAAGGAAGATGCCTTCATCTGATCTTTCTTCAAACTTACCAACTCGATCTTTTGCATTTTTCAATATAAAGCATTTGCAACCGAACACATGAAAGTATAAAACAATGGGCTTCTTACCTTTGAATAACTCATAAGGGGTTTTCTCTAGAATAGGTTTTAAGAAGACTCTATCGATGATATAGCATGCCGTTGAAACAGCTTCAAAAAATCGTGAAGAAATTTTATTTTCAATTAAAAAGTTCTAGCCATTTCTTGAAGAGATCTATTCTTTCTTTCTACAACCCCATTTTGCTGACGAGTATATGGAGAGGAGAACACATGCTTAAAGCCAAATTCATCACAAAATTTTGTAAAATCTTGATTTTCAAATTCACCTCCATGATCTGTTCTTATACTTGAGATAACACATCCTTTTTCATTTTGAACATTTTTAGCAAATTTTTCAAAATACGAGAAAGTTTCATACTTACTTGCAAGGAAATATACCCAAGTAAAGCGGGAGTAATCGTCCACAATTACTAGGCAATATTTCTTACCTCCAATGCTCTGGGTTTTGGTTGGTCCGAAGAGATCCATATGCAGCAACTGTAGTACATGATTAGTAAAGACATGATTTATTGGCTTAAATGAATTTCTTACCTGCTTTCCCAGAATACATGGTGTGCATGGATCGGACTTTTGGTATGGTAATTTGGGTAGACCTCGAACAAGCTGCTTTGATGAGATTTTGGCTAATTGCTTCATGTTGGCATGACTAAGCTTTCTGTGCCATAAGCTTGCTTCGTCTTGAATTGAGATTAGGCATTGCGATTCATTTGGTTTCACATCCAGAAGATAGATATTTCCATGTCTTCGACCCATGAAAGACTGAGTAGAGTCTTTACTGGTTCCAGAACATGTTCCTTCTTGAAAGAAGATCTTAAAACCAGTATCACACAATTGGCTAATGCTGAGAAGATTGTAATTGAGTCCTTCCACTAGGGAAACACTACTTATTGTGAGATTTCCAATTTTCACAGTTCCAAATCCCACAATACTTCCTTTGATGTTTCCTCCAAATGAAACTTTTCCACCATTTACTTGAACAAGTTTTATGAAACAATTTGAGTCTCCTATCATGTGTCTTGAGCATTCGGTGTCAAGATACCACTTTACCCTTTTCTTGACGAAGACCTGCATTTAAAAGAGAGTCTCAAGCTTTCTTTGGTGCCCAAATTTTCTTGGGTCCTTTGGTGTTAGTAAGATAAACAGTATTAGCCCATACTTTCTTAACAGGTTTCCAAACCATAGGACACTCTTTTTCAAAATGATCCGAACCGTTGCACTTTGAACACCGAGGGCATTTCGACCTACGAGACTTTACAAAAACTTTCTTGAAATGATTTTTGTAAGCCTCTCTCGAGAGTCTTTTCTTAATTCTTTCTTTTACTTTAGGAAAATCAATCAAGGGAATTGTTTCGCTGTCATACCTAGATCGGACTTCTTGAAGTAAGGTCTTTGAGCTGAAAATTTTTTTTTCAAGTTTTTCGGACCCTATTGAAAATTTCTTTGAAATATTTGATAAGTCAGTTTTTAAAAAAACATTTTCTTTCAAAAGATTATCTTCATTTTCTTTAAGAGAGGAAACATTTAAGTCTAAACTTTTAAATCTTTCTTCTAAAACGTTTTCCTTTTGTTTTAGAGCTGAGTTTTCCTTTTTAAGTTCGGAAATTCTTTTGAGAGAAGTCTTAAGACTAAAACACGAGTTCATCAATGTATTTAGAAACTTTGACAGGAATTTTAAAATTACTTACCTCAAATTCACTCAACAGTCGATCTAGAATCTGAGTCCGAGTCGAATGTGCCATCGACATAGGTTGGCATATTCATTATCACTTTATTCACACTCTGTATCACTCCAGGTTTCGGCTTTGAGAGCTTTTTGAAACTTTTCAGCTTTTCCTCTCTTCTTCTTCAGAAGAGGACAATTAGGTCTGATGTGTCCATTTTTCTTACATTCGAAGCAAACTACATCTTTGTTTGGTTCCTCATCATCAACAGACTTGGTCTGCTATCTTTGAAAACTTGGTTTCTAAATTAGTTTCTTCCTTTTCTATTCAGTTTTCTAAATCTTCTTATCATGAGAGCAAGCTCCTCATCGTCCATATCATCTTCAGAATTTGTATCATCAGAATCATCATTTGATTTTAATGCAATGGATTTCTTACCTTTTTTATCTTCATCTTCATTAATTCGTTCCACTTCATAAGACTGAAGAGTTCCAATTAGCTCGTCGACAGATAGTGGCATAATTCTTTGTGTCTCTCTTATTGAAGTCTTTATGTGATTCCAATCCTTAGAGAGTCCACGCAGTAGCTTGTTTACCTTCATGGGATCAGAAATTTTTTGTTCTTGATTCTCAAGACCATTGACAATATCTGCAAAACGGCTAAACATGTCAGTTATAGATTCTTCTAGTTTCATTTTGAAGGCTTCATATTGACCGAGGAGAATGTTAATTCTGGTTTCCTTCACTCGATCTGTTCCTTCATAGGTGATATGTAATCTGTCCTAAACTTCTTTTGCTATAACACAAGAAGATATTCTGTTATATTCAGTTGGTGACAAAGCACAATATAAAGAGTAAATTGCTTTTGCATCGAGTGCTTTTCTCTTGATTATCTCTTCCTGAGTCATTCCGCTGGTCTCAACAGTTTTTTTCCCTCTTTCAGAGACTGATGCAGCTGTAGGAGTAATTCATTTTTCTACAATGTCCCATTCCAGAGGATCCTTTGATCGTAGGAAAGCTTTCATCTTGTTCTTCCAGATGTTATAATCATTTCCATCAAAGTAGGGTGGTCTGGTATTGCTTTGCCCTTCCACCAGCCCTGGTGCTAGCATACTAGCCATGGATCTTTTACTCTGAAGTAAAACACTTCAAATAAAGTGAGTACACGGGCTCTGATACCAATTGATATAGCTAGTATAAATACCTAGAGGGGAGTGAATAGGTATATAAAAAATTTTTCTCGATAATTGCATAATACTAGACAGTTGATAGATTTGAGACAAACAATAATCAAAGTAAGACTGAGAGAAAGGAAGAGAGAATTGAACACGCAGTTTATAGTTGTTCGGCTTATTTCAAGCTTATGTCCACTCTTCTACACTGACAGCCTATTGGCTGGATTCCACTATGAACAAAGAGATGTTACAGTGTTGTTCTTCCTTGATTTCTCAGTGTAGATGATCTACCACACTCGCTCAAGGTCTCACGAAGTATAGACACTCTATGTGTATACAATTTTGCTCAAAATATATTGACTAATATTCGAGGTGCTTACCACCCCCCGCGGTGGAAGCGTTGGTTAGGGCTTGGTACCCCAAACGCAGGGGGAAGGGTTCGAACCTTCGTGGAAGCGATGCTTCAATGCATAACGCGCGTCTTACCTGTGCTTGGGGGTCAGCGGTGGGGGCCCCCGGCGCTCCAGGGTTTACTCTCCCCACGAAGCGGCGTTCGGAGGTTCCCTGGGTTATCAAAAATAAAAAAATAAAAATATTCGAGGTGCTTCAGACTCTGGAATTTCTCTATCGATCATGCACTAAAGCAACTAGAACGTCTTCCTTTTATACTCGTTTATGCCATCATACCCGTTGGCACTTACCAAAGGAATTCCTCCAATCTACCCGTTGGACGGAATCAATCAAGAAGATCATTCGAGCTATTAAAGGAACCTGACGATAGCCCATCAATTCTGTTCGCCCATACAATGAGGATCTTGATTTCCAAGAATAGAACCTTCCAAGAATATTTCGTCGACCATCGGATCTTCAAACGATCTTGATTACGAATAAAAGAATTCGTTATATTTATCCAGCCAAGAGATCTTCTCCAGAGGATAGGACTAAATCCTCAACCAAATACTTCGGCTCTGGATTGCCTTCGTCACTGGATTAGAAAAACTATCAATGAGAATAGTCTTGAGTCTTGAGTCTTGAGTGCTGAGTCTGGTGATCTGAAAGTCTTCAGACTCTAAACAGAAGGTTTGCAATTATCCGAGACTAGACTATAGAAAC
Source organism: Eucalyptus victrix (assembly GCA_016097545.1). NCBI lineage: Eukaryota > Viridiplantae > Streptophyta > Magnoliopsida > Myrtales > Myrtaceae > Eucalyptus > Eucalyptus victrix. Next base: position 26,525,305 of record CM027841.1, read on the forward strand.
GTTTTGTCAGCTTCAAAATATTCTGGAAAGATTTCTCCAACAAGTTCACCCATCATACTCATCTCAAATTCATCCTACATAGACTTAGAAAACTTCTTGCACAGATTTTTGTTAAGCAATCCAAATATAATATCATCAACATAAATTTGAACAATTGGAAAGTTTTTACCTTCCCTTTTAATAAACAAGGTAGTATCCACTTTTCATTTAACAAAACCATTTTGCATTAAGAAATTACTTAACCTATCATACCAAGCTCGAGGTGCTTGTTTTAATCCATATAGAGTCTTTTTTTCAGTCCGAATACTGAGTCTAGTCTCTTTGGATCTTCAAATCCATGAGGTTGTTCTACATAAACTTTTTCTTGGATAAATCCATTTAAGAATGCACTATTGACATCCATTTGGAATAACCTGAAATTTTTATAACAGGCAAAATCAAGTAATAATCTAATTACTTCTAACTTAGCTACTAGTGAGTAGGTTTGATCATAATCTATCCCTTCTTCTTGCGTATATCATTTGGCCACGAGTCTTGCTTTGTTCCTGATCACTTTATCTTTTTTGTTCAACTTGTTCTTGAAAACCCATTTAGCTCCAATAATGGATTTACCTTTTGGTTTAAGAGTTAATTCTCATACATCGTTAATGCTGAACTATCTGAGTTCTTCTTGCATTGCTTCAATCTAGCTTTCGTCAGCTAAAGCTTCTTCTATGCTTTTGGGTTCTATTTTAGAAATAAGTGCCACGGCGCTTGACTCTTCTTGCCTTTTGGATCTTGTGCGAATCCCTTCATCAATATTACCAATGATGAGTTCTTTGGGATGACTAGACTTATGCTTCCAGTTACTTGTTGGTCTGACAGTTTGTTGATCTTCTTCTTCAGTTGATTTTTCAGCTTCCGTTCGTTGTTGATTTTCAGAGATCTGAGCTGCTTTAGGGGAGGTAGACTTTGTAGAGTTTGGAATAGGTTCAAATTCTTCATGATGAGTCTAAATCAGTTGATTATGCAAAGAGTCTTGGAATTTAACATTCGTAGATTCTTCCACAAACTGAATATTTTTATTAAAAACTCTGTAGACTTTGCTGGTGGTTGAATATCCAAGGAAGATTCCTTCATCCGATTTCTCTTCAAACTTACCAGTTCGATTATTTACATTTTTCAAAATAAAACATTTGCAACCAAATATATGAAAGTAAGAAACAATTGGCTTCTTTCCTTTGAATAACTCATAAGGAGTTGTCTCCAGAATATGCCTTAAAAAGACTCTATTAATAATATAACATGCTGTAGAAACTACTTCAACCTAAAAATGAGAGGAAATACTACTTTCTATTAAAAGAGTACTTGCCATCTCCTACAAAGATCTATTCTTTCTTTCCACAATACCATTCTGTTCTAGTGTGTATGGAGAGGAGAAAACATGCTGAAAACCTGATTCATCACAAAATTTTACAAAGTCTTGATTCTAAAACTCACCTCTATGGTCAGTCCGTATGCTTGAAATAGCATATCCCTTCTCGTTCTAAACTTTCTTAGCAAACTCTGAAAAGTAAGAAAATGTTTCAGACTTACTTGCCAGAAAGTAAACCTAGGTGAATCGTGAGTAATCATCCACGATTATTAGACAATATCTCTTTCTGCTTATGCTTTTAGTTCTAGTTAGCCCAAAAAGATCCATATGCAGAAGCTGCAAAACACGATTAATAGTAACCTAATTTATTGACTTAAAAGAACTTTTAACATGTTTTCCTAATACACATGGTGTGCATAAGTCAAATTTTTTAAACTTCAAGTTGGGCAATCCTCGAACAAGATTCTTGGAAGAGATCTTGGCAATTTGTTTCATATAGACATGGCCAAGCTTTCGATGCTAAAGATTTGCTTCATCTTAAATTGAAATTAGACATTGAGACTTTTCTGGTTTTATATCCAAAAGATAGATATTCCCATGTCTTCGTCCAGTAAAGGATTCTAAAAGATCTTTACTAGTTTCCGAACATATTCCTTCCTGAAAGTTAATTTTGAATCCAGTGTTGCATAATTGGCTAATACTAAGCAAATTGTAGTTAAGTCATTCCACTAAAGAAATATTGTTGATTGTAAGACTTCCAATTTTTACAGTTCCACATCCAACAATTCTTCATTTGATGTTTCCACCAAAAGAAAGACTTTTCCGCCTTTTGCTTGCATAAGTTTTATAAAACAACTTGAATCTCCAGTCATATGTCTTAAACAACCACTATCCAAATACCATTTAACATTTTTCTTAATAGTGACTTGCAATCAAGAAAGAAACTCAAGCTTTCTTTAGTACCCACATTTTCTTGGGTCTAGAGGAGTTAGTGCAATAAACAGTCTTTGCCCATTCCTTCTTAACAAGTCTCCAAACCATGGGATATTCTTTCTCAAAGTCTTCTGAGCTGTTGCACTTATAACATTTGAGAGCACTTTGCCTAACAGGTTTTATAAAGATTTTTTGAAAATGATTTCTATAAAAGGTTTTTATAGGCCTTTGTTTAATTATTTCTTTCACTTTTGGAAAATCAATTAGAGGAATAATTTCAGAAGTCATTCCCAAGCCTGATTTGTTAAAGTAGGGTCTTTGTACTAAAAGAATATTTTCTAACTTCTCAAATCCTATTGAAAACCTTTTTGAGATATTTGAAATGTCATTTAAAAAAAATGTATTTTCTTTTAAAGTAACAAAACTTTTATCTAAATTTTCAAATTTTTCTTTCCATAAAATTTCCTTTTGTTCCAAGTATAGAATTCTCTCTTTTTACCTCGAAAATCCTCTTGAGAGAGGTTTTGAGACTAAGACAAAGTTCATCAATGTATTTTGAGATTTTAGTAGAGATTTTTAAATTACTTACCTCGATTTCACTATCCGAGTCTCGAGTCTGTATCTACTTCGAAGTCTGAGTCTGATTCTAATTTTGCCATTAGACAAATATTGACATAATCTTCATCACTTTCTTCGCATTTAGTATCACTTCATGTTTCTGCTTTGAGAGCTTTCCTGTATTTCTCAGCTTTCCCTTTCTTTTTCTTCAACATGGGACAGTTGGGTTTGATGTGTCCATTTTTCTTGCATTCAAAACAGATCACATCTTTATTAGATTCATCATCCTTAGTTGATTTGTTTTGAAACTTTTGAGTGCTTTGTTTCTTCCAATTGAATCTTCTTCCCTTTTTGTTCATTTTCTTGAACCTCTTTATCATAAGAGCTAACTCTTCATCATCCATATCATTTTTAAAATCTATAACATTAGAATCATTGTTAGATCTAAAGCAATTGACTTCTTACCTTTGTGATCTTCTTCCTCGTTGATTTGCTCTATTTCATAGGACTGAAGTGTGCCAACCAATTCATCTACAGAAAGTGGCATGATCCTTTGTGTTTCCCTTATTGAGGTCTTTACGTGATTCTAATCTTTGGAGAGTCCACGCAGCAATTTGTTAACTTTCATGGGTCCTGAGATTGGTTGTCTCCGATACTTTAGACCATTTACAATTTCTATAAAACGACTAAACATGTTAGTGATAAATTCTCCTGGCTTCATCTTGAAGGCTTCATACTGTCCAAGTAGAATATTGATCATTGTTTCTTTTACTCGATCAATTCTTGCATAGGTAATGTGTGGCCTATCCCAGACTTCTTTGGCTGCATCACAGGAAGATATTCTATTATACTCAATATGAGATAATGCACAATATAAGGAGTAAATTGCTTTAGCATCAAGAGCTTGTCTCTTAATTATTTCTTCTTGAGTCATCTCGCCAGCATTTGCAACTTCTTTTCCCCTTTCTGAAATTGATGTAGCTTTAGGAATAATTCATTTTTCTACCACATCACATTCTAGAGGATCTTTCGATCTTAGGAATACCTTCATCTTGTTTTTCCATATGTTATATTTATTTCCATTGAAATAAGATGGTATGGTATTGCTTTAGCCTTCAATCAAACCTGGAGCCAACATACAAGTCATAGATCTTTAACTCAAAAGTAAAAACACTTCAATTAAATGAGTACACAAGCTCTGATACCAATTGATAACGCTAGTATGAACACATAGAGGGGGGTGAATAGGTGTTAAAGAAGTTTTTGTAAGACTTAACAACTTAATTCGATTTTTATAAAAGCAGTAGACTGAAGATGTAAAAGACTGTAAATAGTCATATAAGGCTATGAATTAAAGTAAAGAGTTTAGGGAAAAAGAATTGAAACATAAGGTTTATAGTGGTTCAGCTTAAACCAAGCCTACGTCTACTCTTCCGCATTGACAGCCCACTAGCTAGATTCCACTAAGAAACAAAAGAGATTTTACAGTCTCACATCCTTGATTCCACAGTGTAGAGACTCTACTACACTTCCTTAAGGTCTCACAAGTATTTGATCTCTCTTTTGAGTACAGTTTAAGCTCGACCAATTGTAACAGCAAAAAACTATGAGTTTCAAAATTTGGAATTTTTCTTTCACACACACACACGAATAACTTGAGCGTTCTCCTTATATACTCCTCCATGCTATCATAACCGTTGGCACCTTCCAAAGGAGTTCTTTCAATCTACCCGTTGGACAGAATCAATTAAGAATATCTCAAGTTATTTAAGGAATGTAATGTAGCCCACTAATCCTGCTTGTCCATACAATCAGGATATAGGTTTCTATAAGTAGAACTTTCCAAGTATATTTCACCAATCAACGAATCTAATTGTTTAAATTGATTTCAATAAGAATAATTTATCACGAGATGATATCTCCAGCCGTGAGATATTCTTCAACCGTATGAACCAAATCCTTAAGATATACTTGTATCTAAATAAGTCCTTTTCATCGGATAAATCTTTTCTTCGTCAGTCTAGAAACTATCGGTGAGGGTAGATTTTGAATCTTGAGTCTAGAGATCTTCAGACTTTGACGATAGAGTCCGCAAGTCTTCAGACTAGACTAATGGAAACGTTTTTTTGTCAACTTTAAAACAAATAATAAAGTTTTCTCCAACATATCGAACTTTCATGGAGCTCCAAGATCATGGGTTTCTAAGGGAAAACGGCAACAGCTATGTTTTTCATACGGGAAGTGAAGCCCTAAGTCTTGCTGATTCGCCGACCATATGGACTTAGTGAGTCAGCTTGTCTTGGCTTGGCTGGTGTGCCAAAACAACAGAACTTGGGCTGGTCTAGGGAGGGTTATCCAGGCAGATGAGTTTATAAAAAAGAACGATGGCAATAAGGGTTGAGATGTCCACTCTGCTTATAGATGGTGCTCGTTTTTGCAGGGAAGTCCCTGAAACATTCTTCCAACGGCTGAACTCAGTTCTGGCTATCTTTAGTCCAAAGCCAAAAAAATCTTCCCTCATCACCGTCCGAGTTGAAGGAGCTACAAGCGCTAGTTCTGAGTCGTCCCCAGTCGGAGAAAATAAATGAGATCCGTGAACTTACAACGAGAAACCGCACCAACTTAAAAGACCTTCCTCCCCTGGATGCCCTTTTTAGCCTAGACGTAATCGATCTCTGTGGAACAAAACTTTGAGTAATACAAAATATGAATTGCTTCAGCATATGAGCAAACTTAGTATTCTCAACTTATCTGAAATGAAATTTTAAGAATTGCTTGCTGTCTGTACCCCACCTCAGAGAACTCTCACTCAGAGGATGTTCCTGTGCATTGTCTGACGTGGGAGTACTTAGAGACCTCGGGTGCTGGATTTGTTAGTTACTAAAGTTGGATCTTTTCCACCCCTTAAGAACTTGAGCAACCTCTAACAGTTATCGCTAAGAGGTTGTGCTCATTTTGAAGAACAGGAAAAATTGAAGTCACTTACCAAGTTGGAGGTTCAAGATCTTTCAGGCAAAAAAATAGAAGATGCCACCATCTAATCTCAAATCTGACTAGTCTATAGAAGCTTCATTTATAGGAGATGAAACATATTAGAAGAATTGACTTGAAGAAGATCGAGTATACGGAAAGGAGTTCAACTTGAAAGGGTTGCAGATCCCCTAAGTCCTATAGAATTCGGCTTCTCCTAACAATGACTGGCCTTATATTTCAATACGTGGTGCTCAATCAATCCAGCTTTGGGAGGACAAGTTCCAACTTGTAGCATACATGTTTCTGAAAGTTTTATTTATCATTTTGGCTTCCAAAAGTTTTATTTATCAATTTAGTACTAAACTCATCTTTTTTCGATCCTGTTTTATGCAAGAAACATGCTCTCAACAAATCATTCTATATTAAAATTCTACCATTTAAAAAAAAAAAAAAAAAAAAAAGGATAAGCTGAAAACTAACCTACAATTATTAGTCGAGCCCACAGCCTTGAATTCTGATATCAAAATCCACGTAATACACTACTCTAACGAACGACTCGACTAAACTGCACTTATTCATCCATAAAACTATTTCTATCACAAACATTCATCTCTGTCTATTATGCGTATTATTCATTAGGCACATGAAGCTTTAGAATTTCATTCCAATTAAATCATACTTTAAAATCAATTTTTGTCCAGATTTTTCCACAATATCCTAAACTATCACTTTCATGTATAACTCCCCAATTGGATCTCACAGTTCAAATTCAGGTAACTTCGAATTTATGATATAACTTTAAAAATTACTCCAATTAGACTACGCCGACTTCGATTTCTCTCGGCGGAGTAATAATTGCAGAAGCGTTAAATGGGGAATGCCCGATATCTGTTCAATTGGGGAATGAGTTTTCTTGTGTTCCGGGATTGATACAGTGTTTCTTGAGTGCATGTTCTTGGGTTAGACTGCACGATGTTTGTTCAGTTGGGGGAATGAGTTTTCTTTCTTTCGTCTCTATCTTCTTGGCGTTGGTTGTGTTCCGGATCGGTACAGTGTTTTTTTAGTGCATGATTGATCCATAGGGAAGTACTGCATCTGACTGATCTTGTCGCATTGGAACGATGGATATGGAATTTGAGAGTTTGAGATTCGCATTCACTGATCGAAACTGCCACATTCCTGTTTATCTGTGCATTCACTTTCTGATGGGGTCCTCATCTTGAATATTGCACATGATTTATACTCGTTAGTGTATGCATTCATTGAAATGATATGAAAAAAGTAGATTTGACCTAATGAGTCGAAGCATCAAAAGGTATAAAAGATGCTAGACATGTTGAAATATTCAATTCTGACCCGACTAAACCCAAAGATGGAAAACTGATTTGGGATCATCCAAAAGCCTCCGAGCACTTCCTGAATAGTGTTCAGCGCTTGTCTCCAGAGAAAGTGAAATACGAGATGATTCAGAGCCAAGCCAGAACCAGACTTGTATCTGAGAAAGCAGGACCAGACGTCACCAACCCTAGAACTATATGAATGCGAAGCAGACCCCACCTGCCCATTGTCAACCTGCAGTTGCAACTTCCCAGTCTCTCTTCCCTTCTTGTTTCGTGGGAAAAATACGTTTGATTAAATCTTTGATCCGTATTGATTTGCTCCTCGCAGCTTATTCAGTCTACCTTTACCCTTGTGGGTGCACAACATGCATCAGCTTTTGTCTCGAGTTCTTGTCCCTGGTGAATTTTTCGACAGGAATGAGTCAATCTTGAAGCATATGACTTGTGATAAGCAAATGTATACATTCGTCGGAATAGCTTGTTTGACACCAATTTCTGCCATTAAATGTTGGACTTTTAGCCAAAACCTTCACAGTTTTGCACTCCTGCTTCTGGAGATTTACTGTTTATTGGCAGGATTGCCCCATGAATAATCTTTTGGCAGTTCACTTAGTAATTATGGGCAGTCTTTAGGCATGACTTTTATATATGAAGAGAAAAATGAGGCAAAACTAACTTCTGGGCAGAGCGAGACAGTGAGAAAGCTTTAGGGAAAGGGTGTTTTTTTCATTTCTTTTTGTCGTCAAATGAACAAATGTCAAATTTTCCTTGTGCATGTGACGTCAGATGTAGGACTCTGGTCTACAACTACTGTAACGAACTTCAACTTATTTTCGATGTCCAAGTGCTATAATACAATTGTAATCTGCGTGACGAATGCAGATGTGAACTTTTCCCAAATCAAAGTTGTTTTTACCAGTAATACTCCAGGGAACAAATTGTAACACAAGATTTCCTCAGCAGCGCAGGTTTTTTTATAAGTCCTGTTGATAAATAAGTGGTTTAGTAATACAATGGTGCATCCATGTAAAAGCCTCAAATTTTGATATTGGCACATGTTTAAAGCTGACGATCATCACCTAATTTTCACAATGAACTCATTGGAAGAAATTCAAGTCTTCCATCGGACAACCATGGAGTGCTATTCTTTTATCCTGGCAGACTGACCAGAACTTACAGAACGTGGAAGTCAGATCATAAGCTCCTTCATGCTGAGTTTTCTGACGACATGGCAGAGTATGGTGATTACTTCAGTTTCCATTGTTTCTATATTAGATTTGTGAGGATGGCTGCAAGAATTCGAAAAACCACATGGTTAGGCTATAATCAACTTATTGCATTCGAAAAATATCAGGCATGTTGGTTATAAGTAATGCTATCATTCTTATTGTACCAGGGGCCTCCTAAAGGCTGGAAGTAATAATACATGATATTCGTGTTTGATGAGACAATAAACTTTTTCACATCGCTGGTTTCCAGGTTGGAGTAATTAAATTTTCTTCCTGAAGGTCATTCAACCCCCCCCCCCCACCCTTTTGGAGCCTTTGCAGTTGAAATTTGACAATGCATGCTTGTATTGAAGCACTACCATATTAAGTGGTGTATGTGGAGCAGTTGAGCTATATTTGTTCTTTATGGTTAACTTAGAAGTATAGTTCAGCCAAAAAAGAAAAAGAAAGGAAAATCATCCTTAATCAATGTCCTATTGTACAGTTACCCTTGCCAGAGATGGCCAACCCAACAGATTCTATGGAAACTCGGAAAAAACATGTTTCAGCTCTTCAAAGTGATGGTAACATGAAAACAGTTGTCCTTTTGGGAGAAGCTGGAGCGGGTCAAACATGGATGGCAAAACAGATGTGTAAGTCTGCCATACTTGAGGGCTCCTCCTATGGAACTATTTGGGTGGTCCCAGGATATAATTAAGAAGTCAAATCTCTTCTAATGAGGATTGGGAAAAATATGATAATGTTGAGATCGAGCAACAGGAGCAAGAAGTGGACTTGGAAAGTCTGAATCGGAGAATACTGAAAAAGCTTAACTTGATGAAATCTGCGTAACTTGAACATATGAAAACCGCAAAGACAGGAGAAGAAATCTGGAAAGCTTGAACCAAAAGCAACAGTGAAGGTTGATCAGAAAGATGCTTCTGTGGCTGTAAAAGATCCATATCTTCTTGTAGTTCTGGATGATATTATTGACAAGGATGAAAAGAAAATTCTTCTTGCTTTAAGTAACATCCTCCATGGGCACCTTCTTAAGGTTTTAATCACAAGAAGCGGCAGTGATACCAGTATTGGCAATGAGGGAAATGGGGATACAATTTGGACTGATGATAGAAGATCATATGAAATCAAATTCCTGTCTGATGTTGACTCATCAAATTTACTGCGGAATAGGGTCAAGGTGGAAGTTTCTAGGGCAACTGCGTTTGAAAGACTGTCTGCAGCTATTGGAAAAAATAGCTCAGGTCACCCTAGGGCAATTATTATGATGGCAGAAGCCATGAATAATGTCAAGGACTTTGAATTGGACAATGCAGTTGAAGAAGCGGCCTCTATACTTGAATCTGCTGATATCAAAACATTATTACAGCATGTGTATAAAATGTTGCCAAGCACCCTCAGTAAGTGCTATTGGCACTGCAGATGCTTGTTTCTCCATCATGATAGCATCCACTACAATGAGCTGATAACTCACTGGTTTATTTATTTTGTTTTTTGGTCAGATGATAACTCACTGGTTACTGGTGATCACCATGATCATATTGAGAAGGCCTATGAGGAGGCACATCAGACTGACTCTGTGGAGCTCAAAGATTGCGGATTTCTAAGAGAAAAGGAGAATAGTTATGTTTATACAGAAAGTGATGCTTTGGGAGTTACTAATCACTGACGCGATGGACTTCGCTGGTCTGCATCTGTTGGCATGGCTAGTGTGCTGAGTGGCCAAACTTGGGTTGGTCTTGGATGGTTATACAGACCAATGGGATGATCAAAACACATAGTGGGAAGAGGAGCGAGATGTCCACACTCCTTATAGACGGTGCTCGTTTTTGCAGGGAAGTCCCTGAAACCATTATTCCAATGCATACAAAGACTCACAGTTCTGGTCATCTTAAATCCGATGTTCAAAAAGCTGCCGTTAGAACTTTCAATATTGAAGGAGCTTCAAGTACTTGTTCTGAGGGGCTGTCGCCTGCTGGAGAATGTAGATGAGATCCATGAACTTATGAAGTTACTCATTCTTGAGATATCTGGGGCTCATTTTGTGGAGGAAATCCATGATGATCTTTCTGAGCATATGAAAGATCTTAGATCTCTTAGCTTATCTGAAGTTGGCATTAAGTGGCTTCCTGCTTCTGTCTTAAATCAGAGTGATCTCCGTTGGCTCATTCTTAGAAATTGTCCAAATTTGAAACAATTGTGTGATTTTAAATTATTGAAGACAAAGGAATCGGCAAAACAGGAAGTGCTTTCATTGGCAAAACTTGAAGTGTTTGATTTCTCTGGTTCAGACTCTTTCAGAAATATCCAGGTCAAGACCCTCTCTTCTCTTCAGAAACTTCAAATTCTCAATCTTTCAAAAATCAAGCTTGGGCGCTTGCCCTACTTTCGCAATTTGGGAGAGTTCACTCAGCTCCTCTTAGGTGACTGTCCATCCCTGGCAAGAGTTCCCACCCTAAAACCATTACCTAAACTAGAGATTTTTTAGCTTTCGAAGGCAACATCTTTGAAAGAGTTACAAGCAGATTCTCTGCAAACTCAGATTCACTTTAGAATTCTGGATCTCTCGGGTAGTGCCGTAAATAAGCTACCTCACATCAGCAGCTTATCTCATCTTCTTTTGAGTGGTTGTGTGAAGCTTCCAAAATTGCCATCCACGCAGGGCCTCCAAGGCCTTGAGGAGCTGAACCTTTCTGATGCCTCTATATTGGAAGAATTCGAAGACGAGTCACTCGAACATCTTAATTCCCTTCGCCAACTCATTCTCTCAAATTCTAAAATAAAAGCTCTGACATTACTTTCTGAAAATTCTGAACTTCGTTTGCACTTGGCGAAGAATGGTAAATTCCTCACTGGGTTGCCAAACTTGAGTAAACTTCAGAAACTGGAAGTTCTTGATCTCTCGGGATGCTCGGAGTTGGTGGTAGCAAGCAATGACTCCTTTTGGGGCATGTCTCACCTGAAGACCATCAATCTTTCAGAGACTACAATTAAAAGCCTTCCTTCAAATTGCTTTCCTATCAGCCTCCATCACCTAATAATGAGAAATTGCACCTACTTGAAAGACCTTCCTTCCTTGGAAGCTCTGTTGAACCTAGAGGTACTCGACCACTGTGGTGCAAAATCCTTGAGCATAAAAGCCAAATTTTTTCGCTATATGAGCAGTCTAAGAATTCTCAACCTCTCTGAAATAAAATTTGAACAATTGCTGTCTCTGTCCTACCTCACTAACCTCAGGGAACTGTCTCTAAGAGGCTGCTCCTGTAGTATCTGAGCTGGATGCCCTAAAGGAGCTTGAGCTGCTGGATCTATCGGGGACCAAAATAAGGCTTTACCTACCCTTGAGACTTTTAGCAACCTTCGACAACTACTGCTGAGAGATTGTGCTGATTTGGAAGAATTGGAAAATTTGAAGTCTCTTACCGAATTGGCACTTCTGGATCTTTCAGGGACAAAAATAAAAGAATTTCCTTATCATGTCTTAAATCGGACTAGTCTAAGGAAGCTCAATCTGCAGGTCATGAAGCACATTAAAGAAATTGACCGGAAGAGGAAAAGGTATATTCCAGAGGAGTTCAACTTGGGAGCCTGTGAATCCCTAAGTTTTGAGAATTCCACGTCTCCTGACCGGTCTTCCATATCAATATGTGGTAGCAGATTTCTCCAGTTCTTGGAAGAAAATCCGAAGTTGTGGGATACATGCTTCCAGATATTCCACTTTTCTATTTGGCTTCCCAAAAATAAAAATGGAAGGATATATGACCTTTGAGACGGGCCTACTGATGGATATCAACTCTGAGGGAAGAATTCCTCATCCCTCATCCTAAAGAAAAAGGGCAGTATCTGGAGATCCATGGACCCTATTGCCTTTCCAGTCTACTTGAACATGTTCTCGAGCTGACCACATATCACTATTTGATGATAGCTCTTTGTTAAAAAAATATATATATTTTGGATGTGTGCGCTGCGAAAATGGTTTTGATATTAGTTATAGTTTTTGGTTTGTGATGTGTGCAAGTGTATGGTATAATTTGTGGACGATGGACAAGGGACAAGATATGATAATTGAAAAATACAAGACATGAGATATGGGGGAAAATAGTTATGTTAATTGAACAAACTAGTTTGATGGAAGTATAGTGGAGGTCTAAGACCTCTTAGGGTGGAGGGCTCACCGCCACACACAAGGTGGAGGTATTATCTCTCACACACACCAAATGATCAAGCACAAGCCTATTTATAGGTGTGAATTCACTGCCATACACAACCGACTTTGTACAAAAAATTAATATAAAATTACAAACTTGCTTCTTTATCTCCAGCTCGTGTGGCTTCTTCGGATCTTCTAGTGGCTTCTCCATTTTTCTTCATTTTTCTAATTTCAACAGCTTTTGTTGACTTTTCTTTCAAGATTTCCCATGCACAAAGTTCCCATGCATGTGACTTCTTTAGTTTGTTCTCTTTCAGCTGCCATTCTTGACTTTTGTCCAAGGTTTTCCACTTGAATCTTCTCCAACTTGGCTTCTGCTTGCTTGCATTCCCATGTGAATGTTAGTAGTTTCTAGATTTTGTTGAAAATGGATCACCAATTTCCAACATTCCCCTTGATCCATTTTCAGGATAATCCGGACTTATGTTGTAAAGTCTCGGACATACCTTGAAATTTTTCTTATAATTTATCTCATGTCTTTTATGTCGTCTTCTTTCCACGATCCCTTGCATTCTCTTGTCGGAACACTTGCACTTGCCATTGAATGTGCATGTTTTTCTTTAACGATGTCCCATATGTCTTAGGCCATCAAAATGCTTTTAGTTGTAGTTGTTAGCTCAGGTCGGGCTCTAGCTCTGGCTCTCGTAGGCTTTGGCTCTTCGGCTTTGATTCTGGCTCTGGCTCCGGCTCTAGCTCTTTTGGCTCTCGCTCGGGCTCTGGCCTCTTTAGTTGAGGATGGTGAGGACAAACGGCCATAACCATCCAATATGCCTAGCTTTGGTTTCACGATCCCTTACACCTGGCTCAGTTACGAACCTGGGTGTATCTGGTTCTAATACCATGTTATAAAAACATTTTTGGTGTTTTGATATTAGTTATGGTTTTTGGTTTGTGATGTGTACAAGTGTATGGTATAATTTGTGGACGATGGATGAGGGACAAGATATGATAATTGAAAAATGTAAGACATGAGATATGGGGGAAAATAGTTATATTAATTGAACAAACTAGTTTGATGGAAGTATAAGACCTCTCACGGTGGAGGGCTCACCCCCACACACAAGGTGGAGGTATTACCTCTCACACACATCAGATGATCAAGTACAAGCCTATTTATAGGCATGAATTCACCGCTATATACAACTGACTTTGTACAAAAAATTAATATAAAATTACAGAGTTGCTTCTTTATCTCCTGCTCGTGCGGCTTCTTCGGATCTTCCGGTGGCTTCTCCATTTTTTCTTCATTTTTCTAATCTCAGCAGCTTTTGTTGACTTTTCTTTCGAGATTTCCCATGCACAAATTTATTTTCCATGCACGAGACTTCTCTAGTTTATTCTCCTTCAGCTGCTATTCTTGACTTTTATCCAAGGTTTCCCACTTGAATCTTCTCCAACTTGGCTTCTGCTTGCTTGCATTCCCACGTGAATGTTAGTAGTTTCTAGATTTTGTTGAAAATAGATCACCAATTTCCAACGCTCTTTAAGTCACTTATCTGAACTTGTTAAAGTGATTTTGACATCAATAAAGAGTTGTTAGCTTGATAGGTGCACGAATATCTGTGGTATAGTCAATGGAGAAGAAGATGCTAAAGCTTTGGGAAAGCTTGACTTTCTTTATCTGTGCAATCTCTCTTCCTGAAGATGCGTCTGTGATGATAAACTGCAGTCTGAGGTCTTCCAAGGTCTTAAGAGCTTGTTTATAGATTGTTGCCCAATGCTCACTGACATTTTCCCATTTTCCAAGCTGCCAAAGAAGCTTGGAAACCTCAAAATCAAATTTTGTGCTGAACTGAAAGAGCTATTTAACCCTGGTATGTCTGCAGAATGTAACTTGCAGACCTTGGATCTTCTGGAATTACCAAAGCTTGTGAGAATTGGGGTTATGATGGTCTCCCTGTGAGTACTGAAAGTGAGACAGTGTCCAAATCTGAAGAATCTAGAGGTAGTGCTTGGAGAAGCTGAAAATCTGGAAATTCTCCATATTTCCTATGCTGCTGAGCTGAAGACCATATGCAGTCAGAAAATGAAGCCAGGGAGCTTAAAAAATCTAGAACAGCAAAAAATAGAATCTTGTCCTCAGCTCAAAGAAGTTTATCCCACATCCTATTTGCTGCCAAACCTGGAGATTCTTGTGATAAATTCATGTGAAAGCTTGGAAACTATATTCAGAGGCAGTTCAGCAGGTTCTTCATTGTCAAGATTACGATTCTGCAGCTTGCCTTGTCTAAGCAGCACTGCATTCAAAGTACGAGGTCAATGTCATGTTGACAGCGACTGCCCAAATCTGCAAATAGAACGATCTAGTTAAGTGAGAAGTAAGTCCTCACTGATCTATACATTTAGAATCTCATTCACTTTGCAATTCCCATTTCAGCATCTCCAGATCTCATTAATTTTGCAGGCATTTCTTCCGTCATGAATGTGATGATCCATTGAATGCGAGAGAAATTGCAACTGAAATGTCTGGCAGCTTTTTTCTTCCATGATGTATTAAGACTCATGGCCATCGTGAATGGATAGAGAGATCACTGGAGGCTTACGGGATGCAATGTCCAACCACACTTGTTCTGACTTAATGCATATGTTTCCTTAAGAGATGTGCTGCAGCATAGAATTAGATACTGGATGTCAAATGTCACTTAATGTTTTATATAAACGAGTCTTTGAAGCCTGTGCCATTCTTGTATGTTTGGTTTCAGGTTCCTCGTTTTGTATCGATACTTCCATATTTCTACTGATTCAATCCCACCTATATTGAGACCTTTGTGACGGCAGCAGTGTCATACTTATCTACCCGAACTCACCAATTTTAATTTGTTACATTATGAGGCTTTTATTTACATTTCTAAACTGGATTCAGGTTCCTATTGGCAACCCTTAATCTACATTCAGGCTGAGATAATAGCTGATTTTGTTCATAAATACCAGGTTAGACATTACTTTTACAAGCTGTGTCCTTTATAATTGTAGAACCAGTTATATGCGTATATTAGATTTTAAGAGAATGTACGATCAATGAAGTATCACTCGAGAAAATCATATTCTGAAGTTTTGGGAAGATGCAGTTATCTCCATATTATTATTATCAGAATTCTATATGTGAGAGGAGACCCGCAGTTTTCCTCCCTGTAGTGTTTCCATCATGATACTTCGTGGAAGGCCCTAAGTGTGAGAGGGTGAGTGAATCTCATCATGTCATGAAGAAAGATGCTTATAGTTTCATGAATTTGTATGTTTTTCTTTTTGTTGAGCATGTGCTTGTTGAAGTAGTTAACTTTCAGTTTTTTATGCGTCAATAGCGGAGTCCTAGTCAATAGGAAGTGGCTTGTTTTTAGGAGTTAGTTTCTGCACATGTTCTGGTTAGTGGGGTATGTTAGTGGGTCTTTGTTGTTGTTGTTCTGTAGCTATTTTCCTGCAAAGTGGTTTGTATGTTCTGCCTATTTTATAGGCTTTGTTCTGTTGAATATTGTGACGAGAGTTACTGCAGCAACTCTCTTGTGTGTGCAACTCTCTTGTGTGTTTTCTTCTCTGAGTTTATTTGAGTAAATTACAACAGTGGTATCAGAGCCAAAAACAAAAAGTGTTCGAAAGGAGTCTTGAGTGATCAAACACGAGAGCAGTAGTGGTTCTTCTTTGCAGCAGCAGTGATGGCCACAGAGAACTTCGTACAGCCTACTATACCTCGCTTTGATGGTCATTATGACCATTGGAGTATGTTGATGGAGAATTTCCTCAAGTCTAAGGAGTATTGGGACGTTGTTACGTCTGGTATTGTCGAACCGCACGAAGGAGCTCGCTGACACAAAGACAACGGACAGCTCTGGAAGCAGCAAAATTGAAGGATCTTAAAGCTAAAAACTATTTGTTTCAGGCTGTTGACAGATCCATCTTGGAGACAATTCTCTGCAAGGACACCTCCAAACATATATGGGATTCCATGAAAAAGAAATATCAAGGCTCGGCAAGGGCAAAAAGGCAGCAACTCCAAATGCTTTGTGGGGAGTTTGAATTGCTAAGAATGAAATCGGGAGAAACAATCACGGATTTCATTTCCCGGACAATGGCGATTGTCAATAAGATGCGAATCCATGGAGATAAGACGGAAGATGTCACAATAGTGGAGAAGATTCTTCGATCTTTGACACCAAACTTTAACTTTGTTGTATGTTCTATTCAAGAAGCCAAAGATGTTGAAGAACTCTCAATTGATGAGTTGCAAGGATCGTTGGTGGTCCATGAACAAAATTTCTTACAGCAAGAACCAGAAGAGAAGGCATTGAAGTCCTCAACTGCAAATTATTTTTCATCAACAGCAAGAATGAATAGTGGCAGAAGCAGAGGAAGGGGAACCAATGATCGCCGCAATTTCAATCAAAAATTGGATGGTTATTTTTCTCGTGATTCTCAAGGCAGAGGATGAGGACGTGGAGGTCGACACTCAATAGAATTTCAGACCAAAGTCAGTAGACAAATCCAAAGTGGAGTGCTTTCGATGCCACAGGTATGGGCATTACAAATCTGAATGTCAAACTAATTTAAATACACAAAGTATGGAAAGGAATAACTTTGTAGCAAAAAAAGAAGAAGCAGAAATTCTCCTATTGGTGTGTCAGGAAAAGGAGAAAACTTCTTCAAACTTGTGGTATTTTGATACTAGTTGCAGCAACCACATGTGTGGAGACAAGAAAGCATTCTCTACATTAGACGAGTCATTCCACACCACAGTAAAATTCGGAGACGACTCTACCGCGCCAATCATGGGGAAAGGGACGGTTGCAATTGTTCCTAAAGGGACTTTAGTACATACCATCAAAGAAGTGTTTTATGTTCCAGAATTAAAAACCAACCTCCTAAGTGTTGGCCAATTACAAGAGAAGGGCTATGAAATTACACTCAAAGGAGGTATTTGTAGAATCCATGATGAGAAATTGGGTCTAATTGCTCGAGTTACAATGACTGCCAATCAGATGTTCCCACTACATCTTCATAGCACTTCCCACTCATGCTTCGCTGCAAGATTAAAAGAGGAAGCTTGGGTATGACATTTCAGATATGGCCATCTCAGCTTTGGTGGACCACGGACATTACATCAAAAAAAGATGGTGGAGGGACTGCCCCCAATCACTGCTCCGTCCGATATATGTGAAGACTGTGTCGTTAGCAAACAACACCGTGCTCAATTTCCACGAGGAAAAGCATGGAGAGCAAAGAAACCGTTGGTGCTGGTCCATTCAAATATTTGCGGGCCAATATCTCCAGTTTCCAATGGAGGTAAACGGTATATTATCACTTTCATTGATGATTATAGCCGGAAGATTTGGGTTTATTTTTTGCATGAAAAATCTGAAGCTTTTGAAGCATTCAAGAGCTTCAAAACACTTGCTGAAAAAGATAGTTGGAATTTAATAAAATTCTTTCGCACAGATCGCAGTGGCGAATACAACTCGGGTGCATTTGTAGATTTTTGTGGGAAGCATGGCATTAAGAGACAACTCACTACAACTTATTCACCACAACAAAATGGAGTTTGTGAACGGAAGAATCGCACTATTTTGAATATGGTGCGGAGTTTATTCACAGCAAGTGGAATTCCAAAGAGCTTCTGGCCCGAAGCTGTTAATTGGAGTATTCATCTTTTGAACAGAAGCCCGACTCTTGCTGTTTTGAATATGAAGAAGCTTGGAGCAGACAAAAACCAACAGTAGATCACTTCAGAATTTTTGGGTGTATAGCCTATGCTCATGTTCCAGATCAGAAGAGAAAAAAGCTAGATGACAAGGGAGTTAAATGTGTTTTTCTTGGCATTAGTGATCAATCAAAAGCCTACAAGCTTTATGATCCTATAACCAAGAAAATCATCATCAGTCGTGATGTGATATTTGATGAAGAACAATTCTGGCCATGGAGTGAGAAAGGTGTTGAAGGACAAATTCCAATGAATTTTGAAGATGATGAAGTGCCCACAACCAATCAAACCATCACAGAAAGTTCACAAAGTCAAGATGCTATTGCAGAAATTGAAGAATGGCCACATCGAGTTCGAAAAAGACCCGCTTGGATGAGTGATTATGAAGTAACAGGGGTTGACCAATCTGAAAATCCACTTACCTATTTTGCTTTATTTTCAGATTGTGACCCTACAACCTATGATGAAGCTGTGCAAAAAGAAAATTGGAGAATTGCTATGGATGCAGAAATTGCATCCATTGAGAAGAATAATACTTGGGAGTTAATAGAACTTCCAAGAGGACACAAATCAATCGGGGTCAAATGGGTGTACAAGACGAAGTTGAATAAAGATGACGAAGTTGACAAGTACAAGGCACGCTTGGTTGCAAAAGGTTACAAGCAAGAATTTGGAGTGGATTATAAGGAGGTGTTTGCTCCCGTGGCAAAACTTGACACAATCGATTGGTGATTGCATTAGCAAGCACGTAATTCATGGCCTATCTTCCAATTGGATGTGAAGTCAGCATTCTTGTATGGTGACATCCAAGAAAAGGTATTTGTTGATCAACCTTTTGGTTATGTGAAGCATGGTAGTGAACATAAAATTTATAGACTGAGAAAGGCACTATATGGGTTAAAACAAGCTCCCCGAGCTTGGTATAGTCGCATTGATGCTTATTTTTTGAAGGAAGGATTTAGAAAATGTCCATATGAGCATACGTTATTTATTAAAGTTGATGATGGTGGAAAACTGCTTCGGTATGTTTGTATGTGGATGATCTCATCTTCACAGGGAATAATAGTGTCTTGATCAACATATTTAAGAAGTCTATGATGGATGAATTTGAGATGACTAATCTTGGATTGATGCATTATTTTCTGGGTATAGAATTAATTCAATATGCAGCTGGAATCTTTCTTTCCCAAAAGAAATATGTTCAAGAAATTTTAGACAAATTTCAAATGAAGAATTGCAACTCTGTGACCACACCAACTGAGGTTGGATTGAAGCTATTGAAAGATTCTGATGGGAAAAAGGTGAATAGCACACTTTTCAAGCAAATTGTTGGAAGTTTAATGTATGTGACAGCAACGAGGCCAGAAATCATGCATGGTGTGAGCCTCATAAGTAGGTATATGGAACGTCCAGTAGAAATACACTTGCAAGCTGCAAAGAGAATTTTTCGCTACTTGCAAGGGATTGCAACTTTTGGGCTTTTTTACAAAAAAAGAGAAAAATTAGATTTGTTTGGCTTCACTAACAGTGATTTTGCTGGAGATATGGATGATCGAAAAAGCACTTCTGGCTATGTGTTTATGTTTGGTTCAGGGGCTGTCTCATGGTCTTCAAAGAAGCAGCCAATTGTTACTCTATCAACAACTGAAGCTGAGTTTGTAGCTGCCACTTCAAGTGCTTGTCATGCTATCTGGTTAAGAAAGATTCTTGGAGAACTTCAATTTAAACAACAAGAAGCGACAACTATATATTGTGACAACAACTCAGCCATTAAACTTTCAAAGAATCCAGTTCTACATGGAAGGAGCAAACATATAGATGTGAAATATCATTTCTTGAGGGATCTCACAAAAGAAAAAGTGATAGATCTTGTTTTCTGCAGAAGTGAAGATCAACTTGCTGATTTATTCACCAAGCCTCTCAAAGTGTCTACATTTCAGAAGCTGTGAAAGCTACTTGGTGTTTGTTCGTTGGATGTTCCAGATTAAGGGAGGGTTTGTTTTATTCCTTTAAACTGTTGTCTGCAACATCAGTTTAAGGGAGGGTGTTGAAGTAGTTAACTTTCAGTTTTTTTATGTGTCAATAGCGGAGTCCTAGTCAATAGGAAGTGGCTTGTTTTTAGGAGTTAGTTTCTGCACATGTTCTGGTTAGTGGGGTATGTTAGTGGGTCTTTGTTGTTGTTGTTCTGTAGCTATTTTCCTACAAAGTGGTTTGTATGTTCTGCCTATTTTATAGGCTTTGTTCTGTTGAATATTGTGACGAGAGTTACTGCAGCAACTCTCTTGTGTGTGCAACTCTCTTGTGTGTTTTCTTCTCTAAGTTTATTTGAGTAAATTACAACAGTGCTGTGGAGGAAGACTTCTCTTGACTTGATTTCGTTTTTTCATCTCTTTTATTTATGTTCTGTTGTTCACTGTCAAATTACATAGACATACAGGGGAGAGAAGTTTGGGATCATAGACATATATAAAGCTTCAATAGATGATTCTACTAGGAAAAACAAAACCTGTTCATTCGAGATGGGAATTTGCATAAACTCTTCAATTCTCTAAGTACCCAAGATTCAGAAAAGCCTATAGAGATATTTTCATAATGTGCATCTGTTATCCTTGTTACCAGAATCAAGAGCATGTGGCTAATGATACCATGCCTATCGTGTCATGTGATGTAGGCATCGGCTTGCTTTTCAATGGAAAAGGGCTTGAAGATTCCGCGACAGGCAAAGAATGAGATGGTTGAGTGAGGGTGTTCGTACAGAACTGTAGTGCAAGAGTTCAGTACAACGAAGGAGTACAGGACTCCCACTTCTTCCGATGCACTTGGCATTTTTTATATTCTGACGCCAAGCAGAGACAAGACCCAAAACTCCACTTGTTTAGCAGATCAGAAGGCAGTACAAGCAAATGCAAAAGTCACTTTGTACTGCACTTTCCTGGTGACTACATTATAAAAGACTTGACTCTAAATATTGGAAAATTGCAAGAAGTTATGCTGCTGGCTGCTAGAGGAGAGTAGAGGCTCCCATGATGCAGAAACGTTATTGAGTGCAGCGTTGATGAAATTACTTCCCATTTCTATGGCCCTTCCTCTTCTTTTCCCCATCTAAGGCTGGGGGAATAATGGAATGGGATCGTTTCGCCAACGCTGCACTCAAAAATGTTTCTATGTTTGGGTCAGGTATGTCGAGATTCTTATTTTTTTCCAGGTTTATATTCGCATACAATCCGCTTGCATCTGGACTCCTGTCCTATGGATCTACAGGCAGCAATAAATCTAGAGCTCCTTCTATGGTTTACTGCGTATTGACTTCTGATACAAAGTTCAGTTGTGATTGTATATTTACTGCGAAGTATTCATGTGAAAAAGATGGGTTTGTCGCTAAATCCATGTTATACGTTAATCTATGAAGATAATCATCATGAAGTCATCAATATTTTCTTCTTTAGATAATTCGGAAAACGTTGCCTATCGAGTAACGAGCTCAAGTTTGTTCGCGGGAGATTCTCAACTAGTCAAAAAGATAAATGAATAATTTCGTGCTTCTTATGGAGAATCCAATTCAAATTTTAAAAAAAAAAAATATATATCAATTCAATCTTAAATATTTTTTATATATATCAATTCAATCATAAACATTTTGTAATTATACTAATTTAGTTCATCCGACTAAATTGGCATGTGAGTGTTAACGTGAATGCTAGTTGTCTTGTGAATGTTTATGTTGTAATTTTTTAATAATATTTTATATTTTTTTCGAATTTGTTATTATTTTTTCCTCTTTTTTTCTTCGTGGTCATTGCGGGTAAGAAAGTCAAAAGTCAAAGAGGAAGAAGAGGAAAAAAAAAAAAAAAAAAATAAATAAATTATTATTAAAAATTTATCATGTCAATGTTCCCTAAATAGCTGGCGTCGGCCATTATTCACATTAGTACCAACTAACCAAATTTGTTTGAATAAATTGAATTTGCAATTATAAAAGATTTAAGACTAATTGATAAAAAAAATTAAATCTGAATTGACATAATTACAATAAGTTTATAACTCTTTTAATAATTCTTCCCGTTGATCAAGGCCCGATTAACACATTTTCCTTTCCTTTGGGATTAGACCTTTCTCCTATGACAGACGAATTCGCGCTAAAACTATAGTAGAACTTTGTGTGCCTACGCTGTCTTTATGTTTTGGGTCATCGAATATAAGGCCTTGGCAATAACAACAACCACACCCCGGCTGTGAAGCTTGCTTGAGCTGGATGAGGTGTTGTCGATGTCTAGGTGATAGCCCATGCCCTACTCCCTCTCATGTTTTCCTTCAAGTTCACTCTCTCTATTTCAGATTTCTAATACATGACATGGAGTTTTCATACAAAAATACCCTCAGATTGTGCATCCGGAGAATCAAATGCACCACGGCCACTTCTTCCATCGAAGTATGAGCATAAGTGGCTTTTCTTGCACGCTTGCCAACCATGGATGATGATTTGTAATGAAAAATGATATCTCCTAAGGTATTTTGCCAATTGCCAGATTGAATTCTCCACCAATAGAATTGGCACATAGCAAATCATATCCAAACTAGAGAGCAGCTCCTCTCAACACACAACATCTTCACTTAAAGATATTTGGTAAAACAATGGCGACAGTTCTAATTTGCACAAATCTTTTCATTTTGCAATTGAATCCGATCCATTCAACCCCAAAAATTTCAATTTTTCCCTTTCCAACTTCCTTGATTGTTTTTTTTTTCTTCTTCTTTTTTATGCCTAGGATTCGCCGAGCCTGCCAAACTATAGAATGCACATCCCAGACCAAATGTCAATATTTAGGAAGAAGCTAGCATAGGATCTCACCACCATAGCCCCCACTTAAAACGTGTTACTAATTACGAAGTTTCGATTCTATGACCTATGCGGTGAAGTATCCAAAGTCGAACCAACTTACCTACTCACCGATCAATTCCTTAATTGTTCCAATCCAAAAAAGTAAAAAATAAAAAGAAAAAAACTTCCTTGATTGTCAATTTGCCATCAATAAACAGGCGACAGAGCCAGCTTTTTCTCAGGCAAATTGAACCGGGGGTTGGGTGAGGGGCTGAACTCGTCACGTGTCAACCTTCTCCCCATCCTAAGTAAAAATCACGCGTTGCTTCCAAGCAAGAGCGCCTCCCCCATTGGCCCATGACGGCCCCACCCCTCCCCCCCACACGCCACGTGGCGGTATCTCAGTCTAGAGAGAGAGAGAGGGAGGGAGGGAAAGAGGAGCGCTTGCAGGAATCTATAAATGGAGAAGATCGCCAGATTCAGAGAGGCCCCCGCGCTCTACGCCGTTCTTCCGCTTGCCTTCCTTCCCACGCCGAGCCGCTGACTCAGGGCAGAGGCGCGGACGGCGTTTCCGCCCGCCGGAGGAGGTCCGGGAAGCCGGAATCTTCCCCCCCCCCACGCCCCCGGTCGGATCTCGGGTCGGGTCGCCCCGCCGCCGGGCCCCACATGAGCTCCTTCTTCGATCGGGACGGCGGGCCGAGCGCCCCGCATTTCCTCGTCGCCGGCTGCTTCGCGCTCGGCTTCGTCGCCGCCAGGTCCTTCCTTGACCGGTTCGTCTTCCGTGTAAGGTTTCTTTGCTAGTCGGGTAGGCGTCCTTTTGCGCGTGTTCTTGTTCTCGATCGCCGTTTGCATATGTGGGGACCGGCGTGGGAAAATGTCGTGCTGGGTATTGCTAAAGATCGCGCGTTTAGATTTGTGAAGCTGGGAGATGGGTTTTTCCGTACGATTCGTGAGGCCGATTTCGCGTGTCCTGCCTGAGCATGTGATCCGAGCTATACTTAGATTGAGGGGGAAGGTCAGATGAAGAGATGGGATTTCCAGGAATTTAGAGATTAATGGTTGTGGAGATGGCATTGTTGGGTGACGGCTTGCCTGAGCCGACAAAGCATTGAAGCTTACACAGCAACATTGCTTTGGCAGACCTGTTGAGGAGATGATGGTTATACATCTGCGATCTGGAAATGGCTCGATGCTCACGGTGCTGATATTAGGGAAATTTATTCATGTGCTCGCGCCATTACCCATTGGTCAGATTGTGTGCCCCCGATTCATGTGAGCCCGATGCATGCAAATACTGCTTAGGCTAGTGTTTAGCCACTTGTATAATGCTATTTACACCCAGCAAATCTTACTTTGTGGATTTTGTGACTTCTGAAATTGTTTCATTGTTTTTTTTTCCAATATCTTGTAGAGGCTTGCGATCTCGTTGCTTCGTCTTGGATCTGGGCAGTTGAAAATCAATGAGGCGGTCCAGACGAAAATTGTAAAATGTTCAGAATCTATGTGGAAGTTGACATACTACGCCACTGTTGAATCTTGCATTCTCAAGATCACTTATCACGAGCCATGGTTCTGGGACACATCAGAGTATTTTGAAGGCTGGCCTAACCAGGAGTTGAAGTAAGTAATTTTGTGCTTGTGAGATTAACAGCTTTGATGCATTTCTGAGTTCTAACTATCGACATACTCAGAATTGCATTCTCACGGTGATCTATTGTCATCTTCAGTGTGTTTTTGTCGTTCGTGGCGAGTTGTTAATCTCTCTCTCTTCTTTGTCTTTTCACTTGTGTTATTTGCTAGCATGCTTAAGTTGCTAAATAACGTAAGCTAGCAATAATGAAAAGGTTGGGGGGCTCTATGAATGTGTTAGCTCAGCAGACATGCCAAAAAATTATTGTGTTACTGCTGTGAATTAGAGTGCTGATAAAACAAGCAATGCTATTTCATTGTATATACACCACTGCTTCTCACCTATTTTACAGTACAAAGAGTCCTTTCATTTCAAGTCGTATGCAAGAACGTTGGTCAAATTTCAAAGGTTGCAATTGCAGAAGCACGTGTACTCATCTGTTTTTCATCATTTCAGGCTTCCTCTAAAGCTTATCTACGTATGCCAATGCGGATTCTACCTTTACAGTATTGCTGCTCTTGTTACCTGGGAAACTCGAAGGAAGGACTTTCCTGTCATGATGTCCCATCATGTAATCACAGTCTTCTTGATTGGCTACTCATACTTGACTAGGTATTTGTCTCATCTATACCCTCAGAGAATTACAGGCCGTGTCAATCCATATCTAAAATGCACTTGCAACTTGTAAATGGCATATAAACTAGTCATTGAAGATCAACTTTGTCTCATCTATACCTCTACAGTATTGAACTTTTTTTGCCCATCTTATTGCTGGCACAATCTATTTTATGAAAACGTGCGTCTTCTTATCACAAGACACTTTCCTTGCTTGTGCAGTTTCTTTCGAGTTGGCGCGATTGTCCTGGCACTTCATGATGCGAGCGATGTGTTCTTAGAAGCTACCAAAGTTTTCAAGTACTCTGAACATGAGCTTGGAGCGAGCGTTTTCTTTGGATTATTTGCCCTTTCATGGCTCGTGCTACGTCTAATATACTTCCCATTCTGGGTCATCAGAACAACAGGGTGCGACCTCATGTAATTGATCTCAATTCATTTACTTTTACAGGTTTTAGGATACCTTGGGCTTACGATTGCTTTAAATTGTGCAGCACCACTCTTTGTGATTACTTACCAATGGGGGAAGCTTATGCCACACTGCTTTATTACATATTCAACTCAATGTTGCTGATGCTGCTCATCTTCCACATTTATTGGTGGGTCCTAATATGCTCTATGATCAGAAGGCAGCTAAAGAACCGAGGAAAAGTGGGTGAAGATATACGATCCGGTAAGCCTTCAACTCAACTTCCTTACGTAGTGTGATACACGAAGTCATGATGTCCAAAGAAACAGGCTGTGCCATATCGGTGTGTTTATAACCTCAATTATGGAGTGTGAATTCACTACTGATATCTATATATACTGGTGCAGATTCAGAGGATGATGACTAGATTGCAGATTGTGTCAAGCCAATTCAGTTCGACAAGCTTATTTGTAGATGCAGAGGTTGAGAATGTACCTTCGTTGAGGAACTCATTTTGAAGTGCATACACAGTCCAACTAAGGACACTTTTCATGAGTTCTTGTGTATAAAATGAAAAACAGGCATTGTGTAAGTTTCCCCCTTGGCTCCATGGATAAAACTTCAGTTTATTTCTTTTTGGAACTAACAGCATATAATGCCATGATTGGCATACCATTACGAAAGAAAATAATCATTGTTGAAGTGGCTATAATTTAGTTCTTTGAGGTTTCTTGGAGCATGTAAGAGGTGACAAAGAAAACTGTCAAAACTTCCGCCGTGATAATCAAAGGTTATTTGAGCTTTAACGAGGAGAAACCCAAGATAGAAGATGGGAGGGAGAGTAGTTGCTTTGCTCACCATGTTCTGGGATAGATAATAGAGTTCATATTTTAAACCTGATGCTTTCAGCCAGATGTACCCCAATTTGAAGAAAACCCCCTAAGCCAACCTTCAAAAACAGAGGAATTTTTAACTCAGAACAAGAGAAAGCATGAGATGAGATGTTGCAAGGATGAAAAGTGAACAGAAGAAGCCAGAGGAATTTTAAATGGACGACCACTATACTGAAAATTTTGCATGAACAAACCTATGCAAGAGTAGAAGAAATATAACAGTTGGTCGAGATCTTAAATAACAAATATATCCTGAGAAATGCAGAAGACTTGTGAATCTCGTGAATATGGCAGATGCTGGATTATTTGTCGGCGCATCGAGGTGACCCCTCTGTGATCATCACTGTGAACATTTTGGCGTGTCAATAGAAGAGATCACATAACCAGCCCATCAACTGGACGTCGAGTTCTTCACATTTAGGGGCCGATTCGCAGGTGCAGATCAACGGGCATCAAGTCGCAGATTATGAGTGTACCAGATGCAATATGTGCAGGAAGCTTACCTCTTGCCTCATACAGTGCAGGAACTTACTGAAGTATGAAATGTACAGCAAATTTAAATGTAGACGGGACGGAAGCAAACATGGCTAATCTCGCATTCACCCATCAACTTTCTCTGTTGCGGGTATTAGAGGGCTTGATGAAACTATACTTCTAAAGCCCAAAGTGATTGCGTTTGAACAGGAAATTCAAGCATGAAGCATCACTTCTCTGTTGTGGGTATTGATCCGATCAATTCCTTCAATTGATTGCGCCATTTAAAAGTTTTAAAACTTAATTATATTTTCATAACAAATTTTTAAATGTTGAATGCACTAATCATCTTTATTTTAAAAAAGAAAATCTCATTTCAAAATTTACTTTCCAATGTACTTTTCATTGTGATTATCAAATACTATTTGCTTTTTAAAAAAAAAAAAATCTTTGGAGTCAAGAGAGATGCTAAATCTAAACAGTCAAAGCATTTGCCAACCTCACCCTTAATCACCTGACTTATTTTAAGACGTGTCCTTTATGATATTGATAACTTATTTATGTAAGACACAAAAACAAAAACAAATGAAAGAGAGGGAGGTATCGACAATGCCCCCGCCCCTCCCCGCCAGGCGCGGTCATGGTGTGACCAAGTAACCCTCGCCGGAGACATATGAGGATGGTCAGCCTTCACTGGCTAGTGATGGAGCGAGTTGAATGTGGTGTGCCATGTCTCCACCATGTTTACACCGCATGGCAATCTTTCACCATCGAGAAAATATTGGGTAGGCCGGGCACTCCAAGTAAGCAAACACTTCATCCACTCGCTGATCACCACGTGTCCCGTGCGAGGCCCACTTGTTAGGCAAAATCCCCTCTTCTCTCTCCTCTCTCCTTTACCGGTCTCCGTTACTTCTCTCACCCCTCTCCGTCTCCGTCACCTTTTTTTTCTCTCACCTCTCTCGTCTCTCACTCTTGCTTTCTTTGACAACCTCAACCGGCAGGCCCACGACGACCTCTTTCAGGAAAGGAAGAAGCAAACCCATCAAAAAGTGCTAGAGACACTGAGGCCGTCACCTCGACAACTCCCAATATGACAGCCGCAAGCTCTGCTTCAGAGACTTGTGAATAATCCGGTCCAGGAAGAATATCGCAGTTCTCTGTTTTCCCATCTTCCTCTTTACTAGCCAGAAAATAAAATCTTTACACGTGGTCAGGATTTGGCGATAGTTTGCTTGGCAATGTTGATTATTCAACCAAAATGGAAAACTCCATTTTAATCCTCGAGATGGGGTTTCCCCAGTACCCCAGTTGGTTTGTTCTTCTTCACCAAGAAAATTCAGAGAAAATTTGGAGATTTAGGCTCCGTTTGATAACATTTATATTTCTTCCAATTTATGTTCTTTTATTCCTCGAAAAAAAAAAAGAAGAATGGAAATAAAAAAAATAGAAATATATTTAATAACGTCAATTAATTTTTCTATTCTTCGAAATAGAAAAGTAGGCGAGGCATAAATTTGAAATAGAAGCAAGAAATAGAACAAAGTAACGCTTCTCTCTTTTACATTTCTTCCACCAAAAAAAAAAAGAACAAAGTAACATTTTGTTGTTGGGAATAATTTTTAAAAATAAGTCATTTTTTCTTTCTTTTTTTCTTTTCTTCTTCTTCCTCGCCGCCCGCCGCCGCTTGTCAACCGCAGTCATTCGCTGGACACTGCCAGCTAGAGGAGGAGCAAGAAGAAGAAGAAAAAGGGAAAAAAGAAAAATCTAAAAAAATTTAAAAAAATTTTAAAAAAATTCTACATTATAAAAAATTTGTGAGTCGTACCATTCCTATTCTTTTTCTATTTCAAGAATAAAAATTTTGTATAATTACCAAAATCATTCTTTTACTCTGAAATTGTTCTAAGAAATAGAAATATAAAATGACTATTTTTGAAAAAACAAAAACAGAAATATTACTAAACACATCCTTAAAATCCTAGTGACAGAGAGCAAACAAAAGGTAATGGAGAGGGCTATTAGAGACAAAGAGAACAACGGAGACACTGAGGAGAGAGGAGAGAGACAAGAGGATTGCTTGTCCTAACAAGTGGGCCCACGCGGAACATGCGATGATCACCAAGTGACCAAGGTATTTGCCAACTTGGAGCTCCGGACCTACCCAATATTTTCTCATCTTTTACTATGCCAGTGTTTCCACGTTGGCAAGTATGGGAGGACTGCATGATTTAGATGAAGATATATTTCACAAAAAAAAAAAAAAAGTTTGATTGATTTGATTGTCAATGTGCGTGAATAGTCAAAAAATCAAAAGCATACTTAACCCTCTTTGTATTATTTTTGGAGAAAAAAAAATCTATACTTTTTATCTCTTTAGTTGAATTTTGGAAATTTCGCTTTCACGTAATATTTAAAAGTTGCCTACTTATCTATCTATATGGATCTGAAATTAAAAGAAGGATTATTGATTTTTAGTAGAATTGATGCTAATTAGATTGTCAATATGAATGCATATAAACTATAAGTAATAACTACCCTCCTGTGGGCAGCGCAGTTGGTTGAGATCTCTCCTTTTAGCGCATGGAGGTCGAGGTTCGAAATCCTGTGTTGCTAATGATTAAAGCAGGTGGCTTGACGGTGGGTTACTGGGCCAGTTTCCCGAGGTATAGTTGCTATTGGTCCTCCACTGCAGAGGCCCGTGAGACCCCAAATCGGCGTAAGCTGACAAGGAGATGCTCCGGCGGATCCTCGATCACCGAAAAAAAAAACTATAAGTAATAGCTTGTTTTAGTTTGACATTCATAAGATTTAAGATAGAAATAAAGGGAAAATAGTTTTTTTTTTTTGTTTCAAAGTAGTATAGACTGATCTTGTCAATAAGACGAAATATGTTGGCTAAAATTGATCATCTATAAAGGTATAATGATCAAAAGTATAAATTGTTTCATCGGCTTGTGTGCGTTGTAGGCTTTACCTGTCAATATAACCGGTGTTGATTGAAAAGTTTGCGGCAAATCACCATCGAAAATTGGACGAAAAAACTAAAATAATTATTGAAGAATATTAAAAGGACTAAATTTGTTATAGATGAAAATATCCAAACCCAAGACCTAATTTACTTTTGGATAAATCACATATAACCCCCTTGAACCTTGAGAGTAGTACATATTTTTCCCTAAAACTTTCAACAAAAAAAGTACCCAAAAAAAATGTCATAAACCCATTGCAATAGTGCTAATTCAATCACAAGTCTTTCAATAATGTTAATTTAGTTATAAATCTTCTCACAATCTATCAATTCACTATTTTCAATTAATTTTAGCCAAAAATTGTTGATGTGGACACTGACTACCCTACATGGCATTGCCGCTTATGTTGACAATTTAAAAAAATGAATTTCTTTATTTTCTTTATTTCTTTCATTTTGGCAAGCAACTTTGCTAGCCATAAAGAGAGGGCCGGCCAAAATAATAGGGAAAAAAAGAACAGAGAGAAATAATTAAAAAAAACAAAAATATTTAAAATTAAAATTTTATTAAAAATGTCAACGTCGTTATGCCTCATAAAATAGTCAATGTCCACATCGATGATTTCTAACCAAAATTAGCCATATGGCAAAATTTCAAAAAATTAAGATTAAATTGACACAATATTCAACTTGACTCTCATTTTGTTACAAATGTTAACTCTTTTTTCCTATTAGCATGGCAACGCAAATGACTTTTAATGGATCAAAGTTGTCGTCTTCTTTCTTTTTTTAAAATCTCTTTCGCCTTTATTTGCCGTAAATATATATATATATATATATATATATATATATATATATATATATATATAGGAAATGGGATAAAATTAATTCAAACGAAATTCTAATAATATAAAAATAAAAATCAATAATGATAAACAATTAGAAATTGTTAAAATTTGATATATACATGCACCTTAATATAAATAAAATAAATATTTTAAAGAAATAAACTCAAATGAAATAAATAGGGAAAAGGCCTCAATAACGAAAAGGTCAAATGACAAATTACTCATTATGTATTTTATTGACTAATGGAAAAAATGATTGATTAATAAAAGAGTACTTCTAAATTCACTCTTAAGATGGCTCCATCCACCCGTATAGAGGATGGAAATAGAGGACGGAAAAGAAGGAATTAACTCATGGGTCACGTTTCTCACCTTCTCGATCTCTACTAAATCTTCATTCTTCACCCGCTAATCTCTATTTTCATCAACCAAAAACAAACCTCTATTTTTTTGTATTATTATTATTTCATTCTCCTGATAATGGCAGGCAACAAGCCCACTTTTTTTTTCCTAATGTTTTAAAGTTGTTTTTTGCTACACAAGAGCAGAGTACACGATCAATAAACTTCATCTATGAGTCAAAGTCGAGCGTGTCACCGAAATTGCCAATTACAAATTCAAACATTGTTAAATGCTTGTTACTGATGGAGGAAGTAGCTTGATAAAATTCAATAAAAACCCACAAAAGAGAGGAGAACAAGAAAATTTTGGATGAGAAAAAGGACTAAAATATTTATTGAAGAATAATAAATTGACTAAATTTGTTGCAGATGAAAATATCCAAATTAAAGACCTAATTTAGTTTTGGGGAAATCACATATAACCGCCTTGAACCTTGAGAGTAGTACATGTTTTTCCCCAAAACTTTCAATGAGAAAAGTACAAAAAAGGAAGTCATAAAACTATTATAGTGGTGCTAATTTAGTCTCAAGCTTTTTGATCGTGTCAATTTAATTTTAAATGTTTTCATAATTTACTAATTGAGTGTTTCCCGCTACTTTTGACAAAAATTTGTTAACATAAACGCCTACTACCCTATGTGACATTACAGCCGTTGATGTTGATAATTCTTACAATTAAAAAAAAATGAATTTTTTCATTCTTTTCTTTATTTCTTCCATTTTGGCTAGCAACCTTGCTAGCCATTGGATGAAGGTTGGCAAGCCCTCGCCGTCAGCCTAAAAGGACTTATTGAACGTCACCAGCCAAAATGATAGGAAAAAGAAACAAAAAAAAATTAAATTTGAAATTTTATTAAAAATGTCCACATTAGCTAGGCTCCATAAAATTACTAGCATCCACGTTAGCGAATTTTAATCAAAATTGTCTAAATAAACTCAATTAGTAAAATTTGAAAAAATTAAGATTAAGTCGACACAATGTTTTACTTGACTCTCATTTTGTTACAAATGTTAACTCTTTGTTATTTTTTTGTTAGTGTAGCAATGCACATGACTTTTAACGAGTCAAAGTTATCATCTTCTTTCTTTTTATAAAATCTCTATTTTACCTTTAATTGCTGTAAAAAGTAAAAAATATATATATAGAAAATGGGATAAAAATAATTTAAATTAAATTCTAAAAATTTAAAAATAAAAACCAATAATGATATAAACACTAAAAAATTGTTAAAATTTGATAAATACATGCACTTTAATATAATTAAAATAGATATTTTGAAGAAATAAATGTGGATGAAATAGATAGGGAAAAGACCTCAATAACAAATGACAAATTACTCATTATGTATTTTATTGACTAATGGAAAAAAATTGATTGATTAATAAAATGGATACTTCTAAATTCACTCTTAAAATGGCTTCATCCACCCCCTTAGAGGATGGGAAAGACGAAATAATCCAACTCGTGGATCACATTCCTCACCTTCTTTGTCTCCTCTAAATCTTCATTCTTCACCTGCTAACCTCTATTTTCACTAACCCAAAAAAAAACAACTCTATTTTTTATTTATTTATTTCCTTCTCCTAATAATGGCAAGCAATGGGCCCTTTTTAATGTTTTAAAGTTGTTTTTGCTATGCTAGAGCAAAGTGCATGATCAACAAACAACGTTTGTGAGCCAAAATCGAGCGTCTCATTGAAATTCCCAACAACAAGCTTAAACATTGTGAAATGCTTGTCATTGATGGAGGAGGTAGTTTGATAAAATCCAATAAAATCCATGAAAAAGAGGAGAAAAAGAAAATTTTGGGCAAGAATATAGGTGTTTTTTCAAGGCCTATTACTTGAGAGGAGAGAGAGAAGAAATGGTGTCTCGTTGCATAGCGAGGATGAGATACATAAAGCATTTCATGAAAGCAAGACAGGCATCACTAATCTCACATTCCATGTATGTCCAAGCACTTCACAACACCGAATCCATCCTTCATCAATTCATCAACAACAAGACCAGCCTCCAACTCCACCTCTGTCTCACATCACTTGTAGTCGGTACGACCCTCTTCACAATGGTTGAACCTGCCTCCTTTAATTCCCAACTTCAACACCTAGACTTCCAACCTCATTATTGCCTCCTTGGCCTTGTCACCCCCACGTCCTGTCTTTTAAAATTTTTTCCCTAGTTTTTTTTTTTTTCGAGGGGGGGGGCTAAGGAAATGACATCATTCTTCATTCGACTTTGCGACCTATTGCCATATCAAATTCTTAATCCATGAACAATACAACCAGACAAATAATATAAAACAGATATTCAAACAACTAGAATCAAACTCTCACCATGAAAAAGAAGGATTGTTGTTTTCAGTAGCATTGGTGCCAATTAGCTTGTCAATTTGAATACATGTGAATTACAAGTAATAGCTAACTTTAGTTTGTCATTTTCATAAGTTTTAGAATAGAAAAAGGGCGAAAATAGTTATTTTTTATTTAAAAGTATTATAGACTAATCTTGTCAATAAGATGAAGTATGTTGGCTAAAACTGATAATCTCTAAAGGTATAAAAATCAAAAGTTTTCATCGGCTTGTCTACGTTGTAGGCTTCATGTGTCAAAATAACAATGTTAACTAAATAGTTTGTGGCAAATTACAAATGAAAATTGAACGAAAGGACTAAAATTATTGTTGAAGAATAATAAAAAGACTAAATTTGTTATAGATGAAAGTATATGAACCAAAGGCCTAATCTATTTTTGGAGAAATCACATAAAACCCCCTCAAACCTTGATAGTAGTACATGTTTTGCTTTGAAACTTCTAATAAGAAAAGTACCAAAAAAAGTCATAAACCTATTATAATGATGATTATTCAGTCTCAAGCCTTTCAATCATGTCAATATTGTCCTAAACATTTTCACGATGTACCAATTGAGTCTTTCCGGCCAATTTTGGCTAGAAATCGATAATGTGGACGTCATGAAAAATTTATAAATAATAAAAAAAATCAGATTTTTTTCCTTCCTTTCTTCATTTCTTTCATTTTGGCTAGTGACTTTGCTATCCATTGAGTGAGTACATGTAAGCCCTCGTCATCACCCTATGAGAACTTGTCGACCCTTGCCTTGTGATAACCTAGGTACGTCATGTGATATCATATCATTTCCAATTATATCTTACAATTACACATGTGGAAGCACTATAAAATACATCACTACATACCATACAACAAGGTCGCACTAGCTTAATACATATTTCTTCTTTCTTATACAAACGCTAATACTTATTACCAAAATATATAGACTTGGAAAAATGGTCAGGTTAACGATCACTACAACTCCCGTGCCATTCCACAAATGAGCCACCATCCAACTTAGGGATTAATAGTCTCAGACATCACCTCATCCCCTCCATCATGTACAAATGGATCATCTTACATACTAAAAAAAATAAGGAATGAGCCGAAGCTCAATCAATAAAATCCCTAGATCTAAGGGAGGAGATCGTCTTAGTACTCAACTTGGTATCAATCAAATAACATAAGTTCAAGACAATGCAAAATAACCACTCATGAACAAGATCTCTTTCTTTTCTATCATAATGTGCCAATACAAAACCATTAACAATAATACAAGTTCATTCACTTATAAACAAGCATATGAAATAATATTTCATGATGTACCAATATCACCTAGTGGTTCAACACCATACATAGGATTATACTTAAGGCAAGTTCATACTCATCATGTATTTCATCACTACTCACACACAAGTGAAATCATATTTGCCATGCATTTTACCGCATATATATATATATATATACATATTTAATATACATAGGTAAGTTCATACTTATTATGAATCTCACCATCACTTACAAGTGAGTTCATATTGCTCATGAAGCTTGTTGATATCCATATAAGTTCATATAGGTCATGAACTCACCAACACACTTACATAGGTAACTTCATACTTGTTGCTAGAAATGACTCATCTTAACTCACGATGCATCCTATCACATAGGACATCATCACCACCAACTTTTGGGGGACGAAACCATAATATTTCTTTGTCAAGCTACATAGCCCAATCATCACGAGCCTCCTCTACATCAGCGAGGATGAATACGCCTTTGTACAAACCCATTATGATGGTCAACACATGCTTACACGAGCCAACTCATATTTTTTGTAAATTATATGACTTATAAGTCCATTCAAACTTGTAAAGAACTATCTCATATAATAGAACATTTAACTAACTCTAGAGTCTTTCACTTATACTCATATAAGGGTATCAGCACTAGCAAAAGTTTTCTTTACATTGCATCATAGCCATACACATCATTATAACATATTAATTATCGTGATAATATGTCATTTCTCATTAAATTAATAATTAACAATCATTACATGCACTTCAACACATATACTTTCATTTTTAATGATAAATCATTGCATGTATTTCAACACCAATGCCTTAGTCTCACACTCATCAACAATCGGCATCCATTTCACAACGCATCTTTATATATATCTTTCAATGTTCACATATATTGATAATGATAACCATATACTTACCTCTTATCCATTACTCATGAAAACACATTCAATACATAATAATCAACATGTTTAGTAAGTGAATGGATAGGCAATTCTGAAAATAAGGAAATGGTTATGATCAAGTGAGTTTGGACTTAAGTCTAAACATACGTATAAACGCAAGAAGTAAGTCTAGGCATATGAATAGATGTAGGAAGTGAGTTTGGACTATAGTAAGAACATACAAATGAATAAATTCAAGGATTAAATCTGGACTTGAATCTTGACATGCAAATGAATATACTCATGGAAGGAGTCTGGGCTTAAATCTGCATATACAAATGAATATACTCCGACTCGAAAAGTACGCATACAATGATTTAGAAAGTGACTATACTCAGGTTTAGAACGTAATTGTACTCGGATTCAAAATGTAAAGATACTTGGGTTCATAACATAAATATACTTACACTTTAAAAAAAAATGATAGAATTTATCAACAGATTATGACTTAATCAAATCTAGTAAACTAATGGACAAATTTATATTTAGTAAAATTCAGTAGCTCTAGTAAAACGAATTAAAAGATTCCGACTAGATAAAGTCTCGATAGAAGAAATGAACAAATTCTAACTAGATAAATTCTGGTACAATGAATAAATTTATTTTGGCTTAGTAAAACTTTGGTAGAACGAATGAATAAATTCCGATTTAGTAAATTTTGGTAGAACAAATGAAAAAATTGTGACTAAATAAACTCTAGTAGAATGAGCGAATAGATTATAACCTGGTAATGTATGGTAGAACTAATGTACATGAGATGAATTAACTCGTAATAGATTAACTTATGGCCCGATGGATTTGCCTCTCTTTTAGCCCAACGAAACCAAAAAAAAAAAAAAAGGGAAAAATGTCACAAATAGTCCCTATATTTTTACTCAATGTCCAATTTCGTCCCTGAACTTTCGATTGGCTGAATTTGGTCCCTGAACTATTGATAAAATGTCCGATTTAGTCCCTGAACTTTCGAATGACTCAATTTGGTCCCTGAACTATTAATAAAATGTCCGATCCAGTCCCTGAACTTTCGATCGGCTCAAGTTGGTCCCTGAACTATGATGAAATGTCAAATCTAATCCTTCGTTACTGTTTTTCTTTTTTTTCCTTTTTTTCCCTTTTTTTTTCCTTTTTCCTTTTTTTTTTCGCTTTCCCCGGCGGACGGCCGGCGTCCGGCGAGGGCCCCTCGCCGGCGTCCCTCGCAAGCGCCGGCGAGGGGCTCTCCCTCGCAGACGCCGGCGAGGGGCCGTCCTCGCCGGCGTCTGCGCGGGGCTCTCCCTCGCCAGATCTGGCGAGGGGCCGTCCTCGCCGGCGTCTGCGAGGGAGAGCCCCTCGCCCGCTTGCGAGGGACACCGGCGAGGGGCCCTCGCCGATCTGGCGAGGGAGCCCCTCGCCCTCGCCCGACGCCGGCGAGAGGGCCCCTCTCCGTCGCCCGTCCCGCCGACGCAAGGGGGCTCTCCCTCGCAGGGAGAGCCCCTCGCCCTCGCCCTTGCCCGACGCCGGCAAGGGGCTCTCCCTCGCAGGGGCCGTCCTCGCCGGTCCCTCGCGAGGAGAGCCCCTCGCGGGCGTCCCTCGCAGGGGCTCCCTCGCCGATCTTGCGAGGGAGCCCCTTGCCCGATGCGCGGCGAGGGGCTCTCCTCGCAAATCCGGCGAGGGCCGTCCTCGCCGACGTCGGCGGGCGAGGGCCCCTCGCAGATCCGGCGAGGGAAAGCCCCGCGCAGTCCTCGGCGAGGACGGCCCTCGCCGGCGTCCTCACCGGCGTCTACGAGGGAGAGCCCCTCGCCGGCGCTTGCGAGGGACACCGGCGAGGGGCCCTCACCGGACGCCGGCCGACCGTCGGGGAAAGCGAAAAAAAAAAGGAAAAAAAAAAAGAAAAACAGTAACGAAGGATTAGATTTGACATTTCATCATAGTTTAGGGACCAACTTGAGCCAATTGAAAGTTCAGGGACTGGATCGGACATTTTATTAATAGTTCAGGAACCAAATTAAGTCATTCAAAAGTTCAGGGACTAAATCGGACATTTTATCAATAGTTCAGGGACCAAATTGAAACAATCGAAAGTTCAGGGACGAAATTGGACATTAAGTAAAAATATAGGGACTATTTGTGATATTTTCCCAAAAAAAAATTACCATCACTTGCTCACTACAGCATCATTGAACCAAAACCCATAAACACCCATTATTAACAAGAAATTATAACCATCGAAGAGCTGAAAAGAGCTTCCGAACAACTAAATCTGCTAACAAATATTGAAAATGGCATCCAAGCGAAATCAAATCGAACAATCATAAAGCTCACGCTAAGGAAAAAAGAAATCATCATCTATGCCAATCAAGCAAATAGCGAAAATAGCATACAAGTGAAATCAAATTGAATAGCCATGCAGCTCATGCTTGGAAAAGAAGAAATCATCATCCATATCATCAGGTTTAGAAGGTAATTATATTTGGATTCAAAATGAACAGATACTTGGGTTCATAATATAAATATACTCAAACTTAAAACAATTTGATAGAATTTATTAATAGATTCCGACTTAATCAAATCTAGTAGACTAATGGACAAATTGATACTTAGTAAAATTCGGTAGCTTTAGTAAAACGAATTAAAAAATTCCAACTAGATAAAGTCGATAGAACGAATGAACAAATTCTAACTAAATAAACTCCGATACAACGAATGAATATATTTTGATTCATCAAACTTTGGTAGAATGACTGAATAGACTCTGATTTAGTAAACTTTGGTAAAACAAATGAACAAATTGTGACTAAATAAACTCTAGAAGAATGAGCGAACAGATTATAACTTAGTAAAATATGGTAGAACTAATGAACATGAAATGAATTAACTTGTGATGGATTAACTTATGGCCCCACGGATTTGCCTCACTTTTGGCCCAATGAAACAAGAAAAAAAAATTACCATCACTTATTCACTACGGCATCATTGAACCAGCACCCCTAAACACTCGCTGCTAACAAGAAATTTGACCATCGAAGAGCTAAAAGAGCATCGGAACTACTAAATCTGCTAGTAAATAGTGAAAATGTCATCCAAACAAAATCAAACTAAATAGCCATGCAACTCACGTTCGGAAAAGAAGAAATCATCATATATACCAATCGAGTAAGTAGCGAATATGGCATCTAAGCGAAATCAAACTGAACAGCCATGCAACTCACACTTAGGAATGAAGAAATCATCATTTATACCATCAGGTTTAGAATGTAACTATATTCGGATTCAAAAACGTACAAATACTTGGGTTCATAACATAAATATACTCAGACTTTAAAAAAAAAAAAAAAAAACATGATAGAATTTATTAATATATTTTGACTTAATCAAATCTAGTAGACTAATGGACAAATTCATACTTAGTAGAATTCGGTAGTTCTGGTAAAATGAATGAAAAGATTCCGATTAGATAAAGTCGATAGAATGAATGAATAAATTCTAACTAGATAAACTCCGATACAATGGATAAATATATTTTGATGTAGTAAATTTTGGTAGAACAAATGAATAGATTCTCATTTACTAAACTCTGGCGGAACAAATGAATAAATTGTGACCAAATAAATTCTAGTAGAATGAGTGAACAAATTATAACTTAGTAAAATATGCTAGAACTAATGAACATAAGATGAATTAACTTGTGATGAATTAACTTATGGTGTGACAGATTTGCCTCACTTTTGACCCAATGAAATTAAAAACAAAAAAAATTTACCATCACCTGCTCATTACGGCATCATCGAACCAGCACCCTTAAACACATGTTGCTTATAAGAAACTTTGACCATCGAAAAGCCAAAAAAAGCGCTGAAACTACTAAATTTGCTAATAAATCGCGAAAATGGTATCCAAACGAAATCAAACTGAACAACCATGTAGCTCATACTTGAGAAAGAAGAAATCATCATCTATATCAATCGAGCAAGTAGTGAAAATAGAATCCAAGAGAAATCAAACTGAACAGCCATGCAGCTCATGTTCATGAAAGAATAAGTTATCATCTATACCATCATGTTTAGAATCTAACTATACTTGGATTTAAAATGTACATATACTTGGGTTCATAACATAAATATACTCAGACTTGAAAAAATTTGATAAAATTTATGAATAGATTCTGACTTAATCAAATCTAGTAGACTAATGAATAAATTCATACTTAGTAAAATTCGATAGCGTTGGTAACACGAATGAAAAGATTTCAATTAGATAAAGTCTGATAGAATGATTGAACAAATTCTAACTAGATAAACTTTGGTACAACGAATAAATATAATTTGATTCAGTAAGCTTTGGTAGAACAAATGAATAGATCTTGATTTAGTAGATTTTGGTGGAACAAATAAACAAATTGTGACTAAATAAACTCTCGTAGAATGAGCGAACAAATTATAACTTAGTAAAATATGGTAGAATTAATGAAAATGAGATGAATTAACTCGTGATGGATTAACTTATTGCCTGATGGATTTGCCTCACTTTTGGCCCAATGAAACAAAAAAATTTACCATCACTTGCTCACCATAGCATCACCGAACCAG
Organism: Eucalyptus victrix; assembly: GCA_016097545.1. Taxonomy (NCBI): domain Eukaryota; kingdom Viridiplantae; phylum Streptophyta; class Magnoliopsida; order Myrtales; family Myrtaceae; genus Eucalyptus; species Eucalyptus victrix. The sequence continues at coordinate 26,565,805 of CM027841.1, forward strand.
CACCCCTAAACATCCATTGCTGACTAGAAATTCTGACCATCAAAGAGCTAAAAAGAGTGCCAAAACTACTAAATCTGCTAGCAAATAGCGAAAATGGCATCCAAGCAAAATCAAACCAAATAGCCATGCAGCTCAAGCTCGGGAAAGAATAAATCATCATCTATACCAATCGAGCAAGTAGCGAAAATGAGATCCAAGCAAAATCAAATTGAACAGCCATGCAGCTTATGTTCAGGAAAGAAGAAATCATCATATATACCATCAGGTTTAGTACATAATTATACTCGGATTGAAAACGTGTAGATACTTGGGCTCATAACATAAATATACTCGAGTTAAAAAATAAAATTAATGGAATTTATGAATGGATTCTAACTTAATCAAATCTAGTAGATTAATTGGACAAATTCACACTTAGGATCCATTCGTTTCACGGAAAATAACTTTCGGGAAAATGTTTTCTGGATTTTCCAGTGTTCGTTTCACGAAAATGAACTAGTCAAGTAAAATGTTTTCCATTATTAGAAAAAAACAACCTTTAAAATAAGGAAAACATTTTCCATGACTTCTTCCCTCTTACTTCTTTTTATTAATACATTTTCGTTTTATTTTTATGTGTATGTGTTTATTTTTTATTTTTTAAATCAAGTTTTTAATTTCTTTTCTTTCTTTCCTTTTCATTTTCTTCTTTGGCGGTGGCCGCGAACCGGCCACGACGGCATCCGACGGCCAACAACCTCATTGGTCCGGCCCCAAGCCGACGAGGCTCCGCCTAGCTCCCGATCCAAGCGAGATCCAACAAGCTTGCCACCGAGCCCAACAAGCTTGTGGCGAGCTTAGGCAAGATCGGCCGAGCCTCGAGCTTGCCGGATCTAGCCACTGGCCAGCCGGCCATCGTCAAGCAAGCAAGAAGGAGGCGAGGCGACGGTGGAGGAGAAGAAGGAGGAAGGAGGAAAGGAAAGAAAAAGAAAAAAATAAAAAAAAGAAAAAAAAAAAAATAATATAAATTTCAATTTTAAAAAAAATATAAATAATTAAAAATTAGTTTTTTAAAAAAATATAAAAAAATAAAATTAATTTTTTTGTCAATTAAAAATATTAAAATTCAATTTTTGATAATTTTTCTCAAACAATTAAATGACCTAATGAACGATGGAAAATATTTTCTACTCAAATTTTAGATTTTGGCCGAACACAGGAAAATAGAGTCATTTTCCTAGAAAATGACTTCCTGGAAAATGTTTTTCGGAAACATGATATTTTTCGCGAAACAAACAAACCCTTAGTAAGATTCAATAGCTCTGTTAAACGAATCAAAAGATTCTGACTAGATAAAATCTAGTAGAACAATTGAACAAATTCTAACTAAATAAACTCCAATACAATGAAAAAATATATTTTGATTCAACAAACTTTGGTAAAACGAATGAATAGATTTTGATTTAGCAAACTATGATGAAACAAATGAAAAAATTGTGACTAAATAAACTATGGTAGAATGAGTGAACATATTATAACTTAGTAAAATATGATATGATGAATTAACTCATGATGGATTAACTCATGAACTGGTGGATTTGCTTCGCTTTTGGCCCAATGAAAAAAAAAATTTACCATCACTTGTTCTCTATGGCATCTTTGAACCAACACCCCTAAACACCCATTGTCGATAAGAAATTCTAACCATCGAAAAGCCAAAAAAAGCATCGAATCAACTAAATCTGCTAGTAAATAGTGAAAATGGCATCCAAGTGAAATCAAATTGAACAATCATACTGCTCACACTCAAGAAAGAAGAAAATCATATATACCAATCGAGCAAGTAGAGAAAATAGTATCTAAGCAAAATCAAACTGAACAACCATACAGCTCATGCTTGGAAAAGAAGAAATCATTGTTTATATTATCAGGTTTGGAACATAACTATATGTTGGTAATTTGTTTATAAAACAAATTAAGAGGTGCCTTGTCCCACATCGAAAAAATGTGAGTGCGCACGTGGACGAGATTTGGCACTAACCAACAATCGTTAATTTTATTTATTGAAAATTCGGATTTAATTTTATAAAAATTAACTATAAAGTCTTGTTGAAACAGTGCGACTGTTCACGAAAAGTTACAATTATTTTATATCTTTTAGTTATTTAATTTCGAATTTCTTATGTCTTTTCAACGTAACTTTGAGACATACTTGTTCATTTTGTAACCTTTCCCTAAAGGTTGCCTTTGTTCATTTGTAATCTTTTGAAGAGTTGCCTCTGTTCGAAAGACATATATAAGTACATTTGTTTTGAGATCAAATAATTATCTTTTTCCATTTTTTCATTTTCTTTCGAGAGAAACTACAGCCATTATTTCCAATTGTTTTCCATGAGAGACTCTGGAGAAATACTAGAATTGCTATCTAGTATTCTCACTTGAGACTTTGTTGTAACCTGGAGGAAATTTGCTAGTGACCATTAGCAACGTAGTGGGGCAAATAAATCCTTAAAGAAAGTGATATCACGCCTCAAAGTCCGACTTTGATTACTCGATCCGACTTCATTGTTCAACCCAATTCGAAGCATATTTTACCAACAATTTTAAGGATTTATTTGTCTGCAACAATGAAGTTGGAGTTAATTGAAGTCAAGTTTTGTCGGGCACATTCGTCTGCTTTGCCGCCAATGCAATTTTGCTCAAATTGAGAACCGGGGAGAGGGCTTTGGTGGAACTTCAGAGTGTATTGATGTGGCGGGACAGTTCAGTTATTTCTGGCAAATATGTCGAGTGATCACATGCCATGACTTCTTGCATGTTGATCTTCTCCATGAGGGCATGATGTTCGGCAATAAGTATAGAACGTTGGAGAAGACTACTTGGAGTCAGCAAAAAGATTTGATCCTCGAGAACGCTCAGGGAGACCGATAAAGGACATGAGCACGAAAAGAGGGGGTCATTCTTTGGTCGTCTTGAACCAAAAGTTATATGATGTAGGAGGCTACGATGGATCTAAAATGGTGGCGACAGTGGAGCTTTTCGATCCTCGTGCTGGTCCGTGGATGATGGTGGAATCGATGGACGATCTCACCCGTTGAAATATTTAGTCGCGAGAATTCGAAAACAAAACCATTTTTTCTCGAACGGATGGTGAAACAAGATTGCACGAGCAAGAGAGGTGAAGTTGCTGGGAAGCCATTTACAATATAGAGTGCGCTGACCAGGATGTGGGACTTCATCGCCAGGGAAATATGGATCCTTTTTTCGCTGCCTCCTTCGCTCTCATTATTGCCGCGCTTTTAGAGATCCCAATATTATATTATTTGATGGCATCAATATTCTTAGCACTGAATGGGAACACTGCAATGTTTCTTTGGATTGCCTCTCTTGGTTATTTTGTGCATTAGTGCAGGATATCTTCTTTGATGGGGAAACGGTGGTTTATCGGGGAATGGGTCATTTATCATGCCTGAATTGGAGGGTAGCGCTGGTTCATCTACGACAACAATAACGAGGAATTATTTGGAGACGCCCCATGCCTAAACTGCAGCCGTGACTCTGGTGTTCGATCACACCCACAACTGCTCCTCAGCGAACAGACACGACGATTCACCGTACCCACGCCATCGCTGCTGGGTCTCACCCCATGCCACTCCCTGTTTTTGGGTTTGCACCAGCGAGCTTTCATTGTTTTGCAGGTCCGTGGACGGACTCAGCGAAGTGTTGCAGTGGTTTCTGGTGAATTTGACATATGGTGTTGACACGTTGGTTCACCAAGGAGGGATGGAGACCTTGCCATTCTGCTGTTCCCCAATTTCGTCAATTTACGTGATCCATCTTTAAGTGTCCCATATGAAACGTCACTCCTGCGTCATGAATTTCTGGCCACGAAGGGTGATTTCGGAACTGCAATTCGCTCTTGTGCTGCGTGACATTGGCATTGCCTGAGACAGCGTGAGATGAGAGCAAGAGATCTCCATTCCGTTGTCTCTGTCTCTATGGTCTCATTGGTTGATTCATTCGAAGGAGAGAGAAGGAAATGGAGATGGTGGTGATCTATCACTACATTATGGGGACTTTCCTCGCATCTCTGTGGGTCTTGTCCTCTCTACGTTCTGTATAGGAGGAATGGTGACGTGAGAGCAAAGGTTCCGAGGGAGCATGAAGATTACGTCACTATGCATGACGAGCCACCGTGTGATATTGCGAATGGCAATTGCTCGCTGGAGAATGGCTTCGACGCTACCAATGTAATCATCATCAGCATCAGAGTTGCCAATAGCGCTCTTGCGCACACCCTCAACAAGGTAAGTGATTTCATTGTTTGAAATTTGGGAAGAAAATGATCATATCGACTGTGATAATATTCTCGATTATTTGCTTCATTCCATTTATTATTTCATTGGTCTTGAGTTGGAACTTTGACAAGTTGAGTTGAACTGAGTTGCTCATCGTTGTTGAATGTTGCTAATCTCATCGATATCATTGAGTTTGATGGGGCCTATTAAATAAAATTTGGATTGGCTGTGGGGCAAGCAAGAAAATGGCCATCAAAGCTTCCTCCAATACAGGTTCTTGTTTCTAATCAAATTGAAGTTCATGAGTGTTTCATGCATGATTAGCCAGTGATGACATCCTGGGTATGTTTCTTTTATTGAGACATTTGTCCGCACATATTTATGTTCTTGCGCCTCTATAGCAGGATCTTTGTTGTGGATGGAATTTGTGTATGTACAGGGGATAAATCAATTAGTAAGAGTAAATAGAAGGGTTTGTCTCTGAGATATCAATTGCGCCATGAGATTTTTACTTCTGCATATAGTAGTTTCTAACCTTTATTGAGAAAGAAAAATTGAAACTTTAAAATGAAAAATTCAGGTATCGTCAATTTATGGATGAATTTGTTGCAAAAGAATAATGACAATTTTGTGGATTTGATCAATAGGAATGAACTATCTGACAATGCTATCTATATATAGATACAAAGGTTTTCCCTTATTTGATATCATTTATTTTGATGCATCCATATCTATCTTGATTTGAGGTGAACAAACTGGACTTTGACGCTAGCAACTAGCAAGAGTTTGTGGCATGTGTCGAACCACCATTTAGGTTGGTTATGTTAGAGCGAACTCTACAGTTTATGTCCAATGTTCAATGAAGGGTGTTCCTTGTTTGGTTCTTATGTGTTCCGTTTGTTGTCCTTGCCCCTCATAGACTTGATTCTATGGAATAGCATAAATGAGCCAAGAGAGTATAATTGCATTGATTTACTATTTTGATGTATGTATTTCATTGATGATGAAAATTTGATGATGCATAATTTCGATTAATTACCTCTTGGAATATTCTTGAAGTGGGGTTATGTCCGAAGGGGACTTTGGAACTAATATGACTGGAATCATTGAGATTAAGAAGTATCTAACTTTCATTTTCAAAATGAAAGATTTGGGTAAAATAGATACTATCTTAATTATTAAAATTAAAAAATTAGTGGGGGTTATCCTTTGAGCTAAAGTGATTACATGGAGAAGATGTTGTATAAATTTAAACATCTTGGCTTCAAAGAAATGTGTACTCCATTTGATTCAGTATTAAATTAAAATACTAGTAGAGCAATAGCACAATTTAAATATGTTAGTGCTATAAGATCTTTAATGAATGCGATGCATTAAACTAGATCTAATTCTGTGCAAGTTGAGTGAGTACACTAGTAATCCAAATATAGAACATTGAAAGGCTATTATTAGAATTTTTTGGTTATTTTAAGAGAACCTAAAATTTGTGATTGTTCTATAATAATTATTCGGTTGTATTATAAAGATACACCGATACTAGTTGGATTACAAGTATGGGAGATGAAACTTCTAGATGGATTTTTACATTACGTGAATGTGTTGTTTCTTGGGCGAGCAAGAAACAATTGTGCATAATTCACTCAACTATGAAATTTGAATCATTGCTCAGTAGCAAGTGGGAAAGAGATTGATGGATTAGGAATTTGTTGTTGGATATCAAATTATGGCCTAGTCCCATGCCTTTTATATCTATCCACTGTGATAGTTAGGCTACTTTGGTAAGAGCCTATAGTAGAACCTATAATGGTAAGTCTAGACATATTAGTCTAAGACATGAGTATATGAGACAACTGACTAAAGATGGTACCATAACAATTGTCTACGTGAGGCCAAGTAATAATCTTGCCGATTCCTTGACAAAGGCTTTACCAAGAGATATGGTAATAATGACCTCATAAGAAACGGGGCTGAAACCCTTTAATTGAAATCACCAATAATGGTAACTCAACCTTTTTCTAGAACATCACTAGTTACAAGGTTTAATGGGTAAAAACAAGTTATTGAATGTGATTGTTTGATACTGACGTAGCCCTGATATGAGAAGTCAGTATCGTCTGTTACGTTTTGTAGGTTGAATTGAATTCTTAATGAAGTATAGTACAAACTTGTAATGTGTTGATAGTAACAAAAACATATGGCAGATACTTCACCTATATGAGCTTAGAAGTGGTGCCGCTCCTTACGAAAGTTAGGGTTGCTTTCTAGAGAGCTCATGAAACAGGATCAAGCACAAGGCCATAATAGTGCGGAGTAATATAGAACTTCTCGCTGAAACAAGAGGTTACTGTATGTGCGGTATGTCCGGTTCTATTATATAAAAGTACAAGTTTAAAGCCGAGCTACTTGTCACTTTGATGGAGCTTTGAGATGCTTGCACTAAGTAAAGGTTTAACTCGAAAGAGACCTTTATGTATGTATATTAATCTCACGGAAATTTTGGTTGTATATTTCTAACGTTTTACTTTTTGTTTTTATTTTATAAACAAAAGTGGGGATTGTTGGTAATTTGTTTATAAAACAAATTAAGAGGTGCGTTGTCCCATATCGAAAAGATGTGAGTGCGCACGTGGACGAGATTTGGCACTAACCAACAATCGTTAATTTTATTTATTGAAAATTCGGATTTAATTTTATAAAAATTAACTATAAAGTCTTGTTGAAACAAAGTGCGACTGTTCACGAAAAGTTACAATTATTTTATATCTTTTAGTTATTTAATTTCGAATTTCTTATGTCTTTTCAACGTAACTTTTGAGACATACTTGTTCATTTTGTAACCTTTCCCTAAAGGTTGCCTTTGTTCATTTGTAATCTTTTGAAGAGTTGCCTCTGTTCGAAAGACATATATAAGTACATTTGTTTTGAGATCAAATAATTATCTTTTTCCATTTTTTCATTTTCTTTCGAGAGAAACTACAGCCATTATTTCCAATTGTTTTCCATGAGAGACTCTGGAGAAATACTAGAATTGCTATCTAGTATTCTCACTTGAGACTTTGTTGTATCCTGGAGGAAATTTGCTAGTGACCATTAGCAACGTAGTGGGGCAAATAAATCCTTAAAGAAAGTGATATCACGCCTCAAAGTCCGACTTTGATTACTCGATCCGACTTCATTGTTCAACCCAATTCGAAGCATATTTTACCAACACTATACTCGAATTCTGAACATACAAATACTTGGGTTCATAACATAAATATACTCAAACTTAAAACAATTTGATATAATTTATGAACAGATTCTAACTTAATCAAATCTAGTAAACTAATGAACAAATTCATACTTAGTAAAATTCGATAGCTCCGGTAAAAAAGATTCCAACTAGATAAAAGTCTGATAGAACGAATGAACAAATTCTAACTAGATAAACTTCGGTACAACGAACATATATATTTTGATTCATGAAACTTTAGTAGAACGAATGAGTAGATTCCAATTTAGTAAACTCTGGTAGAACAAATGAACAAATTGTGACTAAATAAACTCTAGAAGAATGAGCAAACAGATTATAACTTAGTAAAATATAGTAGAACTAATTAGCATGAAATGAATTAACTCATAATGGATTAACTTATTGCTCAACGGATTTGCCTCACTTTTGGCCCAACGAAACAAAAAATTACCTTCACTTGTTCACTACGGCATCGCTGAACCAACACCCCTAAACACTCGCTGCTAACAAGAAATTTTGACCATCGAAGAGCCAGAAGAGCGTTGGAACTCCTAAATCTGCTAGTAAATAGTGAAAATGGCATCCAAGCAAAATCAAACTGAATAGCCATGTAGCTCACACTCGAAAAAAAAAAAAAAATCATCATATATACCATTAGGTTTAGAATGTAACTACACTTGGATTCAAAATGTATAGACACTTGGGTTCAAATCTAGTAGACTAATGGATGAATTCTTACTTAGTAAAATTCGGTAGCTCTGGTAAACAAATGAAAAGATTCCGATTAGATAAAGTCTGATAGAACGAATAAATAAATTCTAACTAGATAAACTTTGGTGCAACGAATAAATATATTTTGATTTAGTAAATTTTGGTAGAATGACTTAATAGATTCTAATTTACTAAACTCTAACAGAACAAATGAATAAATTGTGACTAAATAAACTCTTGTAAAATGAGTGAATAGATTATAACTTAGTAAAATATGGTAGAACTAATAAACATGAAATGAATTAAATCATGATAGATTAACTTATGACTCGATGGATTTGCCTCGCTTTTAGCCCAACAAAAAAAAATTATCATCACTTGTTCACTACAACACCGCCGAACTAGCACCTCCGAACACCTGCTGCTGACAAGAAATTCTAACCATCGAAGAGCCAAAAAGAGCACCAGAACTACTAAATTTGCTAGCAAATAGCGAAAATGGCATCCAAGCGAAATCAAACTAAACAACCATACAGCTCACGCTTAGGAAAGCATGATCATCATCTATACAATCGGGTTTAGAACATAACTATACTCGAATTCAAAAGGTACATATACTTTGGTTCATAACATAAATATACTCAGACTTAAAAAATTTGATAGAATTTATTAATAGATTCTAACTTAATCAAATTTAGTAGACTAATTGACAATTTCATACTTAGTAAAATTCGATAGCTCGGTAAAACGAATCAAAATATTCCGCCTAGATAAAGTATGATAGAACACTTGAACAAATTCTAACTAGTAAAATATGGTAGAAGTAATAAACATGAAATGAGTTAACTCATGATGGATTAAGTTATAGCCCAATGGATTTGCCTCGCTTTTTGACCAACGAAAAAAAAAAAAAAAAAAAGTTACCATCACTTGCTCACTACGGCATTACTAAACCAATACCCCTAAACACCTATTGTTGATAAGAAATTCTGACCATCAAAGAACCAAAAAGAGTGCCGAAACTGCTAAATCTGCTAGCAAATAGCGAAAATGGCATATAAGCAAAATCAAACAGAACAGTCATGAAGCTCACACTTGGGAAAGAAGAAATCATCATATATACCAATTGAGTAAGAAAAGAGGTACATTTAGACATTTCACAAAGTTCAAGGTACTTTGATTTGATCATATTGCAAAGTTAGACACAGTATATTGGCATTGGTTAAACAGGATTTGAAGCTAAACTTTTGATATAAGTATTTGCTTGCTTCCTAATGCCACTATGGGAAGGTATTTTGATTTAATCATACTGTAATATTAGACACAATGTATTGACACTAGTTAGATAGAATTTGAACCTAATCTATTGATACAAGTATTTGCTTACTACATAATGCTGCAATAGGAAGGTACTTTGATTTGATCATACTACAAAATTAAACACAATGCACTAGTTGGATATGATTTAAACCTAAACTATTGATACAAGTATTTGCTTATTAGCTAATGTTGCAATAGGAAGGTACTTTGATTTGATCATACCGCAAAGTTAAACACAATGTATTTGTTGGATATGATTTGAATCTAAACTATTGTTACAGGTATTTGCTTGCTAGCTAATATTGCAATAGGAAGGTACTTTGATTTGATCATACTGCAAAGTTAAACATAATGTATTGGTTGGATAGAATTTGAATATAAACTATTGATACAAGTATTTGCCTCATTATTGATGGAGGAAGTAGTTTGATAAAATCCAATTAAAACTCATGAAAGAGAGTAGAACAAGAAAAATTTGGACGAAAAAATAGGTATTATTTCGGGGGCCTGTTACTTAAGAGGAGAGAGAGAATAAATGGTGTTTCGTTGCATAGTGAAGACGAAATACATAAAGTACCTCATGAAAGCGAGACATGAATCGTTAGGCTTGCACTCCACGTACGTCCAAGCACTTCACAACATCAAATTCACCCTTCACCAATTCACCGACGATAAGACCGCCCTCCAACTCCACCTATATCCCACATCACTCATCGTTGTTACTATCCTTTTCGCCATAGCTAAACCTGCCCCCTTTAATTCCCAGCTTCAAATTCTTAAGCCACGAACAATACACTTAGAAAAATAATACAAAGAAGATATTCAAACAACTATAATCAAACTCTCACCGTGAAAAAGAAGGATTGCTGTTTTTAGTAGCATTTGTGCCAATTAGATTGCCAATCTAAACACATATGAATTAAAAGTGATAGCTAACTTTAGTTTTTCATTTTCGTAAGATTTGGGATAGGAATAAAGCGAAAATAGTTATTTTTTGTTTAAAAGTAATATAGACTAATCTTGTCAATAAGATGAAGTATGTTGGCTAAAATTGATCATCTCTAAAAGTATTAAAATCAAAAGTTTTATTCAGCTTGTGTACGTTGTAGGCATCATGTGTCAATATAACTAGTGTTTATTGAATAATTTGAGGCCAATTACAAACGAAAATTGAACGACAAGATTAAAATTATCATTGAAGAATAATAAAAAGACCAAATTTGTTACAAAAAAAAAAAGATCTATACCAAAGACCTAATTTACTTTTGGAGAAATCACATAAAATGTTCTCAAACTATTACAGTAATATATGTTTTACCTTATAACTTTTAATAAGAAAAGTACTAAAAAAAATTCATAAACCTATTATAATGATATTAATTTAGTGTCAAATCTTTCAATTGTGTCAATTTTATCCTAAACATCTTCACAATATACAAATTGAGTCTGTTGTGCCAATTTTGGCCATAAATCGATAATGTGAATGCCAAACAATATTTGTTTTTAAAAATAGAATTTTTTTTTTCTTTCTTTTCTTTATTTCTTTCATTTAGCTAGCAACTTTATAGACTATTGGGTGAGGACATGCAAGCCCTCGTCGTCACCTTGTGAGAACTTGCTGATCCTCACCTTGTGTTGCCACAAATATGTCATGTGCAACTTTATAGGCCATTGGGTGAGGACATGCAAGCCCTCGTCATCACCTTGTGAGAACTTGCTAACCCTCACCTTGTGTTGCCACAAGTATGTCATGTGCTATACATGTCATTTCCAATTATATCTTATAATTATGCATACAAAAGCACTACAAAAAACATTATCACAAGAAAGTCATCTGACACACACATGCACGCACGTGCGCGCAAGCACACACACACAATAAATGAAATCTCTAGATTCAAGGGAAAAACTCATCTTAGTATTCAACCCGATATCAATTCAAATAACATGAGTTCAAGGCAATGCAAAAGTCACCTGACACGCGCACGCGTGAGCTTAGTAAATGAAATCCCTAGATTTAAGGGAGAAGCTCACCTTAGTATTTAACCTGATATCAATTCAAACAACATGAGTTCAAGGCAATGCAAAATAATCATGCATGAACAAGTTCTCTTTCTTTTCTATCATGATTTGCCAATATAAAATCATTAACTATAATACAAGTTCATTTACTTATTAGCAAGCATATGACATAATATTTCATGATATACCAGTATCACCTAGTGGTTCAACACCATACATAAGAATATACTTAAGGCAAATTCATACTTGTCATGTATTTGATCACTACCCACACATAAATAAAATCATACGTACTACGCATTTTACTATTCTATACATATATTCAATACTTCTCATAAAACTTATCAATATACATAGGTAAGTTCATACTTGTCATAAATCTCACTATCACTTACAAATGAGTTCATAATGGTCATGAAGCTCATTGATATCCAATTGAGTTCATTTGAGTCATGAAACTCACTAACACTTATACAAGTTCCTTCATACATGTCGCTAGCAATGACCCATCTTGACTTACAATGCATCATGTCACAAAAGATATCGTCACCACCAACTCTTGTTAACAAAACCATAACTATCTCTTTGTCATGCCACACGGCTCAATCATCACGAGCCTCCTCTACATTGGCGAGAATGAATACGCCATTGTACAAACCCATTATGATAGTCAACACACGCTTACACGAGCCAACTCATATTGTCTGTAAATTATGTAACTTTTTAAGTCCCTTCAAACTTATAAATAAAAAACGTCTCGTATGGTAGAACATTTGGTTAACTCCAAAGTCTTTCATATATACTCATATAAAGGTACTAGCACTAACAAATGTCTTCCTTACATTGTATCATAACCATACACATCATCATAACATATTAATTGTCATGATAATGTGTCATTTCTCATGTAATTAATGATAAATAATTATTACACACACTTCAACATTTATACTTTCATTTTTAATGATAAATCATTGCATGAATTTCAACACCAATGCCTTCGTCTCACATCATCAATGATCAGCATCCATTTTACTACACATTTTCATCCATATCCTTACCTCACTCTTTCAATGATCACATAAATCATTAATGATAACTATACACTTACCTCTTACCCATTACTCATACAAATTCAATACTTAATAATCAACATGCTTGGTAAGTGAATGGACATGTAAATCTAAATATAAGGAAATAGTTATGATAAAATGAGTTTGGATTTAAGTCTGAACGTATGCATAGATGCAAGAAGTGAGTCTAGGCATATGAATAGACACAGGAAGTGAGCCTTGACTATAGTCAAAACATATAAATGAATAGATTGAAGGGTTAAGTCTGGACTCAAATCTAAACATGCAAATGAATATACTCAATGAAGGAGTTTGGGCTTAAATCGAGACACACACATGAATATATCCTGACTTAGAAAGTGACTATACTCAAGTTCATAATGTAACTATACTCAGATTCAGAATGAATAAATACTTAGGTTCGTAAATGTAAATATACTCAAACTTAGAAAAATCTAATAGAATTTATTAATAGATTTTGACTTAATCAAATCTAGGAGACTAATGGACAAATTCATAATTAGTAAAATCTAATAGCTCTGGTGGAATGAATGGATAAATTTCAACTAAATAAAATTGGTAGAACAAATGAATAGATTTTTATTTATTAAATTCTAGAAGAACAAATGAACAGATGAATGAATGAACATATTCTAACTAAATAAACTATAGTACAATGAATAAATAGAATTTTTTTCAATAAACTTTGATAGAACAAATGAATAGATTCCGATTCAGTAAATTCTGGTAAAACAAATTAACAAATTATGACTAAATAAACTCTATTAAAATGAGTGAATAGATTTTAAGTTGGTAAAATATGATAGAACTAATGAACATGAGATGAATATTGCCAATACGGTTGAGTTTAAAATTTGCAATATACTCATTTCAGATTTAAATTCGGCATTTACATTTACCAATTATACCATACTTTCAGAAAACCAATCATGCATCTTCTAGGCATGCATAAGATCAACAAGGTAAATTTAACAATCAAGATCCATAACACTATTGCACATTAAAATTACACATCTTAACCAACCAACCAAGTCTAAAGTGCTAAGTAGATTGATTAATGAGAGAGCTAGTATAAGCACCTAGAAGGGGGTGAATAAGTGCACAATCAATTTATCGAAATACGAAATCAATTCTTGGCAAACGATAGAAAGGTATTTTACTATTGATCGACAAAATGAAATACAATCAAAGTAAAGAATGTAAGGGAGAGAAGATTGAACACAGGGTTTATAGTGATTCGGCTTAATCCAAGCCTACGTCCACTCTTCCGCACTGACAGCCCACCGGCTGGATTTCACTATGAACAAAAGAGAAGTTACAGCACTCCTTTTCCTTGATTCTACAGTGTAGATATTCTATCACACATCCTCAAGGTTTCTCACAAATATAGACTCTCTTTTGTATACAAGTATTCACTCAAAGGAATTGTCTAAACAACAAGGAGCTTCAGACTTTGGAATTCTTCTATCGCGCACAACTCAACAACTTAGAACGTCTTCCTTATATACTCCTTTATGCCATCATACCTGTTGGCACTTTCCAAAGGAATTCCTCCAATCTACCCGTTGGACGGAATCAATTAGGAAGATCATTCGGGCTATTAAAAGAACGTGTCAATAGCCCATCAATCATGTTCGCCCATACAATCAGAATCTCGGTTTCCATAAGTAGAACCTTCCAAAAATATTTAGGCAATCATCGATTCCTTAATTTTCGAGTCAATCTCAATCGATCAAAGAATTCCGTTGTGTCTTTTCCAGCTACGAGATCTTCTCCAATTGATAAGGTCAAGCCCTTAACGAAACATCCAGTTCTGGATAACTTTTCTTCAACGTATTAGAGACTGTCAATGAGGATAGACTTTGAGTCTTGAGTCTAGCTGTCTGGAGATCTTCAGACTTTAAATAGTAGAGTCTGCAAACCTTCAGACTAGACTGATGGAAACGTTTTGTCAGCTTCAAAACACTTCAAGAAGATTTCTTCAACAATTAACTTAGCACCCCACTCATTCTTTCTACACGTAACATGTTACCACCTTCTAAGGAGACAAATCGAACACTTGTTACACACGTAAACATTCATCAAACAAATCAAAACATTACAATATATCAACGCACCACCACTGAACAAAGTCATGCGACAACCAATCATGTCAAAAGCACTAAGTGGATCAAACCAACTTAGCATATAGGATTTTCACTTACCTCGAAGGTAACTTCAAATTATAATCGAAGACACCTTCAAAAACAACATATACAACCAAAAATCAATGAAGCTTGATTTTAAAACAACAAAATCCATTGGCAGAGAGTAAGTGAAAATCAATGATTTACCTCACCCAAACCAGAAAATCAAAACAGAATCTTGATAATTCAAGAGTAAAACCTCCACCTCTATTTCTTTTTGAAAGCGAAAGAAGAAATGGAGAGTGGATGATCAATAGTCTTGGATCTTGAGTATTCTTAAGGATGCTTCTACATGGCCAAGAATTACAAGAGAATGAAATGGAGTAACTAAGGTTAAATTCTTAATGACCTTGGGTAAGTTGCCAAGTGCTGCAATAGTTAAATTTCAAGTGTCCCCTATGAGGCTATTTAGTAAACAAATGGCCCAATAGAATTTTGTCATGAGAAGTTATTTTGAGGGATGAAAATAAGGCTCTCTCATTGGGCCAAACAAGTGCTTGAATCATATATGCATTAATGAATTAGAATTAAAATTGGTGATCTCATGCATTATGTCAAGCTACCAAGTGTAAAGTATTAAAATAAAGTATATGCTTAAAATATTTGATAGAAGATGAGAAGTGGCGTGTGAATTGAGAAGGAGTAAAGATTTAGAAAGCTAATTTTCATTATGAACATCTAGTTTTGAACATATGTACAGCTGAAAAATATATTCAATCCACAAAAATGAATAAAATTATAAAAATTAAGAAAATCTCAATATAGTAAATTTAAAGCCCTAATATCTTCTAATATGAAATTCAAAACATACCGACCAAGTTCTACCAATAGCTTAACTGCAAATTAATATCATCGTCCTACGCCACAAACATACAAATCAAAACCTATTAACTAAATTTTATCGCCTCAAACTCCTAGTGATCCAATCGTGAAATTAATCCTAAATACTATTATCAAATATGGAAATTTCTAGATGTCACATGCCTAGTTGCTAGCGAGGGTCACTAAAAACCCTCCCTAGCCAAAATGATAGGGAAAAAAAGAAAAGAAAAATTAAAATATTCAAAAAAGAAAAACAAAAGATATTAAAAATGTCCACATCAACTATGCCATATAAGATCATTAGTGTCCACATCAGCAATTCCTAATTAAAATTAGCTAAATAGACTCAATTGACAAAATTTGAAAAATTTTAAGATTAAATTGACACAATGTTCAACTTAACTCTCATTTTGTTACAAATGTTAACTCTCTGTTATTTTTTCAATTAGCATAACAATGCACATGATTTTTAATGGGTCAAAGTTTTCATCTTCTTTCTTTTTATAAAATCTCTTTTTCACCTTTAATTGCTGTAAATTATATATACACAGAAAATAGTATAAAATTAATTTAACTGAAATTCTAATAATATAAAAAATAAAAACCAATAATGATAGGAAACAATGAAAATTTGTTAAAATTTGATAAATACATACACTTTAATATAAATAAATATATATTAAAAAGAAATAAACGCAAGTGGAATAAATAGGGAAAAGACCTCAAAAACAAAAAGGTCAAACGACAAATTACTCATTATGAATTTTATTGACTAATGGAAAAAATAATTGATTAATAAAAAGGGTAATTCTAAATTCACTCTTAAAATGGCTTCATCCACCCCCCTAGAGGATGGAAAAGATGAAATTATCCAACGCGTGGGTCACATTCCTCATCTTCTTTGTCTCCACTGAACCTTCATTCTTCATCTGCTAACCTCTATTTTCACCGACCAAAAAAAAAACTTCTACTTTTGTTTTTTTCTTCTACCTTCTCTTGATAATGGCAGGCAACAGGCCCACTTTTTTTTTTTTAATGTTTTAAAGTTGTTTTTGCTACAGTAGAGTAAAGTGCATGATCAACAAACTATGTTTGTGAGCTAGAGTCGAGCCTCTCATTAAAATTGTCAATGACAAGCTCAAATATTGTGAAGTGCCCGTCATTGATGGGGAAGTAGCTTGATAAAATCCAATAAAAATGCACGATATAGATGATAACAAGACAAATTTGGACAAGAAAATGGGCTTTTTTTTGTGCTTGTTACTTGAGAGGAAAGAGAGAAGAAATGGTGTCTCGTTGCAAAGCAAGAAAGAAATACATAAGCACTTCGTGAAAGTGAGGCTTGCTTTATTGGTTTTGCACTCCACGTAACTCCACACATTGCATAGCATCGAACCCACCCTCCACCAATTCACCAACGGTAAGGAAAACCTCCAACTCCATCACTATCCCACATTACTCGTCATCGCTACTACCCTCTCCACCAATTATGCCACATGAGATGACCAGCGTTTACATTAGCGATTCCTGATCGAAATTGACCAAATAGACTCAATTAATAAAATTTGAAAAAATTTAACATTAAATTGGCACGATGTCCAACTCGACTCTCATTTTGTTACAAATGTAACTCTCTATTATTTTTTCTATTAGCATGGCAATGCACATAACTTTTAATGGGTCAAAATTATCGTCTTCTTTATTTTTATAAAATCTCTCTTGCACCTTTAATTGCTGTAAAAAGTAAATACACACACACACACACATGATACTAAACAATGAAAAATTGTTAAAATTTGGTAAATACATACACTTTAATATAAATAAAATAGGTATTTTAAAGAAATAACACAAATGGAATAAATAGGGAAAATACCTCAATAACAAAAAGGTCAAATCACAAATTTATATTGACTAATGGAAATAATGATTGATTAATAAAATGGGTAATTCTAAATTCACTCTAAAAATGGCTTCATCCACCCCCTAGAGGATGGAAAGACGAAATTATTCAACTCATGGGTCACATTCCTCACTTTTTTTGTCTCCACTAGATCTTCATTTTTCACCTGTTAACCTCTATTTTCACCGACCAAAAAAAACACTATTTTGTTTTTTTTTTAATTTCCCTCTCTTAATAATGGTAGGCAATGGACCCACTTTTAAAAAAAAAATTAAAAGTTGTTTTTGCGAAAGTTGAGCCTCTCACTGAAATTCCTAATGACAAGCTAAAATATTGTGAAATGCCCGTTATTGATGGAGGAAAGTAACTTGATAAAATCCAATAAAAAGCCACAAGATAGAGGAGAACAAGAAAAATTTGAACAAGAAAATGGGTGTTTTTTTGGGTCTGTTACTTGAGAGGAAAGAGAGAAAAAATGGTGTCTCGTTGCAGAGCAAGAAAGAGATACATAAGCACTTCGTGAAAGCAAGGCTTGCTTTATTGGTTTTGCACTCTATGTAACTCCACACATTGCATAGCATCGGACCCACCCTCCACCAATTCACCAACGGTAAGGAAAACCTCCAACTCCATCACCATCCCATATTACTCATCATTGCTGCTACCCTCTTTGCCAATTATGTCACGTGAGACTACCAGCGTTCACATAATATAAAAAATAAAAACCAATGATACTAAACAGTGAAAAATTGTTAAAATTTGGTAAATACATACACTTTAATATAAATAAAATAGGTATTTTAAAGAAATAAACACAAATGGAATAAATAGGGAAAAGACCTCAATAACAAAAAGGTCAAATCACAAATCTCATTATGTAGTATATTGACTAATGGAAATAATGATTGATTAAAAAAATGGGTAATTCTAAATTCACTCTAAAAATGGCTTCATCCACACCCTAGAGGATGGAAAAGACGAAATTATTCAACTCATGGGTCACGTTCCTCACTTTCTTTGTCTCCACCAGATCTTCATTTTTCACCTGTTAACCTCTATTTTCACCGACCAAAAAAAAAACACTATTTTGTTTTTATTTTTATTTCCCTCTCTTAATAATGGTAGGCAAGGGGCCCACTTTAAAAAAAATGTTTAAAAGTTGTTTTTGCGAAAGTTGAGCCTCTCACTGAAATTCCCAATGACAAGCTAAAATATTGTGAAATGCCCGTTATTGATGGAGGAAAGTAACTTGATAAAATCCAATAAAAAGCCACAAGATAGAGGAGAACAAGAAAAATTTGAACAAGAAAATGGGTGTTTTTTTGGGCCCGTTACTTGAGAGGAAAGAGAGAAAAAATGGTGTCTCGTTGCAAAGCAAGAAAGAGATACATAAGCACTTCGTGAAAGGAAGGCTTGCTTTATCGGTTTTGCACTCTATGTAACTCCACACATTGCATAGCATCAAACCCACCCTCCACCAATTCACCAATGGTAAGGAAAACCTCCGACTCCATCACTATCCCACATTACTCGTCATTGCTGCTACCCTATCTGCCACTTATGCTACATGAGATCCAGCATTTACATCAGCGATTCCTGATTGAAATTGACTAGATAGACTCAATTGATAAAATTTCAAAAATTTTAAAATTAAATTGGCACGATGTTCAACTTGACTCTCGTTTTGTTACAAATGTAACTCTCTGTTATTTTTTCTATTAGCATGGCAATGCACATAACTTTTAATGGGTCAAAATTATCTTTATTTTATAAAATCTCTCTTTCACCTTTAATTGTTGTAAAAAGTATATATATATATAGAAAACGGGATAAAACTAATTTAACTGAAATTCTAATAATATAAAAAATAAAAACCAATGATACTAAACAGTGAAAAATTGTTAAAATTTGGTAAATACATACACTTTAATATAAATAAAATAGGTATTTTAAAGAAATAAACACAAATGGAATAAATAGGGAAAAGACCTCAATAACAAAAAGGTCAAATCACAAATCTCATTATGTAGTATATTGACTAATGGAAATAATGATTGATTAAAAAAATGGATAATTCTAAATTCACTCTAAAAATGGCTTCATCCACACCCTAAAGGACGGAAAAGACAGAAATTATTCAACTCATGGGTCACATTCCTCACTTTCTTTGTCTCCACTAGATCTTCATTCTTCACCTATTAACCTCTATTTTCACCGACCAAAAAAAACACTATTTTGTTATTTATTTATTTATTTCCCTCTCCTAATAATGGTAGGCAATGGGCCCACTTTTTAAAAGAAAAAAATTAAAGTTGTTTTTGCAAAAGTCAAGCCTCTCACTGAAATTCTCAATGACAAGCTCAAATATTGTGAAATGCCCGTTATTGATGGAGCAAAGTAACTCGATAAAATCCAATAAAAAGCCACAAGATAAAGGAGAACAAGAAAAATTTGAACAAGAAAATGAGTGTTTTTTGGGGGCCTGTTACTTGAGAGGAGAAAGAGAAGAAATGGTATCACCTTGCAAAGCAAGAAAGAGATACATAAAGCACTTTGTGAAAGTGAGACAAGCTTTATAGGTTTCACACTCCATGTACCTCCAAGCACTACAAGAACATCGAACGCACCCTCCACCAAATCACCAACAGCAAGACCACCCTCCAACTTTGCCACTGTCCCACATCACTCGCCGTCCTTACTACCTTCTTTGCCACAACCGACCCCACCCCCTCTGAGTCCCAACTTCAACGTCTTTACTTACAATCCTCGGACTGCCTCCTTGGCCTTGCTGCCCCCATCTCCTCCATTGTTCAAGAAATATTCCCCTATGTTTTTTTTTTTTTTAAGGACATGATGTCACTTTTCATTTAATTTCGTAACCGATTGTCAGATCTAATTCTTATGCCGCAAACAATATAACTAAATAAAAATAATATAAAACAACTATTCAAATGGCTACAATCAAACTCTGGGCACGGAAATCGCCAAGCAAACAGCTACAAGGATTCTAGCTGAGCGACCTCAACCCGAGCAACGCCGGCTTCGAGCTCAAAGCAGGCGAGTGAGGTTTGGCAAGGCGGGGGCATAATTTTAGGAGCAGAACACAAATCATTTCAGGGGACTTACTTGTAATTTCACCTCAACTGTTCATTTTATTTTTTATTTATTTTTTTCCGGTTTCATGCATCTTGTCAAATTCCAGGAGCTCCCCCTCTCCGCCAGAAGAAGCTTCGGGTCCCAGCTGTACTCCGGAAATTGGCGAATAAGCGATTTCTAGCGTACGGACCCCGTCCCGCGGGCCTCCCTCGCCGCGTGTAGCCGTAACACGCCGCCACGTCATCCCTCCCCACGTGTTGAAAAGAAAACCGGAAAGGGAGAACCTCTGAATCCGCGTGGCCATGCTTAGCTGGCAAGTGCGTGCCAAGTCAGCATCGCCCCACGTCTGACTACGCCTATAAGAACCCCTTTCGCACTCCTTCTCTCTCTCCCGCCGAGAACGATTCATGAAGAAGTCCAAGTCCAAGCGACCCAAGCTGGACGCGCCCCCGCCTCGTCTGCCGCCGGCGGCCGGCGGAGGACCACCCCTCTCCACCGCGGCGCTGCCTCCTCACTCACGAGCAAGAGCTCTCTGTTATGGTCGCCACTCTGGCCGAGGTCATCTCTGGCACTCCGTCGGCTCGCAGCAGCGGCGGTGAAGATCGCGCAGGCCCCGCCTCAGGGTCGGTCGGGCTCGTCACGTGTCACGAGTGCGGGATCGAGGGCTGCCTCGGGTGCAACTATTTCCCGCCGACGCTTGAGCGCGGTGACGTCTCCTCCTCTCAAGCGGAGGCGAGTTCCACGCACGGGCAGTCCGCGTCGAACGTGGCGGGCGGGTCGGGCCATGCACCTGGAGCAGCTGACGCAAGTCAAGAGTACGGAGCGAGGAAGAATCGCTATCGGGGCGTGCGGCAACGGCCATGGGGGAAATGGGCGGCGGAGATCCGCGACCCAAGGCGCGGGGCTCGCGTCTGGCTCGGGACATTCGACACTGCAGAGGAGGCGGCCCGCGCGTACGACAACGCGGCCATCGAGTTCCGGGGCCCCCGAGCGAAGCTCAACTTCCCCGTCGTCGATCACAGCCTGTGGGAGAGCAGCGCGCCTTCCTTGCTGGAGAGGCGGGAGATCACTCCGAACGAGAGCGAGCAATATCCAGAGACAGAGCGCGCGCCGGCAGAGGCGGAACAGGGGAATGCCAGTGGGAGCGAGCTCTGGGAAGTGTTCGGCGACGACGAGATGCGGCAGTGGATGACGACGATCGGCGTCGGAAGTGACAATTCATCGGATTCATCGAACGGAAATGGCCACAGTTCTTGAGTTCCCGGGCTTTCGTCTGTTAATGTTACCGGTTGCCATGTTGCTGCTTTTTCTACTGTTCATCGCTTGAATCCGAGAATATAAGACTCTTTGCAATAAAATTCGTGGCATTTTTTTCGGAAATTATGCAAGGATTGCTTGACAAACCTGTCAAAACAGGTCATACGCCCATTTTCATAATCCAAATTTAATGGGTTTATTTATTATATGAATTAATTATATCCAATTAATGGATTTAGAAAGATAAAACTAAAAAATAACACGAAAGTAAATTATATCTATAATTTATTCAGAACTTACATATCTATAAATTTCTACTTACTATCTCACGCCCTTTTTTTTTTTTTTGGTATTTACTCACTCCGTGTTCTTATCTCAATTTAGGATTGATATTCATAAATTTAATTAAATGACAAAGGTATGTTAACAATATGAATTGATGGGGTATAATTTGAATTGGGCACGTGCCACTTGAAAATTTATGGACCGAGGATATCTTATTTTCTTCGTACGCTGGGTGGACGAGAAGACCCTGCGATTGGTCGGCAGATTTTCCCGTGGGACTCACGACCGAGATCTCACCTGACCCAGGTGGTGGGGCCCAGTGACGATTGCGCCGACCACGGCCACCGCGCGTGCTTGAGAAGACATCCAGTGTGAATTGGGGGCGGATTTAGGGCACGTGGAGAAAAACGACCCGGATTGACGCACGTGGAGGGGGCAAAAAGAGGGAGGCGTCCTCGGCCACGTCGATGATGACGTCAAGGTCAACTGAGGGCTTTCCTTTTTAAGGGACGAAGCGAGCACGTGATTATTAAGGGGGCGGACTGGTGCGACGGCGCTTCGGGAGGGTGCGGTGCTTATCATCGAGACGAGAAACGTAAGAGATTTTCAAGCATGTGATTATGGTGTGAATGGCCGACTTGATTAGCGGCTAATGAAGTTGGAAAGGGAGGTCGGTGATTGTGAGAGTTTCGTGCACAGCACATTTGCCGAGCCCCGTGATGGGGCATGTTACATGATTTCTTCTTTTCTAACCAGAAATCATGGCGTGCGTCATGAATCTAATGTAGCTAGATATTCCTTTGAATTGGTTGAACATAACGGGGAAAAGGAAATAGCACAGTCGACATAGGTTGCGTTCGGTAGATGTGCATTTTGTGCAGTCAACATAGGTTGCGCTTGGTAGATGTGCATTTTGTGTAAAGTGACTTTGAAGTAAAAAGAAGAAAGAAAAAATAAATGAAGAGAGGGACCAACTCGAGGTTGATGAGGGTGGCTCTCCTCTAGGCCAACGGATCGCTGACCATTGACATGGGTCGGTAATGGCCGATGGAGTGAAGAAGGGAAAAAGATAAAAGAAAAAGGAAGAAGAGAACAGGGAAGAAAAAAAATAGAAGAAAAAGAAAAAACGAAAAAAACAATTATAAATATTATTAAAAATTATCCACGCGTCGATCGATCGTCTGTGTAAAACGGTTGGTGTTCATATTAGTGATTCTAACTAAAATTGATCAGATAAACTCTATTGACAAAACGAAAAAGTTTTATGACTTAATTGACATACAAAAAAAATGGCAAAATTAAAATGTTCAAGATTGAATTGATAAAAGTATAATAAATTTGTGATTTTTTAGATAATTTTTTCCAAAGGATTGGGTCAGAGAGAGAAGAGCTTCTTCAAAAAGGGAAAGAAAGATTGAATTGAGGAGAATAAGATCAAAATGAAGTGCTTTTGCCATTAGAAGTATGGATACTTCGTTGGGAGTGCATCAAGCAAAAGCAAAGTTGATCTTTATTCTAGCTTTGTGACGCTCCCTGAATCTTTTCCTTTTTAGATTGTAAGCTCAACAGCAATGGACCGTGTCACGAGATACTGAGGGTCCTTTATGGAATATCATCATGTACCTGCCGAGAGGAAGAACTCGAGTTGAAGCTGAAGGAGCTTTGGGAAATTGAGTAGTTGTTCCTAATATGTAAGGTGTGGCTATATAGGAAATGTGAGCCATGCTGATTTCGTGTTCTCTTGTTGTTGGGGGATAGCACAAATGGTCCTTAAACTTTTGTTCAATACATAATATTATTCTTGAATTTTGAATTTGTGCGATGCTATCTTTGGACTTTAGCTTAACGTATAATGATGTTCATAGATTTTTAATTTATCTAATATGGTTCTTGAACTATTAATAAATATTTAATATAGTTCTTAGATTATATGAAAATATTTTAAAAGTTTAGCGAATATATTGCGCATTGAGCTAAAATTCAAAGATTACGTTAACAAATTAAAAATTAAGGGACAACATTACATATTAAGTAAAAGTTCAAGAATCATTTGTGCCATTTTCTAATCTTAATCTTATTATGACTAGCTATATCGCTTGGGAAGCCAATGCAAAGTTTGATTGGGGTGCGCACACGAGGGATGCAAGCACGACTAAGACAACTCTCGCTGAGCATCAAGGTAAATACATGGCCTCGATTGCTAAGGCTGCGCATGACAATGCTTATGTTCTCGGGAAGAGTTTTCTTTTTCAGAAATGGTTCTTTTCTATTTCTGCTCCGGGAATAATTTCTGAGTAAAAGAACCCGTTTGATAACGACACAAAATTTCTACTCTTGGAATAGAAAAAGAATAGAAATGCGTTTGGTAACGCAACAATTTCTTTTTTTGTATTTATTCATTTTTTATTCTTGCCGATGGATTGTCGCCGCCTCCCGTCGCCGGTTGCCGCCGCCAGCCCGCTAGCCGCGGCAAGCCACAGCGATGGCGGTCGAAGACAATGGCGAGCGGCGGCGGCGACCGGTGACCGACGGGCGCCAACGGCGGGCGGCGGTGGCCGACGGTGGGTGGTGGCTCCGAGCGGTTGACGGTGGTCATGGCAAGAAAAGGAAATTAAAGGAAATTAAAAAAGAAAATCAGCTTATTTCTAGAAATTGTTCCTGAGAACAAGAAGCAACTTTTTTTTGCTTCTTGTTTCTGTTCCCAAATCATTCCCGGGCTAAGTTTTTATTCCCGGGAACAAAAAAATAATGTGACGTTACCAAATAGGTTTCTGTTCTTTTTTGTTCCGAGGAACAAAAAAATAGAAACCATGAGAAACAGTAGTGTTCTCATGCGCTACCTAAGAGATCTAAGCCACCTCGTGAATGCATATCCAAAAACATGCCATTGAAAGCACCTTTATCATATTGGATTCTCCGCATGTGCTATATATATTGAAAGCACCTTTATAATATATATTATCTCCTGTTTGGAGATCAGAAGTCTATTCTTTGAGTTTCATCAGCTTGCTCATGTGAGTATCTATGTTTATTTGGCATGGTCCCCTTATGGTGATCTTTTAAATTGTGCGTTTGCTTGAAACAATTCAGAAGCAACTGTTTTCCGCCTTTGATTCTCTCTCGATTACAATCCGATCGTTGCAAATAAACGTAGTGACGCCACTTTCATCTCCTTGACAACGATGATTAGTGTTTTTTAAGCTATTAGCATCAGCATGTCGTTGATTATTGGTAAAAATCGCAGCACGTCTGGCTTTTCTTGAACGGATCTCATGGTCTTCTGCCACGTTTTGTTGCTTTTTCTCCCTCCTGCCGTTCCTGTCAGATTGTCCAATTCTATTTTTTTTCGCAGGTGCTGATGCTATTTCGATTTTTTTGTCTGGTTGGACCGCCATCTTCTTCTTTTTTCTTTTTTTTTTCCTTTGTCATGGACGAGGTTGGACCGCTTTTACTATATTTGCCTCCGTCAGAGCATAAACATCACCGTACATCCACATGATAATGAATATAATATTCTTATTTATATCTTATATCAAATAACTCGACTCATGCCACCTCATGGAAGTAGGTCGCAAATAGGGGAGTTATGGGTTGAGTCAGGTTAGGTTTTCATAGTACTTGACTAGACCCAAAACTTTAGAGGGGCACAATTGATTCGGCGCGGCTCGCATAAGACCTAAAAATCATACAACCCCAAAGAATGAGTTGGGCGGACATAGATCAGCTAGGCTCAGATTTAGGATTTTGTCTTTGTCGTGCTCGCGCCAAGAGAGAGAAGGGGACTTTGGGCTGCGCTCTATGGGTGTCAAAAGGCTTACATTGGCCTAACTTGAACCATAACAATACTAACATCTAAAATTCCCTATTCAAAGAAGATTAAGACTCAACCCCTAAGTTTTTCGATTGGACTAAACCGGGTGGGGCCAAGGCAGGCTTTTTTTGACGGTTCAAGTCGCAATCACATTTCATGTGTGTATCATAATGTTGTCTTCTCCTCTTAACCTAGTGGGAAGCCATCTCAAGTGATAGGACATCTATTTCTTCTTGAAGTCTCTCATGCCATGTATGTATCAGAATGTTGTCTTCTCCACTTAACCTAGTGGGAAGCCGTCTCAAGCGATAGGGCATCTATTTCTTCTTGAAGTCTCTCATGCCATGTATGTATCAAAATGTTGTCTTCTCCTCTTAACCTAGTGGGAAGCTGTCTCAAGCAATGGGACATCTATTTCTTCTCGAAGTCTCTCATACCATGCTCGCAAATGGGAGTTTGCTATTTGACAAATAAGCCATGGCATACATGTCCTCCCCAATTGGATTTAGCGGAATTGGAATTCTAGATATGCCGCCAGAAGGAAAACCTATGGGGCACTTTAGTTTCATCCTTTTACATTGTACATGCCATCAATTGTTGGGGCCGATTGCCGATGAAAATAGAGCAATAATTTATAATTCTTTGATATTAAGTTGCACGATAATAATCATGGTCGTCAAAGTATTCATTACCCCCACTATTATTACTTTCAAGTTTAAAATAAATATACTTTTTAGATATATATACTTTTTAGAGAAATCACTTCAGCAATTACTCGATTTCTCTTTTGGAATTTCAATTTAATTGTGTCATGAAACTTGTGTGTGGAAAGGGAACCAAAGAGAATTATGAAGAATAAGTTGATATTCTTATGAATAGCGTGATGAAAAATGTATAATTTGATGCTATTTATGGAGAATCATATAAGACATTTCTTGAACCTAAAGGTGAGTATGGTTCGGGTAGGCAGTTCTCACCTTGAAATCGAGAACCACCTACTAAGGATTGGTTCCAAAAATTTGGAATTGAGAATCGTCCGTTGGTTCTATGGATTCACCTAAGAACCGATCTGCCAATCTAGTCCGCTCCCAGGTAGGTTCATGAAACCAGCCCCCATCCCTCCATAATTGCGTCCATCAATTAATGTCATGGGAAACCTAGTTTGTACATTAAACATTAGAGCTTGTTTAGCACTAACTATCTCTAAACAATCTCCTCCATCTTCTTTGGTTGTTTATTTTGTTTTGACTAAGAAAACAAGTAAATGAATTATTAGAATGAACAAAAAGTAGAGAGTTTAATCCTATTATGCATCCAAGAGACAAAATGAGTCAATAATGTCAAATAATACAAATATATATATATATATATATATGTGTGTGTGTGTGTGTGTGTGTGTGTGTGTGTGTGTGTGTGTGTGTGTATACATACATTGGTCGAAAAATTACAAAGTAGTTAACTAATTAAGTTGAAATTTATTTTATAAAATATATATACTAGTCCAGTCCAGGTAGGCGATTCCACGCTGAGAACCAAGAACCGGACTAATACTCACTAGTTCTAACAAATTGGAATCTAAAACCAAACCGATCCCTATGAGAACCGCTGGTTATGGACTAGTCTGAGTGATCTAGGCGGTTCCTAGTTTCTTTGCATACCTTTACTTATCTCTACCATCACCACTTTATATGATTAACCATAGTCACTTTTCATGATCCATCATCACTTCTTAAAATGTCAATAATTATTTATTTTCATATCCAACAATCATCACTTTTTATTATAACAAAAATTTCAAAATTAATCAAACGCAAGCATAACAACATTAATATCACCATATACGTGTCACCATAAGATTAACATGGACCTCTCATTATCATAATGCATCAATAGACAGTACATTCTAATCACTTTTGGCAGATTAAAGCTAATAGGATTTTTTTTAACAGTAGCTAATAGGATTGATATCGCGCTTTTAAACACATCCCACCACTAACCGGACACTTGATTTTGAGAGCAATTGTATTCTTGTCCAAATGGTATTGTTAAATTATATTTCGAGTTTGAGTGTTTACAAAACGTGATTCGCTTGGATAAAGTTTTTATTATTTGATCATGAATATATTTTTTTTAGTGAAGATAATATTCAAGATTATCCACAAGAAAAGAAATTCGAAATTCTTTTTGGATTTTGGATGTTTTCAATCTACTGCAGAAGCTTCGTTGGACTCCTTGAACGTTTAAAAAAAAAAAGAAATATATGAGGTAAAAGAAAAAAGGAAAGAAAAATGAAGGTTTTCTTCCCCTCATCTGCAAAGGAGCGAATCCATGTTGAAGAAAAGAACTCATGGTGGAGCCCAAAGTCTCATGGTGGAGCCCAAAGTCAAAGTTTTGACTTAAGCCTAGGTTTCTTTCATCAACATAAGGAGCCGCACGTAAGAGTAGCCGCAATTTTTCAGAAGTCGCAGGAAGAAAAAAACGTGTGGAGCCGCAAGACTTGACGCACGAAGCCTTGAACAAGAACGCGAAGTCATACGTACGCGGACTGTGGACCAAAGACAAACGCCAGAGTTCTTGATTTTGGCGAAAGAAATCAAATCAACAAAAGACTAATACTATACCCAATGCCTCAATTTCTTCCTATGTAAAATGACCATGGAGCTCGCGCAACTTCCATCCAAATTCGAAATCATCCCATCGTTCCTCTTCTTTCTAATTCCATTATGGTTCCTCTGCCAAGAAGAGATATCGTATTATTAGTCTAGGGTTTATCTTTTTAACCATAGAATTTATTTTGAACTTGAAGGTGCCATAATTTTGTGCAGTAAATTTATGTCCAAGTGAGTTATTTATTTATAAACACTTTGTGTTTGAACTTAAATTTATGTGAGAAACACTCAAGCGTGTGAGTAATTATAAACTCCGATTCTCTGATTATAGTGGATCATTTGCTTGTTGGCTCTCCTATAAATATAAGTATCGATACTCAGACCGAACCACGAAAATTTATGATATCCTTATTATTTCTCATTTATTTCTTTGGAATTTGGGCGTAAATTGTAAGATTTTGTCGTTTTTGCATAATATATTCCAATAGGTCCAAATTTCTAAAGTTGCTAATAAATCCCTTAAATATTTGGATTTCACCATCATTACCAAAGAACCTTCTCTCAATCTCGCCCGCTATTACAAATTTATTAGTTAGAGCTATTTCAAGCTATCCAACCTCCATGAACTTCTTATTTATATGAAATATGAGTCCCATAATAAGATAAAAATATAAAATAGCCCTTTAATTTATTGATTCGCTGATTTATTCAATCTTGAGTACTTTTAGTGATTTATATGTCTGAAAAATCAAGTACAATTCATAAAAATTTTCATAAATAAGTAATCAGCCCATAAAGTTTCTAGCTTTAAATAATGAGACCACGATACAAATTAGTCGTTGTTCTATTAAATTGGATTTTTTACTTGGTTTCATTTCCTTTGATTAATCTAACTTAGTCATTAATAAAATGTCACTGTTCATAGAGGCATTCAAATTCTGTGAATTTACCTTTTTACCCTTTTATTACTCATAATTAAAATTTGCCGAGCAACGTGATGGGGCATGTTACATGATTTCTTCTTTTCTAACCTGAAATCATGGCGTGCGTCATGAATCTAATGTAGCTAGATACTCCTTTGAATTGGTTGAACGTAATCATGGAAAAGGAAATAGCACAATCGACATAGATTGCGTTCATTTTGTGTAAAGCGACTTTGAAGTAAAAAGAAGAAAGAAAAAATAAATGAAGAGAGGGACCAACTCGAGGTCGGTGAGAGTGGCTCTCGCTTGAGGCTAATGGGTCGCTGACCATTGACTTGGCTCGGTAATGGCTGATAGAGTGAAGAAGGGAAAAAGACAAAAGAAAAAGGAAGAAGAGAAAAGGAGGAAAAAGTAAAGAAGGAAAATAGAAGAAAAGAAAAATGAAAAATTAATTATAAATATTATTAAAAATTATACACGTCGGCACCGACCATACCATATAAAAACAGTTGGTGTTCACATTGGTAATTCCGACTAAAATTGATTAGATAAACTCAATTGACAAAATATAAAAAAATTTATGACTTAATTGACATAAAAAAAAATTGGCAAGATTAAAATGTTTAGGAGTAAATTGATAAAATTATAATAAGTTTATGACTTTTTAGATAATTTTTTCCAAATGATTTGGTCAAAGAGAGAGAAGAGCTTCTTCAAAAAGGGAAAGAAAGGTTGAATTGAGGAGGATAAGAGCAAAATGAAGCGCTTTTGCCATCAGAAGTATGGATACTTCGTTGGAAGTGCATCAAGCAAAAGCAAAGTTGATCTTTATTCTAGCTTTGTGACGCTCCCTGAATCTTTTCCTTTTTAGATTGTAAGCTCAAGAGCAATGGACCGTGTCACGAGATATTGAGGGTCCTTTATGGAATATCATCATATACCTGCCGAAAGCAAGAACTCGAGTTGAAGTTGAAGGAGCTTTGGGAAATTGAGTAGTTGTTCCTAATATGTAAGGTGTGGCTATATAGGAAATGTGAGCCATGCTGATTTCGTGTTCTCTTGTTTTTTTTTTTTTTTTTTTTTTTTTGATGACCCAGGGAAGCCCCGTACCCCAACAGCACGGCAAAGTAAACCCTGGAGAGGTACATGAATTACCACCACCCCTTGTGCCCCAGGTAAGTCACCCTTGTGACGCTCAAGAATTGAACTCCTCCCCTTGTGTTAGGGGGAGAAGCTCGCCACTAGCAATGACACCCAGGCGGGTGGTTTTCATCTTCTCTTGTTCATAGTTGGGGAATAGCACAAATGGTCCTTGAACTTTTATCCAATACATAATATTGTTCTTGAATTTTGAATTTGTGCAATGCCGTCTTTAGACTTTAGCTTAATGTATAATGCCGTCCATAGATTTTAATTTATCTAATATGGTTCTTAAACTATTAACAAATATTTAATGTAATTCTTAGATTAAGTTTAGCGAATATATTGCACATTGAGCTAAAATTCAAAGATTACGTTAACAAATTAAAAATTAAGGGACAATATTGCATATTAAATAAAAGTTCAAGAATCATTTGTGTCATTTTTTAATCTTAATCTTATTATGACTAGCTGTATCACTTGGGAAGCCAATGCAATGTTTGATGTGGGTGCGCACACGAGGGAAGCGAGCACGACTAAGACAACTCTCATTGAGCATCAAGGTAAATACATGGCCTCGATTGCTAAGAGATCTAAGCCATCTAAGACATTTCTTGAACCTAGAGGTGAGTATGATTCAGGTAGGCAGTTCTCACCTTAAAACCGAGAACCACCTACTAAGGATTGGTTCCAAAAATTTGGAATTGGGAATTGTCCGTTGGTTCTATGGATTCACCTGAGAACCGAACTACCAATCCAGTCCGACTCCCAGGTGGGTTCATGAAACCAACCCCCATCCCTCCATAATTGCATCCATCAATTAATGTCATGGGAAACCTAGTTTGTACATTAAACATTAGAGCTTGTTCAACACTAACCATCTCTAAACAATCTCCTCCATCTTCTTTGGTTGTTTATTTTGTTTTGACTAAGAAAACAAGTAAATGAATTATTAGAATGAACAAAAAGTAGAGAGTTTAATCCTATTATGCATCCAAGAGACAAAATGAGTCAATAATGTCAAATACTCAAATACTACAAATATATATATATATATATATGTACACATACATTGGTCGAAAAATTACAAAATAGTTAACTAATTGAGTTGAAATTTCTTTTTAAAACATATATACTAGTCCAGTCCAGGTAGGCGATTCCACGCTTAGAACCAAGAACCGGACCAATACTCACTAGTTCTAGCAAATTGGAATCTAGAACCAGACCGATCCCTATGAGAACCACTAGTTACGGACTAGTCTAAGTGATCTGGGCGGTTCCTAGTTTCTTTGCATACCTTTACTTATCTCTACCATCACCACTTTATATGATTAACCATAGTCACTTTTCATGATCCATCATCACTTCTTATAATGTCAATAATTATTTATTTTCATATCCAACAATCATCTTTTTATTATAACAAAAATTTCAAAATTAATCAAACGCAAGCATAACAACATTAATACCACCATGTACGTGTCACCATAAGATTAACATGGACCTCTCATTATCATAAAGCATCAATAGACAGTACATTCTAATCACTTTTGGCAGATTAAAGCTAATAGGATTGATATCACGCTTTTAAACACATCCCACCACTAACTAGACACTTGATTTCGAGAGCAATTGTATTCTTATTCAAATGATCTTGTTAAATTATGTTTCAAGTTTGAGCGTTTATAAAACGTGATTCGCTTAGATAAAATTTTTATTATTTGATCGTGGATATATATATTTTTTAGTGAAGATAATATTCAAGATTATGCACAAGAAAAGAAATTTGAAATTCTTTTTGGGTTTTGGATGTTTTCAATCTACTGAAGAAGCTTCATTGGACTTCTTGAACGTTTATAAAAAAAAAAAAAGGAAAAAAAAAGAAATATATGAGGTAAAATAAAAAAGGAAAGAAAAATGAAGGTTTTCTTTCCCCTCATCTGCAAAGGAGCGAATCCATGTTGAAGAAAAGAACTCATGGTGGAGCCCAAAGTCAAAGTTTTGACTTAAGCCTAGGTTTCTTTTACCAACATAAGGAGCCGCACGTAAGAGTAGCCGCAATTTTTCAGAAGTCGCAGGAAGAAAAAAACGTGTGGAGCCGCAAGACTAGAGCCGCAAGACTTGACGCACGAAGCCTTGAACAAGAACGTGAAGTCATACGTACGCGGACGGTGGTCCAAAGATGAACGCCGGAGTTCTTGATTTTGGCGATAGAAATCAAATCAACAAAAGGCTAATACTGCACCCAATGCCTCAATTCCGTCCTATGTAAAATGACCATGGAGCTTGCGCAACTTTCATCCAGATTCTGAATCATCCCATTGTTCCTCTTCTTTCTAATTCCATTATTGTTCCTTTGCCAAGAAGAGTTATCGTATTATTAGTCTAGGGTTTATCTTTTTAAGTATAGAATTTATTTTGAACTTGAACGTGCGGTAATTTTGTGCAGTAAGTTTATGTCCAAATGAGTTGTTTATTTATAAACACTTTGGGTTTGAACTTAAATTTAGGTGGGAAACAATCAAGCGTGTGAGTGATTATAAAACTCTGATTCTCTGATTATAGTGAAATATTTGCTATTGGCTCTCCCTATAAACGTAGATATCGATACTTGGACCGAATCACGTAAATTTATAATATCATTATTATCTCTCATTTATTTCTTTGGAATTTGCACGTAAATTGCAAGATTCCGTTGTTTCCGCATAATATATTCCAACAGGTCCAAATTTCTAAAATTGCTAATAAGTCCCTTAAATTTTTGGATTTCACCATCATTACCAAAGAACCTTCTCTCAATCTCACCCGCTATTACCAATTTATTAGTTAGAGCTATTTCAAGCTATCCAACCTCCATGACTTCTTATTTATATGAAATATAAGTCCCATATTAAGATAAAATTATAAAATAGCCCCTTAATTTATTGATTCGCTGATTTATTCAATCTTGAGTACTTTTAGTGATTTATATGTCCGAAAAATCAAATACAATTCATAAAAATGTTCATAAATAAGTAATCAGCCCATAAAGTTTCTAGATTTAAATAATGAGACCACGATACAAATTAGTCGTTGTTCTATTAAATTGGATTTTTTACTTGGTTTCATTTCCTTTGATTAATCTAACTTAGTCATTAATAAAATGCCACTGTTCATAGAGGCATTCAAATTCTGTGAATTTACCTTTTTACCCTTTTATTACTCATAATTAAAATTTTACCATTGACACACATAAAAATATTTTCTAGCACCTTTATTCATCAAAGTCATCATAATCCTCTTGTAATGGTTTAACCATGTTTATATTCATGAGGTATAGTCATGATCTATAAAGTGACTCATAGCATATTCACATGAAATCGTACAATAGATTTCTCATGTTATATTAGCAACGATCTTTTTACAAGATCACAGGTAGGCGCCAACAAACATCAAATCTTACATCAACAAAGAAGTAACCATTGCAAAAATCATATAAGATTCATGCATACAGACTCTTGGCTCTCTATTAGTTTATCATATATTATTGATTTCTTTCAATAGCTTGGATCTACAAGAATATCTAAGGATATCTTAAGCTTTAGTTACTAAATTCAAACAAGCATTAAAAGTGCTACATTACAATTGGTGCGACGGAAATGAATGTTACCAAATGAGAATGGAATAAAATGATGATTCAATTACATTCATTTTGTAAACTTTTGCAATGAAATGAAATGAGACCTTTTGTGTTTGGTTGTAAGAAAAAAAATTATTAGAATGGAACTAAATATATTTTTTGGTGAAATTAATTAATATTTTACTTGCATTAATAATAAAAATTGATATTTTGTCTATTATAATTTGTAATTAGTATTAAATGTTTATCAATAATTAATTATTAATTTTTATCGATTATTGTACTTAGTATAATAGTATAATGATTTATATTTATTAAGTATAAGTTATGATTATCAATTACTTAATATTAGACATATTATTCATTAATTAAAAAATAATTTTTTATTTAAGAAATATATCTTATAATACAACTTCAAATAGATAATTGCTTATAATTTATAATTTCATCTATACTATTTAATAAGAAATTATAATTAAAATTTTCTATTAGATATATATTTTAAAAGTATATTTTTTATTTTAGTAATAATAATAAAAAATAACAAAAACAACAATTAGTTTTTTTGTAATGTTTTTCTTTACCTACTTTTTGGTTTAAAAAAGGAAAGGAATGTCGATTGCCCCATCCCATCAAGTGACGGAATGCACACTCCACTTCTAGGTACGTTGGAAGGAAGGGTTTTATCATGAAAGTAATATTTTTTATGAATTATAAATTCTTAAATATGTGGATCCCATAATTTATGTGGTTTTTTGTGGTTTAGTGTAAATTATTATTCTCATAGTAGATTAAATACTATTTTATTTAAATTATATCTTTTAGTTTAACTTAATAATTAAATATACCGAAAGTAGATTTTTTATATTGTTTTTCTTTACCAACTTTTTAGTTAAGAAAAAAGGAAAGGAATGTTGATTCCCTCATTCCATCAAAAGATGGAATGCGCACCCCACTTATAAGTGTGCAACCAAACACATGTTGGAAGGAATATCCCTTCCAACCAAACACAAGTGGATGAACCCACTATAATATGTAGAATTCACTTATCTTGAAAATGAAAACCCTGAAGTAAATTAGAGCTTGATAAATCTTAAATTCAAGAAATGATAACGAACTACTCACTTACTTGTACCAAAATACAACTCAGTTTAGAAACCTATGAGAATCAAAATCTCACAAGATTATCTTGATAAACTTTCTCGAATCAAAGGTAAACCCATTATGGGATTCCGTATCCTGTTCTAATAAGGAATTTGGGAAGATTGAAGACATAACTAGAGAGAGGGGGGGATAAATTTGTTGCAAGAGTTTTGATTTTGGGTTTTTAATGGTTAAAAAATTAAATTTTGAAAGACTGACATGTGCGGGTACTGTTCACGCTAGTGCTCTCTACTGGGCGTCTCTGGCACTGTTCATTGTTTGGTGTTTTGCTTGTTCCCAAAGTTCTAGCCGTCCGTTTGGGCTGAAATTTGGAGGATAGGTCCTTTTGACCTTCCTCTTCATCTTCACTGAAGGATTTTCTTTGGGTTGGTTTACAAGTCAAGATCTCTCCCACCCCAAGCCTGCTTACGGTTCCCGATCAGTTGGATTGGTGTTTCACTTGTGAGGTGGTTCCAGCCAGTCATCCCTCCCCACCAATTTGCTTCCTCTCATTTGGTCTACAAGGTTAGATCTCGTCGGCTTAGTGTTTTGTGCACTATTCCTAAGTTTTTGGATTCTGCTATGTCTGTTGCTAATTGCTAGGTCAATTTTGTGCTGGTTTGTCCTGGCTTCTATCTCGCATTGTGCCATGGAAATCGGGCCTGGTATGTTCCATTCCTTTCAATGGTATTTCTTTGGTAGTTGGTGGGTTGCGCATTAGGTGTTTGTGAAATGACCTCTTCCACCTTTGGTGTGTCTAGACTTCCTCGAGAGGCTCAGCAAGCTGCTAGCACCTCAAGGGGCGAAGCCCCTCCTCCCATGCACATGGTAGCCCCCCTCCAGTGCATCCAAGTCAGGACATTTCCTTCAAGTCGGCCCTTGTAGGCCCGAGAGACAAACAAAGAGGGCCATAGAAGCCCCTAGCCCGCCCGAAGCCATTCTCGAGGTCTTAGCCATGCTTAGTCTTCCTCCAAGAGGCCACAAGCTCCTGCTCAGCGACCAGGAGAATCGAAAGCCACCCATGCCCGCTCATGGGCGAGTGTGGCACGGCTTGCTACAAAAGGTTATGATTTATCCTATGTCCCATCTACCTTTGTGGGTAACAAGCCGATCATTCATCTTTTGAAGGAAGTATTGAGGCAATGGATCCCAAGTGGCACAAGTGCCTCATTGGATATTACATAGGGAGGAAACTTCCTTTCAAGCTCACGAAGGAATCCTTGAAACATGTTTGGGCTCGAAACTTGTTGAAGTCTTGGCGAATGACCTAGGATTATTCTATTTCCACATTCCCAACCTTTTTTTTTAAGGAAAATCCTTGAGAATGGCTCCCTTACGGTTTTAAGGGTGCCCCTTATTTTGCAACAATGGAGACCTCTCATGGAGCTTAAATAGGATAAGCAAGCCTCGATCCTGGTGTGGATTAGGTTGAAGAATCTCCCATTCGATCTTTGGTTGGCACCCTCCATAAGAGTCACGCCCCGCTCCTCGGGCACGTGCACATCCTTCACTCTTGGTCGATTTTATAATGCGATATCCCGTGACAATGTATCGCCGACCCTTTCATTTTTAAGCACATGCGGAAGCGATTAAAGTCCCAGACAATAAAACGATGTGATAGAAAAGCGGGGCCATATTTTTCATATTGAAATTTATAACCAAACTTTTGTACATGACATCAACTAGAGAACTTCATAATTATTCACATCAATTGGAGTTCACAAAAGAAGATGGAATCTCAATCCCTTCAGGTCATACTCAAAATCTCTCTCGGTATTATCTTCTTCTTCCAAAAATCATTCTACTCAGGTTTCACCTCCGAGTTCTCCTTCTTAGGCTCCTCCTCAGCTCCTTAGCGGGGTCCTGAAATGGTTTTCCCCAAACTGGGATGAGACTATGTCTCAGCGAGTTCTACCCCACTACGCCTGATTAGTGAACCATTATACTAAAGGCTGCATAAACACGCATAGGTCAGAAGACGTACCTTAGCATCAGATTCCACCTGCAAGTCAGTACAATTCACAATAGGCACTCAAGCAATCATATCACTGATCAAAGCATCGATTAAATCGACCTAGTCGATTACAAGCCAACAAGACCACTCACGGTCATTCCCATTCAGTCAATCAATTCACAACATCAAATCAAAACAATGATCAATCGACCTCGTCGATTACATGTCAACCTGACCATTTCCCGGTCATTCAAGCTATTGCTACTCAGAGTCCCACTCGACAACATTCAATATTTAATGGCTTTACGGTCCCACTCGACCACTTTCGAGAATCAATGGCTTTACGGTCCCACTCGACCACTTTCAAGAATCAATGGCTTTACGGTCCCACTCGACCACTTTCAAGATTCAATGGCTTTACTGGTCCCACTCGACCACTTTCAAGAATCAATGGGCTTTACGGTCCCACTCGACCACTTTCGATACTCAATGGCTTTACGGTCCCACTCGACCACTTTCAAGATTCAATGGCTTTACGGTCCCACTCGACCACTTTCAAGAATCAATGGCTTTACTGGTCCCACTCGACCACTTTCAAGAATTAATGGCTTTACGGTCCCACTCGACCACTTTCGATATTCAATGGCTTTACGGTCCCACACTCGACCACTTTCGATATTCAATGGCTTTACTGGTCCCACTCGACCACTTTCAAGAATCAATGGCTTTCTGCCCCACTTCGACCACTTTCATAATTCAATTTGGCACAATTCAAAGCTCAAATAAATAAACGGACTGCATACGACAATCGGCACGAGATTTCGGTCATCGGCCATCTCAATCTTAATTTCCGAAAAATAATTAATTAATTAATTAATTAATTTCGAAAATTAATTAATAAATATAAAAAATTCCGTTTAGCTCAAAATAAGGCCCAATTAAATAAACGGACTTCACCACGGTCATCAGCATAATTTTCCGGTCACTAGCCATCCCAGTTAAATTTTCGGAAAATAAATAATTATTTAATTAATTTCGAAAATTAATTAATATTAAAAATTCAATTTAGCTTAAAATAAAGTCCCATTAAATAAACGGACTTCGCCACGATCATCAGCATAATTTTCCGGTTCCGAACCATCTCCCTTGAATTTTCGGAAAATAAATAATTATTTAATTTAATTCCGAAAATTAATATTTAAATGCCCAAAAATCTCACTTAGGCCCGAATCACCAAATTGAAGCCCAATTAGGGGTCCGAAAATTCCCGAGACACTCCCAATAAATAGTAGACCACGTCTACTTGTTAATTGCGCAATCAATTTATTTAAATCACATCACAATTGACTAATAATTGCTAATTAATTCTAATCTAACAACCTAAACATAATTAATTAAAACTAAACCAACCTTAAAGCATAATTAGTCAACTAATCCAAGATTAGTGAGATTACTCACCAAATCGCGCGAATCGGATCAATCCGACGGCGGCGACGCGAGGAACGATTCTTCCCAAAGCACGGCTCGGGTTCGGGGCCCGGAAACGGCCCAAAACGACCTTGAACAGTGCTGGAAACCCATTTTTCCAGCTGTTGTTCATGGCCAAACGAGGCTGCTCCGGTGGCTAAGATGGCGGAGCAAGGCCGGCGGAGGGCGAGGGGAACGTCGGGGAGGTCGGGCGGAGCTGGGCGGTGGCCGGAGGTGGCCGGACGGGGGCTGGTCGGGGCGGAACCGAGCTGGGTCGCGGCTGGATCGTGCGGCCTGGGCGCGCACGGACGGGTGGCTGGACGGCGGCGAGCGGCGGGCGCACGGGCGCGACGCGGGCGTGCGGGGCGGCGGCGGAACGAGCAGCGACGGGGAGCTGCGATCGTGCGGCTCCTGCACGAGCTTCCTCCTCTGGTTCGCTTCTTCGGATGCGTGGGGAGGAAGAAGAAGAAAAAGAAAGAGAGAGAAAGAGAGAGAGAAGAAAGTAGGGCTTGACCGGTCAAAAGTAGAAAGAGAGAGGGAAGCAAAGTTGAATTTGGCAAGTGGGTATTCGGTTGCTGGGTAAAACGCACGAAGGGGAGGGAGATAAGAGAGAAGAGAGAGAGAAAAAGAATTTAAATAATGATCTTAATTCTTTTTCTTTTCTTTTCTCTTTTCCTTTCCTTTTCTATTTTCTTTTTGGTCTTCAATCTTTTTCTTCCGATAATTTCTTTCTTGAAATTTCGGACTCGTCAATAAATTGACGAGCGATGAGACAGGGTCCTAAAAATAAGAATTATGACGTGCTTAAAATTCGATTCCCGAAATCGAGTTCAATTTCGTGGTTAAAAATCGATCAGACGTGATTTTAGTCCAATCCAACAAATTGAGTAGCTTTTAGGGATTTTACTGCAGATACATCCCTTACCGGCTTCACCCAATAGGTTAGTTAACTCGTGAGTGATCAGCTCAGAGAAAAAGGACTATAGGCACGTTGACGAAATGCCCATTTCACTTTATCGAAACGGGGTCGAATTTTAGGATGTCACAATAAGTGCCATTGCAAGTGTTGTGGGTAAGCCCCTAATGTTGATGAACGAACGGAGCAAATGAAGATGATTTCCTTTGCTTAGGTATTCATGGAGATCCATGTAGGCCAACCAAGGTGTAATTCGTAGATGTTGTCTTGGATTGAGTGTTGCGCTCGATGGCTATCGAGTATGAGTGGAGGCGATGGAGTGCAACATGTGTGGCTCTTTTGGGCACAAATGTGCGGATTCCCTAACCAATACCAACTTCGACAGAGTTGTGCAACAAGTCCAGGCCGTCCCTTCCTTGTCGATGTCTGGCCAGGAGCTCGTCCTTGCCCCGGTGATGGTGAACCCCCCCCGAACAACTCGAGCAAGTTCGGGAGCAAATCTTAGGGACTCGGGTTGTGGCAGAACTGTAGGAAGTTCTTGAGCAGGCTTGGAAACTAGTTAAAGGAAAAAAGAAGAAGTCCATTCTCCCAAAGCAAGGTCCCTCCTCCCATCCAAACAGCTTTGGTGATGAGAGGCTTAATCGAAAGGCGAAAGCTTCTATCTTAAGGAAACCCGTGCATTCCGTCTTTTCTCGGAAGCTTGTAAAAGGACTAAGTATTCCTTCGAAAGTGGTGGTATCCCTTTCTAGTCCTAATGCGGATAATTTCATGCCTTTCATTGCCTCATCCATGGAACCGTAAGATCAAGGTGCGGATTTGGATGTCTCGGCTAGCCTCTCTAGCTGCTCGGATGAGGATTTTCTTTCCCCTTGCCCATCCCCGAGGGCTACGTCTAGAAGATTGGAGATGATGCAGGATAAATTGCTAAATCTTGCCCTTGATCCACCTCCTGCTACAACCCTTATGGCATTGGTTGGCTCTTGTCGGAAACCTCCTAAGCGGAGGTAAGTTGTTCTCCTTTCTTCCATTTGTATATATTACATACGTACATGGGTATTTGGAATATCAAGGGTCTTGTTAACCCTATTAAGCATGTGGAGGTCCGAAGTTTGGTTTCCTCAAATGGCATTTGCTTTGTTGGTTTTTTGGAGACTAAAGTTCTGGAAGCTCTGTTCTCCTCCATCTCTACGAGTTTGTTAAGGGATTGGTGCTGGATTTCAAATTATAGCTATGCTCCCAGAGAGAGGATATGGATTAACTAGAACCCTACGATTGTTAGCTTTGAAGTGTTATCAATTAACGCCCAGGTGATTCATGGGAATCTTAAGATGCTCTCTTCGGGTGTGGATTGTTGTATATCGGTGGTCTATGAACAGCACACTTTCCCTTCTAGGAGACCACTTTGGGAGAACCTTATCCTTAAAAGTGTAGTTATGTAGGATTCGCCTTGGCTAGTTGCTGGTGACTTCAACGCTATCAAGGACCCATCTAATAGACTGGGGGGCACAGACAATTGGATCTTGCACTTTGATGAGTTTAGATAGTGCTTACTCCAATTTGATCTAAACGACTTGAGGTATGTTGGATTCCAGTTTACCTGGATTACCTCTTTTAGAGCTTTGTGGAAGGCAAGAAAAATTGACAAAGTCCTAGTCAATTCCAAATGAAGCCAAGATTTCTCCTACTCGGAAGCTTTCTTCCTTGCATCAGGTATCTCTGATCATTCCCTTATGGTGGTCAAAGTGTTAAACCCTGTACCTCAAATGAAACCTTTCAAGTTTTTCGACTTTTGGATGGATCATCCAGATTTCAATTCAATTGTTAGCCAAGTTTGGGAGGAGCCTGGTGAGGGGGTGGCAATGTTCAGATGTGAAAGCTCAAATCCCTCAAAGCTCATCTCAAGGTTCTCAACAAAGAATCCTGCTCCAACATCTTTGTTAGGACTTCCGAAGCAAGGGTTGCTCTAAGGACCACGCAGCTTGACCTCTAACAAGACCCAAATTCTGTTGCCTTTGTAGAGTTGGGGAGAAGTGTTAGTGGCAAACTTTCTTGGACCTACGCTATAAAGAAGAATCATTTTTTAGGCAAAAGTCCATAATTGAGGAAGTCGACCACAACTCTAGATTCTTCTATCATTATATCAATAAGAGACAAGTAAGAAATAGAATCATCTCTCTGTTATGGATGCATCGGGTATCCAAATCACTGACCTTGAGCTAGTTCACTAGCACTTTGTCAGTCACTTCCAAAATCTTTTGTTGCCACGGGTAGTGCATAGAAGATCCTCGGTTTAGGAAATCCAAGAGGTTATCCAACTTCCCCTCAATGCTGACCAGGTTAGCTTCCTTGCTCAACCCGTTTCTGACTTAGAAATTCGGGACACTCTCTTTTCCCTGGCTAGAGGCAAAGCTCTTGGACCTGACGGTTTCACGGTGGAATTCTTTAAGCATAATTTGGGGATGGTTGGTTAGTTGGTCACAATGGCGATGAAAAATTTCTTTGTCTCGGATAGGCTCTTAAGGGAGATTAACAACACCATTTTGGTCATAGTACCAAAAAGCCCGAATGCAACTTATGTGGATGACTACGGGCCCATCACCTATTGTAATACTATCTACAAATGCATCACCAAAGTTATGACCAATTGGATTGCGGTAATTCTTTAGGATGTTATTGGGCATTTCCAAAGTGCATTTGTTAAAGGTCGGCGGATCATGGATAATATCCTTCTAGCTCAGGATCTCTTCTTTGGTTTTTACCTCCATCCCTACTCACCTAAATGCATAGTCAAAGTGGATTTCAGGAAAGCTTACGACACAGTTGATTGGGAGTTCCTTGAGACTACTCTTCTGGCCTTTGGATTTCTTGATCATATGACTCGGCTCATTATGGCTTGTGTGAGGACTCATAAATTTTCCATTGTCTTGAATGGGGAATTCCATGGCTTCTTTGCTAGTGGGTGTGGACTTCGTTGGGGATCCATTATCTCCCTATTTGTTTATACTGGTCATGGATGTATTATTCGGTATTCTTTTCATCCGCTCTTCGATGCCGAAGTTCAAATATTTTTGGAGATGCAAAGCGACAAGCCTCTTACACTTATTTTTCGCGAATGACATCTTCCATTTCTATGAAGCCGATTTGCCTTTGGTGGAGCTATTTAAGGAAGGTCTCCAAATATTCTCGAAGTGGACTAGTTTGTATCCAAACACAAACAAGAGTGAGATCTACCTTGCAAGAGGATCACCTTCCTTAAGGAACTAAATTCTCCTTGCCTTTGGTTTTCAAGAAGGGAGCCTACCAACTCGGTACCTCGGGGTCCCCATCATCACCTCCAGGCTCAGCAAGGCGGATTGCTGCGTTCTTGTCAACCACATCACGGCGATGGTTCAATCTTGGACTCATTGCTTTCTATCCTTTGCCGGCCATCTGCAATTTATTAGGTCAGTCCTTCATACCATCCAAGCATACTAGGCTAGTGTCTTCATTTTACCTATAGTTGTGTTGGATCAAATTGAACAAA
Source organism: Eucalyptus victrix (assembly GCA_016097545.1). NCBI lineage: Eukaryota > Viridiplantae > Streptophyta > Magnoliopsida > Myrtales > Myrtaceae > Eucalyptus > Eucalyptus victrix. Next base: position 26,609,115 of record CM027841.1, read on the forward strand.
TCCTCAAACAATTTCTATGGAAAGGATCAGAGTTGGGTAGAGGGGGTGCGAAGGTGTCCTAGGAGGATGTTTGTTGCCTAAAAAGAGGAGGAGGACCTTAGCATTAGAAGGTTTCATGATTATAACAAGGTCGTCATGCTAAAACACATTTGGCTTATGTTTTCTGACATGGAATCATTATGGTACAAATGGGTTCACTTAACCTTTTTAAAAAGGACGAACTTCTGGGTGGCCATAAAGCCGACCTTCTACTCGTGGGCTTGGAAGAAGATCCTCCAACTCAAGACTGGATTTCAAAGCTCCTTCTATTGGAGGATTGGGATGACCGATCGATATCTCTGTGGTTTGATAATTGGCACCCTAGCAGTCCCTTGAACTTGCATTTTTCGGATTCAGCCATTTATGGCTTTGGCCTTTCTAGGTAGGCAATAGACCTATTCAACAACCATGGCTTGACGGTTAAGATGGTCTTGGATTCTTGGGAGCTTCCCCTTCTGGTCCTTGGCCAAAACTCGGATTGTTTTAGCTGGAAGGGGAACACTTTTGAGCTCTTCATGGTGGCTTCGGCTTGGGAGATCATTAGGAGGAAGAAGGCTCGGGTCTTTTGGCATGTGTTCATCTAGAACAAATCGATCGCCCCAAGGTACCAAGTAAACCTGTGGCTTATTGCCAAATGCAGAGTTCCTACCTAAGTTTTGTTATTATCTTATGGTATGATAGATAGCACCTTGTGTCCTTTTTGCAATGAGGTGCCAAATTTTATTAATCACCTATTTTTTGGATGTCGCATCACTGCTGGCATCGCGTTCTTTTGGGTTGCAAGATGCAACTTCCATGGTGAAATAGATCCTTGGATGAGAATCTCAATTGGGCCATTTCCTTTCTTGCGAGCAAAGACTTCTATAAGTACATTCCCCAATTCTCTTTTGGTGCTTTCTGTTATTTTATTTGGAAGCACAGGAACAACATCCTCTTTAGGAAGTAGAACTTAGCCATCCCAAAGATGAAAAATCATCTCTTTAAAGTCGTCAGAGACAAGGCCATCACTTTTAGGAATGTGGACGATACTTTTAGAAACAGAAGGCTGCAACATAGCAGGGGTATCGATCCGATCATCTTCTTTGTTGGGGACTCTCTTGCATCCATAGGATCCTAGCTTGTCTTTGATTGCCGAATGGCTGCTCTTCCTGCATGTGGCTATCTCCTTGGTGGCTCTTCACTTTTGTAGTTGGAGGATGCGGCCTGGGCAGTGGGGTCCATTCGGCCTTGTGATGCCTAGTGTTGTTTCTTGCTAGGTTCATTTGGCCTATTGTTTAGGCTATTCTGTGCTTGTTTTGGTCCGCATTGTTTGTGGTATTTTGTTTTACTTCGACTCCCTTTCACTCATTTTGACGTACTCGCCTCTTTGAGTGTAAGTTTTTAGCACCGAACTTTTGTAAATTTAGTTCAAAGTTCAATATATTTTTACCTTTTACCAAAAAAAAAAAATAAATTTATAACAATTATTTCAAATTTTTCATAATATCAATCATAAATATTTTGGATAATATCAATTTAAGATTTTTCATAATATCAATCATAAATAATAATTTGGATAATTGTCCTTTGATACGCGTGGAAGAAGATATTCAAACCTTCGAGTTTTGGTACTGGCATGCTCCTCCCTCGGTTTCTCACCTTCCATCTTCGTCCCCTCTCGCTCTCTCTCTCTCAAAATCCACACCGACCCATTTTCTCTCGGCCCGAAGGAATAACCGCCGGCAATCCGCCAAGACCGGTCAATGCGTTGACCCGATGTTCCCCATCAGCCCTAGCTCCGCCTTCGCCCTCCCCAAGCCCTCCACTCTCCTCGCCGCCCGCCCCTCCCTCGCCTGCCGCGCCACCGGCGCCGGCGACGTCCCCGCCGGCCCCGCGTTCCCGAGGTGGCTCCAGTTCCCGGCCGCCTCCGCCTCCGCCTCCGCCTCCGCCGGGGACGCAGCGAGGGTCGGGCCGAACTTCGACGGCGGCGCGGTGGCGGACGCCCCGGCGGTGGCGCGGCGGGGTGGCGGCAGCACCGGCGGGGTGAAGGCGAATGCGAGGGAGAAGAGGTGGTCGCGGGACAGGGAGAGCTACTTGACGGACGACGGCGAGCCTCTCCCGCTCCCAATGACGTACCCGAATTCGTCGCCGGTGTCCCCGGAGGTAATCGACAAGCGACTCCGCTGCGATCCTGTAGTTGAGGTCGGTACTCTCTCTCTCTCTCTCTCTCTCTCTCTCTCTCTCTCTCTCTCTCTCTATGCGCTTAATGTAGCTTCTTACCCTGGCTGGTATGTTGAATTGCACTTCGGAGGTCGCTGCAGATTCGAAGTTTCGTTTTAATGAGGATGGAAAATGATTATGTTCTAATGGATTAAGTGAGGAAAAATTTAGCTCAGCCGTGGCCTTTTATGATAGGAGATTTGAGTATCGGGAGAACTCGCCCGTAGATTTTTGAAGGAATTATGGTTTCGATGCACCGTTTGTGGTTTCTGGTGCATTTTGCTGGTCTTTGTTCTTAGAGAACCGTATTCTTGCTTGTCGAATTATTACTTTCAAAGCAGCAAAGTGATAGCGAAGAGTAATGAATAGCACAAATATGTTGCGCTGTCTGGTGTGATTCGTGGATACAGATGCAGTGAACTAATTTTGCACCGTTCTTTAGCTAAAGATTTTTAATTTGACACTTGAAATTGAGAATGAATTTTGAGCCAACCATCTCTGCTCATGATGCTTTTAGCTGTCGTGTGTTACTGGAAATTTGCAATCAAGCATTTTCATCTGGATGACTTGGGCAGCTATCTCACTTCTTTCTAAATTTACGACATTCTCATGTAAGCGATTTAGAGCGACTCAGTTGAAGTGGATTTTTTGTCTTGGGTGTTGAAATTGTAGGATTGCAAGGAAGTGGTTTATGAGTGGACTGGGAAATGTCGAAGTTGCCAAGGTACAGGGCTCGTCAGCTACTATAACAAAAGAGGGAGGGAAACTATCTGCAAATGTGTACCCTGCCTTGGAATTGGTACAACTTTGCCCCCTTAGTAAATTGGGCTCTTGCTCTACCTATGCTTTTGTTGAAAACTAGTTTTACCTGTGCAAAACTTTATTCTCTCTGATCACAAGATTCAAGGATAGAATCATAACAAGGCAATAAGCCCATTCTAGAGAAAAGAATGTCTACTCATCTTTTTGCTAGCCATGCTTCTAGTTCTCGCTTAGATGTTGCACATTGTTCTTTATTTTCTCCTTTTTTCCCAAGCCATCAGATTATCTTAATGAGATATTGTGCTACGCATTATGCTAATTCTATCCAGGATTATTTGTTCTTATTCTGTTTATTAGAAGAGATTCTTTTTCCTGTTTTGCATCTTTGAAATGGACTTTAAAGCAGTTCCATTATGAGAAGCTAAGCAAATCTTCCATTGTAGGGGCATGTTAATATCACTAAAGGACTTTTTGAAGGAATAAGATGAGATGTCACTTTTTGGTTTGTGATATGAAGGCTGCTCGAAATATGTAGAAGCATTATGATGTTAACTTATAGATATATATATGGTACCAATATGGATCTTTGGATAGAGGAGTCTTCTGTTCATATTGCTGTATCTGGTCATAAGCTTAAGATACACAGCTGCTGCATGAGGTCGATAGTTTCTCAAGTGTGATATGATTTCTGGCACTATTATTTCCTGTTGAGAAATTTGTATCATATATTGGGACAACCTCAATGCATGAGTTCTTTCTGTCTTGGACTATCTTATAAGTGCATGCTCACACAATTTGATGTCTTAACAATTATATGTTAATGTTCACTGATAGTTTCATTTCCTGTAAACAACAGCAAATTCTAAAATGTTGCATTATGCTTTGTTTGGGAAGTTAGGAGGTGGAGAAAATTGGGAGAATGGGGATTGAAATATGCATAGATTTAAATTTTCCCTCTATATCTCTCTACTGAAATTTACAAATATGCAAACTTCATACCCACTTCCTTTCTCCCCCCTTTCATTAGTTTTCCAAACAGAGCCTTGGAGAACAACTTATCAAATGAATCGGGTATAAATTTTGATGAAAAATTTTCTCTCTATATCTCTCTCACGGAAATTTAGAAGTATTCCAAACTTGGCATCTACTTCCATTGCCCCCTCTTTCATTGTTTTCCCAATCAGAGCCTTAGAAAATGACTTATCGGATGTGTTGGGGTTGACACTTTGTTTATTTGCTATTGTGTGAGTCATGAGGTTAAAGCTTCTTAACAATTTTCTTACTTGTGAAAGCAAGTTGAGTGTGATGCAGGCTCTGTCCTATGTGTCTGCATCATATGTGTTCTGGGCTGGTCAGAGGCTGCTCTTCTGATTCAGTTCACACAATAGATCAGTTGGGGCCAAGTAGTGAAGCCTATATTGGAGAGCTTATTTTTATCTGGTTAAAGCTGAGTAACTCAAGCTCATAGCATGGGCATAGTAAGAGTCTAGAATACTTTCTTTCTCTCTCCTTTGGAGAGAGTGAGCTAGATAATCCATATCTAGAGCTTTTAAGGCTTGTTTTCCTTTTCAAGGAAATTAAACTGGAGATCCACTCTCAAGATGAGTTTATGTCTATGAGTCTTCTTTAACTGATAGACCCTCTTTGCATTAACAACTTTTTTGGCTAATGCAACATTTTCTGTGACGTCGCACTCTGGTTGCAACAATGTGCCTATGGTATTAGTATAATTGTTATTTGAACTGTTTCAGAATATAGTAAGTGCAGTATGGTACTCTGAAGGATGGTGTAAGCCTTTCGTATTACAGAAAATGTATTGACCCTTCGACTATTTCTGATACTTCTTTACCGCTGTCTGTTTTGGCTGCATATTTCTGTTTTTTCCCTTTAAAGCCCACTCAGCTGCATGTTGTGTAAATCTACAGGTTGCTTTAGCTGTAAAAAGCTTTAAATTTTTCTGTGATTTTTTTGTTCATGGATGTGATAACTGTGAAGTATGTCGATTACTCCAGATAATTACCACTGAGGAGGTGTTTTAATGTGTGAGGTCAGCGATTAAATGTGGGAATTTGCATCTTGCTGGTTCTTGTTTGCCATCAATATACGATGTGAGCACCTCCAAGGCTTCTTCTTGACGAGTTCTTGCTGCAGGGTATGTGCAGAAGATAACAGCTCGCAAGGATATTGAAGTAATGGAAGATATGGACAATGGAAAGCCGCCTTGAGCAACACCTATCCGGATTAGCATCTCCTGGATTCATTGCTCTCTTCTTCTGCCATTTTTCCGCAAATCAAGCAATTTTCCAACCACACATCCATGCCCTTATTTTCCCTGTAGATTAGAAGAGGATTCTTGTAATACAATAATCTCGAGGTATAATATGGAGAGAACGTAGGCAACATCTCTGCAATAGTGTTGATTGGAAGTCCCCCGAAAGAGGATACTGCACGGCTATTGAAAAGAATATATTCTTTTCTTTCTCTTTTGTTTGTGCTCTGCCCGTGGTGACCACTGCTTTTGTCTCTCCGCATCTTGCTTCGTAGTTTTGGAATCTATGCTTTATCCTTGACCTAAATTGTTCTGCAAGTTGAGTGACCAGGAATGTTTATCCGATGGTATCAGTACAAGGTACCTGTAACACGCGCACACGGAATGAAAGCAAAGTTATGCCGACTTTAGATTCGGAACAACCCAGAAACGCATGTATCTGTCGTCAATCCATCGCTATAAATACCAAGCTTGTTTTACTGTTTCCTGAAAAGTTTTGAAAATTTTGCATCCTGGAAAATGTCAACTTTCAATTATCTTGATTTGCAGTACAACCTTTACAAGAGGAAGATCCTGCGAGGGCCATCCCGGCTCTTCTCTTCACGGTCCAGACAGAATTCTGGCCTCTCGCCTACCTTCCAACCGAATGCCGACGAGATGAAGCGTGTCTTCGACAAGTTCGACTCCAATAAGGATGGCAGGATCTCTCAGAAGGAGTACAAAGCGGTCCTACGAGCCATCGGCAAGGAGAACCTGATTGAGGAAGTCCCGCAGATATTCCGGGTGGCTGATCTGGACGGAGATGGGTTCATCGATTTCAAAGAGTTCATGGAAGCACAGAAGAAAGAAGGCGGGATAAAGACGAAGGACATCCAGAGCGCGTTTTCCACGTTCGATCTCAATGGCGACGGCAAAATCACGGCCGACGAGGTTCTGAAGGTCCTAGGGAGCCTCGGAGAGAGGTGCAGCATTGAGGATTGCCGGAAGATGGTGAGGGCGGTTGACCGGGACGGGGACGGTGCGGTGGACATGGACGAGTTCATGACCATGATGACTCGGACGCTGAAATCTAACTAAAGGGGAGAACGAACGCTTGTGTTGTAATAGTCCTTCTGTAAATGTTCGCTCTTAGTGTCATGGGCTCTGCAAATAACTGCTGTCGCTCTGGGAAATCGTTTCTACATCTACTAATGTAAAAAAATAAGACTCTTTGAAGCTGGCCATCTCGTGACGTTTGCGAATTTCTTCGTTAACTTTGCGCACCGATGGAGGTTGTCAATTGATCGATGGTGCAGCTCCCGGGTGGCTCGGGCAGGGGCGATTTCAAGGAGCGTCAGTTCAATTTAGGATGTGATCATGCAATATTTTATCCCCGTAGTAGGAGCTTTTTGGAGAAATCGTCTATACAATTGTAAATCTATTTCACCCTAAATTTTTTGACCATTAATGAATGTCATCATATTTTATCCCCGTAGTAAACTTTTTGGAGAAATCGATACAGTTGTAAACCTATCGCTAATTTAACCATCATTTTTTTCACCCTAAATTTTTTGACCATTAATGAATGTAGTCATCTCTATCAATTTTAACTAAAAATCGATGATATGAACTCTCACCATTCTAAGTGATATGACCAGCTTTGAATTAGCTATTGTATAATAGATTTAAGACTTTTAAATAACTATTTCGAAAGTTTTTGGTGATCAACTTCAAGTCCATAGAATTATTTATGTGGTATTCGTTGATTTTAATTTGAGATAATGCAAGAACTATGATTTTGGGATTGACAGGGGGGTTCTTGTTGACGAAGATTCACAATGCAAGGCTGGCCATTACCCAAGTACCGGCTCCAATCCCATGGATCTAGCTTCTAAATATGTCTAGAAAGATCTAGAAAGAGTGACAAGTGCTCCTCTTGAGCCTCTCTTTTTATTTTGCATAATTTTGATAATCACTTGTATTACTTACAAAAATAAATGAATAGAAATTTTTTTATTATTCACGAAATAATTTAAGCATAAATTGTTCTAGGTGGTGGAAATATTTTTTTATTGATTAATTATTTTAAGAAATATAACCAATCATTTTTCTAAAAAAATGTTTTTCAAAATTTTTTTTTTTTCGAAAACAAACAAAGTCCTAATTCATACTTTTTTTGTTTCAATCAAATGTCTTAACATTCAAAATACGACTCGATCAATGTAGTGCTCCATTAGAGAGATTATGACTCCATGCATTACTTAGATAAAATGTGCACGATTCCTAATGTGGCTCGCTTATTCAATGAAAACATGCCATGGCTTTAATAATGCGGTTCACTTCTCAACACCAAGCCGTCGCTGTTGCTGTCAGAGTTGTCGACCTCTTGCTCTCGACGGCATTGGTAATGACATCCTGAGCTCCGGCCAGGCGTGTGGTGGTGGTACAGCCCCCGCGGGACTCGAACTCCCCCTCGCAAATCTCCATCGGAGGTTGATTGAAGAGGAAATGAGGGGAATTTTCGCAATTGCAAGGCCGGCCGTGGTAGCAGCAGCCGGGGCCTGCTTGGTTCTTTGGCGATAAACGATGTGGCTTGCGGCGGTCGTGACAGAACCGGTGTGGTTAGTAGCACCGAGGGTTGCTCCGTTCGTCGGAGAGCATGATGGAGTTGTTTGTTGCATTGCAAGGGCAATTAGAACAACTTCACCATCTGTAGTTTTTAGCTGGAAATTGAGTGGTTCAAATTTTTCTTAAACTTTTTTATTTTTTTTGGGCCAATTTAACTTTTGTCTTTTTTACGTTAAATTGCATTACCGTATATTAAAGCAAATATATATAAATGAAGATTAAAGTAGGGGTGAACAAAAGAATTGAACCAAATCGATCAGTTCTAGACAATTCCCGATTCTTAAAATTTGAAATAGATGAATATTGGTTTGGTTTCCGATTTCAAGTGTAGATCCACCCACTTGAATCACCTAGATTGGATTAAATTTTTTTAATCCTTATTATTCCAAATTTCTAAAATCCTAATTTGCATTCTTTTATCACTCAAACTCAAACTTAGGCACACTCACACTTTTCATTCTCACTTCTCTTAGTCTCAGTCAAGCAGTGTTGCACTCCTCCCTCGTGGCTCAACGCCTGTCATTCATGTTACTTGATACATTATAACTTTGTTCATGGAGATGATCATCTAGTTTAGCTCATCACAAGCTTGTTCTATCAACATCACCCGTGTAGTAGTTTAGATTATACAACAAGATTTGCAGTCTATTCTTGGAACCATCCGACAATGGGACCCGTCGATTTGGTAGGTCAATTTCCGATTCCACAAATTAGAGACCGACCTTTTTGGTCCGGCTCTAGATTTCAAGGCGAGAATTGACCTGTCCTCAGAAGTTAAAATCGATAACCCCTAGATTAAAGGGGAGAGAGAAAAAAATAAATAATTAAATGCATAGCGATAATACACACTCAAAGGCAAAGACCATATCATTATAGTGTTGGAAAGGGCAAAAACGACATTTCTCCTGAAATTGAAGCCCGCCTTCGTTTTGCCGCCATCCTGGTGTCTTCCATCGGCGGTGCTCCGTCGTGCTCCTGTTGACTGTCTCTGAGAAAGAGAGAGAGAGAGAGAGAGAGAGAGAGAGAGAGAGAGAGTCATCCATGGACGACGACGAGGAAGTTCTCTCCGGCGGTTCCGATTCGTACCTTCCGACCGACGAAGAAGAAGAAGGAGAAGAAAGCGAAGGAGGAGGAGGAGGAGGAGACGGAAGCGACGACGATGCAGAAGACGAAGAAGAAGAAGCCGCCGTCGAGGGAGGAGCTAGGGCAGGTCGCGACCGTAGATCTAGAGGCTCCTCCGTACCGGCCGGCGGCGACGAGTGCCGGAAGTCGAAGAACATCGACGCTCTCGTGAGGTGATTTCCTATTTTCCGATCCCTGTTCCGTTTCTGCAATATATTGACGAAATGGTGGAGGGGAACGCTCTGAAATGGAGGTTTTCTTCGGGGTAGCTGACGCGATCGATTTGCCCCGATCAATTTGCCTATGCTTTGTGGATTGTATGGCGACCGAGGAATCGGCTGTAGAATTGTTTGGCGGGGGTTTTGCTGGATTTAAGTTTTACCTTCTCTTCTGTCTGTTGATCTGGCCGAATTTTACTTAGGTTTTATTTCGCGTTTGATATGATAGATTTCTGCCATGTGAATCTGTGTCTCAGGGGCAACCTCGTCGTGAAAAGGCAGGCGCTGTTACCAAGAGTGCTTTCGGTGACGGAAGGAGCTGCCGTGTGTCGGAAACCCTTCAAACCTCCCTGCACTGATGGATATGGTGATAGGAATGGACAGCTTCACCGTCGCCTTTCAGCCCGTAAAAGATTTGTACCATGGGGTTCTTCGAGCCCTGCTTTGATGGAAGTAACTAACCAGCTCAATTGGTTACCAAGTGCTGCTGAGAAGGATGTGGAGGATGAAAAGGTGGAGCTGCCGCCTGGGGTTGAACCTCTGGTGCTGTGGCAGCCTGAAGATTCAGAGGTTGCATCTGGTAATGCAGTGTCGATTGAAGTGGATCCATTGCTTGTGCGTTTCCTTCGACCCCATCAAAGGTAATGCTCTTGAAAGACATCTGGAATTGGTTGATGAAATTCAGTTGTTGTCAGAATACTTTAATATGTTCACGAGCTAGGCGTGGGTGTGTTGCATCCGTGTGTAAGTGAAGTTTTAGAGGACTGATCAGAAATAGGAAGAGTCTGTGGCATGAAAACTTGCTGCAGTATTCAAGAAACCATTTTCTTATCTTACATAAAACTAATGAAGTGTTTCTCATTTATTCATGCAGGGAAGGTGTCCAGTTTATGTTTGAATGTGTTTCAGGTCTATCTGGTAATGCCAGCATAAATGGATGCATTCTGGCTGATGACATGGGGTAAATATCTTTGCTTTGCAATGATGTCACTTTGTGTGTCTTGACATTGTTCTATGTCCTATTTGTTCAGATGCATCTCAAAATCTGTGTTTTTTGTTGTACCTTTGCAGTTTAGGAAAGACGTTACAGTCAATCACTTTACTGTACACACTGCTCCGTCAAGGATTTGATGGAAAGCCAATGGTTAAGAAAGCCATCATTGTCACTCCCACTAGTCTTGTGAGTAATTGGGAAGCAGAAATTAGTAAGTGGCTGGGAGAGAGAATCCAGCTTATTGCTCTTTGTGAAAGCACCCGAGATGATGTCATTTCAGGAATTGATCGTTTTACAAGTCCCCATAATTCTCTACAGGTAAATTTGTTATTCAGTTTTCATGTCTTAGGATATTTTCACTAAATTCAAATTCCCTTGCGCAGGTTCTTATTGTTTCATATGAGACATTCCGGATGCATTCATCAAAATTTAGCCACAGTGAATCCTGTGAACTCCTCATTTGTGATGAGGCTCATAGACTAAAAAATGACCAAACATTGACAAATCGGGTAAGATATACTTACCAGATATGCTCCTGCATTGGTTGATGTCTGTGATTGTTCCTTCTTTGACATCATTGTTAAACGTGCTAGGCTTTGGCTGCTCTCTCTTGTAGACGTCGCATTTTGTTGTCGGGGACCCCAATGCAGGTAAGAAGTTTTGTTTCTGATTACCATTTTCCACTTCTGGGTATCAAAGTGTTTGCTTCTGCTTCAAATGTAATATGTGTCTTTTTATTGATCATTCTCTCTCTCTCTCTCTCTCTCTCTCTTTTTGTTAATTAGCTTTTTAACTTTTGTTGTTACTCAGAATGACTTGGAAGAGTTCTTTGCCATGGTTAATTTCACAAATCCTGGGATCTTGGGTGATATTGCATACTTCCGACGTTACTATGAGGTGAGTCAATTGCTTTACTGGTAAATGCTTTTGGCATCTGTTATAATGTTGGAGTCAAGATAATTATAAGACAAAATCCACAGAAAGAAAGATGTGATATTCATGTAATTAATCTGCTATTTCATTGACAGTCTTATGTGTAATGGTGCTACATTAATGATCTCTTTCATCAAGATGAGTTGTGGGCTGATGGTTTAAGTGCATCACCTTGGTTTTGTGGTTCACCATGGTTAAAATAAACCCCAGGTGATACACCAACTGAACAATATTAAATAAAAATGGCAGTTGAGTCATAGGGAAGCTTTGTTATTTTGTATGAATCACTTCAGATTAGAACGCCTGCAAACTAGTCATTGTCAGATGGAAATCTTTTCGTTTCTTGATTGTAAAATCAAGATGATTTCACTTAGAAAGGTAGTCATGCAACTTAATACTCATGCACTAGGATATATTGTCACTGTACAAATTCACTGGCGATTAAAGAAACCTTTGTGGTTACCTCCATCTCTGTGTTTTTCAATTTCTAATTATCTGCTTATTTTGGTGAACCTGTCACATGACTTGCAAAGGCGCCAATTATCTGTGGAAGAGAACCTACTGCCAGTGAAGAGGAGAAAAATCTAGGATGTGAGCGCTCTTCAGAGCTCAGTGCCATAGTAAATCAGGTATATTGTTGCACTAGCAGATAATCCAGGAATTTATCATTATTTGCGATCTGGTTTGCTATCTAGTCCTATAAAGTCATACAATCCTGAGATTCATCATCTTTTCTCATATAAGTTCTATGATTGGTTTCTCACAAGGTTAATTTCTGCATGTAATGGGTGTCATTGAATTGGAAATTGACCTCAGCTTTGAATGGTTTATGTTTGTTCAGTTCATACTAAGAAGGACAAATGCTCTTCTATCAAATCACCTCCCACCGAAGGTTTGTCTCTTTAATGGTGAACCATGAGAGATTCTGGTTATTTATCTACTTTCTCAGTGTTTTCATTCCTCATGATTTATTGGATAATTAATTTGAATGAGACAAGCTCATTTGAACTCTGAGTCTCTAGTGTTGCTTCATTCTTTCTGGCTGATGTATATATCTCCCTGGCTTACAATACCCTGTCCCTGTATGGGACAGAATTTTTGGCTTCTTGATAGAAGAGAAATTTATTTCATTGACACAACGGTTTGATATTTTGTTGCTCAAAAAGATGAGCAACAGCAGAGATGAAACTGCCTTTCTGTTCCAGGAAAAAGTAGGCTATACCAATGTCATATATTATTGAAGGGTTAAAAATTATACATGATTAACTTTTTGATTTGTTTTCAGGTATTTCCTGCTCATTATTATATTAACTCATCATAGTTCTGTGACTTTGACCTCTTTTTTCTCTTTCAGATAATAGAAGTTGTTTGTTGCAAGTTATCTCCACTTCAAACAGATCTTTATAACCATTTCATACATTCCAAAAATGTATGGATATATGCTTTCCAATCTCATTTGTGGTTAATGCATTAGCTGTATCAAAAGTTCTCATTTTGTTGTGTTGCCCTCAAATGCAGGTTAAACGAGCAATCACCGAAGAAATGAAGCAATCGAAAATTCTTGCTTACATCACAGCTCTCAAGAAGCTGTGCAATCACCCAAAAGTACGACATTTATACCATCCAAATGTCTTTGCTTGAGACTTTCCCTGGCCTCTTCCATTTTTTGCATCTGCTCAAAGTCCAATTTGAAATGCACAGGGATGCACACTCTGATGAATCAATTGCAGCAGCTTTTTGGTTGCTGTACCATCATAAGGACAGCTTTTACTTAATCCAATGCATCTTAATTCTTGTTATGTGTCAGCACTTCAGATTTTTCTGCATACCTGTATTTAGGCCTTTTGAGATGATCTGCTTCATCCTCCACCTCTTTTACCTCTTGGCCTTTTTATTTTAAGCATCTTCTGCAGTATTAAATCTCTTTTCATGAAACTTTTCTTCTGTAGCTAATCTATGATACTGTCAAAAGTGGAAGTCCCGGAACTTCAGGATTTGAAGATTGTGTACGATTTTTCCCGTCAGAGATGTTCTCAGGAAGGTTGGCACTTCTATTGCACCTTTAGATTTTGCATAGTGTCATAATATCATGTTTCTCAATGATTTTATCATTAATTTTTTGTAGGTCTGGATCCTGGAGTGGGGGTGATGGGGCCTGGGTTGAACTCTCAGGGAAAATGCATGTCTTGGCCAGGTTGCTGGCCCATCTTCGTCAACGGACAGATGATCGCATTGTCCTTGTCTCAAACTATACGCAGGTTGTCTTCATAATAATGAAGTAATTGAATGCTATTAAATACAATTTGAACTTCTTACGACCTTTTAGTGCGTAATCTGGCTTATAATAAATCATCATTCATGATACACTTGTCACTGACATTGCCAGCATATGTTGCTAATTGGTAGCAAATGCTTATTTTACCATTCATTATGAAAGTTTGCTGGTAACAGAGTGAGCATACGCATTGCATTATTCGCTTTTGGATACAGTAATTTTTCTGTCATTGCAAGAATCCATTATAAGGTTCCTATCCACTCTCAGTAGGTTTGATGGTTTTCAAGTTATTTTGTTCCATAATAGGGTATCAAGTTTCAGTGAAGTGGCAAAGCTTAGTAGTCTCATTTCAGCTTCTATGAGATCCTAAACTTTTTGTCCACAAATTTTAGTTTTTCTCTTTCTTTGTAGTTTATCATTGACAAGGAAGATTTTATCAATCCTTTGATTCTGCATTGATTCTGTGATAATTACTGTTGTTATCAACCTTGGAAGAAATGCAATTTTGTGGAGAAAAAAAGAAAGAGAGTGCAATGGTTACTGAATTGCCATTGTGTTCTGTACGATATATGATGTTGCCGCTTAACGAAAGTTCACTATGATATTGTATGGGAATTTTCTGCTTGTAATCATTCATTCTGATCATCTTTTTAGACACTTTGATCATGTTAATCAATTTGAAAATGGGAAGTAATTTGAAATTAGTGACCATTCTCAATAACTTAAATGAGCATTGGGAACTACATTTCAGTCCAGGGAATATTTCAGAGGGGCTTGAGAGCAAGCCTTCTTTTGTGCATCTAGAACCTGTTTTACTTCTGCAGTCTGATTATATTTTAGTTGATTGATTTTTTATTTTTTTTTCAAAAGCACAAGTCACTGAAGCAATTATCTGTCTTACTGTTTGCAACTTACCAGACATTGGATCTTTTTGCCCAATTGTGTCGTGAAAGAAGATATCCATATCTGAGGCTTGATGGATCCACAACAATCAGCAAAAGGCAAAAGTTAGTCAATCGTTTCAATGACCCATCAAAGGTATAAAGTTATTGATCAAGCAGTTGTCAAGATAGGATGGTCTTTGTTCTTAAAGTTCCTTCTCTAGTGAAATGGGCTTCATTCTTATCACCCTTAGCTGATAATTTCCAGGATGAGTTTGTATTCCTCTTAAGCAGCAAGGCTGGTGGCTGTGGGCTCAATTTGATTGGAGGTAATCGCCTGGTCTTATTTGATCCAGATTGGAACCCAGCCAATGACAAGCAAGTAATCATTCGAACCTCACTTCTTATGTATGAGAATGGCTTTACTGCGCAAATTGCCTAGGAAGATATCTTGATTGTGCCAATTGTCCATTTGTCTTGACAATCAGGCTGCCGCCAGAGTATGGAGGGATGGACAGAAAAAGAGAGTATACATTTACAGGTTTTTAAGTGCTGGAACAATTGAAGAAAAGGTTCAATATGAATCAATCTGGATTTGCTGCTAATACTGTTTATGTTTTTTTTTCCATTTTTTTGGATGCAGTTTAATAGGCTATTTAACATCTGTAGGTATATCAACGTCAGATATCAAAAGAAGGTCTTCAAAATGTTATTCAACAGGAGACCAGTACACTTGCAGCGGAGGTACAGAGTGATGCTACTTTCCGATGTTTATCATAGCATACTCTTTTTTTTTTTCCATTTAATGATGGTAATGGAGAGTTAGAAATGCAGGGTAATTGTCTTTCAACTGAAGAACTGCGTGACCTATTCACATTTCATGAAAAGTCAAGGTACTCAAGTTTTTTTTTCCCCATATCCATGGCTTCCGGTAGTCATTTACAAGAGTAGGCACTTTATTTTAATTAGCAAAGTAGAGTGCAATGTGGAGGTTTGCACCATTTGACTGTTTTGAAATTTAAATTCAAAAAAGTTTGGGGTTTATTTTCAGTCATCTACCTGTCACTGATTTATTGTGTCGAATCCAAAAACATTTTCTGCATGGCTTATTCATCATGGTTTTGATTGCATAGGCGGGACATGCTGGAAAAACATAAAACTTCAAAATCTGTAAATTTTACTCTCGTCTATATTTGCAGTTTAATTCAGACTATGCTGGCCTTAATTTTATGAGATTCAATTAGTGCAGTAAAGCTAGTCACCTAATTCTATCAAGGTGTTCATCTCTCTCTAGCTGTGCAAATATGCAAATACAATACACTATTAGTTTTTAATCATGCTAGCAGCTAGTAGCCCTCACCTGTTGGGCTCAGAACAATTGACACAATTCGCTAACTCCACTCTCGGCATGTTAGCGTAAGAAGTGTGAGGGTGGGAATCAACTTTGGTCAGCTTCACTTTTGATTCAATCTTCTAGACAAATGATCCATCTCATAATACCTGATCCACTCCGAGATTGTAATACTGGTACCTCCTGCTAAAGTCGAACCCTGTCCTGCTGTCAAAAAGCATCTGCTTCAGTAGGCGGTGACATAGTTTATGCACTAATGAAACCAGTGCAATGTCCATTTTATTGAGAACAGAGCTAATTTAGATTGCTTATGTGGAAAGCTGGAAATATCTTATAAAGAAGAGCAATTTCGAGAAGGTAGGTCTTGAAGTTGGAAATATGTTATAATGTTGAACTAATTTAGATTGCTTAAGTTTCTGGAGACTTTGTTTTTCTCGGCTACTGCTGTGATAGGAACTTAGTGCAATTTGGGTTTTATTGCATAACTGAGACATGGCTGATGAAGGTAAAATGTCAAAGTTGAAAATGGTTAAGTATATTTTTGTATTTTATATAGAACATCTTGCCTTGAAACTCATGGGATCATATTCTTGGGAGGATGCAACCTTACAAAATAGGATAGAATGTCACTTAATTTGTCAAGATGTTCATCTGTTTCTATCCATGCAAGTGCAGTACTAAGTTTCTAATCAAGCCAGTAGCTAGTAGCCTTTAGCAATCCCCTTGTTCAGAACAATTAACATAAACCATTGAGTTCTCTCAACTTCCTTGCTGTTGGTTTAAATTTGTCAAGATGTTGATCTGTTTCTATCCATGCAAATGGATGGGCATCACTTGCTCTGTTCAGACAATTAACATAATCCATTCAGTTCTCTCAACTTCCTTGCTGTTGGTTTAAGAAGTGTGAGGATGGGCATCACTTGCTCTAGACAACTTGAGCAGCTTCACTGCTTATTCAATTATCTAGATGAATGATCTATTTCAGAATCCTCATCACTTCATAGATTTAATTTGTCTGGTACCTCCTACTGAACCCCATCCTGCTGCCACAAACTCTATGAGATATTCAACTTAGAGATAAGTTTCCATCCTTCAGTGACAATTTTCTGAGCACTGATAAAACCAATGAAGATTCTTTCTCCTACTTTTGTGTTGAAATTAGGCCATGTGGTAAACTGGAAATGTTTAATAAAGAAGAGCAACTTCAAAAAGTAATTGGTAGGTTTTCCAGTTGCAGACATCTTGCTTGCACGTGATAGCCAGTTTAAATGGAGCATCCTGATGTTTGGGTTTGTCCCCTTAACCTCTTTCAGTGCATCAGCAATTCTTTTCTTGTCAATAAGCATGACCCTATGTGATGGTAGAAACTTCAAGCAACTAGAAGCAGTTTGCTCAAGGAAGCATGAAATCTTACTTTTTGGGGCTTTTCTGTTTTATCAAAAGAATCAACTTCTGAGCCATATATTTTGCCTTGTTTGTCACTTGCTGGTATGCATTAAAATATATACTTCTATTCCATAAGTTGAATCGTTGTTCTGTATTTTTCTAGGTCTGAGATTCATGAAAAGATGAACTGTGTTCGTTGCCAGCACATTGATGACACTGAAACCACTGGTGACAGAAGAGATAGTGCATTGGATCAAAGTGCCTCTTCGACAGATACTTCTGACATAGGTTCATTTGCAGAAATAGCTGGATGCTTGCATAAGTTAAAGGCCTCAGAAAAACAGGTTAGTCAACAATCAGTCTTTTTACAACACTTACTAATGTTTCTAGGCATCTGAATTTATTACTGGTTGTGATCAGATAGGGATGCCGAAGGAAGAGGACTTAGGCAGTTGGGGCCATCATTTTTCGGCTACGTCTGTACCAGATATTATCTTCCAAGCTTCAGCTGGTGATGAGGTCTGATGCTTCCTATTTGCACATATACTCAAGATTCTCGCTTTCACATATGATTGTGGGATGGGTTTAGTCTAAAAGATTGTGAAGTATCATGTGAGAATAAGAGATCTAGCGAATTCAATCATTGAATGAAATATAATTCACTGGAGAAGAACTTGGTCATCAGTTACTGGTTCTCCTTGCCTTTTAAAATGAGATTGTTTAGAGATCTATCTGGTGAGGATATGTTCCTGTTGCTTGCTGATTGTGTACGAGGATAAGATGAAATCAATTGTTTATTCAGTCCAAGTGCTCTATCATTGTTGTGAAGATTATTCCTGCAATTAAAGGAAATCAAGGATATGCTTATGGTAAAACATCTAGGAAACAAGAAGTAATTATTATGTCCTATCTTGCCATTCTTGACTGTTTAATCATTTGATCACTTTGATTTATAATTCTCGACCCCCCATTCCTAGCTCCTGTTTCTCCCACCTAATTGAATAGACAATCGTGCAATTACTAAATGATCATTTTCACTCACCTTGTGGATCAAAAATGGAATTGGTGATTATCTGATGGATAATGAGATGATTGATCATCTCTGTTGAGGTAGGATTTTAAATGCCTGTGAGTTTGAGGTAGCATAGATCTATCCATTTTCCAAGTTTCTGTTCTTATTAAACATACTCTGAGTCCATTCCCAGTTTTACAGTGCTCAAATGTTCATACCGATGCAGGTCTCATTCATCTTTACAAATCAAGTGGATGGGAAGCTTGTCCCAATTGAGACAGCAATTAGCGAAAAGATCAGAACAGAGGAGAGCAGGCTCGACCTGAAGCAACTTATGAACCAGAAACCCAGGCTAGAACCACAGCGTTTAAAGGTGCAACAATCGCGTCCCAGTTCCCTCGCAGCAGTTCGATCTTCACCAACCAAAACTTCACTAGGGTCAGAAAGAAGACCACTTAAAATCATCCTAAAAGGGACAGGGCTTGCACAGTCGAGGAACAAACTGACTCTTGCTCATCAGCTGCCACAGAAAAGACCATGCGATGGTAGTTTAGAACATGACGACGACTTCTTGTGATGATTCCAGCATCTCGAGCTTAAGTGACAGGCTGTGTAAACTTCCTCTTCTATGTTTGCCATTCATTGGATTGATCAAAGCTCAACAGCACATGCAGCTGCACACGATCCAGCAAAAATAAAACCAGTTTGGATCACGGATTGATACCGTAGCCCGGATGGCTCCAAGAATCTATTCTTTCAGAGGAACGTTCCCTTGCGAAAATTAAAGCAGGGAGCATAACTATCAGAAACTGAGAAACACTGTACAGACACCTGGCTTAACATCCAGGAGAGTCGTGCCTCGCGAGGAACTGGCAGTCCAAATCGCGACATCTAGCAGCATGGCACTACTACTGTAGAATTCACTAATCAGAGCACACCCTGTGATCCATGAAGTACTTTGTCTGAGGATAACATTACAAACGAGTATGCGACATGCATATGTCTATATGTTTTGTTTCTCTTTATGTTTGTGCTCGTGTAGCACGCTTTGTTAGCCGTTGTTTTCGACTGACGGAACGCAACTACAAGTGTTTTATGTCAGGAGAACATATAAATGTTGAGGACAATTGTCAAAAATACCACAAATTTATTGTATAGTGGTCAATTTTATCATAAACATTTCCAATTTAACCAGTTTACTTCTAAACCTTTTGAATTTTTTTCAATTTAGCCATTCCAATAACTTTTGGCTGGAAAATTGATGATGGATAATTTTTTTATTTTTTAATGGATAAATTTTTTTTATTTTTTATCAATAAAAAATATGAATTTTTATAATTTTTTATCATATATATATATTCCTGTTCTACTTCTATGAAAGGCCAACAAGGTCGCCAAGGCCTTGACTTAGCTATGTGTGTGCAAACACCAGTCGTGGCCAATGGGCAAGCCCATGACAGCCCTTTCAATTTGCACAGAGGCACGTGCTTGCAAAGCCCTTCGCCTTCCGCCAAAGAGGGTCTTGCGGCCCTCCCCTGTGGTTGGGGAGGGTCACCAGCCATCATTGAAGCCTTGGCAACCCCATTGAGCCTTGGGAAGAAAAATAGTATAGAAAAAAAAAAATCAGAAATTTTTTTAAAGAATTGCAGATGTTATCTACATTAAACACCAGCCATGCCACATAGAATGGTTGGCATTATGTTAGTGATTACAAATAAAAATTGATCAAAAAAAGTACATCGACAAATTGTAAAAAAGTTAGGATTAAATTGGCTAAATTAAAAAGATTTAAAATTAAATTGGCCATTTTAGATAGGATTTTTTTGCACAATTTTGTCATAACTCTTAGTCATACACGGGTTGGTAAGTGAACTACTCTACCACTGCATATTGGACAAAGTGAGTCAGAATGTTCTACCCACCGCTCGAGAAGTTGTCACGTGACAAAAATCGTAGTTTATATTGTTTTTGACGGTTAGCTTAAGATAAATATACTTTTGAACTCCTATGTAAGGACTTGTGAGCAATATGTCTACCTAAGGCAGACCATGTCAAGATTAAAAGTTACTTATTAGTCAGGCGAATATATAAAAGTGTTAAAAAAGTCCTAAATCTTTTGTATTTGTAACAATTTAGTTCTAAACATTTTCACTTGGTACCAATCCAAAATGGACAACTTTTAATAATATTTTAATGTTTTTGAATTTTTTTCCTTTCTCCTCCTCCTTCCTTCGAGTCATCGCCGAGGTCAGTTGTCCACATCAGCGTCGATCGTGTCACATCAATCGGTTAACGCTTAATCAGCAAAATTTGGCCAAAATTAGTTGGAAATGACTAAACTGGCTCAAAGTGAAAATTTTTATGACTAAATTGGTATTAATAAAAGGTTTATGATTAAATTGACACAAATGTAAAATGTTTAGGACTTTTTTAACACTTTTCCCAGAAAATCTACCCGATATGTCTAAGAATTGGATACTTCTTATGGTATCTTGGTCGTAGGGCGGGGGTGGCAACGTTGCTAGAGAGAATCGGGGGCGATAACAAAGTTAAAAGACGAATCACCATTCGTTCAGAGCATGTTGGATCTTCGTGCCAATCAGCCTCTTCCAAAGAAGCTCCAATCCTAGGGAGAACGGATCTAACTCCATGTGATTAATCAAGAATTTAATTGAAAGCTACAAGAAGAGTTATGTAAGATCATGGCCAATTCGCGACAAGAGGGACAGCACAAGATGTTACTCATATAACATAAAATATTAGGAAAAAGTCACAAAAAAAAAAAATCCAAACTTTTTTTTATAACAACAAAAATCCTAAACTTATACTTGTAAAAACATTTGTCCCAAGCATTTTTTTTATGACACAAAAAATCTCAAACTTATATTTATGTGACACATTTAACCCTTAACCCAAACTTTTTTTTTGTGACACCAAAATTTAGACATAAATATATCACATGGATATAAGTTTGAGATTTTTGATATAAAAAAAAAAGTTTGAGGTTAATGTCACATTATATAAGTTTCGGATAAATGCATTACATAAGTACAAATTTAGGGTTTTTAGTGTCACAAAAATAATTTGGAATAAATATATCACAATAGGTAAAGTTTAGGGTTTTTCTGTAACTTTTACCCTTAAATATTTCTATCTTCACTGTCTATTACATTATTCCGTGTGGATGACTTCTATAACTGAAGTTGCTGAACATAGATAGGAACGGAAAAAGAAGAAAACGCATGTAAAAAAGAGTGGAGAAACCGATGAGCAGCATGCTTTCCTGGGACATTGCCCCTCTTTACATAAGGAGCAACATAGGATGAGGAGTCACAAGAGGAGGACGCAAGAGATGCATGGCTTATTACATTCCACAAGATTGCACTCGCACTGATTGCACTCCCGATGTAATGTTGGTGCACAAAAATTCTGCAACGGATACACCGGTACGACGTGGGGGTCAATCAATGATCTCCTTCATGACATAGTCGACCGGACATCGAACTCCGGCTTCTTCAGTTATAATGTCACGAGAAAGGAATTCTGGGTTCATACCTGCCATGGCCACGGAGCATGCAATGATATTCACTCATTCGGATCCGCCATGCGTGCTTACGTGATACCAAGCAGCTGATACGAAGATATTGTCCAAGAAGCATCGGCGCTCTACTTCATCTTCAAGACTGTAGACTTAGGCTCGAGAATTGTAAATTCTACAAATGTTGAGTTGCGCACTCTCGTAAAGTTGGAATCGTGTTGTATATAGAAAGGCATCTCAGCAGGACCAAATTTACAGCAATAATCTATCATGGTCATACAAAGAGTTCTTGAAAAGCTTGGTACGGCCAATAATTCTAGGGTTATTATGATCTCTTGTTCTTCTCATTCTAGGATGCCAAATACACGTGATCTCTACTTGTTTGGTTTCTCATGCTATCAATTTTTATCTAAACAAATCTATAACAAACTGATGGAGCTTATTGATGCAACATTCCAAGCACGTCGTCCACCCAATTCCCTTTTCACTTTCATCTTGTTCCTATAAGTATGGGGAAGCGTGAACAACAATGAACACTTAGACAACACAACAAACAAGCAGTTAGGAAAACATTATACAGAACACACTACTTCTATATTGCATCAGTACATTTACATAGTCCTTTTCTAAGAGCACTTTCTTATTTACATTATCCTCCTATTGGGGGATCCCTAACTCCTCTAATGTGGCTACAACTCCAAAATCGATACATAAAAATGAAGAGGTGGTGAGATGTCCATACCTATAAGTTTGAAAAAATAACAGTGAGTTGATGACTCGATAAGCAAAACCCCTAAACCTGAGTTAAGAGAGCATCTTGTCATCGATTCTAGCATGCGGACAACACTTGCACCACATTATCGATGACATATCAATAGCAATTCTATTGCTTTGCCTTGACTATATGCATATCATTATTTCTGGCTTACCGTCAAGGCATGATTTACCTTTGGCTTGTCAATAAATAAATCATCAACACATATCAATGCGCAAAAAAGTTCATTAATCATCTTAGATGATTCTTCCCATACTTTCACAAGCTTTTAGCTTTAGGCTGGGCATTCGGAATCCATCGAGCATTCCATACTCTTAGGGGCTTCTAGCTTTAGGTTGGGCAATTGGGATTCATTGGGCATTCCATACTTCGAGGGGCTTCTCATTTTCATGAACAAGGCAATGTAACGCATCATTTGGGGTAGAGGCTTTCTTGGACCAACCCGATATTGTCCTCTTCAAGGCGTGCTCTTAGACCATTCCCCTCGAGGATTTGTCCTTGGCGTAGCCAAAACGTGTTGACGGCATTTATCTTTCCTTTATGTGACTACACATCAAGTATCACATAATTCAGTTCATTATCTTTTTATCTTAGCCAACACAAAAAAGGCTCAAATGTATGCCCATGCAAGTGTAATATGCGTCCTAACCTAAGACATCATGACTACTAATATGTCAAGCACAACATGGAACTCGTGGTTTGAACCAACATGCTTAGTGTCGAATCGAAGTGAGCAAGACTCAAATTGACACGCCTCAATGCCGATCCAAGACTAAGCAAGGCTCAGATCCATCATGCCTTAACATCAATCCCAAAACAGAGTGAGACTCATCCGTGATTCAAGTGCAATCATACTTATGCATGCAAAGACATGAACAAAACATACAACCATCATTAATATATACACAACTAAGCCCGAACAAAAACAAGGTTGAGGAACTCACAGCTTGAACCAATACACCTCAATGCTAATCTAAGGTTGTGTGAGACCCGTTCATGACCCAGGGCATGATTGTGATTCATGCATGCAAATCATAAGCAAACCATTCTAACAACGTAGCACATCGCCCTAACTAGAGGTTGGGGATTTTACTTACACTTGATGAATTAGGGAAATATGCCTCGAGTTTGATCCTATTGAATGAAATCGGACTAATGAGAATACATGAAGTCAACCACATGTGAGTCAAAAAGTAATGCGTGTGAATTGATCAGCCGAAATTTTCAGAAGAAGATTGCATGCGGATTTCATCTATGAGCCACAAGTGTGAAGAGGCTAATTTTGTGTGACTTCCTTTGTTGTCTTCTACTCATCTCTACAAGTTGGACTTTTGAATGGACAAAAGTGGAAGGTGGCCCACTTGCATGCAAGTGGGTGTTCCCTTTCTTCTTTTCTACCAAAGCCATCATTGTTGACTTTGAGAGAGAAAGGAAAAGAAGAGGAAAGAAGGTCCTAAGTTTATCCACGCACATGCATACATGCCCATAAATTATGGTGGGCTTCATTTGTCTTTTCTTTGTCTAAAGAAGACTTTCAACATGCTGCAATAAATGATGGAGACTCTCTTTTGTATTATAAAAGAGAGAGACATCCAACAGAAAAGAGCGCGCCGAGCCAAGTTTCGGTGGCCGAGAGAGAGAGCTCTGAGATTGTAAAAGAGTGCAGAGAGTTCTCTTATGTGAGGGATTTTCTCATTGTAAATTACACCCGAGTGTTTTAGCCAGTTAAATTCTTTTGAGTAGAATTTATTTAATTCATTGAGTGAGGTTTCACTAGGAATTATGATGGGCTAAACATTGTGTGAGTTATTTAGATGTAATTTGGGGTTGGGAAACATTGAGAGTGTGTTTGAGTACTCAAGTGATTGTAATCTCCAGTGTATTGCTTGTTTCTATAGTGGAACTTCGTACTACTCTCCCCGTGGACGTAGGTTCCGATATTTGGACCGAACCATGTAAATCCGGTGTCCGATTTCCTTTCCTTCATTTCGATTATTTTATCTGATTTGCTTGTCCATATTCCTCAACAAATGGTATCAGAGCCCGGTTTGGCTGACGTGAAGCGTATCAGTAACAATGGAAGAAGGAAATGTGAGAATCGACCGATTTGATGGGAAAAATTTTTCTTTTTGGAAGATGCAGATTGAATTATCTGTACCAGAGAAATTTGCACTTGCCTTTATCTAGGGAGAAACCAGACTCGATGAAGAATGTCGAGTGGGAATTGCTGGATAGACAAGCAATAAATGTTATTCGGTTGACATTGGCTCGTAATGTCACATTTAACATCGTGAAGGAGAAAACCACTGCGGGACTAATGAAAGCCCTATGCAATCAATAAGGTCTAGTCGCATTTGTTCCACTTGAAGATGAGCGAAGGTACATTAGTAGCTGAACATATCAATGAATTCAATGAGGTCGTCAACCAATTGAGTTCGGTTGAGATTTAACTTTGAAGATGAGGTACGTCCGTTGATTCGATTATCCTCATTGCCTGATAGTTGGAATGCTACTATTACTGTTGTTAGTAATTCCTCTGAGTCAAGAAGTTTGACATTTGATGAGGTTCGCGATTTGATTGTGAGTGAAGACATTCGTAATAAATAATCTCATGAACCTATACCTACTACTTTAGTAGGTGAAAGTAGAGGAAGAACTAGCACACGTGTTAGTAGGAACATGAACAAACGTAGTCAATCTAGGACTGGTAGAGTTGTCTATTGGAATTGTGGCAATAGTGGGCATCGTAGAAGAGGTTATTTTAAGTTAAAAAATGAAAAGGGTAAAGGAATTAGAATTAAGTCTACAGATAATGTTGCAGCTATAGTTAAGAATAATTCTGATGGTATCGATTGTGTCTTGTCTATCACTGAGGATTCGTCATTTAACGGATGGATAATGGATTATGGTTGTTCATTTCATGTTATACCAAATAGGTACTAGTTTATCACTTATCAATGCACGGGTAATGGTAAAGTCCAGTTAGGAAACAACGCTAAGTGCGATGTTATCGGTGTTGGTGATGTTAAAATCAGAATGTATGATGGTATAGAATAAGACACATTCTAGAATTGATAAAGAACTTAATTTTCTTAGGTGCCATAAATTCAGCTGGTTGCAGGTATTCTTCAGAATGTGGAGTTCTGAAGGTTGTTTGAAGTGCCCTGGTGATAATGAAAGGAATCAAGCATGGAGACATGTATAAACGTCAAGGTGAGACAGTGACAGGTTTCACCTCGGAGATGTTGGATGCATATGTTTGAGAGTCTTTTAACTACTCGAGGAAGACCTGAGTGTTTGTGTCGATGCACAAGTTTGATGTTGGTGTCAGGATCACGCGATTGAGAGTTTTGATCGAAACAGAGACTGGCAAGTTGATCAAGCATGTGCGGACTGACAATATCATAGGAGTTCTGCTTGGAGTTGGCAATTAAATTCTGCATGAAATGAGACATAGTGAAACACCGCACTAGTGCCAGTAAACCACAACAATTTGCAGAATTGATGAGCAAGATATTACTAGAGACGGCCCTTGAAATGATCTCTAGTGCTGGTATTGCTAGGAGAATCCTAGCTGATGTGCTTAATACGGTAAGCTACCTAGTGAATAGATCCTCATCAACTGCTATTAAATGGCAGACTCCTGAAGAAGTGTGCTCAGGTAACGTTGCTAGTTATTATATTTTTAGAATGTTTGGTTGCTCGTGTTATTTTCGAGTGAGTGATGGTAAGCTCGATGGGATGGCAAGATGCATATTCCACGATTATGCACAAAGTGAGCAGGGTGATCAGTTGTGGTGCTTGGATATAAATTCACCTATTGACAACAGAGAAGTTACCATTGACAAGTCTCTTGTACTTCTGTCTAAGAGTGTTTGCAGCAATGTTAATATGGATCTAGACGATGTTCAGCTCAAGGTGGAGTTGCAACTAGAAACTCATGAGGTAACGGATATTAATGGAATAATCGACACGGATGATGCTTGTAGTGAGGTGGAGTTGCTATAATTGCTGAATTTGACAAGGTGCGTGTTTGACTTTTTGTCAAATATGGAAGTAATGATGGTTTTGCTTTATCTATGATACAGAAGATTATGTCAGAAAATCTTTGTGGAGTAACTAATTCTACAGGTGGAGTTGGCATCTTGATGAGGTCCATGGTTATGGGAAAGTTCAAGTGCGGCTTGAACTTGGAAGTACTTTGTGGTGGTTGAGCCCGTTGGGGCTGTGGGAGAGTAGTAGCAAGTTGTCCACTAAAGCAAATTATGACTTGGCTCAAATGTCGAGTCAAGATAGAGATTGTTGAAAATATGTCTCAAGTTTGAGCCAATTGAATGAAATCAAACTAATGAGAATACGTGAAGTCGACCACGTGTGAGTCAAAAAGTAGTGCGTGTGAACTCGATCAGCCGAAATTTTCAGAAGAAGATTGCATGTGAATTTCATCTATGAGCCACAAGTGTGTAGAGGCTAATTATGTGTGGCTTCCTTTGTTGTCTTCTACTCATCTCCGCAGGTTGGACTTTTGAATGGACAAAGTGGACGGTGGTCCACTTGCATGCAAGGATGGGTGTTCCTTTCTTCTCTTATGCCAAAGCCATCATTGTTGACTTTGAGAGAGAAAGAAAAAGAAGAGGAAAGAAGGTCCTACATTTATCCATGCACATGCATGCATGCCCACAAATTATGGTGGCTTCCTTTGTCATTTCTTTCTCTGAAGAAGACTTTCAGCATGTTGCAATAAATGATGGAGACTCTCTTTTGTATTATAAAAGAGAGAGATGTCCAATGGAGAAGAGCACGCCGAGCCAAGTTTCGGTGGCCGAGAGAGAGAGCTTTGAAACTATGGAAGAGTGCAGAGAATTCTCTTATGTGAGGGGTTTTCTTATTTTAAATTATACCCAAGTATTTTAGCCAGTTAAATTCTTGTGAGTAGAATTTGTTTAATTCTTTGAGTGAGATTTCACTAGGAATTATGATGGGCTAAATACTGTGTGAGTTATTTGGGTGTAATTTGGGACTAGGAAACACTAAGAGTGTGTTTAAATACTCAAGTGATTGTAATCTCCGGTGTATTGCTTGTTTCTATAGTGGAATTTCGTACTACTCTCCTCGTGGATATTGGTTTCAATATTTTGACTAAATCACGTAAATCCGATGTCGATTTCATTTCCTTCATTTTGACTATTTTATCCGATTTTTTGTCCATATTCCACAACACAAGGAATGGTTGAATAATGAGGGTGGCGGTAAGTGTGGCCGAGAGAGAGAGGGAAGCATGCAATAGGAGAGGAAAGGATGGAGTGAGCTAAGTATGTGTAAATGAAGGGTTGGTTCTTCTATTTATAGGCCAATCCTCATTAAATGACCTTTACATATGGCCCAATGAGATCCCTTCTTGTAGCAAGCCTATTTGAAGATGTGGCACCCTATGATTTTTAGGAAATGATTTTGGACCATTTGTTTTCTCTTCTTATTGATCCATGAAGCTCATGAGTCATCATATAGTATGACTAAGCTTAACTTGCTCTCCAAACCAATCTTCTAGCCATCATTATCCTGTCCTTAGCATGCCATCTAAGTGGACCACTCATGCTTTTATTAAATGCTCAAGATATAATCATCATCATCTTGCAAGATCACTAGTCATTAATTCCCTTAGGTCATGGGTCATCAAGTATTTATGGTTGAGCAAAACTTGTCTTCCAAATATAGTGTAATTATGGTGTAAGCTTTTAGGGACACATAAGCTTGTGAATTACCCCCTTGTATTAAATGACTAACTTCCAAAATCATTAATGACTTGACTTGGTCATCAAAACAACTTGTGTTTAGGCTACTTGTTCTCCAAGGTGGGCATGTGACTTATCCTTTCTTTCATTAACTCACTTTTGAGAACGCTAAATGCCTTCAAGAACAAGTTCCCTTCTTGCCACTTGGTGGGTATGTCATCCCTTCATTAGTTAACTAACTTTCATAAGTAATTAATGCATTCATGAGAAAGAAGCTAAATTGTAGCGCCACCTCATTGGATGGGAATTTCTTGTATTCATCTACGATGGACTACCTTATATGGACCTAGGTTCATGGCTAATTCACGATTGACAAGGCTGAACATTACCAAGCTTGATTAGCGAAACTAGGATAGTGTTTTACTTGAACTAGCACATGGCTAAGATCGGCTAGGCCCAAGGCTAGTTCTTGGCCCTACTAACTGAGTTCGGGACTAGACCTATAGCCTGTCCTTGTCCTATGCAACAATCCATAGTAGGTTCGGAATCAATCCATGTTTGAGTATAGTCGATCCATGGTTAGTCCTTGATTGTCATGTGGCCATGATAAATCAATTGATTCAACTTGGTACACAGCTGCATGGAATCGGTTCATGGTCATTCATAGCTAGTACAATGATCATGCGGAATCACCTATGACTGGTACATGATCGTGTGGATAACTATCCACCAATCGATCCGTGATAGTGCGTGATCATTCCATGATCGATCCTCATGGTCAAGCAACCTATTCTTGGTTGAATATTTTGATTAACTTACGTGGTTAGTGAATTGATTTACTGTCGATTCCGTGGCCAAACCATGGTCAATACTTCGATCAAATACAACCAATCCTTAGTCGCCTTTCTCGATCGAGCTAATTGGTCCATAATCGATCTTTGGATTGATTCATGTCCGATCCCCATTATCAGCATATCAATCCTTAGACCACTTTTAACCAAGATAGGGGGTCTGGACCATGGATGTCACAAAATCAGCTGTGCTTCATATAGAAACCTTAGAGGTAGTCGAAACGTCATGTTTCACTTGTTCATTATAAGCCAAAGGCACAAACACTGAAGTATGTCTACCTAGAGGTCCATAAAATATCGTACTAGGCTATGAACCAGTTAAATCTAGGGTTTAGACCTGTTCAAGTGGCCCTGACTCAACTATAATTTGCACACAACTTTTAAGGCTTGAATAGCTGATCCCCGATTCTCGATCTTGAAACACTGATAACCCAATATACCGCGTCAACTCTGGAAGTCTCTATATATATCACTTTGGATGAAACATCAGTAAAATCAATGCTGCATACGGGTACACGCGTTACGAGAAGCCGAAGAGCTAAGTATCTTCATCTGGTAAGCCGGGTCAATATTCTTTCATATTAAAACATGGCGTGGAACTC
This sequence comes from Eucalyptus victrix, assembly GCA_016097545.1. Lineage (NCBI taxonomy): Eukaryota > Viridiplantae > Streptophyta > Magnoliopsida > Myrtales > Myrtaceae > Eucalyptus > Eucalyptus victrix. The sequence continues at coordinate 26,638,661 of CM027841.1, forward strand.
GAGATACACTGCTAATTCCCAAGTCAAATGGTCTTGCATACGAGAGTTACGGAGGAAGCCGTGTTTGCTGACCTCTACCTTGCAAGGAGGTGTAGGAATGAATGTTCATATTTGTGATTAGAGGCTGTGAATGCATGATGTTGATACCTTTGGCCATGATGGAAATTATGAATCTTGCATGCTCTGTACGTTATCTAAATATGATTGGATTTGATTTTTGCACATCTTGAATGTTTTTTATACACTGACAAGTGGAAAATGCATGGTATGTGGAGTTTTTACTCACACTCTACCTTTAAATTTCTTGTTCATTTCATAGTACTCATGGTCGTGGCAGAATTACATGAAGTAAGATTGCTTGTTATGCATGCTGATACAACAAAATCGCACACTGTTATGAGACTTGTATGTCATTAGATAATGCATGTTAATATTGAAATAGAATTTGAGATTTGAGATTGTCCTTGATGTTTTGCTCTTTCAATTTTATACAGGGATTATTTTGAAATCGTTGAGGTCCGATGATTAGCTAGAGTAAGAAGGAAGGGGAGAGAAAAAAAAAAAGAGACAAGAAAAAAAGGGACAAAGAAAAGAATAAAAACAAACAAATAAATGAAAGAATATTATTTAAAATTGTCCAAGTTAGTATCGGTTGTACCACATAGAACAATTGCCATCCATGTCTTGATTTGTAGTTAGCCCAATAAACTGAATTGGGACAAATGTAAAAAGTTTTTACCAACCGGACAATTGCCATTCAAGTCATGATTTCTAGTCAAATTAGCCAAATAAACTAAATTGAGACAAATGTGAAAAAAATTTTCACCACATAGAACAATTGCCATTCATGTTATGATTTCTAGTCAAATTGGCCGAATAAACTGAGTTGGAACAAATGTAAAAAGTTTTGGACTCAATTGATAGAAAAAAATGTTTATGATTGAATTGGCACAGTTATAATAAGTTTATGACTTTTTTGGCAATTTTCCTCTATACATGTTGGCTGGATGTGTTCTCGCTGTCTTGATATATACTGGGTGTTTTTGTTTGTTTGCATGTTGGGATCGGATTCCCCATTGAACTTAAAATATGCAGGAGGTGTATATCTTGTGCATGCTATCTAGACTAGATCCATCTTGCTTTGCTTGAAAGGTAAATTGGAATGTCTTATTGATATGGATTTGATTCATCCATTAGACTTTGCCTTGACTGCATTGCATTTGGAAATGAAAACAATCACACACGGCACGAGGGAGTGAAGTCGTCGCTCGCTCGCTCCATGATGCGGCTATTTCACCTGAGGGCGGGCGTCATTAATTTTCATGTCCCAAATCCCAAAACATGTGTATATGTAAATGAAAATTAGGAAATCGTATAATAACGCATGATAGAACTTAAACCAAATATGTGACTTCCGAACTTAGATTACTTTTCACCGAGGAGTTGGTCCCTAGGATTACCCCGACACCTACGCTTTTAAATTCTCGATCAACCTAGACATGTTTTGTGGCGACTCCTTGAAAAGGCGTAGGGTCCTAATCGAGATAACGTACCCCAACTCAGAATTGGGAAGAGTCTGGGGCATAGAGCATGGTACTCGAAGTAAAATTCGAGTAATTCGTAAAAACTCTTTTCGAATACCTAAAGTGAAATATAAGTATTTGGTAAAAATTATTTTCGAGTCCCAAAGTGGCTTTTTGGAGAGAAAATAATAATGTGCACATGATTAAAAACTAATGAAATAATGAATTTAGCCATGCTCATTCACGGCTTGTGCGTGTGGAGTCAAAGGGAAATGTACTTCAAGCCGAAGTCTGCAAGGGAGGAAAGAAACATAGTACAGGAAAGAGAAAGACATGTGGTCTTCCTTGGAGGTTCAGACTTCTCACGCATAAAAGGAGTTGACATTCATTAAAGACAAGAGGAGTGAGTTCAGAGAAAAGACGACAATACCTAGAAAGAGAGGAAAACACAAATAGGAGACAAAAACACGTTGAATGTTTTAAAACTTATTAATCGAGTTCTTTTGTTAATTCTGTCCAACATAACTTACAAAATATGTTGAGTGACTTTTTAAATAATTTTTTTGTCCTACAAATGACTCAGTTTGATGCAACTCATGTTCTTAATAGTAATTTTATTCAAGTTAAATTAAAAATATGCTAAATTTAAAAAATTGAAAGAAAAAGGAAAAGAGGGTAAGAACTAGAGCCCTTGGCGCCACTGCATTTACCATTGCCGTGAAGGACCAATGAGGGTGCGGCAGTGAAGGAGAGGGCTTGCAGCCTTGTGTCACGGGCCGATCAATTGGGATTGTGACCGCGCGGCGACTCGGGCAATTTTGGATTACCCAAGCCAAGCCTTGCTCGATCGAACGCTTACCCGCTCGCTTACCCGGATTGTTAAGAGAGAAAGTTAGAGAGAGGAGCTCTGAAAGGAAAGGAACTTTGTATAGCTGAAATGATGGGTGATTACAAATGAAGGAGGACACCCCTTTTAGAGTTGAGGACCTCGGCTTACAACCGTTGATCTACTTTTTATCCAACGGGTGAGATCGCACCGCCTCAACTACCGACATAATGTCAACTACCATCTACCAACATAAATAACGGAACAGAAAACTAGAATATGACTCAATGACGGTTTCAGCCGCCCTTGGAACCTTCGGGGAGAAGACTTGGTGGAAATCCAAGGGAGAGCAGGAGGTCCACGGGCGAGTTAGGGTCGACTCTGGGGAACCTCTCGGGTCGTCCATCTTTTGGCCCGTGACATTCTCCCCCACTCAATTGAGCGACGTCCTCGTCGCTCTCAGCTTGACGGGCAGCCTTGTGGGCCTTGGCACGAGCTTTCTTGTTCTTGTTCCACTTTGCTCGAACGCTCATGAACGAAGGACCACAACCTTCGATGATGAAGTCGAACGCATGCGGTTTGGTCTTTAGCTTGGACGGAGCACGCGTCACGCACTCAACCTCGGGGAAGAGCACTTGGATTGGCATGGCGTTTGTTGGGGTAGGATCCAACTTGACCTTCGGCTTCACTTCAGACAACTTGTTGATGCGCATTACGGCCTTCAAGCTCTTGTCGAGGCGTCGGATCGATGCGATGGTCTTGGTGTCGACCACCCCCTTGATCATGGGGATCATTGACGGACATTTTTGGTCGAGGATCATCATACACTTGGTCCTCATGTCGATCATGGCTCCCACGCTTTCAAAGAATTGCATATCGAGAATGAGATCATAATTGCCAAGAGGGATTACCTCGAACGCCATCTTGCCCTTCCATCCACCAATCTTGACATCCACGTCGGGTGTTGCTCCTACGCCATGGAAGTCGCCCGAATTGATTGGCTTGTACGACTTCCCGGATGGCTCTACATGAAGTCCCAAAGTCTTTGCAACCTCGGTTGACATGAACATGTTGGACGTGCCGATGTCGACCAAAGCATAAAGCATTCGGCCGCACACTTCGACCTCCACGAAGAACATGTCTGTATTTGGAGCGATTCCTTTTTCTTTGGTCGGCGATCGGGCTTGGACTGAGTTGATCATCCTCACAGCTCCAATTCGAATATGCCGCTTATCTTCTTTGGAGGACTCCTTTTCTTCCTCGATGGCAAGGAGGGCATTGATTCGACCCTTCTTCGGGCACTTTTGGGTCCAGTGCAGACCTTGGCAAATGAAGCAAGGAGAAGGCGGGGGTTGATCGAACCTATTCGCGTAGTCTGTCGGTGATCGACCCCTTTGGAAGGCTAGCTTAAAAGACCCTTCTCCCCATGCTTTGGCTCGGCCGCTTTGCTCATGCGCAACTCGGGGAGTGTTTCTTCCAGCTTCATCCTCGCAAGGTCGATCCGTCCTCCAATCCCTTTGTCGACTCCTTGGTTCGGTCTTGGTGAGGTCGACGAGCGACTCGGCCATGCTTAGCGCTCACGTAAGACTACTCACGTCCCGTCTCTTGAGCTCGAGAAGTGCCCATGGCTTCAATCCATCCATGAACGCTCCGAGAGCCTCCTCTTCACTTAGGTTGCAAATCTGGAGTTTGAGTTCCGTGAACTCCTTCACGTACTCTAGGATCGCGCCTCTTTGCTCAAGGCGATGGAGCTTGCTACAGGCTTCTTACTGAGCGAACTCGGGGAAAAAGGAGTCCCGGAACTCTCTCACGAAGTCGTCCTATGTGCACACGGGATCGGCGCCGCGTCTAACCTCATCACACCTGTTGCGCCACCAAAGCATTGCCGTATCAGACAGGAACATGGAAGCGGTTCGTACCTTGGTCGTCTCGTCGTGCATGTTGACGGCGCCGAAGTATTGCTCCATGCTCCAGACGAAGTTGTCCACCTCCTTGGCGGATCGTTCGCCCTTGAACTCCTTTGGCTTTGGCACCTCAATTTTGGGCACCGCTTGATTCGGCACAGCACCATTGGTGATGCTTAGTTTGCACAGCGCGAGCTCGGTCTTGAGTTCTTGGATCTCGGCCTTCATGGCTTCGACCTCATCCCTATGCGGAGCTTCTTCCTCGACCACTTGGACGCGCTCCTTCAACACATCGATCGATGCTTCAAGGGCTTCGTCCTTGTCGTGTAATGGCGCGGTAGCTTCATTGAGGCATGACGTGAAGTCTTCACGGAGCGAACTCTCAACCTCCATGATCCGGTCTCGCACATCGTCAAGACCTTCCATGAGTTCGAGCACAGCGCTCCGGACCTTCCCGATCTTCTCATCGAACACAGCTACGACATCCATCGAGGAGTCTCTTTTCTTTGCACAGCCGCGGTTCTCGTTGACTTGTGCGGCCTCTCCAACTATGACAGCTTCTTGGCTCGACATTCCTTCGAACAGTTGGCGCTCCTTGATCTCTCGAACGGATCTCTCTTTTGCTCTGATACCACTTGTCATGGGCCGATCGATTAGGATCGTGACCACGCGGCGACTCGGGCAATTTTGGATTACCCAAGCCAAGCCTTGCTCGATCAAACGCTTACCCGCTCGCTTACCCGGATCGTTGAGAGAGAAAGTTAGAGAGAGGAGCTCTGGAAGGAAAGGAACTTTGTATAGCTGAAATGATGGGTGATTAAAAATGAAGGAGGACACCCCTTTTATAGTTGAGGGCCTCGGCTTACAACCGTTGATCTACCTTTTATCCGACGGGCGAGATCGCACCGCCTCAACTACCGACATAATGTCAACTACCATCTACCAACATAAATAACGGAACAGAAAACTAGAATATGACTCAATGACGGTTTCGGCCGCCCTTGGAACCTTTGGGGAGAAGACTTGGTGGAAATCCGAGGGAGAGCGGGAGGTCCACGGCTGTTGGTTCTCACCTCCTTTCCATCTTTTGGCCTGTGACACTCTTTGGTTCTCACCCATTTTTTTTATCTTAAATTTTTTTTTTAGCTTACTTTTTAATTTAAATAAAATTTGTATCAAAAACTTATTTGGACCAAAATGACTTTATTTTAACCTTATGTTTAATATTTTAGCCACTTCATCATCATATAGGAGACAAAATATTAAAAAAATCACATCAATATTTTCTATTAGTATTTTCTGTTAGTCATGTTTGATAGAGTTAACGGAATGACTCAATTGTACTAATTAGACAAGTTTTAGAGATTGTACATTTTGTAAGTTTTATGTTTCAATTACACTTTGATGACCAGTTTTGGAACTTCTCATGCATATATCCTAAACAATGACATACCTTCATGAAGAAGTCCAATTGGAACCCGAAACCTTGGAACTATTCCTCATTTTTTTTTAACTTGGAGCCTTCCATACATACCCTGAAATTTGAATCTATTTAGCTACACAAGTTTTAGGATTGATTCTTGGATACTCGGGAAACTGCCAATTTCATTCTCTCTCTCTCTCTCTCTCTCTCTCTCTCTCTCTCTCTCTTTTATTTTTAGTTAAGAAAAATGAAAGTGAACTTAATAATAAAAATGAAACTTTTCCATTTATTAATATAAATAATTCACAAAAGATGGACATGTAAAATAAAATAAACAATAAAAAGTTCTGTGAGATTTTGTGGACCATAACCAACTGTTTTAAAAGCTTAATCCGTTATATGAAGATATTGTTTAATATTTAATTACTCTAACACTCCCCCATATGCTTAGTTTGGTCTTTTTGCCTAATACTAAGCATGGACATATTTAATCGCTAACACTCTCCCTCATGCTTAATTTGGTTTTTTTGCCTAGTAGTAAGCATGGATATATTTAATTGGGGAGGAAAATGGGGTAGATTCAAACTTAAGACCTCTAACTTTGATACCATGTAAGATTTGACGAGACCATTCTAAAAGTTTAAGTGATTAGATGAAAGTATAATTTAATATTTAATTGCTCTAACCAAGTTCAAAATACATAACATAAAAACCTAAATTATAGAACTTCAGTCCTTAATCATTTATGAAATATTATTGCTCCAAATTCTAACCGTCTGAAATTAAAGAAAGAGCAAACATAGTTTCAAATTAAAATTACTATTATGTTAAACCAAACTAGTTATTAGAACGTCAACGTCGCACTTATTTATTCCACTTCAACTTAAATTGATTCGAAACAAGAAGAGCACCGCTTTTCCTTTGCAACTCCTTACTTGCACAACCAGTGTTGCTGCATCTCAGGATATCCCAGTTCGGGGCAATGAATCTCCAGCCCCTGCAATCACCTCCTGTAGTCGATCCAGCAAGGGTCCGCGCCTCCTGCACTTCACTTCTGGCAGTTCTTACCAACACTCCCAGCGACTTCAGGCAAATTCCGTGGCGATTCAGCACCTACCAATCCTTCCTGCGGCAACCAGAGATCACTCTGACGTTTCTATTGGCCTCTCTCCGCCGTCTACATCGCTGCAGCAGCTCTTCAATTCTCTATCTGCTGTGAACTAGCCCTTTGCCAAGATCTGTTCTTTCATTGCAGGTTATCCTAACGAACTCCACTGTCCCGGCACCTATAGCTAATCTTCGATGCTCCAACAGCTGGCGGAGCAACCGACAAGCCCCCACATTTGCTCGGCCGAAGCTGCGCTGGAAACTTTTCTTGCAGGTTTCTCTGTGAACAGCAGCAATCCAAAGACGTCCTAGCAGCGAGGGTGAGTTTCCATCGTACTAAAGCAGCCTCGCCAACGTCTTGAAGCTTTTCCCGACCCGTGTGGTTGAAATCCCGAGTGCCCGACAAGCCTTCTTGTGCCGCCTTGCTGCCACCATGCTCCATCACCGCTGAGCTCGTCCCTTGCTGGTCGCCGCGAGTATTTTCACCACGAGCATCCCATCGTTGGTCATCTGGGGTGCCTCCTCGACGTTTGTCCATGATAGCCAATTAGGTAATATCCTATTTTTCTTGTTCAATTTAAATGTGTAATTGCTTAGTTTGGGATTATTTTAATCTCATTCATAGGCGTATCCCCATTAGGAGAATTGTCATATTGAAAATCTCAATTCTAGAATTCGAGCTGCGAGGATTCTTCATTATGTTTCGGTTGTGGAGAAATATTTTATTATATAGTTTGGAAAAAAAGTTATAAATTCAATTATAAACCTTTTAATTACACTAATTTAGTCTTAAACATTTTCATGATACCAATTTAGTCTATCTGGACAAATTAGGTTAGAAAATTGCTAATGTTGATATCAATCATCCTACATGGTATGGTCGATGTTAATGTGACATTTTTAAATATTTTTAAATATTTTGTTACTTTTTTTTTCTTTTTTTTTTTCCTTTTTCCTTCCTTTTTTCCCTTTTGGATTGTGGCTGATACTAGCCATAGGCCAATAGCCATAGGCGAAGGCCAATGAGGGTGTCATGGGCCTCACCTGATCTAGCTAGGGGCTCAAGGCCCTTATTAGATCTATGAGGGCCCCGTTGACGCTTGGATGAAAGGGCAGCTCACCAAAGGCTGCGATGGCAACCCTCACCCTTATGCTCGCAGGGAGGGTCAAGCCCTCACAAGATCCGATGAGGGCCACCCTCACCCAAGTGGCAAGGGTTGAGCCCTTGCTAGATCTAGCAAGGCCCCCCTAGCTTAGGTTGCAAGGGTTGTGCCCTCACCAGATCCATCGAGGATCATGTGCTTGCTTGTGGTCGGTCATTGCCCATGGCCAATATTGGTTGTAGTCCAAAGGAAAAAAAAAGTAGGAAAAAAAGAAAAGAGGAAATTTTTTTAAAAAATAATAAAAATTATTTATAATGTTCACATTAGCATTCATGTTACATACTCCACGTTAGTGATTTCCGACCTAAATTGGTCGGATGGATCAATATAAAAAAGTTTCGGATTAAATTGATCCAATTGAAATATTTAGGTCTAAATTAATATCAATGTAATAGGTTTAAGACTGAATGTGTGCTTTTCCCCATAGGTTTGTGTTACATGTCTTTAATCTAGTAAATTTCCCCATTTAGAATAGTTTCATAGCTAGAATTACATTTTTAAGAACCATATCATTAATTACAACATTATCTAATTTAAGATAGGATTTAATAAAAATTATTTCCTAAGTTTGAATTGGGTAATCACATATTTTAAGTAGTTTTAGTTGAATGTTAAAAGAAAATCACAAAAAAAGAATAGTATGAATATGTCATATAGAATAAGTTGCATTGCCACATCGTCGTTGTCATGTCATCTTCCGTGTCCTTGCCACGTCATAATTGTTGCCTAAACATTTCAGCACTTTTGCTCATAACAATAAGTAAATAAATGGAATGTAATATATATAATATTTTTATTTTTTTTTAAGTAAATTTTCACTGTCAGATTCTGCAAATAAATGAGAGGGTTAATAAAGAAATAATCTCATCAAACCCCACAAAATCGTTACAAATTGATTGCGGTCCTAATTTCCATTAAAGCCATCACAAAATAAAAATAGACTTGGAATATTTGAAGTGAAATCAAAATATTTCATAAAAACATTTTTCAAATACTTGAAGTTAAATCCAAATATTTTGTATAAACCCTTTTTGAATACCTGAAGTGAAATTTGGGTATTTCATTAAAATTATTTTCGAATATTAGAAGTCAAATCTATATATTTCGTAAAAACACTCTTTTCAAAATACTTGAAATGAAATTTGGGTATTTAGTAGACATTCGTTCAAATATGTGAAGTGAATCCAAATATTTCATAAAACCCTTTTTGAGTTTATGAGGAGAAATTCATGAATTTCGTAAAAGCACCTTCCGAATGCCTAAGGATAGAAAATATTTCAAAAATCTTCAAACCTTTCAAATGTCAGTATTCTTGATTCTTGTCGGGTTTGCAAAATTCTTCCATGTCTAAGTTTACTTTCTCAAATCCTCATTCAAGTAACTAACACGCTTTATATCTATGTATTAACATTTGCATCATATTTCATTACATTGCATTTGAAAATTGGGTTTGAACTCATCGAGAGATTCATGTTCCTGACAAAAAAATTCATTGCACTGCATAGTCAAAATTTATGTATCATTTTTGTATTTGTTTGAAACCTTTGCAAGCTCTCCTTCAAAGAAGATTAGCTATTGACACATAAATTTTAATGACTCATTTAGCATGCATTGCATATTGTTGGGAATAACGGATCCCCGAAAACCGGATTCGACACCGAATCGAACCCTTAAATCAATGCGGAAGACGAAGCCCGGGAAAACACGTATCACCGATCGTAAAGCACACCACGGATTCGAGCGTACCTTGTTAGCCACAGATTAAACACCAACGCTGAAGAAGAGGAAGAAATTCTGGCCCGATGATGTCAATTCACCTTAAAAGGGAAACGGCGTCGCCTTGAGCGTTTGGGAGAAAAAGAGAGAGAAAGAAACGTACGTTATGTTCATTATGCCAAGAGGTATCTTCTCTCTCTCTCTCCTTCCTTTTATACCTTCCCCCTCCACGGGCCTTATTCCCGTGGGCCGGGCCTTTTGGGCCCAACTTGAGCGGATGGGCCTTAAGCCCATCTCATAAATCCATCATCTCCCACTCGCACATGGTGGTCCAAAACCAACATGGGCGGACAGGCCCTACTCAGCCCCATCAGAGAAAAATCCATCATAGACTCTCACTTAACATGATGGGCCGAACATAATCCTCTTTTCATCTCTTCAACATTCATACCGGTGAATAATCCGTGCGACCAGCATACTTTGAGAGCTCGTTGCCATACATCTCGTTAGGAATATATAGCAGCTCATAATGGGCATCACACTCCGAGTAGACTTAGTATGCGGTACCCTAGATCGATCGATCACATTTATATCTCTCTTGATCTCTTTTAAACAATGATATATATATATATATATATATATATATATATATATATATATATATTGTATTCACAATTATGATTATCACAAAGACAGTCATAATTGGTTAACCGGTGAATACAAAACTACAATGTGATTCTCCAAAATCGATCTTCCTCTTTCCTTCAAACTCTCAATTTCAGTCCAGCTTGCTTTTCTAGAAATGCCCCATTAGATCGAATCACTCATGACCATTGGCAACATCCTAAGATAGCAAACAGTAAATAGAAATCTTGAGATTAAGTAAGAGTCATGAGGGGATTAAGAAATTGAGGAACTCTCTTTCTCAAGAGTCTCACACGACATAAAAGTTGAGATCAAACTTTTGTCACTCTTATTGGTCATCTCATGCATACGTAGTATGAAAATACGTATTACGGTATTAACTCCTTTCCCATGGAGCGTATGTCTACACCTTTCAATACCGTACAGATGATAGTTCAGACATACCCAATGTCTAACTTGAGTTCACGTATCTACTTATTCACAAAATTCATCAGAACTCACATCTGGCATCTTAGACAGATAAAGTAAAATATGTGGGATATTTTACTTTCGGACATAGTAAGTATTATATCCTCATCTTAACACTCAGTTAAGGCGACATACGTGTTTTAAGCTTGAGCTCTCGATTATCACCTAGATAATAAGCTTAAAAACAGTCTCATCTCTATTTATCACACAATAAATAGAGGCGATTACCCATGTGAGTGGGCTAATCTTATATCTGTCCGACATACTTCTCAACTTAAAGTAATGCACTAAGTATTAAGATGCATAAAGATCAAACAAAGATTCATAGGCATTAATGATGAAAACACAAATTCATCAAATTGTGAACACTTAGGGAAAATACAATATTCAGTACATCAGTCTCTACGCAATCCTAGAGATTTCATATGGCCACAAAACACATCTCTAGATATTGGCTTTATCATAGGATCTGCTACCATTCTATGCGTAGTATGTACTCTAAGTTCACATCTTTTCATGCAACCATATCCTTGACAAGATTATACTTGGTATCTATAGGTTTGGTCTTGCCATGATATTTTGGATCTTTGGTATACGCTTTTTGCTGCTTGGCTACCATAGTTAACCAACAATAAATCTGTAGCGCTTCTAATAATACCTAAATGATCCAAAAATCTCTTAAGCCAAACACTTTCTTATACTGCTGCTGATAATACCACGAACTCAACTTCTATCGTGGACAAGGCTATACACTTATGTTTCTTACTGCTCCAACATATGGTGCCATTATTCGGTAAGAAAACAAATCCAGAGGTAGATTTTCTTTCATCTAAATCTCCTCTCCAATCGATCACAATAGCCTTTGAGTTACGGATCCTTTTCTTTAATAACTCGGCGTATAATCGCAGTTCCTTCGATACCTCGCATATTCTCTTAACGGCTTTCCAATGTGCTTGATCTGGATTGGATTGGTAACTACTCACCATTCCAACTGCAAAGCATATGTCGGGTGTTGTACACATCATAGCATACATCAAACTCCCAACAGCACTAGCATAAGGAACATGTTTCATTTGTTCCTTCTCTTGTGGAGTCCCTGGACACAGTCTATGGCTCAATCTTTCACCTTTTGCAATAGGAGTATCTATGGGTTTATAATCTTGAAATCTTAACTCCAAGAATGTATATAACATCACCCATGTCTTTTATATCAAAGTTGGAAGATAACCAACTCTTGACAAACATTAACAAACTCCATATTGTTTCCAGCAATTAGTATATCATCAACATATAATGATATGATCACAAATTGATCATTGGATCTATTGATATATATATACAATGATCCTCGTCAATCATTGCAAAATCATATGCCACTATGGCATTATGAAAATGTATATACCTTTGTCTCGATGACTGCTTGAGGCCATATATCGACCCCCAAAGTCAACATACCTTTTCTTCTTGGCCTTTCACTATGAAATCAGTAGGTAGTTCCATATATGTTCCTTCCTCTAATTCTCCATTAAGGAAAGCAGTCTTTACATCCATTTGATGTAACTCAAGATCCATACAAGTCACTATTGCCAGAATCATGCAAATCAAGGTAAATCTCACTATAGGAAAAAGATGTATTTTCATCATCAATTCCTTCATGTTGATTATACCCCTTCGCCACAAGGCGAGCCTTATGCCTTTCTATTGAGCCATCAGCCTTTCGCTTTATTTTAAGAACCTACTTGTTCCCAATAGCTCTGCGTCCCTTTTGGAAGATCAACCAGTTCACAGACTTGGTTTGACTTCATTGACTCCATTTCCTCTTTCATTGCATGAATCCATTTTTCCTTATTAGGGCAATTTAGAGCCTTCATTAATATTTCTTGGCTCATCCTTATCTTGTGGAGCAACCATAAAAGTTTCCCTTTCAATGTCAAAACATCGACGGGGAATACTTTGGCGACTTGTTCACCGTATGGGAGATTGTACACTTAGCACATCATTCCCCATCATGCTCCCACTTGGATTAGGTAATGATGATGTCGTCATATCAGGTGGCTGCAATTGAGAATGAGTTGAATTCAATTCATTACATCTCATATTACTCCTACTTGAACGAACTCCACTGACATCATTATCTTGATCCAAGGTTTCAAACAGGGAGTTATTTTCCCTTATTTCGCCCCTCTTAGAAAATTCATCCACTAAGAATGTGACATCCCGTGATTCAAATTCAGTCATACTCCCACTTTCCTACTCACCTTTGAACACATACCCTTTTGAGTGTTCGCAATATCTCATGAAAATACTCTTATTTTCTTTGGGACCCAATTTCCCAAACTTGTGAGAGGACTCATGAGTATAGGCAGCACAACCCCATGGCTTAAGAAAACTTAAGTCCGGTTTTCTAACTGTCCATAACTCATATGAAGTGGAAATAACTGATTTGAAAGGCACCCGGTTAAGTATATAGGCAGCAGTTAACAACACATCACTCCAAAAAGTGATAGGTAAGTTAACATGCGCCATCATGGACCTAACCATTCCAGTAGGGTTCTGTTTCTTCTCTCTGCAACACCATTTTGTTGAGGAGTATACGGAATAGACAACTGTCTTTTTATTCCTTTTTCATCACATAATTTTCTGAACTCATTAGATAAATATTCTCGACCTCAATCGAATCTCAATGTTTTTATTTTCTTGTCTAATTGATTTTCTACCAGGTTCATAAACCTTCTAAAACAACTTATGCTTCAGATTTATGAGAAATCAAATAGACATATCCGAATCAAGTAGAATCATCTATTAAAGTGATGAAACAAACAGCCCCTTGCCTTCCTCTCACATTCATTGAACCACATACGTCCAAATGGATTAAATGCCGAGGAAATTCAGCTCTTTTACCTTTTCCAAATGGTCTCCTTGTCATTTTTCCTACTAGGCAATGCTCACATATGGATAAATCAACTTTTTCAATATTGCCCAACAAGCCCTTTTTGGCTAGTCTTTTCATATGTTGTTGGCCAATATGACCAAGTCTAGCATGCCATCATATTCACATCGTTATCATATAAGATAGAAGACGTGAAACAAGGGGATAACATATTGACATCATCACAGTCAACATTTAGTACAATAAAACCATCTAGAAAGTGACCACAACCATAGTAGTTTGTATCTAAACACAAATCTACACATTTATTATGGAAGTTCATAACAAAACCAAGCTTAACCAACACTAAGACAGACACTAAATTTCGACGAATCTCCAGAGCATATAGAACATCAAGATGCGTCCACCATGCATGTTCAATTGGCAGGTGCCAATTCCTTTACATCAGCTCTAGAGTTGTTTCCAATATAGATCCACTTAGTTCCAATTGGTATCGTCGGAATTCCACGAAGGATCCTCTATCATTTGCTACATGGTCTGTCGCTCATGAATCTACATTCCACAAAGGATTGGATTCAGCCTATAATGCAGAACTTGACACATAAGCAAAGTTCTCAAATGTACAAGGGGTGTTGACCTTTTCGGCTCACAACAGTTGCGAGTATAGTGACATCTCTTGTCACAATTGTAACACTTCACCCTTGACATTTTCTTCACTTGAGGACATTTTCCTCTCTCGCGTTGGCTAACTCTTGATTTCTTGCAATAAGGACTTGATCCTTTGCATTCCCACATATTGAACGAATCAATAAGCTTGCGCTTAGAGCACAAAGCCCTTTCTGAGCTAGAACCAGCATAGTAAATGTCTATTTTCGGCTCAAATACCGTTAAGCGGTCCTTTACTAGCTCAAGGTGGCACATGGCATCCTTAAGATCTTCCATATCATGGTCAAGAGCTTCTAGTGCTTCTTGCTTTTTCAGCACATATTGAATCTTCATATTCAATATTTCACAATTATTGCCATTCATATCAGCAATTATATTCTTAGTTGCTGAACCATCGTTCTGAACACATCAGACATACATGCACGAATAATTAATGCCTATCATTTATGCATCCCTATTTGCATAGACCCATCATATTAATAAATAATTTCAAGTAAGGCTTCGAATCAAAAGGTCACTATGTTTCCAATCATCCTCCAAAAATCCTAACTTAAAATTATTATTAATATGATTGTCATATGCAAAATCAATTCTATGAAGTTACAAAAACTTCTATTACTACCCACAGCTAATTACCCACAGCAACCAGCAATAGCGAGAAAAGCAAATAAAAAACTTAGCATTCAATAAAATAACAATGCTTTCACATGATACAACTAATATATCGGTTGCTACATCAACAACAATCGGGTAGTAAACATTACATTATTAATCAAAGAAATAAATAGGGAATGTCCCTTCTAATCTATCGCCATAATATCTCGAGAAATTTGAAGGCACATTTGCCAACCATGGAAAAACTTTTGGAGAGCTTTCATGTCGCCTCCAAGGCGCATTCACTCGGCGCCATGTGGCGCTCAATCTAAGGGTTGAAGTTTTGGCCAACTCCATCCTATAGTGCTCTCTCACAAAAAGCTTCCACCAGCCTCCTATAACCCGGACCACGTTGACCTCCCATAGCTGATCTAACACTACTTGCCATTCAGGTGGAAGAGTGTTCATCAAAGCCGACCTTCTCAAAATCCGGCATGAGATAACCATTCCGATGATTTCCGTATCATCGATTGACCTTGATCACATGTGATACTAAATCACCATCATGCCACGATAATTAGCTAATTCGACATCAGCCTTTTAAGTCTTGCATTTTCCTCGTCCGTTCTGGGATTGCGGGTATCCTTGCATAACGCATCATAGTTCCCGCAACAAATGCGAACTAAAAAATGGATCACTTATAATCCATAATAAATATAAGGGAAAATACATAATTTTCCAAAATTCATGCAACAAATGCAGAATTAAAAATGGATTACTTATAATCCACATAGGGCATGACTGAAAAAGAAAACAAATTCCTTTTTTTTCCGGGTCAACGGTCAAAGTCAACGGTCAACGGGTCGGGTCAACGGTCAACGGGTCGGGTCAACGGGCACGCGGGTCGGACCGGTCGCGACGATCGAATAGGTCGGACCGGTCGGGCCGGTCGGAGCGGCCGTGTCGGTCGGACGAACCGACCGCACGAGCCGCGCGCGTGCGGTGGCTGACGTCACGCAGACGTCATCCGGCACGTGCCTCGCGCGTGAGCGTGATGACGTCACGCAGACGTCAGCCGCACGCGCGGCACGCGCCAGGCTGATAGGGTCGGGTCGGTCGCCGTCGGGTCGGGTCGCCGGCCGGCCAACCGTCGTCGACGCTAACGTCATCAATGACGTCATCCCCGACGGTTATCGACCGTTGGTGACGTCACGATGACGTCAGTGGATGACGTCAGCACGCGTCGGTCCGCGGACCGACGCGTGCCGGTTCACCGGCCGCCGGCGCGCATGTGCCGGTTCGCCATCGGCGCGTGTGGCGCACGCGGCCGGCGGCTCCGCTTCCCGGCGGCGGCTTCGCGACGGCGACACATCGCGGACTCGTCTCGACGTCGCGCTTCTCCCAAGGTGCCTTCGAATTTGATTTCGACTTACGAAAACTCAGAAAAAGGCCGCAAAGCGCTCGGGTGTCGGGATTTTCGCCCGGTTCCGTACGGCCGAAGGGATTTCGCAAAAAATAAATCAAAAACATCAGAATTGATCGGGAAAAACATGAACTAGGGCTCTGATACCAATGTTGGGAATAACGGATCCCCGAAAACCGGATTCGACACCGAATCGAACCCTTAAATCAATGCGGAAGACGAAGCCCGGGAAAACACGCATCACCGATCGTAAAGCACACCACGGATTTGAGTGTACATTGTTAGACACAGATTAAACACCAACGCTGAAGAAGAGGAAGAAATTCTGGCCCGATGATGTCAATTCACTTTGAAAGGGAAACGGCGTCGCCTTGAGCGTTTGGGAGAAAAAGAGAGAGAAAGGAACGTACGTTATGTTCATTATGCCAAGAGGTATCTTCTCTCTCTTTCTCCTTCCTTTTATACCTTCCCCCTCCACGGGCCTTATTCCCGTGGGCCGGGCCTTTTTGGGCCCAACTTGAGCGGATGGGCCTTAAGCCCATCTCATAAATCCATCACATATAAAATTATTGATCAACACCATCCTCTAAACAAATATCTTAGTTAAAACTGCACATATATTTTAGAAGCATTTTTTATTTTATATCATCGATAGTAATAGGCTCATATAATTGCATTTAAATTGGACTGGTGACGGATGAGTTTGAATAAGTGATTATGAACTTAATTAATAAGATGGACTAAGCCCTAAAGATCATGTAATTTTAGCCAAGCCCATTGAAGACCTAGGCGACCCCAAATTACATGAGAGTGGGAGAGGGGGGGGGGGTGGGCGCACCTGGGGCTTGCTCGACGAGGAAAGAATGCAATTTCTTATCAAAATTTGGAAGAAAATTTAGAAATTATCTTGGCAATCTTAAATGAAGATAATTAAGAGATGATATGTTAATTTCCTGAGGGTAGAAGAGCAGATATATTCACTTGGTACAAAAAGGAAGATCCGGGCTGAATCTATGTGGCTTCTTGGCCAGAAAACAATAATGGGCACATCATTGAAAACCACGAAAAAATGAATTTAGCCATGCTCATTCACGGCTTGGGCATGTGGAGTCGAGGGAAATGTACTTCAAGCCAAAGTCTGAAGGGGAGGAAAGAAACAAAAACACAGTACAGGACAAAAAAAAAAAAAGATATGTGATCTTTTTCAGATTTCTCGCGTGTAAAGGAGGAGTTGACACTCATAAAGACAAGAGAGGCGTGAGTTCAGAGACAGGACGACAATAACAAGAAAGAGAGGAAAAATAAACAGGAGACACAATGCGTCGAAAATTCTAGAACTTGTTAGTCAAGTTCTTTCATTAATTCCGTCTGATATAGTTGATGGAAAATATTGATGTGATTTTTTTAATATTTTCTCTTTTCCTACGAATGACTTGTTTTGATGCAAATCATATTTTTAATATTAATATTCAAATAAAAAAAATATGCTAAATATAAAAAATTGAAAGAAAATGACAAAAATATTGACGTGTCACGTAGAACAGCCGGCATTCACGTCAATGATTTCTAACCTAAGTTGGACGAATTGACCAATGTGAAAAGGTTTCGAATTAAATTGATGCAATTGAAATATTTAAGTCTAAATTAGTATAAATATAATAGGTTTATCATTGAATTGGTACTTTTCCCTATAAGTTTGTGTTACATGTCTTTAGTCTAGTAAATTTCTCCATTTATATTAGTTTCATAGCTAGAATTACATATATAAAAATTTTGTATTTAATTACAATATTACCTAATTTAAGATAGGATTTAATATAAATTATTTCCTAAGTTTAAATTGGGTAATCGCATATTTTAACTAGTTTCATAGTTGAATGTTAAAAGAAAATCACAAAAAAAAAAGAGAAAATAATAGTATGCATATGTCACCACCGGCCGCGCGGTCCACCTATTTGATTAAGACTCACCGATCCTCAACGAAGAGGTGAAGGGTTCAAAACCCATGGAAGGCGTTAGGTGTATTAAGTGTGACTCAGGGGTGGTGAGTCCTGCTGCTTAAGTGTCACGCAGGGGTTTACTGGCATGTTGTCGCGCAGTTCGATTCCTCCAATACAAAAAAAAAAAAAAAATAGTATGCATATGTCATATAGAATAAGTTAAACTGCCACATGATCGTTGGCGCGTCATCTTCCATTTCCTGCCACATCATCATTATTGCCTAAACATTTCAGCACTTTTACTTATAACAACCCAGAAAACAAACGGAATGTAATAAATAATCTTTTTTTTTTTTTGGTAAATTTTGACCGTCAGATTCTGCAGTTAAATGAGAGGGTTCTAAAGAAATAAATCACATCAAACCCTACAAAAAATCGTTGCAAATTGACTGTGGTCCTAATTTCCATTAAAGCCATCCAAAAAAAAAAAAATGACTTGGAATATTTCAAAACCATCGAAATCCCCAACACGTGACCCCCACTCCGGCGGGATTCTCCTCGTTAATTGGGCCGTCCAGATCAGATTATCTTTCATCGATTCGGCTCGTTTGATTATTTTCGGGTGCGTACGGGAGCATGCTATGCTCCGCGGGGACTGCGAACCGCCGGCGCCGGCTGCTCAATTCCCCGGCCGCCTCCGGCCGGAACGCGAACGAACGAACGAGTAATGACGAAAAGGAAAAGATCCGCCGCCTCGCTCTTTCGTTCTTTCTTATCCTTTTCGGGCCAAACAACCGACCGCCGGTGGACCCCACCGCAACCTCGTTTTTCACGACATCGGATCTGACGACGAATCGTCAGCGACGGTTCTTTCTCTCTTCTCTTCACTACCTTCCTCCTCCTCCTCCTCCTCCTTCTTTCTTCTTCGAAACGTCGTCGGACGCCGGCAGCACTCCCCGCGCGACGACCCATGGAGCTCAAGCCCGGCCTGTCCGCTCTCGTCACCGGCGGAGCTTCCGGCATCGGTAAAAACCTCTCTTCTCCCCCACTCGTCTCGCCTCCGTCGCCGCCGCCGGGGAACTGTCGATCGCCGTCGAACTCGATTCGCGGCGATCGGTCTGGTCCGACTATCGACTCCGAGCTTTCGTTTCCGTTGGATTATGATGTTGCTGCCGATGTCGTCGTCATGATCGACGTGTTTTGACCTCGTCGCGAGCTTACATGTTGAGTAGTGATGACTGGATTTTGGCTTTGGATAGTGTTCTTCAGGTAAGGCTCTGGCGATAGCACTCGCGGAGAAGGGGATATTCGTGACGGTGGTCGACTTCTCGGAAGACCGGGGAAAGGAGGTGGCCTCCCTCGTCGGGAAGGCGAATTCCAAGTTCCACTCCAGCTTGGGATTTCCCTCCGCCATCTTCGTGAAATGCAACGTGTCCAACTCGAGTGAGTTGCCCTTTTCTCTCTGTTCAAGAAGCTTTTTGGGATTCTCGGGTTTATGGAGATTGTGGTGATGGATGTTGTCTTGTTTGGTGAGCAGGGGATGTCGTCAACGCCTTCGAGAAGCATGTCGCGACCTACGGGGGACTGGACATCTGTATCAATTGCGCCGGCATCACTACCCCGGTCCCGTTCCACAAGGATCAGACCGACGGGACTCGATCCTGGCGGCATGCGCTGAACGTGAATTTGGTCGCCGTCATCGACTGCACTCGCCTCGCGGTAAGACCGCAATTTTTCGAAGCACTTCGCTTGGTGATGCTGCAGTGACCGAGTCGAGCTTTCTGATTATTTGCCAGAGATTATCATCTTGTTTTCTCTCTTTCTTTTGTCTTTCGGTTGGAGGGAGCAATGACAATTCTGATTGCTAGTGGATATTGTCTTACCATGAGGAAAGTAGCACAAAATGATCTGCACTTCTTAACAGGTGAAGGCCATGGAATCTGCTGGGAGACCCGGTGTAATAATAAACATGGGATCTGCTTCAGGTCTTTACCCTATGTACGCTGATCCTATCTACTCTGGCTCAAAAGGTTAGTTCTCAGTTATTGCCTCCTTTCATTTTTCAATTTTAATTCTGTTGCCCCAACTACAGATATACATATATATATACATATATCTGACGGAATTCCTGCACAAGGGTCCCTCTGGTGATACTACCTTTCAATTTTTAAGAGACTTGATAACATTGCAGGTGGTGTCGTCTTGTTTACCAGATCCCTTGCACCTTTCAAGCGACGAGGAATTCGCATCAATGTACTTTGCCCTGAGGTGCTGTATTAAATTAGAAGGTTTTGCACTGCGATGTACTAGTGTAATCAAAACTTGGGAAGATTGTTTCTTTTACTTGGTTATCTCTTGCTGTTTGAAAGTGTTCAGTACTTGACATAGGCACTTTTAATGACATGATTATTCATCTTCCTCTTTGTTTTTTCGCCTGAAGTGCTTAATCAATTGAAGATTCATTTTTCTGTTCTCAACTCCGGATTTGTTACTGGTGGAACTATTGCCTTCATGAATCTCAAATCTTGCTCGGATTTATCAGAAATTTCTCCTTTATTAATCTTAATATCAAGCAAGGGTATTATGATGACCAGAAACTTCTGTGGACCTTATGGAGTATATGACTCTTCTTCCTATGTTTGATAGTGTCATACTCTAACGATGATCTCTCTAAATACTCATTCTAGATCGGGAAGACCAATAATTTACAAGTTGATCTTTCTGTTGTCCTGCTATGTTTCTGTATGTTGAATAAATAAATTCATCATGCTGATTGAGAAACATTTTTCTACCACGAATACCTAACATAGTTTCTGTGTCTGAGCATTCAATATGTCTGATTCCTTACACCTTGTTTTTGGAGCAGAAAGCAGAAAAAATATGTAATTGTGTTTCTTTTTAACTAGTCGTAGCACTGTTGGAGTGCCTGAAAAGAATTGTAAGCTGGAGCTGATTTATGGAGGGAACTTCAAGATAGCATTGCTAGTATATGGAATTGTACTTGTCTTTTGAGGGAATAAACTGTGTTAGCAGTTGTACTTGATCCTTTTAGGGTGTAAAATAATATACTATCTCAGCTAGTCTTTCTTTCTTTACCAATTCTTGCTTTTCATTTCCTTCAGGCTGGTCATTTGGTCTACTGGGAGATGCTTTGGTGACTGTTTGGTGCATTATCTTCAGTAAATTTCATTTTTGCCTAATGCTGTAGATCAATGGGAAGCTTAATCATTACTGAAAAATGTTGAGAATTGCATGTGCATCAAGCTATCTTCTCCTGTGACCTGGCCCTTTGTTTGATTGTTGGTTTAGCTTAAATTTTGATGTTTAAATTTCACTCCTTACTTAGTGGCAGAAGAAATCTTGCTGCCTTTTCACTTAGTTGGTTTTTATTATGACAATAAAAAGGAGCATAGAATTTTGTAGTCCAGTTTTATCTGACCTGATTTCCTTTGCTCCAGAAAATGTCTTGTGCTGTGTATGATGCTTAAAGGTTGAATCCTGAACTACTTATGCAGTTTGTACAAACAGAGATGGCCTTAAAGATGGATTCTGACTTTATAGACTTGGCAGGGGGCTTTGTACCTATGGAAATGGTGGTGAAAGGTACATCCGTATGCAGTCTTCTCCACGTGCTTTACATCTTATCGGACTTATAAATCAAAATGAATGAAAATAAAATAGTTTTTGTATGATTGACACAAATTCACTCTTTTACTTCAATCGATTTTCTGAGCATGAGTCGTCTGTCCTTTGGAGCATTTAAAGTTTCTGTATTGAGATTTAGATATACTATAGAGATGCATACTGGTACAACTGCAAAATTTGTAGAAAAAATTAAAGAACTGCCATACATGATTAGTGAGGGACTCATTGGACCTTGCTCCAAAAATGTGCTATCATATGTAGAAGGGATCGCTTCTGATGGCTAGTCCACTTACACTTTCCAGGAGCTTTTGAACTTATTACCAATGAAAGCAAAGGTGGTTCATGTCTATGGATTACAAAGCGCAGTGGCATGCAATATTGGCCCAGTGCAGCAGAAGAGGCAAAATACCGAGTGAAATCCTCAAGTTCCACAAGAAGATTTTTGTACAAAGGGCCAGTGAATTTGCAACTTCCTAAGAATTTTGAGAAAATGTGAGTGAATATAATTTGGGGCTACTGTATGTGTGTATATAATTGAACTGTTCAATCAGAGTAGTGTTTAGCTTCTTATAGCGTAAACCTGGACTGCTTAGGTATTCTGTAGGTACTCTAGAGATTCCCTCTCCTGTTTATTTAACAGAAGGTATCAGCTACAGTACGCCATTGCTCTTGTATAAGTGGAATGACAAATTGCCATGATGAGTTTAGGCTTGATGGTCTTCCATCTCCATGAGGCTTCTAAACGAACTTCTTTCACAGTTTGACCATGTTATTTCATTTTATATCGTAACAGCTTTTCTTTTCCTGGTTCAATTACTAGGGTAATGGGTACAGCTTGAAACATATCTTAGCTAAGAATGATTTCATTCCCATCCTCTATTTATCTTGTTTTACTTTAAACATGCACAAAAGAGGAAGTCAGCTTTTGCAGACTAGATCTGTGTCAATGTTCAATGTGGATGTGAACAGTGGACTAAAGTAATTGTAAGCAATGACTTACTACGCTTTAATGGGCAAGACATTTATATCACTGCAATTCTTAATTGGTCAAAAATTGAGTATGCTTTAGAATCATCCATTGATGGTTTTCCACTTCTATATGTTTGGATTAATAGGTGTCGGAGCACCCTCCATAAGCTGTTATACTGGTTATGTTGATCCTTTAGTTCCAATTTTCTTTAGTGGATTTTAGATTTTTAGTTAATAACATGTTTTTTTATCTGGTATTCTTATTGAATCACGAATGGAATTTTTTTCTTAAGCTTCTCTTTCTGAGGAACAAAGTACTTACAACTTAGAAATTTTGTTTGGGAATGTAAGCATTTTTTCAATTGGAAGATCTATTGATGTATTTTAAATTTTTGTATTCAGCGTGGTTCACACCTTGAGTCACAATTTCCGTGATGCTACCCGGATTATTCGAATGCCTTTGAGGTTGCCGATTGAACCACAGCATGTCCTTGTGAAAATCATATATGCTGGAGTAAATGCGAGTGATGTAAGTTCAAGGCTTCTGTTAAGAAAATTAGCTTTTTCTCATCCTTTATGATTGCTATTCTTTTAATTTCAGGTAAATCTTTCTCATCCCCTTTTCAAATGCGTAGCTCTGTTTTGGCTGATCCAGTTGTAAAACTATGCTGAAAACTTTAACTCAAAATTTAGCTTTTCTATATGTTACTGTAGTGAACATCAAAAAGCAAATTGGATCTTTGTAATGTGGCTTATATACAATTGATAGGACCATCCCTTAATGCAAGCCAACCAAGTTATCCTTTAACCAGCCTATGAGTCGATAGATGACTGATAACTCATCTCCAAAGTCAGTGTTCCAATTTCTTGAGATGGTTGCTGGTATAACTGGTTTTTTTCTTTTACTAAGAATCTTTTTTTCTCTTCAACTTCAGAAGTTTGTTATGTATTTGAAGGTTTTGACTCGGGGTTCAGCTTGCATGTCAAAGTCTATACAGAATCCATGTGTATTTCTGATGCTAGCGCGTTTCTTGTGCAGTATTTAATAGAGAGAATTTATTAAAACTCCAGAGATCATCATTTAGTAATATCTCATTAGCTAATCTTTATTATCACTATTTGACAGGCCTCAGACTGTTAGATCTTTGCGACTCTGTTAGATATTAGGAGCGATTGTGAATACTTGATATAGAGTCAGCATTCTAGCTTTTTTAATAAAAAAATCATGCTTTAAACAGGTGAATTTCAGCTCGGGACGTTATTTCCAAGGTGGAAAGGCAGATGTTGGGTCCCGTCTTCCTTTTGATGCTGGCTTTGAGGTCTGGGAAAAATCTATTTCTGTTGTCACATTTTGCAATAACCAATAATACTGATTTTCTTGGCATAGTTTTGTGGTTCCTCTACCAGCACCATATATTTGTTATATTCATAATGGTATCTTCATGATTGACATGGCAGGCTGTGGGGATAATTGCTGCAGTTGGTGATTCTGTCAAGCACCTGAAAGTTGGCATGCCTGCTGCACTGATGACTTTTGGAAGCTATGCAGAATTTACAGTGGTAAAATTACATTCCATAGGGATATTTTATTGTCAATGGCTGGTTTTGACTATGGTTAATATCTTTCATAGTCTCTCAGTGCTGCAAATTCATGACATGGAGATCCCTGTTTTATTGTAATAAATATCATATCTTTCTCAGGTTCCGGCAAAACACATCCTTTCAGTGGCCAGACCAGATCCAGAAGTAGTTGCCATGCTTACTTCAGGGCTTACAGCATCTATTGCACTAGAAAAGGTCAGACTCTTATGCAATATAGCAAACTATGCTTTTTATTTCCTTTTGCAATTTTATTTGCTGGAGCTGTTGCTTTTGGTCATTTTCCTAGTCTAAGTACATCGAGATAATTACCTTCAGACATCTGATCATGTCTCATATGCCATATTAAAATTTGTGTTTGCTCTTGTTGAAAATTTAGGCTGGACAAATGGAATCTGGCAAAGTAGTTCTTGTTACAGCTGCTGCAGGAGGGACTGGGCAATTTGCTGTCCAGGTCTGTTTCTCATTCAGATTGATGCTATTAAATTAGCATTATTAGATCTATGACAATGTGATTTTGCAACTATAGTAGGATTGCAGAGGTCATTATCAAGGGAATGAGATATGACGATCTCTATCTGTAGTGGTTTTACATAATTTCAATTGATTGATGTCCAACCATTAGTCTATTGATAAGGTAACTTACAAAAGTGAAAGGTGCTGAAGAAGACGCCATGAATTAGGGAGTCGTTAAGTAAGGATAGTTGGAAATAAAAATTTTGAAGAACACCCTGCAGTCACGTCTAGCTCTTAGAGGTCCGCTTAACTGGCTTTCTATCTACAGGTAATGTGATGTGTTTAATCATGATACGGTATCTATAGGGGTTTTGCTTATGTACCCTTCTGTCCCGAGTAGTCAAGAACAGTAAAAATTATACCCTCCTGCAAATTTAGGTGATTGTTATCCAGACTTCTGGCTAACTAGTTGTCTAATTTTCCATTGTTATATATTGATCTTTCCAGTTGTAGACTTAGAAGAATTAAAAAATTACCTTAAGTTGCTTTTGCATATTTGCATGTAGCCTTGTGTCCTTGCATTCATGATTCTGCATGTTTGCCAAAAGGGAAGAATTAAACTGCAGCTTGCTGATATTATTGTTTCTAATATGTTAGCATTTTCTTTCAGAAGAAAAGAATCTCTTCTTTCTTAAACACAACATTGCATGTGCTTAAGTATGTTCCTCCACTAATCACATAATTTTACACTACTAAGAGTCACTTTGTCTATCATGACCATTTCAGCTTGCAAAAGTTGCTGGAAATACAGTAGTAGCAACTTGTGGAGGGAGGGAGAAGGCCATGCTTTTGAAGGATTTGGGAGTCGATCGTGTGATAGATTATAAAGCTGAAAACATCAAAACTGTATGTCTCCTAAAAATCTGTCTCATCTGTTCAACTCTCCTTTTTGCACACAATGTGGAGGTTGAGATCAAAGACCCTGATTCATTCAAGTATTGTAGCAAATTATTTCTAGATAAGTTCACTGTCACACACATCTCAGTAGATAGTTATATTGATTAGGTAAAATTAAATGAGCATATTCATCCACATATGCACAGATACTATCATATCTACTCGTGCAAAATTAATGTGTACATGAAACCTTGGAGATTCTCTTTACCTTCAATGTTCATTTTATTTTTGAAATGTAGTGCTACTACATGATCCTTCATGCGAATCCTTTTTGATATGGATCTTACTTGGCTGGATTTGTGATCAATTCCTATCACCTATTCAACGTCTAAAGAATAACTTTAGCCTTTTGTCAATAAGTCGTCTTTGCTCCTCCATTGGGCTCTGCCGTCTGAATGCCACTGACATTATCCGCATTTTCATGTTACAACTTTCCTATCCTTAAAAGAGGTGCAGAAGATAAAAAGGTGATGGTGTTATAGAACCTTGTTTTTTCTCATACGGGACACTCTGAAGTGAACAACAGTGTACCTTAGTGAATGGTTTACTCTTTGACATTTTTGTATTTTCATACCATGTCTCAAATAGCTAGCTGCAGCCTTCCCTTGTTCATGAACTTTATGCAGTTTAATTACTATTTTCTATATTGTAACAATTTTTGTAGGATTATGTTTGGAGTCTAGACCGGTTTCTGCATTTTTCTCTCCTCTTGGGTTTAGTTTTTTTGTGAACTTTCATTTAAAATGAATTCATTTATCATGATTTACAAGATAATGCATGATACTCTAATAAAAGATTATGCAATGAGCTTTTTCTGTATCTTTTCCAAATTTACAGGTTTTGAAGAAGGAATTTCCAAAAGGTGTTGACATAGCTTATGAGTCTGTTGGTGGGGAAATGTTTGATCTTTGCTTGAATGCTTTGGCCATGTTTGGACGATTGATTGTAATTGGCATGATTTCTCAGGTATTGCATCCTTATGTTGTTGACATCCATCTGGGCCCGATCTTTTATCATGAGTTTCCAGCAGTTCCAATGTCAAACTTAGTTATCTCGATTAGGCTGTGTGGGAGCTTTTACATTCTTGCTCTCACTTTCAGTGAGATACCACTGAAAGGAAATTTAGGTTTCTGAAGTTTTGTATGAGTCTTGTGGTCGTAATGCATGGTAGAAGTTCTACTGCGATCACATTTCTGTGCTGCAGAGGGTCGCAAGACAGACATGAAGATGTTTTGCTTTGTATAATGAGGAATATTGGTTAGAGATGCTATAGAAATAAAGAAGACTGTGCAAGGAGTCTTTGTAGCAAGTGCTACATGTTTTCTATCAACATGCATGTATGGTTTATCTCCAGTGTCTCCTGTTGTTGCATTCTGTTCCCTCAGTATGCATACTGTTCTAACATTCTTCATGCTTGAGTATTACCTATTGACAGTTGTACATAATTTTTAACCAGTACAAAATTACTACTTTGATTGTAGTATCAAGGAGAGCATGGATGGACACCAAATAATTACCCTGGACTGTGCGAGAAAATTCTGTCTAAAAGCCAAACTGTGGTATGTTTGATAATACTACTGCGTAAAGGACAGTGATTGTACTCTACTGCAATAATTTTGCTCTTGGTGATGCGCCAACTATATATCAGGAATAAGCATGGACTGTGAATTCTATAGTTGTTTATGCCTTTCTCCCCTTGAAGTGTATAATATGATATTGACAATGTTGGCAGGCTGGTTTTTTCCTGGTACAATATAGTCACTTCTGGCAAGAACATCTAGATAGACTGTTTCAACTCTATTCCAGAGGACAACTCAAGGTACTGCTCTTCTTCTTCTTTTCTTAACGTTTCTTTTACTGGTGAGACTGGACTTTTCATCATAGATCATGCTGAACTTACATTTCATTAATTGTAGATATCTGTGCCTTTCGCACAATGCAAGGCCCTTACTTTCCTGTTATCTTATTCCTTCAGCCTTATTTTGATATCCAATTCCCTACCAAAAGTCGCTGCCAAACTAAATCTGTAGAATCAGTTGGATGATTATCTCTGTGCCTAAGTTGCTATCGCTGCTGAATTTCAAAGTTCGCCAAGACTTAATCTTCTAACTGAATGCAGGTGGCCATCGACCCGAAGAGATTTGTGGGTCTCAATGCTGTGGCAGATGCTGTTGAGCATCTTCATTCTGGTAAAAGTATTGGGAAGGTATGTTCATTTTCCACGAACTTTATGGATATTTTGGGCACATCATTTGCAAATTTCATTACTTTGTTTTTTTTTTTCTTGATGCATAATAAATTTTGTGGATATGAACAAAATCTTATTCCAGGTGGTGGTCTGCATGGATCCAACTTTCACTGATCAAGTAGCAAGACTGTGAAGTCTGATCAAGGCTGTTTGATTGTTTCGTTAATAACTGTCAAAGTGAATTACAAAGGGATCTGTTTGAAATAATGACTCAGAGTGCATATCCTTCCAAGCGATTATTAGGGAACTGCAGTAAGAGACCTTCTCGAGAAAATGAATGTTAATCTTCAGCAGAAAAAGCCAAAAGGCTACAAAGGAATTTAAGTGATAAATATGAATTGTCCATGGCTTTTTGCCAGGCGACAAAAGCTGGTAAGATCCCTTTAGATATTCTGACAACCCTTTTGTGGTCATTCTCATACACAGAACCGTCGCACAAATTATCACAATGTAAGGAAACATCATTTTTGATGTAAACAGATCAGTTAAAGTGTCCCATTTAACACCCTGTTTTTTGTTCAGCTGGGCGTTAACGACATGGTAGATCACTGTTTGATTCTTTTTCCTACATAATGCTTTTGGTGTTCAAAAAGCTAGTGATGTTAATTACCCCCACCGCCTGATTAACCGCAAAATAACTTAGAATGTTTCAGACACAATGAAAGATGCGTCTTGTACGACTTTGATGGTGCAAAACGCAAGCATGTTGCTGTCAATTTTAGATAGAATACTACTGACGCATACTGCTCCCATGACAATCAATGCCCAAGCACATAACAGGAACTGCCCAAGCACATAATAGGAACGCGTTGCACTCCTGTTCACTTTTTATCTAAGGAGTGCAAAAGAACCAGGACCTGCCTAAATCGCCTGGAATCGGACCGGAATCATTTGGAACCAATGGTTCTTTAGGGAACCGGTGGGTATCGGTCTGTTTCCCGGTTTCATGGGTGGATCTGCCTCCGCCCGTTCGACCGATTAAATTATAATAATATCTTAATTTTTAATATTAAAAAATTTTGAAATTAGTAAATCTAAAATTTAGAGTTTCAATCACCATCATATTTCAATTCACTACTCTCCCTTACAATCAAAATCAAAATCGCAGCAGCAAAAGACGATGAGAAAATTTCCAGACATATAAATTGCTAGTATGACGTTAATATTAAATTATGCATTACACTTGTAACAAAAAAAACAAACAACACCAACACGATAACCTATGGCTTCGGTGGAACAGGGGTGACTAACAAGTTAATAATCTGCTCTCTCTCTTTTTTCTTTTTCTTTTTTTTTTTTCAATCCAACATGTTAGCAAACGCATTAAAATTTAAAAATCTTGACTGAGATGGTTAGGAAATTATCCCTTATATGCTGAGTAAATATATAAAGACACATAAAACTGCTTATGTGAAACATTGGCTAAAAGAATGTATTGAGCAAGTGATGAGAAAAATTACCGCCACATATTGATCAAATTCATTTTTCCCAGCTATGACCATTTTCAACTTGTCATCCCAACTGAATCCACTCTTGCCACGCACAGTTTGAATCGTCTTCCAATTGCTTTTGACTGTCTTCAAATGGTTCTCAACATGGTCGGGCTCACAACAAACACTAAACTTCTCATTTATTGTATTAACAACTCGAGTAATTGAAGAGGGTTTGAATGTACTTGAGGGCTTGTTTCCTTCACTAGCTTCATCAGCGAGAATTTCAAGTAAAACACGTTCCATAGGCTTTGACCATATAAATTGCTTGACCTTCTCATCGTTTGCCTTACTTTTACTCATCATGATAACTACATAACAGCTTTAAACATTAGAATAAGAAAAAATATGACGAAGATGGACACATAATAAATATTTAGAGATGATTATCATTAAAGAAATGAAAAGCACATGTTCAAAATAACGCACTCAAAAGAAATAAAAAGTAAAACTATTGGCTTCTTCTAATATTTTGATAACTAATCCACATTGCATGTGCAATCCTATCCCTCTTTGATGCCCATATCCTATTTTCCTCCCTTTCCTCCCTTTGAGAAAGTTGGATTCTTGGATTTTCTCTTTGAGATTCCATTTCTCTATTCATCTCTTCCGTGATAGAGTCATTGGGATCAGCTTTCATAATAAAATTGTGAGTGATACAACAAGCTAAGACAACATCGACTTATTTTCTAAATGACCAAAAAGGTTCCAAACCCAATACTTTCAAAACGCTTCTTTAGAACTCCAAATGCTCTCTCAATAGTAGTTCTTAGAGATGAATGCCGCAAATTGAATAGTTCCTTCTCGTTTTCGGGAGGCGATCACTAAACTCCTTCAAATGGTATCTAACACCACGATAGGGAGAGATGATGCCATTTTGGATTCCATAACCAGCATCAGCAAGATAATATTTTCCTACAAGTTATAAATAAGTTTATTATCAAGTTACTAATCTCAATTCACATAATGTGTGTAGATTCATTTTTCTTACCTCTAGGAATGTTCAATCCATTCGGCCTTGAAAGTGCATCAGACAAAATACGTGAATCATGAGATGTGCCTTCCCAACCAGCTAATACATAAGAAAATCTCAAGTCAAATGTAACGGCGGCTAATATATTTTGTGTTGTTCCATCCTTCCGACCACGGAATCTTCCTTGAATTTAAAGAGGAACTGATGCACGTACGTGAGTTCCATCTATTGCTCCAACACAATCCTAAAATAATCAATATAGTTACCAACCAAATACTAATGAAACTTCTCAAGCAATTTATAGACTTGTTTTTTCAAATTCCATACCTTAAAATATGGATAAAACCTTCGATCACTTATCTCGGGAGGAGTGGAATTGCCTGTTTCTTTCACCACATGCTTGTATAATTTGAAAATCGCTTGTGACGATTTTGAAATATATATGAACGGTGTCTATTGATCTATGAAATCTTCCCCCAATGACTCTAAACCTCACATTATGTCCAATGATATGACAAAATACCATAACTTGCTCCATAATAGAAACATTTACAGTAGAACTCAACAAGTTACTTGCACCAAGTATCTTACAAAGGTCTAAAAAAGCATTCGGCGTCATCCGTATTTGATCTACACAATGAGTATCACCACTATATAACACACGATTCATATATAACTCCCTCTCATAATCTCGATTCACATGAGGCTCTCTCGGTATGCGATTCTCCGAATGATCATAATCATCCATAACTAATGTGATAACTGTCATAACCGCTGCAGCTGCACCCGTTACCACTGCTTGAATTTTGTTATCCATCTATATTGGAACATAATAATCATGAAACACAAATTGATATGAAATACAAGAACAGCAATACTAGAAGAACCAGAAAAATAGGGGACAGCAAATGATTGTAAGAATGTATTACCTTACTTTGTCCGTGTCAATGTGGATGTCTAGCTTAATCAATTTCCCTTTGTAGATATCTGTAATGTTATCAAGTTTAAAGTGAGAAATATATCATCTTCAAAGAAATATGATTTAACTTATGTATTAATCATGCAAACGAGTATAGTTGCTGAAATATCCACCAATTCTCGAAATGTTAAAGTGAGAAGACATACGTCTCTCTTAGTTCAAAATCTTCCTGAGCTCCCTCTTCTTCTCCGATTCACCTCCAAATCTACTAATCTCCCTTTGAGTCCTCTTCCTCCCTCGAACTTGAACTCCCTCTACATGTCTTTGCCACCTCCGCATTCACTATCACTATCATCCTCTTCATTGTTGGGCTTGTCCTGCTTCTATCTCCCATCTTCCTCTTCCCCCTCCTCAAGCTTCTTCCATCATCCTCATCTTCAAGGATGGGTGAACTCTAGGTCTAAGAATGGCTCATCGTTCCCGTTGTCCTCCTTATTGTCGGTCTTGAGGGAGGAGTGGGAGATGATAGAGGCGGTGGCTAAGATGGTGGTGGTGGCCGAGATGGAAGTGGAGCGAGGGTCGTAACCGGTTAAAGGCGAAAAGGGGAAGACGTGAAGGTTGGACCAGTTCTATGGATCCACCCGAGAACCGGACCGGACTAGTCTAGTTCCCGGGTGGATCCATGCAACTAACGGGCGGTTCTCAATTTCAATTTTTCGAAACCGGTTCTTAACAAGGGTGGTTCCCGATTCTAGGTCGAGAATTGCTTGCCCAAATCATGCACACCCTATTTCTACCTGTCAAAATATCAAAGTAGTTGCATTCCTGTGACTCGAAGAGCGCATGGTACGTGTATTGAGGATGGAAGGCATTCGCAATTGCACACGGCATGCTATTGATCAAGTCATTACCTCATTGAAGCAAAGAGGGATGATATACTCTGTGCAGTGCTGTTCACTTTTGGATGGAGAGAATGTTCCACAGCTTTCATTTATCGCGATGTTTTAGCATATTATCATGTGCAGATATATCTATTTTATATTTAATTATATAGTGATGCTAGACTTAAGCTTTTATGTCCAATTGAACGAGACTAGTATACTAACTACTTAAATTATATCTTATTTATTATTTGGTGAATTGCGTAATAAAGTCGAATATATTCACATCATATTATGTATTTTTTTTAGTTAAATAATACATCAATGTAAATGAATCTAAAAATTCACAAACACAAATGGTAAAAATATCTTGTGAAACTATTACATAATTTACTTTTGTTTGCTTATTTTATTTTATTTTTCTTTATTTTTTAATTATTTTCTTTTTTATTTCTTTTTTTCCTTCCAACATTCTCTAATAAAATTCTATTATTAGAGAATGAAGGTCACGACCGGCCGACGACCAAATATGCATCACGACCTTTGCGAAGGTCACCTAAAGGTCACGGCCGAGTGACCCATCTAGTCGCAGCATGAAGGTCGCGGCCGACAACTAGATCTACAACCAGATGGGTCACATGAAGGTCGCGACCTCAGCGGAGGTCACCTGAAGGTCATGCCTAGCGACCACATCTGGCGACCACATTTGGTCACGCGACCTAAGGGTTGCAACCTCCGTGGCAACCTCTCAATCGTAGGTCATGGTGTGATGGGCACGATGGTTGCCGGTGACCGCTTGCCCTTCGTTGACAACCCCTCACAAAGAAGAAGATGAATAGTCAAGGCAAAACCAAAAAAACAAAAAACCAATGAGGAGAATTTGAGGAAAAAAAAATTATTTAGCCCCTCAGCTCAGCATGCCAGAGAAGGCTAAAAGACCAAGGCAGTCGGGCAGCCCCCCACTTGCCTTGAGCTTTCAGCCTTGTGAAGTTTGGCATTCCCCAAATGGGGTTTGAAGAAATTTTACCAAACACCCATAAATTGGCCCAAGGAGCTTTGAGTGTTCAAAGTGGCTTCTAAATGCCACTCCCAAACGCACCCAATGGCTGGATCAGTTGAAACACCAGAGCATCTCCATCGACAAGATCATGA
Organism: Eucalyptus victrix; assembly: GCA_016097545.1. Taxonomy (NCBI): domain Eukaryota; kingdom Viridiplantae; phylum Streptophyta; class Magnoliopsida; order Myrtales; family Myrtaceae; genus Eucalyptus; species Eucalyptus victrix. The sequence goes on from CM027841.1 coordinate 26,672,238, forward strand.
GCAATGGAGAAACCTCTCCACCCGCCACTAAGGCCATTCTTGTCAATGAGATACTTCGTCTCGAACTCTTCTCCATCCTCGTCCACGATGGTCACGGTGTCATCCCGGTGAGGGAGATGCTTGTGGCAGAAGTTATATGGAAGGCTCTTCAAAACAGGGGAGAAAAATCATCCATTAGAAGCACTGATAAATAGCTCTACCAGCTTCTTGTAGAGACTATTAGCCAGTTTTTATGCAAAGTCAGCTGCACGGAGGCCTACCCGAAATTTCGAAGGCTGTGCCCTTTTTCTAATTACAAGTCATTATCGCATTTTACTACACATCAAAGATAAGGGGGGTCCCTCGCTACTACAAACGTAAAGCACCTTTATCAAGACTGCATTCAAAAAAAAAAAAAGCCGAGGAACAAAAATGGATCAATTACAGCACATCTCCTGCTGCTTCAAAGCGGTAAGAGTTAGTGCTTATTGAACTCTTCCAATACTATATTCATAACCAAGAATCATTCAAAATCTTCTTTCCTTCAAACAAACCACAGATAACTATTTCAAGAAAAAACTACCAATTATGTCCACTTTAACACATTCACCCCAAACTAACACAAAAAAACCCAAAACTTGTTCCCATGTGATATATTTATCCTAAACTTATATCAAGATGATGTATTTATCCAAAAAAAAAAAATCTCGTGACACCAAAAACAAGTTTAGAGTTTATGGTGTCACCAAAATAATTTGAGGTAAATGTATTACACATACAAATTTAGAATTGTTTGTTATGCATGCTGATACAACGAAATTGCATGCTCTTATGAGATTTGTATGTTGTTAGATAATGCACGTTAAAATTGAAATAGAATTTGGGATTTGGGATTGTCCTTGATGTTTTGCTCTTTCAATTTTATACACGGATTATTTTGAAATTGCTAAGGTTTGACAACCAGCTAGAGTAAGAAGAAAGGGGAGAGAAAAGAAAAGAAGAGACAATAAAATAGGGAAAAAGAACAGAATAAAAACAAACAAATAAATAAAGAATATTATTTAATATTGTCCAAATCAGCATCGGTTGCACCACATAGGGTGATTGTCATTCGTGTCATGATTTCTAGTCAAATTGGCTAGATAGACTGAATTAGGACAGATGCAAAAAGTTTTGGATTCAATTAGTAGAAAAAAAAGTTTAAGATTGAATCAGTATAGTTACAATAATTTTTTACTTTTTTGGCAATTTTCCTCTATATACATGTTGGCTGGATGTGTTCTCGCTGTCCTGATATATATTAGGTGTTTTTGTTTGTTTGCATGTTGGGATTGGATTCCTCATTGAACTTAAAATATACCGGAGGTGTATATCTTGTGCATGCTATCTATACTAGATCCGTCTTGCTTTGCTTGAAAGGTAAAATGGAATGTTTGATTGATATGGATTTGATTCATCCATTAGACTTTGCCTTGACTGCATTGCATTCGGAAATGACAACAATCACACACGGCATGACAGAGTGGAGTCGTCGCTTGCTCACTCCATGATGCGGCTATTTCACCTGAGGGCGGGTGACATAAATTTTCGTGTCTCCAAATCCCAAAAGATGTATATATGTAAATGAAAATTAGGAAATCGTATAATAACGCATGATAGTGACAGAAAGCATAATGGAGATTTGAGAAAATGCTTTTCTTCTATATTGATTGTATACATTTATATTGGTAATTTATACTGTAAGAGACAAAAGAATAAAGCAGGAAAAAATAATAAATGAATCATTATTTTCCTATTTCCTATTTACCAAACTAATCCACGATTGAGTAAATTATAATCGATAGAATCAGGATCTTTAAAATATATTTCCAACACTCCCCCTCAAACCGGTGGCCTGTAAATGTCAATGATACCTAGCTTGCTCAATAGGTACCTATGTTATTTTTGACATAATGCTTTAGTGAAGATGTCCGCGGGTTGCTCCGTTGTTCCAATTCCTTTTGTCACAAGAACTCCATCTTTGATTTTATCTCGAGTGAAATGACAATCCACTTCTATGTGTTTTGTTCTCTCATGAAAAACTAGATTTGCCACTAATTTAAGTGTAGCATAATCATCACAAAACAATTCACTTGGTCCACTGACCTATACTCCAAGGTCCAAGAGTAGTCCTCGTATCTAGACTATTTCACAAGTAGCCTTTGCCATGGCCCGATACTTTGATTCCATAGATGATAGTGATACAGTTGATTGCTTCTTCGTCTTCCAAGAGATTAATGACTTTCCCAACTTTATGCAAAAACCAGTAATAGATCTTCTAGTCATTGGACAAGTGGCATAATCTGTGTCACAAAAGGCTGTCATTTTCATATTGTAGTCATGAGATAGAAGTATACCAAGGCCTAGACATCCCTTCAAATACTTCACAACCTTCAACGCCGCATTCGTATGTGATTGCTTTGACATATGCATGAACTAACTAAGTATTTGTACTGCATAAGATATGTCAAGCCTTGTCATTGTAATATATATCAATTTTCCGACAAGTCGCTGATATTTAGAAGGATCTTTGAGCACCGAGTCCTTGATGGTTGAAGGGGAATTAAGGTCATACTCATGCATTGTCAATTTGACATTCTGCTCAACCGGAATGGCTGTTGGTTTACATCCTGATAACCCTGCTTCAGAAATAATCTCTAAGATGAACTTCCTTTGACTGAGGCAAATTCCTTCATTGGATCGAGCAATCTCGATATCAAGAAAATATTTTGGTGGTCCCAAATCTTTGATATGAAAAGTGGAGTGCAAATACTTTTTGAACTTGGCAACATCAGAATCATTATTTCCCATGATAAGTATGTCATCGACAAATACCAACAAATAAATTGATGAATCTTTTGTAGTTCGTGTAAACAAGGCATAATCATACTTAGAATGCTCAAAACCTGCATTGGTTAGTGCAGCAGTGAATTTGGCATACCATTGTCTAGATACCATTGTTTTAGTCCGTATAAGGATTTGCGAAGATGACATGCCCGAGACTCTCCCTGTCTGCGTAATCCTTAAGGAATATCCATGTAGATTTTTTCATCCAGATCACCATGGAGAAAAGCATTATGCACATCCATCTGATGGAGGGACCAATTATGTATGGTTGCAATGGAGAAGAAGGAACGTACAGTGACTTCTTTAGCTACTGGAGAAAATGTCTCATGGTAGTCAAAGCCTTCTTTTTGAGTGAATTCCTTAGTGACTAATTGAGCTTTATAGCGCTCAATTGAACCATCTGCCTTGAACTTGATCTTATAAACCCATTTGTAGTCAATCGGTTTCCAACGTGGGGGCTAGGGAATGATATCCCAAGTGTGATTCTCCATTAGAGCAATAAGTTCGGATTCCATCGCATGTCGCCATCTAGGATCTCGTGCTGCCTCAACGAATGAGGATGGATCTTGTTCTTCTGATATATGACCGATACAACACATGTGTCCTGGCGATAACTAATTAAATGACACATATGAGGTAATAGGATATTGTGTACCTGAAGAACTTGTTGTAGAACATATGTAATCTTGGGTCCATGTAGGCGGACAAGTGTGCCATCCAGAACGTCGAGGCCGCTCAATGATATGTGATGGAGGATCCGATGACTTAGAAATAACCGGTGAAGTAGCTGTTGTTGAAGGAGACTGAGGAATGTCTTCAAATAAACTTGACGATGTTGTTTCTGGAGGTGTAGATTCCATTGGTACAGACAAAGATGGTCTTGATGATATAGATGGTCCTGGTGCGATAAGGAACCCTGGTGCCAAAGATAAAGATTCATTGGACAAAAAACATTTGTCATGCCCTAACGGTAAAGAAGGCTATGATGAAGAAACCATTTCTTCAAACGGAAACACATCTTCATGGAATACATCCCTGCTAATGAAGAAAGTCCCTATGGAAATCTCCATAACTCGATATTATTTCTGAAGAGGAGGATATCCCATGAAAACGCACCGAGTGGCCTGAGTGCCCATTTTATCTCGAGGACCCACATTTGTTGCATAACATAAACAACCAAATACTTTAAGGTGATCATTTGTAGGCTATTTGTTGTAAAGCATCTCAAAATGGGACCTACCATTAAGAATCCAAGTTGGCATGCAATTAATCAAAACCACTAACAGACACGCCATTGTCCCCCTTTTTTTATTATTTTTTACTCCTTATCACAAACCCTAGCGACCCTCTTTTTCCTCCTCCTTCTACCAGACCACACAATCTCCCCAAAAATCTTCTGGAATAGAAGCTTGGTATTTTAGAACACGGCCTACCTCTAACAAGTGCCTATGTTTGCACTCAATGACTCCATTTTGTTGTGGAGTGTAAGTGTAGGAGCGTAAGTGTAGGAGCTTTCATGAAGTATGCCATGAGATGATAATAATGTGTTGTAATCAGAAGTGAAAAATTCACACCCATTATCTGTATGAATTCGTTGTACAAATTTACCAAACCGATTCCTAATTATGGAAAGGAAATTTGACAAATTACCAAAAGTTTGGCTTTTGATTGCATGAGATATACCCAAGTCGCACGAGTGTAATCATTAACAATTGTAAGAAAGAATTGAGATCCATCATGGTGAGGGGTATGATAAGGTGCCCAAATGTCCATATGAAGCAATGAAAAAGGATTTGTTGCACAAGATGTACTTTTTGGAAAAGACGCTTGAGATTGTTTAGCTAAAGAACATATTGGACACTTTAGATGAGGAAAAGATGCACTATGACCCAATTGTTGATGATAAAGGAGATTTTTATTTTTACTGATGGCATTAAAAGAAATATGCTTATTCAATAATTCTAAATCTCCTAGGGAATTGTTCCACCAACTGCGAGAAATAAAGTCCTAGTTGATCGATTCAGATCAATATCACTACCCTTTTCCGTGCCATACTATTGCCCAAGCCCATCACTCTACCTAAATCTCCGGGAATTGTTCCAGAATGATCCTGAAAGAGACAATTGTCTGAATTGAATATGGCATGGCAAGAGTAATCCTCACATACTCTTAAGATAGAAGATTGAATTCAAATTCTAGAATATATAGGACATTTTTTAGGATAAAATTTTGACCAAGATATATAGTGCCGATTTTGGTAACATTTGTGATGTTCCCATTTGGAAGACACACCGTGATAAGGGGATTCTAGCATTTTATATATGTGTGAAAATAGATTTTTGTTGCATACTATGTGGTCACTAGCACTTGAATCGATTATCCATACATCAACTAAAAACGAATTCTTATTGTAAAGAAAGGTACCTGAGAATCCTGTACCCTCATCGCTAGTCTTGAATTGATTCAACATCTGTACAATATTATGATATTGTTCTTAGGTGATCATTTGATGAGGTGATCCATCAACCCTTTGTGCAAAAACCTGAGAAACTGTGGATTCTCTCTTTTTGTCCTTGTCATTAGGTTTTCCATGCAACTTCCAACACGTTTCAACAATATGGTGTGAACGTTTACAATAGTCGCACTATTTATTTTTAAATCAGGAATTTTGCCCACTGACCTTTCTTGTTGGTGTGGCATTTTGCAACCCATAGGATCTGTTCAGAAATGGTGCTGATGTGGCACGATCCCATTCGTTCGATTCTATTGAAGCTACGGACAAATGGTGACCATTGGATCCAACACATCGATCTCGTCAGTCCATTCTAGTGCTGAGATCCCAACCGTTAGATCCAGCGTGTTTATCTGAGCCATCCATTCTAGATCAATTATCCCAACCGTCCACTCCAAATCTTTGATCCAAACCGTTCATTTGCAAGGACTTAGGGTTTCCTCCATTTCTCCTTGCCATAGCCACAATCCTTTGCCTCTCTAGATCTATAGGGGTTCCACCAAAGCTCATCTCGCTAGAGGGAAGGACGGCAAGGCTCATACCCTCACCTACCCGAGCGTGTTCGGTAGCGACCATTCTATGGTGCTCCTCTTGGATGACCAACTGATAGATGCGGCCAAGCGGTGGTAAAGGGTCCATCGCAAAGATCTACGACGGGAAAGCCGAGAATGACTCGTTAAGAATCAATAAGAATCTCATCATTTTTTCTCTTTCTTTGATTTCACGGTATTGTTTGAGGGTGTTTTCGAGCCCCTTGAGTCGCTTTTCGGTAGCCTTAAGCTCATTCCATATAGCAGAGAGGTGGTTGAAGCAAGAGGTAACCGAGAGGTTCCCTTGCTTCAACTTCGACAGAGCTTGAGTGATGGTGAACAACTTTGCTCGGTCGAGACATCCATCATACATCTTGCATATGCTATCCCAAAGTGTTATGGAATCTTCGATAGGTGGAAGTTTGGCTACAATTTCTAAGGCGAAGCAATTGCCAAGCCATGTGTGAACCAGTTGGTTGCACTTGCATCACTGTGTTTGAAGCCGTTCGTCGGCCGGAAATGGGACGGCTCCATGAAGAAAGCCGTCCTTGTCTTTGGTGACAAGGGCACATTGGAGATCCCGAGCCCAAGCCGTTTAATTCTCCGGTTCGGTAAGCTACATCCCGATGAGCTTTAATTCGGGTCCGGCGGCCGGTGACATGTAGAGGGGATCCCCAGGTTCAAGGCGGCCTCCGTCAACGATGGGGAGAACGTAGGGTATGTACTCGGTACGGACCCGAATCCTTGATTCGGGTTTCCTTGGCCCAATCCACTTCTTGGGTCATTCTCTTGGAATTGGGCTGACTGAGGAGGCGGCCCACCACCACTGGGCTAAGAAGCTGCAAGAAATTCCTCTCCAGACGAGCTGTATGGAAATTGTGGTCCAATCCACGTTTATCCCGGCCTAGTGGCCCATTGGCCCATTGGCCTTGGACAGAATACCATGGGATTATGGACCACTGAATTGGGCCAGAGATCTGTGCTGGAGCAGGAGCAGAAGTAACGTGAGCATCTTCAGGAGCAGAAGGTATGGATGTTTGGTTTTGGGATGAAGATTCCTCTACTAGGGTACTCTCAACGTTCTTGTCTTTCTCCATGGTATCAAGAAGGTGAATTCCTAATCGTTTGGCTGATTGTCTTTGCAAGAAAGTCTACGTCAACAAGTCAGAGAAAAGGAAACGATGGCAATTCTTAAGGCTACGGAAGCTTGCCTAGAAAGAATAGCTCGTAACCATGACAGAAAGTGTAATGGAGATTTGAGAAAATGATTTTCTTCTATATTGATTGTATACATTTACATTGGTAAATTTATAATATAAGAGACAAAAGAATAAAACAGGAAAAAATAATAAATGAATTACTATTTTCCTATTTTCCTATTTATTAAACTAATCCACGATTGACTGAATCACAATCGACAAAATCAGGATTTTCAAGATAAATTTCCAACAGATAGAACTTTAAACCAAATAATGCGGTACCGAAAGTAGGGGAATGTGGGGACTAACGCTCCCTCACGCATATGTGACTTCCGGACTTAGATTACTTTTCAGAGAGGAGTTGGTCCCTAGTTGATTACCCCGACACCTACGCTTTTAAATTCTCAATCAACCTAGAGATGTTTTGTGGCGACTTCTCGAAAAGGCTTAAGTCCTAATCGCGATAACGGATCTCAACTCAGAATTGGGAAGAGTCTGCGGCATAGCGCATGGTACTTGAAGTAAAATTCGAGTATTTCGTAAAACCTCTTTTCAAATACCTGAAGTAAAATATAGGCATTTTGTGAAAATTATTTACGAATGTCTAAAGTAAAATATAGATAATTCGTACAAACATCTTTTGAATACTTGAAATAAAATCCAAGCATTCCGTAAAAACTCTTTTCAGATACCTGAAGGGAAATCAAGGAATGTCAGAAAAAAATCCTTGTTGAATATTTGAAGTGAAATCCAAATATTTCGTAAAAACATTTTTCAAATACTTGAAGTGAAATTTGAATATTTTTTAAAAACCCTTTTCGAATACCTGAAGTGAAATTTGGGTATTCTATAAAAATTCTTTTCGAATATCCTAAGTGAAATCTAGATATTTCGTAAAAGCACTCTTTTCAAATCCTTCAAGTGAAAGCTGGGTATTTAGGACAGACTTTTTTAGAAAATGTGAAGTGAAATCCAAATATTTCATAAAACCCTTCTTGGGTGCATGAGGAGAAATTCATGTATTTCGTAAAAGCACCTTCCGAATACCTCAGTATAGAAAATATTTGAAAAATCTCCAAACCTTTCAAATGTCAGTATTCTTGATTCTTGTTAGGTTTACAAAATTCTTCCATGTCTAAGTTTACATTCTCAAATCCCCATGTAAGTAGCTAATACATTTTCTATCTCTGTATTAACATTTGCATCATATTTCATTAGGGGCGTGCAAAAGAATCAAGACCCGCCCAAACCGCTCGAACCGGACCGGAACTGTCCGAAACCGGTGGTTTTTAAGGGAACCGGTCCGATTCCCGGTTTTAATTTATGGGAACCAATGGGTATTGGTCCAGTTCCCGGTTCCATGGGCGGATCTACCCACCTGCCCACTCGGACCAGACCGGTTATATCATAATAATATATTAATTTTTAATATTAAAAAATAATCAAAATTAGAAAATCTAAAACTTATGACTCCAATCACCATCTTGTCTTAATTCACTACTCTCTTACTCCATCCCATCTCTCTCACTTCAAAATTTTTCCCAACTCTCTCTTCCTCTTCAATTCACCTCCGGATCTACTTATCTCCCTTCAAGTCCTAGTGAGTCGATTCTCTTTTCTCCCCTTGAACTTGAACTCTATCTCCACGTTGTTGCCACCTCTGCATTCATTGTCACTATCATCCTCTTCATTGTTGGGCTCGTCCCATTCTACCTTCCCTCTTCCTCCTCACCCTCCTCAGGCTTCTCCCCATCATCCTCATCTTCGGGGACATGGGCAAACTCCAGATCTAAGAACAACTCATTGTCCCCGTTGTCCTCCTCATTGTCGGCCTTGAGAGAGGAGTGGGAGACGGCGGAGGCGGTGGCGAAGATGGTGGTGGTGGCCAGGATGAAAGTAACGTGAGGGTCATGACCACCATTGTGGGCTAGTACTTGAGGAGAATAAAGCTACCATGGTCGGGAGAGCCAAAATAAGCATATGTGGGGAGGGCGATAAGGGAAGGCACGGAAGTTGGACCGGTTCTATGGATCCACCCGGGAACCGGACTAAACCGGCGGTCCGGTTCCGGGTGGATCTATGGAACTAGCGGGCAATTCCCGATTCCAATTTTCGGAATCGGTTCTTAGCAAGCGGTTTCTGGTTCTAGGTTGGAAATTGCCCATCCGGACCATACACACCCCTATATTTCATTACATTGCATTACAAAATTGGATGCGAACCCATTGAGATCCATGTTCCTAACAAAAAAATTCATTGCACTATAGTCAAAATTTATGCATAATTATTGTCTTTGTATGAAGCCTTTGCGAGCTCTCCTTCAAAGAAAATTACTTATTGACACATAAATTTCAATGACTCATTTAGGCATTCATTGCATATAAAATTATTGATCAACCCCATCTCTAAACAAAATTATTAGTTAAATATGCATATAAATTTTAGGAGCATTTCTTAGTGGCAGATGAGTTTGAATAGATGATTATGAACTTAATTAATAAGATGGACTAAGCCCAAAAGAGCATGTAATTTTAGCCAAGCCCACTGAAGACCTAAGTCGCCGCAAATTGCAGAGGAGGGTGGGGGGGCGCATGGGGCTTACTCGACGGGGAAAGAGTGCAATTTCTTACTAAAATTTGGAAGAAAATTTAGAAATCATCTTTGCAATTTTAATGTGAGGATAGTTAAGAGATGATATCTTAATTTCTTGAGGTTAGAAGAGCAGATATATTCACTTGGTACAAAAAGGAAGATCCTTGCTGAATATATGTAGCTTCTTGGCCAGAAAATAATAATGGGCACATGATTAAAAACTAACGAAAAAATGAATTTAGCCATGCTCATTCACGGCTTGGGCGTGTGGAGTCAAGAGGGAAATGTACTTCAAGCCAAAGTCTGCAAGGGAGGAAAGAAACGAGAACATGGTACAGGAAAGAAAAAGATACGTGCTCTTTCCTTGCGCTCTTTCCTTGGAGGTTCAGATTTCTCGCATGTAAAAGGAGGAGCTGACATTCATTAAAGGCGAGAGGTGTGAGTTAAAGAGAAAACACGACAATACCGAGAAGGAGATGAAAAAGGAATTGGGAGGCAAAACATGTTAAAAGTTCTTAAATTTGTTAATTCATATCTTCCGTTAATTCTGCACAAAAATTATTGATGTGACTTTTTTAATATTTTCTCCCTCCTAAATGACTCGTTTTGATGCAAATAGTATTATTTTTAATACTATTTTATTCAACTTAAATTAAAAATATGCTAAATTTAAAAGATTGAAAGAAATAGGAAAAGAGGGTATGAATAGAGCCCTTGCCATTGCTGCACCCACCATCACTGGGAAGGCCTGGCGAGGGTGGGGCGGTGAAGGCGAGGGCTTGCAGCCCTGGCTGTTGGTTCTCACCCGCTTTTCTTTTTTTCTTAATTTTGTTAACATTTAGCTTATTTTTTAATTTAAATAAAATTTACATTAAAAAACTTATTTGAACTAAAATAATGTCGTTTTTGTTGGTAGATCTTAGAGTCGATTCTGATTATAATCGATTCTAGTAGATCTTTGATTAATACAATAAATAGGAAATTCTGATTCATGTATATTATTTTTCCTATTTTATTCTTTCATTCTTACATTATAAATGTACAATGTACTAGCATACATAAAATAATATAGAGAAAACATTTTCCCCAAATTTCCTTTTCTTTTTGTCACAATATCAGAGCTCTTGCTTCCTTGCCTAGCTTCCGCAACTGTCTGAATTGCCATCGTTTTTTTTTTTTTTCTAATCTATTACTACACATACCTTCCTACGAGCAAACCAGGAAAGCGATTAGGAATTCAATCTTGATACCGCGGCAAAGTATAAGAATGTTATGAATCCCTCAGTAGAGGATTCATCACCCCAAGATCAGACAATCTCATCATCTTATCAAGCCGGATCGACTAAAGAAGGGCAAGTGACCAACATCGTCTTTGCTCTCGCTCTTGCTCCAGTACAGATTCCTAGGCCAACTTACTGGCCCCCAGCCCAGTGGTACCCCGCACAGTGGGCCACTGGGCCTAGACAGCGTGGGCCCAATATCCATATGGGACCAACCCAACTAGTGAGTCGATGAGTCGAGGTCATAGATCTAAATCCATGCCAAGTCAAGGAATGGAGCCCTACCCAATTCCACACGGACCGCCTTACCTGTTCCCGTTCAACGACAACCGACCAAAACTTGGAGATCCGCTTTACACGTCGCCTACGGACGGGCGGAGTTACGCCTAATCAACCAACAACTCATTGGACCGATGAAATACCATTCTTGGGCTCGCGATCTCTGGCGAACGATCGTCACTAAGGCCAAGGAGGGCTTCATCGAAGGAACCGTGCCTTACTTGACGGACAAGTGACTAGAGAGACACTGGCGACGTTGCAATCAATTGCTACGCACTTGGATCGGGAACTGCTTGGCACCTGATGTCATCACCAGTCTTCCTCCGATAGAAGACTCGAAGAAATTCTAGGATAACATACAAGAAATGTACGAGAAATCAAATAGGGCAATACTTTTTTTGTTGACACAAGCACTAACCGAACTAAAATAAGGCAACCTTTCAATCACCGCATGTTTCAATCGGCTATCGGCCTTGTGGAACGAGATTGAAGTAGCTAAAGACAAATTGGAGGGGCTGGAAGCCACTCTCCAACAATACTATGCAATCAAGGAGAAAGAAAAAGCCACTAGATTTCTCCTTACCTTGAATGAGTCGTACGTCGTGTTTCGATCGCAAATCCTTGCGATGGATCCCCAACCGCCACTCGGACGAATCTTCCAATTGGTCGTGCAGGAGGAAAACCAATGAGTTGTCGTGACTGAGCAGGCTCGGGTCGGTGAAGGAATAGGCTTCGTGGCATTCCCATCTGGCCTCGTTTCGATGGAAACGGTCACCAAAGCCGAGGGGGGTCTCAGAGCCGCAAGACAGTCAAGGGGAAGAAGGCTTCGTGGATGTGGTGACGAAAAGTGAGAAAGACAACCCTAGTTTTCATGGATGGACGACTAGGATCACAGATTTGGATCGGATAGCCTGGATAAAAGCACTAGATCTAACGGTCGAGGGAGGCGTGTTGGATCGGACGGGCTAGATCATTTTTCTAGAGTAGATGGATGGGATTGACGCGCGCGATCGGACGATTCCAAGTTTGATGAATTACTCAGCTGAATTGGATGGTTGGCAATTTGCCATGCAACACCAATGTATAAAGGATCGTACGGCGCATGGAATGCCATGTCAACGGGGAAGGTCAATAGGCAAAATTCAAAAATTAAAAACAAATATTGTGAATATTGCAAACATCTACACCACACTATTGATACATGTTGGAAATTACATGGGAGACCCAATAATAAAAAGGAATGGGAATCTTCAGTCTATCAAGTCTATGCACAAAAGAGTGGTAGAACATCTTAGCAGACTATCACCCAAGAACAATATGAAAATATCATGCAAACTTTGAGCCAACTCAAGATTGGTGACACTAGTGTAGGATTCTCAGGTACTTTTCTCCATGAAAAGAATTCATTATCTATTGGTGCATGGATTATCGATTCAGGCGCTAGTGACCACATAGTTTGTAATGAGTATCTATTTTCTCATGTCCATCAAAACACACAATCTCCTATTACGGTGCGTCTTCCAAATGGGAACATTACGTATGTTACCAAAATAGGTACCGTACGTCTTGGTCAAAACTTTGTCCTTAAAAATGTTCTATATATTCCAGATTTTGAGTTTAATCTTCTCTCTATCTCAAAATTATGTATGGACAATTCATGTAAAGCCATATTCAATTCTGAAAATTGTGTCTTTCAAGACCTTTGGATTGGCAAAGTGATGGGCTTGGCTAATGAGACACAAGGACTTTACTTTTGGGTCAATTCTCCAATAGATTTAGAATTATTGAATAAATGCATTTATTGTAATGCAATTAATTATAATAAAAATCTCCTTTTCCATCAACGATTGGGTCACAGTGCTCGATTTCCCCATCCAAAATGCCCTATACGTCCTTCAACTAAACAAACTCGAGCATCTTCCAGTTAGTACATCTCGAGCCAAAAATCCTTTTTCATTGCTATCTAGGGTCCCTATCATACTCCTCATCGTGATGGATCTCGCTACTTTCTTACAATCGTTGATGACTATAGTCGTGCCACTTGGCTATATCTTATGCAGTCAAAGAGTCAAACATTTACTCATTTATCAAATTTCATTTCTTTAATTAGGAATCAATTTGATAAATCTGTATATCGAATTCATATAGATAATGAGCGAGAATTTTTTACTTCTAATTGCATAACGTTGTTGTCTACTCATGAGATACTTCATGAAAGTTCTTGTACTTATACTCCACACTAAAATAGAGTTGTTAAAAGAAAACATAGACATCTCTTAGAAGTAGCCCATGCACTCAAATACCAAGCCTCAGTCCCTAAAGAATTTTGGGGAGACTAAGTGGTCACAGCTACCTATCTGATTTATTGCATGCCAAGTCGAATTCTTCATGGTAAAATTCCATTTGAGATGCTTTACAAGAACAACCAGATAACAGCCATCTTAGAGTATTTAGTTGTTTATGTTATGCAATTAATACAATGAGTCCCCGTGCAACACGGTGTGTTTTTATGGGATACCCTTCTCTTCAGAAGGGTTATCATGTCATGGAGTTTTCTACAAGGCATTTCTTTACCAGCAAAGATGTCATTTTTCATGAAGACATGTTCCCTTTCAAAGAGAAATTGCCTTTATCACAAGACACTTTATCATAACACAATCGGTTTCTTCTATCTAATGAAGATTTATCATTAGCGCCTGGGTCCTCAATCCTCTATGACACTAGCACCAATGGAATTCCCAAATCCGAAGACGGAATTACCAGCTTCATCTAAGGAAGTTTCTCCACTTTCTTCAGCAATGGATACAACAAAAATGGATGCTAAATTATCCATGGCCTCTGAGCATATGGTTGAGCTACCTCATCGTTTTGGAAGACAAACTCGCCCACCTACGTGGACTAAAGAATATGGATGCATTTGGATGTGACATTTCCAAGCCACTTTAGACTCTCAAAGCCCTTTGGGCTAAAAATGAGTGTTTGGCAATTTGTTTTGTAAACACCCTTAGTTGAAAGTCAGCCTTTCTGAAGGTTGAAAGCCCAAGGCAGGATCCTCCCTGCCTTGGGCATTTTAGCAATCTCGATAAGCTGGTTGTCCCCATTAATGAATTTTGTTTGATTGCCATTATTGCCCTTATAACTTAACGAAATTCCAAGTTTAACCTTTTAGCCGAAAACCCTAGATCTGCACACGCTTTCCTCTTCCCTTCCTGACCCACCCACAAGTTATCGTATTCTTCTCTCTCAAATCCATGAGCCTGACCCACCTACAAGTTCTCGTCTTCTTCTTCTCTCTCAAATCCACAAGCACGCACCAAGAATCGTTATCAAACCGAGCTCCCCCATACAACCCGAAAGCCATCTTCTCGTTACGCTCCTGTGGAATACGCCTCTAGTTTCGTTGTGCCTCCGATTTCGCTACGCCTTTGGTGTCGCTGCTCTGTGGAATACGCCTTTAGTTTCGCTACGCCATGCCTTTGATGTCGCTGCTCTGTGGAATACGTCTCTGGTTTCATTGCACCGCGCCTTTGGTGTCGCTGCTCTGTGGAATACGTCTCTGGTTTCACTGCACCGCGCCTTTAGTGTCGCTGCTCTGTGGAATACGCCTCTGGTTTCGCTGCGCCGCGCCTTTGCTGTTGCTACTCTATGAAATATGCCTTTGGTTTCGCTATGCCTTTGATGTCGCTGCTCTTTATTGCTCCACTTGGTCATCTTCCGTCTTCATTCATCAATCGTCATCAAACCGAGCTCCTCCATACAACCCGAAAGCCTCTTCTCATTACGCTCATGTGGAATACACCTTTGGTTTCGTTGCGCCTTTGATGTCACTACTCTTTATTGCTTGGCTAATTGGTCACCGCTTGGTCATCTTTCGTCTTCACTCATCAGTTCCAGTGCTCGCCTCTCTCTTGGTCTTCATTGAATCAAGTCACTCGGCTTTCTCGTGTTTGCCTCCCTCTTCACTAAGAATGTAGTTGTTCGTCATCCAAGTTCTTTTGATTCGATTCCTTCTTATTATACTTTTTCTAGTTGTGGATAACTTTTTTTTTGGTAAAGTTTGACTGTCGGATTCTACAAATAAATGAGAGGGCTACAAAGAAATAAATCACATGAAACCCTACAAAATCGTTGCAAATTGATTGTGGTCCTAATTTCCATTAAGCCACCCAAGAAAAAAAAATGACTTGGAATATTTAAAAACCATCAAATCCCAACACGTGAACCCCACCCCCCCGGGGCATTCCCTTGGCATTCTCCTCGTTAATTGGGCCGTCCTGATCAAATTCTCTTTCATTTATTCAGCTGGTCTGTTTATTTTCAGGTGTGAACGGGTGCTCCGGGGGGCGCTATAGAGAGCCGTGGGCCATGATGTGTCGGCGATTGCAAACCGCTGGAGACAATTTCAAAGTCAAAGCCTTACCGCCGGCCCGAGCGCAAACGAACGAACGAGTGATGAAAAAAGGAA
Source organism: Eucalyptus victrix (assembly GCA_016097545.1). Classification (NCBI taxonomy): domain Eukaryota; kingdom Viridiplantae; phylum Streptophyta; class Magnoliopsida; order Myrtales; family Myrtaceae; genus Eucalyptus; species Eucalyptus victrix. The sequence goes on from CM027841.1 coordinate 26,687,960, forward strand.
AAGATCCGCCGTCTCGCTCTTTCTTTCTTTCTCATTCTTTCCGGGCCAAACAACGGCCCTGTGAACCCCCACCATAACTGATAAAATATTCAGTGATTTCAAAGCGCCACGTCAATTGCGTGCCGTGCTTTTTTATTTATATCCAATAATAGAGTGACACGTGTTGATGAGGTGGAATAAAAAATAAAAATCCTTTTTTTTTTTTCAACTTCCTGCACCACCCGCTCTTCTCCTCTCCTCTGCAAATCGTTTCTCGGCCATGGACGACACGGCCTCCTCGGCTTCCGGCCACCGCCGGCCCAGCCACTTTGAGAATCCGGTGCGGCTGTCTTCACCGCACAAGCCGGAGGGGACTTGGAACAGTTCATTGAGTCTCTCTCTCTGATGTCTCCTTCCATTGTCCTCCCTTCAAGTTCCCTTCCGTGAAGCCCAGCCATGACAGATCTGGAGCCATGGCAAGATCTAGATCTGGAACCGCGGAGCCATGGTCGCGTTCTCGACAGAACTTGAAGCCATGGCCGCACAACAGACCTTGGAGCCAGATCTGTCGCGGTTATGGCTTCACAGATCTGGCGAGGGCCGGCCTCGTCAAGACTTGTTCCATCATTTTTGAAGGCTCAGCCATGATGGCTCGACCGAGATCTGGAGAAGGTTTAGCGCTCAGCTTTTCTGAAGCTCAGTGATGACTGGAGGAGGGAGTCGCCGTGATCTAAAGGTTGGCCACAGGTCTGTTGCGGCCATGGCTTCGCGGTTCCAGATCTGGATGTGGCCAAGCGACACCGGAAGGGGCGGAGATGGCGGCCGGACGGGTGTCCTCTGTCAGGGAGGAAGATGAAGAGAGAAAAAAAGAGTTTTTTTTATCCCACCTCATCCAACACGTGTCGATCTATTATTGGATGTAAAATATAAACGCGATCTACGTCAGCAATTGACGTGGCGTTTTGGAACCACGGAATATTTTCTGATCCGACGACAAATCGTCAGCGACGGTTACGTTTCTCATTTCACTATGACTTCCTCCTCCTCCTTCTTCTTCTTCGAAACATAGTAGGACGCCGGCAGTACCGCGCGCGCGACCACCCATGGAGCTCAAGCCCGGCCTGTCCGCTCTCGTCACCGGCGGAGCTTCCGGCATCGGTAAAAACCTCTCTTCTCCCCCACTCGTCTCGCCGCCGCCGCCGCCGCCGCCGGCGATTCACGGCGATCGGTCTCGTCCGACTATCGACTCCGAGCTTTCGTCTTCCTTCCGTGTCCGTTGGATTCTGATGTTGCTGCCGATGTCGTCGTCATGATCGACGTGTTTTGACCTCGTCGCGAGCTTACGTGTTGAGTAGTGATGACTGGATTTTGGCTTTGGATGGTGTTCTTCAGGTAAGGCTCTGGCGATAGCGCTCGCGGAGAAGGGGATATTCGTGACGGTGGTCGACTTCTCGGAAGACAGGGGAAAGGAGGTGGCCTCCCTCGTCGAGAAAGCGAATTCCAAGTTCCACTCCAGCTTGGGATTTCCCTCCTCCATCTTCGTGAAATGCGACGTCTCCAACTCGAGTGAGTTTTGCCTCGTTGTCTCGAGCTTTTCGGGTTTCTCGGGTTTACGGAGATTGTGGTGATGGATGTTGTCTTGTTTGGTGAGCAGGGGATGTCGTCAACGCCTTCAAGAAGCATGTCGCGACCTACGGCGGACTGGACATTTGTATCAATTGCGCCGGCATCGCTACCCCGGTGCCTTTCCACAAGGATCAGACCAACGGGACTCGATCCTGGCGGCACGCGCTGAACGTGAATTTGGTCGCCATCATTGACTGCACTCGCCTCGCGGTAAGACCGCAATTTTTCCGACCACTTCGCTTGGTGATGCTGCAGCGACCAAGTCGAGCTTTTTGAGCATTTGCCTGAGATTGTCATCTTGTTTTCTCTCTTCCTTTCCTCTTTCGGTTGGAGGGAGCAATGACACTTCTGAGTGCTAGTGGATATTGCTTTACTGTAAGGAAAGTAGCACAAAATGATCTGCACTTCTTAACAGGTTAAGGCCATGGAATCTGCTGGGAGACCCGGTGTAATAATAAACATGGGATCTGCTGCAGGTCTTTATCCTACGTACGCTGATCCTATCTATTCTGCCTCAAAAGGTTAGTTCTCAGTTAATGCCTCCTTTGCAATTTTTCAATTCTGTTTCCCCAGATATATATATAGAGAGGGACGGAATTCCTGCACCAGTGTCCCTCTGGTGATACCACCTTTTAATGATTAAGAGACTTTATAACGTTGCAGGTGGCATCGTCTTGTTTACCAGATCCCTTGCACCCTTCAAGCGCCGAGGAATTCGCATCAATGTACTTTGCCCCGAGGTGCTGTATTAAACTAGAAGGTTTTGTGATGCAATGTACTAGTGTAATCAAAACTCAGGAAGATTGTTTCTTTTGATTGCTCATCTTGTGCTGTTTGAAAGTCATCAGCAATTGACGTAGGCACTTTTAATGACATGATTATTCATCTTCCTTTTTGTTTTTTCCCCTGAAGTGCTTAATATTGAGGATTCATTTTTCTGCTCTCAATTCCAGATTTGTTACAGGGGGAACTATTGCCTTCATGAATTTGAATCTTGTTCGGATTTATCAGAATTTTCTCCTTTATTAATTTTAATTTCAAGCAGGGGTATTATCATGACCAGAAACTTCTATGGACCTTATGGTATATGACTCTTCTTCCGATGTTCGATAGTGTCATTATCTACAGCTGATCTCTCCAAATACTCGTTCTAGATTGGGGAAGACCAATAATTTGCAAGTTGATCTTCACTGCAGAAGAAACTCTGTTGTCCTGTTATGTTTTTGTATGTTGAATAACACCTTATGAAATAAATTCATCATGGTGATTGGGAAGCATTATTCTACCATGAATACCTAACATAGTTTCTGTGTCTGAGTGTTGGATATGTCTGATTCCTTACACCCTGTTTTTGGAGCAGAAAGCTGAAAAAATATGTAACTGTGTTTCTTTTTAACTAGTTGTAGCACTGTTGGAGTGCCTGAAAAGAATTATAAGCTGGAGCTGATTTATGGAGGGAACTTCAAGATAACATTGCTAGTATATGGAATTGTGCTTGGTCTTTTGAGGGAATAAACTATGTTAGCAGTTGTACTTGATCCCTTTAGGGTGTAAAATAATATACTAATCTCAGCTAGTCTTTCTTTCTTTACCGATTCTTGCTTTTCATTTCCTTCAGGCTGGTCATTTGGTCTACTGGGAGATGCTTTGGTGACTGTTTGGTGCATTATCTTTAGTAAAATTCATTACTCCTAATGCTGTAGATCAATGGGAAGCTTAATCATTACTGAAAAATGTTGAGAATTGCATGTGCATCAAGCTATCTTCTCCTGTGACCTGGCCCTTTGTTTGATCGTTGGTTTAGCTTATTGTAGTCCAGTTTTATCTGACATGATTTACTTTGCTCCAGAAAATGTATTGTGGTGCTTATGATGCTTAATAGATTCACTACTTATGCAGTTTGTCCGAACAGAAATGACCTTAAAGATGGATTCTGACTTCATAGACTTGATGGGGGGCTTTTTACCTATGGAAATGGTGGTGAAAGGTACATCCATATACAGTCTTCTCCACGTGCTTTACATCTTATCAGACTTATAAATCAAAATGAATGAAAATAAAATGGTTTTTGTATGATTGACACAAATTCACTCTCTTACTGCAATCAAATTTTCTGAGCATGAGTTGTTTGCTCTGGACTTTGGAACATTTAAAGTTTCTGTATTAGGATTTAGTTATACTATAGAGATGTATACTGGTACAACTACAAAATTTGTAGAAAAATTTAAAGAACTGCCATACATGATTAGTGAGGGACTCATTGGATCCTGCTCCAAAAATGTGCTATCATATGTAGAAGGGATCGCTTCTGATGGCTAGTCCACTTACACTTTCCAGGAGCTTTTGAACTTATTACTGATGAAAGCAAAGGTGGTTCATGTCTATGGATTTCAAAGCGCAATGGCATGCAATATTGGCCCAGTGCAGCAGAAGAGGCAAAATACCGAGTGAAATCCTCAAGTTCCACAAGAAGATTATTGTACAAAGGACCAGTGAATTTGCAACTTCCTAAGAATTTTGAGAAAATGTGAGTGAAGATAATTTGGGGCTACTGTATGTGTGTACATAATTGAACTGTTAAACCAGAGTAGTGTTTAGCTTCTTATAGCGTAAACCTGGACTGCTTAGGTATTCTGTAGGTACTCCATCGGCTACAGTACGTCATTGCTCTTGTATAAGTGGAATGACAAATTGCCATGATGAGTTTAGGATTGATGGTCTTCCATCTGTATGAGACTTCTAAAAAAACTTCTTTCACAGTTTGACCATGTTATGTCATTTTATATCATAACAGCTTTTCTTTTCCTGGTTCAATTACCTGGGTAATGGGTACAGCTTGAACCATATCTTTGCTAAGAATGATTTCATTCCCATCCTCTATTTATCTTGTTTTACTTTAAACATGCACAAAAGAGGAAGTCAGCTTTTGCAGAGTAAATCTGTGTATTTCAATGTGGACGTGAACAGTGGACTAAAGTAATTGTAAGCAATGACTTACTACACTTTAATGGGCTTGACATTTATATCACTGCAATAGCCATATCAATGCAATTATTAATTGGTTAAAAAATGAGTCTGCTTTAGAATCATCCATTGATGGTTTTCCGCTTCTATATGTTTGGATTAATAGGTGTCGGAGCACCCTCCGTAAGCTGTTACAATGGTTATGTTGATCCTTGAGTTCCAATTTTATTTAGTGGATTTTAGATTTTAAGTTAATAACATGTTTTATTATCTGGTATTCTTATTGAATCCTGAATGGAATTTTTTTCTTAAGCTTCTCTTCCTGAGGAACAAAGTACTTACAACTTAGAAATTTTGTTTGGGAATATAAGCATTTTATCAATTGGAAGATCTATTGATGTATTTTAAATTTTTGTATTCAGCGTGGTTCAGACCTTGAGTCACAATTTCCGTGATGCTACCCGGATTATTCGAACGGCTTTGAGGTTGCCAATTGAACCACAGCATGTCCTTGTGAAAATAGTATATGCTGGAGTAAATGCAAGTGATGTAAGTTCAAGGCTTCTTTTAAGAATATTAGCTTTTTCTCATCCTTTATGATTGGTATTCTTTTAATTTCAGGTAAATCTTTCTCATCCTCTTCTCATATGCATAGCTCTGTGTCAGCTGATCCATTTGTAAAACTATGCTTAAAACTTCAACTCAAAATTTAGCTTTTCTATTTGTTACTGTAGCAAACATCAAAAAGCAAATTGGATCTTTGTAATGTGGCTTGTATACAATTGATAGGACTATCCCTTAATACAAGCCAACTAAGTTATCCTTTAACCAGCCTATGAGTTGATAGATGACTGATAACTCAGCACCAAAGTTAGTGTTCCAATTTCTTGAGATGCTTGCTGGTATAACTGGGTATAACTGGTTTTTTCTTTTACTAAGAATCTTTTTTTCCCTTCAACTTCAGAAGTTTGTTACGGATTTGAAGGTTTTCACTCAGGATTCAGCTTGCATGTCAAAATCTATACAGAATCCATGTGTATTTCTGATGCTAGCGCGTTTCTTGTGCAGTATTTAATAGAGAGAATTTATTAAAACTCCAGAGATAATCATTTGACAGGCCCCAGACTGTTAGATCTGTGTGACTGTTAGGTATTAGGAGCGATTGTGAATACTTGATATAGAGTCAGCATTCTAGCTTTTTTAATAAAAAAAAAATGCTTTAAACAGGTGAATTTCAGCTCGGGACGTTATTTCCAAGGTGGAAAGGGAGATGTTGGGTCGCGTCTTCCTTTTGATGCTGGCTTTGAGGTCTGGGAAAAATCTATTTCTGTTGTCACATTTTGCAATATCCAATAATGCTGATTTTCTTGGCATAGTTTTGTGGTTCCTCTAGCAGCACCATATATTTGTTATACTCATAATGGTATCTTCATTATTGACATGGCAGGCTGTGGGGATAATCGCTGCAGTTGGTGATTCTGTCAAGGATTTGAAAGTTGGCATGCCTGCTGCACTGATGACTTTTGGAAGCTATGCAGAATTTACAATGGTAAAATTATATTCCATAGGGATATTTTAATGTCAATGGCTGGTTTTGACTGTGGTTAATATCTTTCATAGCCTCTCAGTACTGCAAATTCATGACATGGAGATCCCTGTTTTATTGTAATAAATATCATTTCTTTCTCAGGTTCCGGCAAAACACATCCTTTCAGTGGCCAGGCCAGATCCAGAAGTAGTTGCCATGCTTACTTCGGGGCTTACAGCATCTATTGCACTAGAAAAGGTCGGACTTTTATGCAATATAGCAGACTATGCTTTTTATTTCCTTTTGCAATTTTATTTGCTGGAGTTGTTGCTTTTGGTCATTTTTCCAGTCTAAGTACATCAAGATAATTACCTTCAGACATCTGATCATGTCTCATATGCCATATTAAAATTTGTTTGCTCCTGTTGAAAATTTAGGCTGGACAAATGGAATCTGGCAAAGTAGTTCTTGTTACAGCTGCTGCAGGAGGGACTGGGCAATTTGCTGTCCAGGTCTGTTTCTCATTCAGATTGATGCTATTAAATTAGTATTATTAGATCTATGACAATGTGATTTTGCAACTATAGCAGGATTGCAGAGGTCAGTATTGAGGGAATGAGATATGACGATCTCTATCTGTAGTGTTTTTACATAATTTCAATTGATCGATGTCCAACAATTAGTCTATTGATAAGGTAACTTGCTAAAATGAAAGGTGCTGAAGAAGACGCCATGAATTAGGGAGTCATTAAGTAAGGATAGTTGGAAATAAAAATTTTGAAGAACACCCTGCAGTCACATCTAACTCTTAGAGGTCTGCTTAACTGGCTTTCTATCTACATGCTTGCCAGGCTTGCTTGTCTACTTGAATGTTACTCCTAATCTTTTCTTTAATAGGTGTATGATCTTGTCATGATCAGGTAATGTGATGTGTCTAATCATAATACGGTATCTATAGGGGTTTGCTTATTTACCCTTCTGTCCCAAGTAGTCAAGAACAATAAAAATTATACCCTCCTGCAAATTTAGGTGATTGTTATCCAGACTTCTGGCTATCTAGTTGTCTAATTTTCCATTGTTGATTTTTCCAGTTGTAGACTTAGAAGATTTAAAAAGTTACCTTAAGTTGCTTTTGCATATTTGCATGTGGCCTTGTGTCCTTGCATTCATGATTCCACGTGTTTGCTAAAAGGGAAGAATTACACTGCAGCTTGCTGATATTATTGTTTCTAATATGTTAGCATTTTCTTCCAGAAGAGAAGAAATCTCTTCTTTCTTAAACACAACATTGCATGTGCTTAACTATGTTCCTGAACTGCTCACATAATTTTACACTTCTAAGAGTCACTTTGTCTATTGTGACAATTTCAGCTTGCAAAAGTTGCTGGAAATACAGTAGTAGCAACCTGTGGAGGGAGGGAGAAGGCCATGCTTTTGAAAGATTTGGGAGTTGATCGTGTGATAGATTATAAAGCTGAACACATAAAAACTGTATGTCTCCTAAAAAACTGTCTCATCTGTTCAACTCTCCTTTTTGCACACAATGTGGGGGTTGAGAAATCAAAGACCCTGATTCATTCAAGTAGTGCAGCAAATTATTTCTAGATAAGTTCACTGTCACACACGTCTCAGTAGATACTTAAATTGATTAGGTAAAAGTAAATGAGCATATTCATCCACATATGCACAGATACTATCATATCTACTCTTGCAAAATTAACGTGTACATGAAACCCTGGAAATTCTCTTTACCTTCAATGTTCATTTTATTTTTGAAATGTAGTGCTACTCCATGATCCTCCATGCGAATCCTTTTTGATATGGATCTACTTGGCTGGATTTGTAATCAATTCCTATCACCTATTCAATGTCTAAAGAATAACTTTAGCCTTTTGTCAAAAAGTTGTCTTTGCCCCTCCATTGGGCTCTGGCGTCTGAATGCCACTGACATTATCTGCATTTTCATGTTACAATTTTCCTATCCTTAAAAGAGGTGCAGAAGATAAAAAGGTGATGGTGTTATAGAACCTTGTTTTTTCTCATATGGGAATCTCTGAAGTGAACAACAGTGTGCCTTAGTAACTGGTCTACTCTTTGACATTTTTGTATTTTCATACCATGTCTCAGATAGCTAGCTGCAGCCTTCCCTTGTTCATTAACTTTATGCAGTTTAATTACTATTTTCTATATTGTAACAATTCTTGTAGGATTATGTTTGGAGTCTAGACTGGTTTCTGCATTTTTCTCTCCTCTTGGGTTTAGATTTTTTGTGAACTTTCATTTAAAATGAACTCATTTATCATGATTTACAAGATAATGCATGATACTCAAATAAAAGTTTATGTAATGAGCTTTTTCTCTATCTTTTCCAAATTTACAGGTTTTGAAGAAGGAATTTCCAAAAGGTGTTGACATAGTTTATGAGTCTGTTGGTGGGGAAATGTTTGATCTTTGCTTGAATGCTTTGGCCATATTTGGACGATTGATTGTAATTGGCATGATTTCTCAGGTATTGCATCCTTATGTTGTTGACATCCATCTGGACCCGATCTTTTATCATGAGTTTCCAGCAGTTCCAATGTTAAACTTAGTTATCTCGATTAGGCTGTGCGGGAGCTTTTCCATTCTTGCTCTCACTTTCAGTGAGATACAATGAAAGGAAAGTTAGGTTTCTGAAGTTTTTGTATGAGTCTTGTGGTCGTAATGCATGGTAGAAGTTCTACTGCAATCACATTTCTGTGCTGCAGTGGGTCGCAAGACAGACATGAAGATGTTTTGCTTTGTGTAATGGGGAATATTGGTTAGAGATGCTAGGGAAATAAAGAAGACTGTGCAAGGAGTCTTTGTAGCAAGTGCTACATGTTTTCTATCAACATGCATGTATGGTTTTTCTCCAGTGTCTCCTGTAGTTGCGGTCTGTTCCCTCAGTATGCATACTGTTCTAACATTCTTCTTGCTTGAGTATGAACTATTGAAAGTTGTACATAATTTTTAACCAGTACAAAATTACTACTTTGATTGTAGTATCAAGGAGAGCATGGATGGACACCAAATAAGTACCCTGGACTTTGCGAGAAACTTCTGTCTAAAAGCCAAACTGTGGTATGTTTGATAACACTACTGCGTAAAGGACAGTGATTGTACTCTACTGCAATAATTTTGCTCTTGGTGATGCGCCAACTATATATCAGGAATAAGCATGGACTGTGAATTTTATAGTTGTTTATGCCTTTCTCCCCTTGAAGTGTATGATATGTTATTGACAATGTTGGCAGGCTGGTTTTTTCCTGGTACAATATAGTCACTTCTGGCAAGAACATATAGATAGACTTTTTCAACTCTATTCCAGAGGACAACTCAAGGTACTGCTCTTCTTCTTTTTTTAACTGTTCTTTTACTGGTGAGACCTGACTCTTCCATCATAGATCATGCTAAACTTACATTTCATTAATTGTAGATATCTGTGCCTTTTGCACAATGCAATGCCCTTACTTTCCTGTTATCTTATTCCTTCAGCCTTATTTTTAGTTTTATTTTTTTGGTCAATAATTATCTGTGCCTAAGTCGCTATCGCTGCCGAATTTCAAAGTTCGCCAAGACTTGATCTTCTGACTGAATGCAGGTGGCCATTGACCCAAAAAGATTTGTGGGTCTTAATGCTGTGGCAGATGCTGTTGAGCATCTTCATTCTGGTAAAAGTATTGGGAAGGTATGTTCATTGTCCACGAACTTTATGGATATTTTGGGCACTTCATTTGCAAATTTCATTACGTTGTTTTTTTTTTCCTGATGCACAATAAATTTTGTGAATATGAACAAAATCTTATTCCAGGTGGTGGTTTGCATGGATCCAACTTTCACTGATCAAGTAGCAAGACTTTGAAGTCTGATCAAGGCTGTTCGATTGTTTTGTTAATAACTGTCAAAGTGAATTACAGAGGGATCTGTTTGAAATAATGACTCAGAGTGCATATCCTTCCAAGCGATTATTAGGGAACTACAGTAAGAGACCTTCTCGAGAAAATGAATGTTAATCTTCAGCAGAAAAAACCAAAAGGCTACAAAGGAATTGAAGTGATAAATATGAATTGCCCATGGCTTTTTGCCAGGCGACAAAAGCTGGTAAGACCCCTTTAGATATTCTGACAACCCTTTTGTGGTCGTTCTCATAAACAGAACCGTCGCATAAATGATTACAATGTAAGGAAACATCATTTTTTATGTAAACAGATCAGTTGAAGTGTCCCATTTAACACCCTGTTTTTTGTTCAGCTGGGCGTTAATAACGTGGTAGATCACTGTTTGATTCTTTTTCCTACATAATGCTTTTGGTGTTCAAAAAGCAAGTGATGTTAATAACCCCCACCGCCTGATTAACCGCAAAATAACTTAGAATGTTTCAGACACAATGAAAGATGTGTCTTGTACAACTTTGATGGTGCAAAACACAAGCATGTTGCTGTTAATTTTAGATATAATACTACTGATACATACTGCTCCCATGACAATCAATGCCCAAGCGCATACCAGGAACGCATTGCACTCCTGTTCACTTTCTACCTGTTAAAACATCAAAGTAATTACATTCCTGTGACTGGAAGAGCGCATTGTACGTGAATTGAGGATGGGAGGCATTCGCAATTACACACAGGATGCTATTGATCAAGTCATTACCTCATTGAAGCCAAGGGGGATGATGAACTCTGCAGTTTTGTTCACTTTTGGATGAACAGAATGTTCCACAACTTTCATCTATGGCGATGTTTTAGCATATTATCTTGTGCAGATATATCTATTTTATATTTAATTATATGCTGACGCTAGATTTAAGCTTTTTATGCCTAGTTAAACAAGACCAGTATACTAACTACTTAGGTTATATTCTATCTATTGTTTGGTTGATTGCAATAATAAAGTCAAATATATTCACATAATACTTTTTTTTAGTATAAACAATACATCAATGTAAATGAATCTAAAAACTCACAAACACAAATAGTAAAAATATCTTGCAAACTATTACCTAATATACTTTTGCTTGCTTATTTTATTTTATTTTCCTCTTTTTTTAATTATTTTATTTTTTATATCTTTTTTACCCTTCCATCTTTCTCTAATAAAATTTTATTAAATAGCAAATTATACTAATATATCTAAAATACAAAAATATCTCAAATGTGTAATAAATATAAATAGATATACATATATTTATATTCATATATTGAATTTATATTATAAGATAGAATTAAAGTCAAATATATAAATAATACTAAGATAAAATTAAAAAACTAAATTTCATTTTTTTTATATTTTGAATTTCTTATATTATAGTTCAAATATTATTTATATTGAAGTATAATTTCAATTTTATTAATTTAACAAGTTTATTATTCGAAAAATAACTTTCCTATTATATTTATTAAAAATCTATCAATCTTTATCCCACCTCTTTACGGAATAATTTTATTCGACCTATATCTTTTTTATCATGTGTTGAGTAGGCACAAAACACTGGATAAGATAAATTTTATCCTATCCTGAATTTTAACCTAACCACTAAACACAGTCTTAGGATATATAGGAATTGCTCTTGGTAATCTCATTCCAGTAGATATGTCTGCTCTGCTGATGGTAAAACTTGTAATTGAAAGTGATCTATAGAAAATTAGATGCACACTTGCTGTAGTGAAAATTGTTTAGCATCAATCTGTCACTCTCTATAGCATGCTTCATAAATCGTCACATTCTTTATATTTCTTTTAACTTGCTCGAATCCGTTTGGCGCTTCTTGTTAGGTATTTGACATCTGCTTCCCTTTTCTCCTTCTCCTTTCCACGGTCTTCGGCTTCCTCCTTCTCCTTTCCACGGTCTTCTGCTTCCTCCTCGTCCTCTCCTTCAGCGACTTCCGCTTCCTTCTCCTCTGATTCATAGGCTCTGACGATGTGTACCTGCCAAAAGGCACGCACTAATTTGTAGGAAAGCCAGCATAAAAGCTGAGGTGCTAATCTTAAGTACTTCAAGATGGATGGTCAAAATGCCCTGCCAACGGTGAGCTGAGTGGTCACTATCTATGATTCATCCGTGCATGCCCGGGGGGTTCAGAAGACTTACCTTAAACGCCAATGGCTGGATCAGTTGAAACACCAGAGCATCTCCGTCAACAAGATCATGAGCAATGGAGAAACCTCTCCACCCGCCACTAAGGCCATTCTTGTCAATGAGATACTTCGTCTCGAACTCTTCTCCATCCTCATCCACGAGGGTCACGGTGTCATCCCGGTGAGGGAGATGCTTGTGGCAGAAGTTATATGGAAGGCTCTTGAAAACAGGGGAGACAAATCATCCATTAGAAGCACTGATAAATAGCTCTATCAGGTTCTTGTAGAGACTATTAGCCAGTTTTTATGCAAAGTCAGCTGCACGGAAGCCTATCCGAAATTTCAAAGCTTGTACCCTTTTTCTAATTACAAGTCATTATCGCAATTTACTACACATCAAAGTTAAGGGAGTCTCTCGCTACTACAAACTTGAAGCAGCTTATCAAGACTGCATTCACTACAAAAAAGTAGCTGAGGAACAGAAATAGATCAATTACAACAAATCTCATGCTGCATCAAAGTGGTTAGAGTTAGTGCTTATTGAACGCTTCCACTCTTATATTCATACCCAAGAATCATTCAAAATCTTCTTTCCTTCAGACAAATCACAGATAACTATATCAGGAAAAAGCCACCAAAAGCCACCACTACGAGACATTCACCCCAAAATTTTTTGGTAATGCAAAAACTCTCACATTTGTACCCATGTGACATTTATTCCAAACTTTTTTTGTAATGCTAAAAATCTTAAAATACCTAGTTCCACTACTTGACCAAGCATCAATTATGCGATTTTCTTCTTTTCTTAGATTAATTCTAAACAAGCGGATGGATAATTCAGAATTTACTTGGACATATATCCGTATTAACTCGCCAGATCATTTTGTTTCTCATCCTTCACTCTTTCCAAGTCAAAGCAACGGTCTAACGCATACTACACATGCTGCGGGATTTACAAATTGGGGCACGAGCATAGTCAATACTACACGACAATTTCCTCAATATCACATTCGAAGGAGAGTGCAAAAAGAGAAAGGGTCAATTTGCTTACTAGCCAAAAGCCTCCTGTGACATGGGACTGAAGCATGGGCTTGATAAAGCTTGGAAACTCTGCATCTAAGCTGGATTGAAGTTGCTCTGCTCTCTCAATGGCATATGTCCTTATCGCATCAGAAGCATATACCCTGTTCAACAGGTCTCTTCGAGAGTAGCTCCTACACGAAAATCAGAAACTTCAGATACTTCACTCAGGAATAAACAATCGAATACTGGAAGAAAACCAGTGAGCTCTTGTCACTAACCTCCTCACTCTTTCCGAAGGGTTGATTTCAATTACCTGCAAAGGGGACCATCTGTAAGAGGACCATACAACAACTTTCATGGACGCTTCATCATACAAACAGATTAGAATACCGTGTTCATGTCTATACTACTTCAGTTATCACAGTCCCTCAATCAAAGTTTAGCCTTTCGACCCTTTCAAATTAATAACGTTTCTTCCAATAATTAAGCATTATTCGATATATGGAACCAGCAGGACCGCCACTCTTGCTGCAAAAAATTTCAACCAGTCTCTACCACAGTGGCGTTTGAATACCCGGATTTAACAGATGACTTTCTAAATCACTGACAAACCATCTCTAGAATTCTGTGAACAATTGGCGCGCTCATCACATTCATCACAGGAGCTCAAAATTTGACACCTCTGTAAGCTACATAGCAGTAGTTGACCTATATACTTTCCAAAATGTCGCAAAAGCTACTGTCGGAAACTTCCAACCTTAAGCTGAAATCTTCACATTGAACATATCAGTTGAAAACGCATATCACAGTGCGCATCAAAAGAGGCCCTTTTCGTGGGATAGCTTAACTCCTGCAACTTAAGCTGAAGATTACATACAAGCGCCGCGAGAGAGAGAGAGAGAGAGAGAGAGAGAGAGAGAGAGAGTTCTTACTTCCTTGTAGTTAGGAGCAGGCTTGTTGGCCGTGCGGCTGGAGCGCCTCACGGGCTCGGAGTAGGTCTCCGGCTGCCTTCGAGGAGTCCGCATCTTGCCCTGCTTCACCTGCTCACGCAAGCAAAAGAGAAGCACCCAGAAGCCCACATGAAGCTACAGATGCAAAACACCTGCTGAAGCAATGCCAAAACACACAAGCACAGACGAACAGAGAGAGAGAGAGAGAGTACTGGGGTGGACTTGGGGGAAGCGGCGGTGAGGGCGGCGGCGAGCTTGTTGAGGCGGAGCTCCTCCATCCTCTTCTTGTTCTCTTCCATCCTCTGGCGACGGCACTCCTCGTAGTCCCTCTTCGACCCGACCACTTTCCCCATTCTTCCCCTTAGGAAACCTCACACTTCAAAACCTCCTCTCGTCTAGGGAAACCAATGGAATTGGAGAGCTTGTCTGAGAAGAAGGAGAAGAAGAAGGAGAAGGGGAGAGAGAGAGAGAGAGAGAGAGAGAGAGTAGAAATGGCGTTTGGGCGCCCGAACGACAGAGCTGGTGAGGTGTTACTTTTGAACCTTTTTGAGTTCAAATTGGTCGCTGTCGTTTTTCACTTTCTTTAATGCCTTTCTTGCCATCGAATGATGGGGATAAAAGATGTCATGGGGACAAATCTTAAACAAAGATGTCACCCCACAAAATAGGTTAACGACCGATTTCCTTATAGAAATTAGCACTGCTTACACACATGGGTTTCCCGCTTAAAATTCGATTCTATCTTTGAAATTGTGTTAGGAGAAAGTTGTAGTAGAATTTCTCGATAAACCACTATATTAAGTCCAACCATTGAAGGCGACTAAATACTTTTTTCTCACTTAAGTTCAACCAAATATAACTAAGGTCCTATTTGATTTAGCATCTACAATGGGTTTTGAAACTCTAAAGTTCTTTAGCCAAATATAAACACGTTTGGTTTGTGTTATTACGCAACTTTAGAAAAATACAATTGTATCTCTAAATGGTTTTTAGGGCCTTTAGCCCAAAGTAAATTTGGAGGTTTTTTGGAAAATTACATTCTTGAGATGCAAGTCTTGACCCTTAGTTACTATTCATCTTCTTCGAACTATCGAACAAAAAAGTAGATTAGAGACCAATGATCGTTGGCTAAGGGGCCATGCATGTTGGCAACCGCCACCTAGGGGTCACTCGACCCCAACAATTGCCATTGGACCTCAAGCGAGCACCTTAGGCAAGATCTAGGTCGTGCAATCCTCAAGCAAGTCACGCAACCTGTGCAAACCTAGGTAATTGTCGCAACCTCGTCACGCAACCTCACAACCTCAAGTGGTGATGCCTAGGTCGTGTGAACCTAGGTGATAACGATCGTCGCCTAAGTCACACAACCTTGAAGTGGCAATCTTAGGCGAGACCTTTGATGGTCATGTGAACCTAAAAAAAAGGCTGATAATGCCTAGTAAAAGTCTTTTATAGGTGTATCTTTTACTAAATGGCATTTAAGTCAAAGTTAGCTACCAATACACTTTAAAATTATTCACTAAATGCTATTTGCATTTTTTCAAAAATATTCCCTCAAAGCTTAACCAAATGAGACCTAAATATTATTTTTTGTCACCCTAGGGTAAGCAAGAAAGAGATGAGAAAAAAAATTTAAGTTTGTCATCTCAAGTAACACTTACTTGAGCACACTATGATTCCAAAGGCAACAAAGTAGTCCATTGCCTTGGGATACGTTAAAGGTGACAATTTTAAAATTTGTATCATCAGGTCTAACTTGAGGTGACAAAACCATGATTTATGCTGAAGTTTGACCTAAGGTGATGAAACTCTGTTTGGTCTCCTTTGGGAAACCTACAGCGATAAAAGTAAATTTGGTTGTTTTCGGTTGGTTTTCTTGTCGTGATTCTTCATTCATTATTTAATTTCCTAAATAATGCCAATAATGCTGCAACTTTTGTACGATGTGAATTTTGACGTGGTAAGTTTTCAATCAATCATTTAAGTATCGTAACTTTTGAAAATTGATCATTCAACTAATATCAACCACTTTTGTTTTTGGAAAATTGCATGTGACATTATTTTAAAATAAATAATTCAACATGTCTTGTCTAAGATGTCAACATTCAAGATATTGATCAAATGAAGTTATTTGGCAATAGGAATATGCTCAAAATTAAAGAATTGGGTTGAATTTACTCCTTATACCAAACCATAAAACCTTAAATCTTCCTTAAATGGGGCTTTTACAAAACCTTTTTCTTGCTATCATCCCTTCGCACCAGCCACGTCGCATGATTTAACATTAAATTAATGCCATATAAGATTTACAGGTAATGAAACCTTTTTAAAAAGTCACAACATTTAATTGATCACTTAGAAAGTCCGGACACCAAAATGCGAAAGTTATAACACTATTTGTGTCATTTTGCCATTGGACTCCATGATGTTCAAGTTTAATTTCAGACCTCCAAAACAATTAAACAATCAAGTTTGGGCTAACCTTCGTCTGGTTTTTTATTTCTTTCCTAAGAAATATGAATTACTTGTATTCCATGATCATAGGCATCAGGATACTTTTGTAGTCTCTATGATGCTATCCGTACAAAACAACTTTTTTTGTTAATATCTCAAATTAATTTTTTTAACTATCAAAAACTCAAAATTGGTACATTAGTAACAATTTTATCCTCTATTAATTTTCATTAAATTGAGCTAATACTACGGAAAATTACAAATATATTAATTTAAATTTTTTTATTGTGTTAATCTTTTTTTTTTATGTACTTTTAATCATGTCAATCACCCGTTTGCAATCTTTGGTGGTACTAGAGGACAACCATGTTTTTGAGATGAAGTGATGCAGCAGCACGAGCAGTAACTTCATTGTACGTTGCTGTTTAAATTGTCAATCATTACCCTAAACCGTAAAATCCTGAACACTAGTATCTCTCTGTCCTAGTGGTTGGCCTAAAAACCAGCGATTCTGAAGATACTCGAATCCGAATAACCTTATGATATCTCATGTTGGGGAGTGCTCTGTGATTTTTTAAGGTGAATAAATGGTCTCTTAATTGAGACAGCTATCAATCAGTTCCAGGTCTAGGTGATATCCGTGCACGAATAAAACTAGATGTTGTTCACAATGGTTCACACCTCATACCAAGATAGTAATGATGAAATCCTAACAATTACCGGTGTGTCAAAATGCAACGCAACACAAGAAATAAATACATTGAGAGCCCTAAAACTTATAGCAAAATTGCAATCAAGACTTAAAATTTTTAAACTGCAGATAATTCCTAAAACTTGTCAAATTAGTCCACATAGGGTACATATTATCTAGAATGGGTGTTGAACAATTGCTCAAAGAGCAGTCACAGAATTTGTCATCGCGTGAAAAAGGAGTGGAATTGAAAGTAGACCGAAAGATGTTGAGAAGCAATTTCTTCTTAACTGGGATAGCATAACCGGTAGAACACGGCATCCTTTGCACTCTTTACTGGTGCGGAGATAATACCGGGTTTTACATAGGAGCAAGCCAACCCTGCAAATCTTCTGCTCTTGTTACGTTTAGATTGTGTAGTTTCGCGTATAGGGCACACAGAGAACTGAACTGAGTCCCAACTATGTTCATTATTGCATATTCTCTTAGACACTTGGGCAACCATATATACACTGATATGGCCTGGCATCCTCATAAGACGCTGTCTTGGTGCATGAACATTGAGGCCGATCTTCTCTGTGTGGCTATTTTCCTGATGCTGCGGATTGTCTTCACTATCAGGCGTATCGTTTGCCCCACGAGAAGCACAGCCATCAAGCGAACCCACACGATGATTCCGAATCCTATAATCTGGTAGATCGAAATGTTTTCTTGAGAGGGTGTGAAGGCTGCTATGGAGAGACCATAGGCGACACCATTAGAATCCACATGAAAAACCTATGCCTCAAAGGGAGGCCACTCACGAGCAACAGGATGATGCTGGGGGACGCAAGAAAACCTACTGTGCTAACAGCCATGAAACGCCAGTATCTTATTGAATAATTATCGGCCATGATGGAAAATCCTGCAGTGTGTGGATTTGGACTGTCATCCTCGGTAGTGTCTTGCCAGAAAATACCCGGAGGTTGATACCAACTTGGAAGGACATTGTTGCGGTCAAAGGTGCTACAACCATCAGCGCACTTTTTTTTCCTTTCGAGCCAATCATATTGTTTCTTGAGATTCTTCTTCCAATCTTTTCGCTGCATGGGGAATGTGATACTCTGATCATTTGCATTTGGAGGTAAGGCTCTTATCATTAAGGGTTTGATTTCACTCGTACAGAGAGCATTAACATTTGCGCTCCTCACTTCGGCTTCACAAAAATTGTTTATGTTGTCAACGTGCCTTCCAGGTATTCCACTCTGTGATGAAAGGTTATAAGCTACTGGATTCTTCCGATTCAAAAAGTCCATTTCTACTGCTATACAAGACATCAAGAAATTTATTGTCTGCTTAGATCAGCGATTAGATGCGTTAAGGGACTATGTGATAAGACAACCCAAGATTATACCGGTCAGCTTAGGGAGATACAAAAGAGAAGACAATTATAGGTGCTTAGAATTATAAGATTGAACTAGTGCATTTCTACTTACCTCAGTTTGCTTATCTGCAATGGTCAAGTGCAATATAGTGTCACCATCACCGTTCTTCAAATTAACGAACTCATTATCTCCAATATTCTCCACCAAAAGCTTCAGAGCTTCCAAATTATTATGCTTCACACATAAATGCAGTATAGTCTCACCATGCTCCATCCTATGACGTGCTGCATTGGGATTCTCTCAGAACAGTCCCTTTAGAACATCGATTCAGCCTTTAACTGCTGCAACGTGAAGAGGGTTCCTACCATATCTGTCATGAGTGAAGCACATACTTGCGATGATGCTCGACAATTTCTTTACTACTATAAGATAAACTTTTGCTGTAGCGAGGTGCAGGGGTGACCATTTTTGAGAATCCGGCTTGCCTGCAAGATCGACTTTTCAATCCAGAATCTTGTCAATGAACTTCTTACGTCCAAGCATTGCTGCTACATGTAATGGGGTCCCATTGTAAGACCACATGATATATCTATCAAGAATCAGTGGATTGTCTTTGAGCAAATCAAGCAAAGAAGTCACATCTCCTTCAGCTGTTGCTTTGTAAAGCCTGTTCTCCATTTTCGCTCCTCAAGCTCTGAAACGTATCCGAGCTTCATAAAAGGGTTTTGCTTGTAGCATTTGGCTGTAAGATGGCCAGGAAAGTCAACTTCTTCTGGATGGAACATCAACATCCTTAACAAAAACCATCGTTTGTTGACATTGAAAATTCTGGATATTTGTTGAACAAGTCATCAGCCCAAAAAGAAATTGTAGGGACTCATCACTGATTAGTGAGAAGCCATTCGATTTGAGTCGATAACTTCTTCCATACGATCCCACAGCAAGTTGATAGAAGCGTTAGACTAGAATACGAAATTATTAACATGGCACATGTTATCCGAGGAAGTTAGAGTCAACAAAGACTTGGATTATATTATCAGCTGAACCGATTAATAGTCATTAATTTTCATGATTGAGTTGTTCATAGCATTGCATCAGAAATCCAAGGAAACTGGGAGAAACCGTAATTTGTTCTTTCTTTAGGGTAGATGGCTACAATGACTGTTGAATACATTCATACAGGGCGGAGCATCTTTGACCAGCATAGCATCCAGTCAAATGCCAAAAACATTAGGAAGATCGGTACATTGTATTCTTATGGTTGCTGACATGTGCCTAACCGCAACCAAACTCCATTGTATGTATACCGTTAAATGCGATTTAGGTGTTCCGGGTGCTAAGGCCCAATAGTCAAAGGGGACGCAGGACAAGTTAAATTATGGCCTGAGGTTTTAGCACATAGCAGGGCCTAAGGCTTGGTCTAAAAAATTAAACATCGTTTCGGTGACTTAAAGTTCTAAAAAATCATTATATACCATAACTTAAAGGTCTGAAATTCCATTTGATTCCCAGAGTTCTAAGTACGGTTCTGGGTTCTGAGACCTTTTCAAGGGAAAGTTTCACTGAAGTTAACCGGCGATAACTTCCCCATTCGACCCGATTTTTGTTGCGTCGGAATGCTTGCGATCCCTAATCCAATAATGTGCAACTTGAATTAAAAAATCATAATGGGTGTCAAAAGACTCGTTTTGACTAACAGAACCCATTTGTGACATTTAAAATGTGTTTTATGCCTTGCATATTATCAGTCAAACCTTGGTCAACTGTCAATCAACCCTGGATCTAGTTTGAAAGTTTTTAAAAATGGGGCCAATATTCAAGGTGTCAATAGATATGAGTAGTTATTAAAAGAATGGACAAGGAAGAAATTATTGTGATTTTAAAGATAAGGAACACTTTGTCTCCACGATTGATTTAGAAGAGGAAAAAAACAAGAAAAGGCAGTAGCAGCAAAACTGTGGTAAAGCATGTGTGTTTGCCACTTAGGCCAAACCAAGCAAAAGAAATAGTAATGGATAGCCAGCACTTTTCTGTGGATTCTTCTAAAGCCGATCAGATTTTTCACATGTTAATAAAAGATAGGCAGATACAAATGCTTGAAGGTCATGAGATACTAACAGAAGAGGAAACAAAGAATAGAAAATGTCGGAAGTGTCGTTATTTTTTGGAGCCACGACAATAACAAATTGTATTGTATTCAGAAATGTGGTCTAAGGAGCAATTCGGGGCGGGCAATTGAAATTTGCCGACAAAAGAATAGAGGGAATGGGTGTTGACGAAGACGCTTTCCGTGAGTATTGATTGTAAGCAGTTTTCTAATATGAGTTATATTAATTGATATTATAATTTACTATTTTACGGGATTGATCTAATGAAGTGAGATAGAAAATTTCTTAATTAATCTAATATGGGGTTGACTAATGTGGGCTTAGTTGAGCCCAACTCCTAATGAGAGACTCTGGCTTAAAATTTTATAAATAGTGCTTAAATCTCTAATATTGACACACGATTATCCTCACATAATGAATGTTTACAAAGCGCTTAAGGTGAGGGATAGTCTCGTGAGCTAGTGATACAAATGGCAATATAGGAGAAAACTTGAGCTTTAGATTGTCACGGTCTCGCATCAAGAACGATAGATTCCAAACCAAGTACATAAATTTCTTTACTTGATTCTAGTTATAGAAATCTTGGGGTGCACTTCCACAACTAACATGTGGTATCAGAGCAATTATAGCCCAGAACTTAAACATATAGTTTTTTCCCCTTTTCGTGATTTTTTATGTAGAAAAAATTAATTTTGATCATATAAATGGAAAGACCTCATTGGGACAAGCGGATCGGTGGGTAGCATGCCTCTAGGGTTGCGCATGACAACGCTTCTGTTCCCGGGAAGAGTTTTATTTCAGAAATGGTTCTTTTCTATTTCTGCTCTAGGGAATAATTTATGAGTAAAAGAACCCGTTTGATAACGACACAAAATTTCTACTCTTGGAATAGAAAAAGAATAGAAATGTGTTTGGTAACGTAACAATTTCTTTTTTGTATTTATTCATTTTTTAATCTTGCCGACGGATTGCCGCCACCTCTCGCCGCCGGTCGCCGCTGCCGGCCTGCTAGCCACCATTGCCGCACGACCGCCGGCCCGACCGTCACCGGCGCGCCGCCAAAAGCCCATCGGCCGCCCCTCCCGAGAGATCGGCCGCGCAGGGCGACGCGGGAGGGCGGCCGATGGGCTTTCGGCGGCGCTCGACGGTGATGGTCGACGGCCCGCGGTTGTGCGGCGGCGGCGGCGAGAGGCGATGGCGGCCGAAGACGACGGCAGCGGCGACCAGCGATCGGCGGGCGGCGGCCGATGGACTTCCGGCGGTGCCCGGTGGTGACGGTCGGCGGCCGACGGTCATGCGGCGGCGCCTGGCGGTGACAATCGGCAGCCGATGGTCGTGCGGCGTCGGTGGCTGGCGGGCCGGTAGCGGTGATCGGCGGTGACGGCGACCGAAGATGACGGCGGTGGCGACCGGTGACGATGGATGGAGACGGCAGCCGGCGACGGCAGCGACCGGTTGTGGCGGCGACCGGAGGCGGCGGCGGTCAGCGGCAACCGGCAGTGGGCGGTGGCTTCGGGCGGTTGACGATGGTCGCGGCAAGAAAATGAAATAAAAGAAAATTAAAAAAGAAAATCAACTTATTTCTAGAAATTGTTCCCGAGAACAAGAAGCAACTTTTTTTTGTTTCTTGTTTCTATTCCCAAACCATTCCCGGGCTAAGTTTTTGTTCCTGGGAACAAAAAAATAATGTTGCGTTACCAAACAGGTTTCTGTTCTTTTTTTGTTCCTGGGAACAAAATAACAGAAACCATGAGAAACGGAAACATTCTCATGCAGGGCCTAGGGGAGGTTGCATGCGTGGCCACGTGCCATTGGAGTTGGCACGCATCAAACACAAGCCGCCATGCGCTCCCACACGCCTTCACACGCGGCGATGGCTTGTGTGTGTGTGTTAGGGATGACATCTTAGTGACGTTAGTGATTGGGTGACTCGATCCATTGATGCCAACTTGACCTAACGTTGACCTTCGATTCGACCCAATTAACCCGAGTCGAGTCTGACTAGTTGCCCGCCTAACCCTGTTCTCTATCGATTGAACTAGTCAACCAGTTGGATTGGCGATTGACCATTAACCGATCAGACCGGCGATTCAAACAGGTCCATGTAGGCCTTGCGTATGGGCGAGTTCAAGCTCCAATTTAGGTGTTCTTGGTATCCATGTGCTTGTATGAGGATGCTTTACACCATGATATATTTATTTATTATGTTTGATGATTTTATTGATGTAAAAACACGTACGGAACCTTAAATTTGCATAATTTTTAGAGATTTTTTGTGATTTTAGAAATATAGGTGCTAGCTCACATGAATATCATCACATAAAGAATGTGTAAAGTGTGATTCATTGATAACATGTATAAGGTTTGACATGTATCAATGAATGAAGTAATGTAATTGATGTGATATGTGATTTCAGTGACAAATTACTCTTGTCATCAAGTTTAAAATCACATGTAAATGATAAATGTGAGACATAAATTTTATATCCCTAATATGAGAGAGTTTCAATGATTGACTTGGGTTGTGATAGTTAAAGTGGCGCACTTGATTGAGTTTGAGAAATATCGGTTTTATATTGTGGTGGGATGTCTCATGTGCTAACGTATGGTTATGCTCCCAAAGGAGGTAATTGTGTATTAATTCATGGAGGAACACATGTATAGTATATGGTTAAAGAATGACTTATCATAGTGGTTTATACGCTCAAAGATAATGATTCATGAAGGTTGAAATAGATTCTTATGACCATTGTCATGTGAAGAGTATACAATTTCATATCATGTATTCTACCAAAGGTGATTATATGATGATTTATGTAACTCTTTGAATGTGTACTTATGTGATTTCAAGTTACATAGTACTCACATGATGCCAATTATATACATTACTTGTTATTTTAATCACATTATCTGTAATTGATAACTCCATAACTATTAAAGCTCTTACTAGTTCAAACTTTAAATAATGGAAAGATGATTTTATGTTTGAGATGGAGCTGACAGATGTTCATTTTGCTATTATAAGGATAAGCCGATGGATCATAATGTTGACAACACAAAATCCTAAATATTATATTTTGTTGCTTGGGAAGAGAGCAAGTGAATTTGCTTATTATCAACGAAGCAATCCATTTATGAATAATTAAAGAGTGGTTTGTTAGTTGACTGCATCACTAGACAAATGATGGAAGGCTTGGTGGCAACCATGCCTCCTCTAATGCCAAGATTGTGACACATTTGCAAGGACTCTTCAGCATAAGGTATGATATTTTGATGAGATCAGGGATTACGTCCTAAGGTTGGTAGACTTAAAGTCTAAAAATCATACTCATAAAGGAACTCATAAAACCACCGATCGTCCTAACAATCCGGGTCATAAAATAGAATCCTTAAGAAGAATTGGTGAACGATATTTCTTTTCTAAAAGAAAAGTCACATAAAGATAGACAATGGCAAATATATAAAACTTGGTTATTCAAGCATGAGCCTATAGTTAATGATTTTTTAACATTCGCTTATGAATCCAATTTGTATCAAGGGCCTTGTCAAAGTCTTGGTAGATAGATAGTGGAACAAATTATTTGTTGCATTTACCATACGGAGATTCATAAATTGAAAGAAGCCAATTATGACAAATCATAGCTCACCATGGGAAACAATGATAAAGTTGATGTTGAGTTTGTAGGAGATATCATTTTAATTATAAATTATGGTTTTAATCTAATAATAATAAACACATTTTATATACTTTCCTTGAAATGGAACTTAGTTTCATATCATGTTTAGACATGTGTGATACTCTTTTGAAATAAAGAATAATATTACTTTTGTGTTTTTTTTTTCAATTCAAATAAAGTTGGGTGTTGCAATTTGTCCAATGGATTGTACATATTATATTTAACTCCTAATGATATATATGTTACTGATATGGTTGAAAATGCTATTTCCAAAAGATCTCTACCTATAGAACAATTTCATGCATTGTGGAGACTGTTATAGAGGCAAGATGACTATAATTAAAAAAAAAATGCAATCTGAAATTCTAACTTATTGGAGGTCATTCAAAATAATTTTACTGGACCTTATAAGATAATATTGTGTGGAAATTTTTATTTATTTTAACACATTCATTAATGATTATTTCTTGTACTTGCTTAAGTAAAAGTCTAAATATCTTCATAAGTTCAATATTTTTTTGAATAAAAATCAAGAAATAGTTTAGATAAGTTTTAAAGGTTGTCAGATCTAACCATGATGGTGAGTATTTTAGCTAGTATGGTAATGTTGAATAACTTAAATGGCTATTTGTCAAATATTTAAGGATTATGGGATAGTAATTAGTTTACTATGCTCAAAAATCTTGAACAAAATGGCGTGGTCAAAAGGTATAATCACACCATAATAGACATAATGCTAATTATTATTAGCAAGATTAATTTACCAAGTTTTCTATGAGGTGAAGCTTTGAAGCAACCCTTTACAGATAAAACAGTGTTTCTTCCAAAGTTATTCCATTGACTCTTTTGAGTTATGGAGTGGATGTACAACTAACTTGAATCATCTTAAGGTTATGGGTATCCTGTAGAAGTAAGGTTATATAACTCAATATTAAGTAAGTTGGCATCCAGAACACTCGATTTTTTTTTCGTATATTACTCAGATCATTCGAAGGGGTATCGATTTTATAATTTCAATGAAGGTGCAAGAATTTTGGAATCATGAAAAATAAATTTTCTAGAGTTCAACGTAATCACAGAGGATAGCTACTTTTAGACTATTAAAGATAATAGTACGGTGGAGATGACCATGCTTTATCTTCACCTATATAGACAACTATGAAGTCTTCTACATCATAAACTAAGCCTGTTGAGGTTCAGGTATTGTTATTGAGACAATTTCGACATCGAGACACCCGGAGTGCCAAAACTTAACATAGAATAATACCTAAGTGCCAAAAGTTACAATAGTGACACTTAAGTGCAAAAATCAGAGCAAAATTGATCAATTAAGTGCCAACAAAAAGAAAATCTGGCCAAATTGCGTATGTGGCATTTTTTAGTGTCATCTTTTACTAAGGCAGCAAATATGGTCATCGATCGCCATCATCGGTCGCCGTCATTGGTTACCGTCGTCGCTTGTCCATGTTTGGCCTCTTCTCCCCTCCCTTATGATGAAATTAGGACCCGAACTCATTTATTAGGTCTTCAATGGGAAATTTGGGGCTCGGCTGGGAAATGTGTAGGTTGACTGAGAAATGTAGGGCTCGGATGGTACTTGATGTGCAATTTAGGGCTTAGAAGTGGTGCTAAAACCCTAATGAGGGTTCAAATTGGCAATTTAGGGCTCAGCCTCAAAATGTAGGGCTCGATAAAGGGAAAATTCGGGCTCGACCTTGAAGATGTGGTGTTATTGTGATGTGTGACTTAGAGCAGTGCTACTATAATGTGTGTTTAAAGCTTGGATGTGGTATTGTGATGTGCAAGGGCGAATTTGATGGCTTGGATTTGTTGCGTGGGGACATTTGGTCATTTCTTTTAAAATAAAAGTGTTGAAATTGGTGTCATGGGGACCTGTGCTTGTCGTAGGGACTTTTGTTTTTTGGTTAATATTTTAAGGGAAGGAAAATAATCAAAGTGGCTATCATATAGGGGTATATTGTTAGTGTGGGGATCCTTATTTGTCATGGAGGGTATCTTTCTAGTAAATGGCCTGACATATGCATCTCTTCCCTCTTCCCTTCTCGTTAATAAAGTCCATGAGAGTATGTGGACTTTCATATGTAATTGTCTGTTGTCCTTTATGGATATAGTCCCAAAAGGTAATTATTTTTTCTCTTGGTGCAGAAGTGGCTTATGATAAGGATTATGTTGCTATCATAGTTTGCTACGGTAGAGATTTTGTGATTGGGGAGGATAAGTGTGAGTATGAGGGTGGAAATGAGGGCATCATCTTTGTCGATACAAATAATGTATCTTATATAAGATTCGTTAGGGATATAGTGACTTATTTGCCTTGTAAAGTACAAAAGTCGTTATATTGAGTTCCTAGGAAAGGCTCGAAAGATGGTTTGAAAAGCTTAGAAGATGATAATGGCTTTAAAGATGTCTTATACCATTATTTTCATGGCGAAGATGTAAAAATATACGTGGAGTACGATAGTGAGAGTGAGGATGAAGATGATAACGGAGAGAATGCCCAAGTAGGAGAAGGGGAAGATGGTATTCAAGCTAGTACTGAAGTTAGGGATGAAGGAGGGCAAGATAAACATGATGGGGAGGAGAGGGGCGTAGATGCAGTTCACTAAAGTGATGCTGACATAAGTGATCTCATAATCATTGGATTAAATTGGACAGTAATTGAATCTAGTGATGATGACGATGAAAGGTTGCTTGCTGAAAATTTTTTAAGTGATGACAACGACGAGGTGCTTGCACAGTTAATGAAAAAACAAATTGAGTTTTTGTTAGATAGGTTTGCAGCTTTGCAGGTAATTGATAAAGTTCCCAACAAGGCTGGAGGTCTTGTAGATGCTAGTGTTGCTGGTGAGGAGACTGATTATGAAGAAAATGTCAAGAACACTATTTCTCAAGATGAGCTTAAAGAAGATCAAGGAGTTGTGCATAAAAGGAAAAGTAAGTTCCTTTCCTATAATCCATTCTTTGCCTGTCCTACTTTGTCGATAGGTATGAAATTTCAAGATGCAAAATAATTTAGAAAAGTTATATTGAAGAACTCTATTACTGCACAAAGGAATATTAACTTTATTAGAAACACTAAAACCTTTGTAAAAGGTAGGTGTTCGCAGCAAAATTATCCATGGAAGATCTACAGCATATTTGTTAGGAGAAGTGGATCCTTCCAAATTAAAGTCTACCAAGAGGAACATATTTGTTCCATTAATTTTGAAAATAAAATGATAACAAGTGCATGGTCATCTGAGCACTTCTTCAATCTCATAAACTGATGGCCGAGAAAGAGTATTGAGCTCAGGATGTTGATGAAGGAGTGTGTAGGCATCAATGTATCCAAGAATCAATGCAAAGGATTGAAGCAAAATGTGATGGAGATACTCATTGGTCAGTACGGCAACGAATATGGATAGTTGTGGGATTATACTTGGGAGTGTAGACTACAAAACCCTTTAAGTAGAGTGTATGTAGAGGTCGTTGAGAAGCCACTTCCTGATAGTGGGACCAAGTTCGATAAGTTCTATTTGAGATAGCTAGTATAAGCACCTAGAGGGGGTGAATAGGTGCGCAAACAATTTATTGAGATATGGAAAGCGATTCTTGGCAACCGATAGAAAGGAAATTCTTTCTTGATTAACAAAATGAAGTACGATCAAAATAAAGAGAGTAAGGAAGAGAAAATTGAACACAAGGTTTATAGTGGTTCGGCTTATTCCAAGCCTACATCCACTCTTCCGCACTGATAGCCCACCGGCTGGATTTCACTATGAACAAAAGAGAAGTTACACCACAGCTTTCCCTTGATTCCACAGTGTAGATGTTCTATTACACCTTCTCAAGGTTTCTCACAAATATAGACTCTCTTTTGTATACAAGTATTCGCTCAAAGGAATTGTCTGAACAACAAAGAGCTTCAAACTTTGGAATTCTTCTATTGCGCACACCTCAACAACTTAGAACATCTTCCTTATATACTTCTTTATCCCATCATACTCGTTGGCACTTACCAAAGGAATTCCTCCAATCTACCCGTTGGACGGAATCAATTAGGAAGGTTATTCGAGCTATCAAAGGAACGTGTCGATAGCCCATCAATCATGTTCGCCCATACAATCAGGATCTCGATTTCCATAAGTAGAACCTTCCAAGAATATTTAGGCAATCACCAAATCTTCAATCATCGAGTCAATCTCAATCAATCAAAGAATTCCGTTGTCTTTTCCAGCCACGAGATCTTCTCCAGATGATAAGGTTAAATTCTTAACAAAACATCCAGTTCTAGATAACCTTTCTTCAACGGATTAGAGACTGTCAATGAGGATAAACTTTGAGTCTTGAGTCTGGCTGTCCGGAGGTCTTCAGACTTTAAGTAGCAGAGTCTGCAAACCTTCAGACTAGACTGATGGAAACGTTTTGTCAGCTTCAAAACACTTCAAGAAGATTTCTCCAACACTATTGTGTTTCGATACATGCAAATGAGAATTTTTATCTGGTTGTAAACGGATTATAGGATTAGACAGCTGTTTTTTGAAGGGCTTGTGCAAAGGAAAATTACTGACCGCAATTGGAAGAGATACGAATAACCAAATGTTTCCATTAGCTTTGGTTGTTGTGAGGGTAGAGAACAAGGACAATTGGTTGTGGTTCCTAAAAAATCTGATGACTGAATTGAAGATAACAAATAGGGAAGAATGGGTGTTCATGAGCAACCAACAAAAGGTAATAATGTCTATTTTTTGAAAAATCTGTTCAATTATTTACTATTTGCTTACATTTCTTGTTTTGAATTATTGCAGGGACTGGTTTAGGCAATAGCTGAGTTGTTGTCCTATGCCAAACATCGAATGTGTGTGAGGCGCATATACACAAATTAGACAATGACCTACAAAGGGGTTAAGCTACAGTCGCAGTTTTGGCAGTTAGCAAAGAGTACGGATATGACTGACTTTAGGATGGTCAAAGAAGAACTACTTCAATTGACAAAAAAAGGTTTTGATACATTATTCCAAACAGAGTTGAAATATTAGTATAAGGTGTTCTTCAATAAGGAATTCAAATACTATAACATCGATAACGACATATGTGAAGCATTCAATGGGAGGATAATAGATGCTAAATGCAAACCAATAATCTCAATACTTGAAGATATACGAGTTATGCTCATAACTCGATTGCACAAACAAAAAGACGAGGCTGCAAAATAGACTAGGCAATGTGGTCCTATGATTGCCAAGAATTAGATGAGAATTTGGCTGCAAGTAGGTATTATCATCCCATTTGGAATGGGGATGAAGGATATGAGATAATGAAAGGTTCCGATAAGTATGTTGTCCATTTAGGTATGAGAAAATATTCATATAGAGCATGGCAATTAAGTGGAAGTCATTGTGTACATGCCATATGTGACATCCAATTGAAAGGCCACAATGCAAAGGATTGCATTTATGATTGGTACAAGAAATCAAAATACCTTGTTTCGCATTAATTCATGATGCAGCTAATTAGAGGTAGCAAGTTCTAGGAGTCAACAGATTGTGAAGCACCTTGACATTTGCCACCGAAGAAGAAAATTGGAAGGCCAAAGTGAAAACGAAGAATGACGGAGGGGGAGATCTCAGGGTAGCATAGGATGAAAAGAATAGGTGCAAAGATGACGTGCTCTTATTGCCACATAACATGGCACGATACTAAAGGTTATCAATTAAGAAAGCATAAGGAACAGTTGACGCCAACTGAAGGGCTTAATGAAAGGGCAATTGGAGAATGACAAACAAAAGGACGTAGTGAGTCAATCGTTCTACAATCGACGACAAGAAACCTAGTAAGTCATGACATTTGTGTTTATGTTACTTTGTGGTTTATTACAAATATGTACATAGATACAATTGGCCTTATATGTAATGTCTTTGTCTTTGTCAGCTCACGAGAATAACATGTAAAGGATTGGCCGATGCCCCTACTGTACTTGAAATTAAAGGGCTTGTTTGAAAAAGGCAAGGTAAAAGACGGCTAGCTAAAGGATTAGCCAAATCAACTGAAGGGCCAATTAAGTCGATTGTTCTTCATTAGTAGAAGAAGCCTAGCTGAAGAAGCCTCTACTGTAGCTGAAGGGCCAAAACAAGGGCCCAAGAAATCACAAGTGAGAAGAAAGGCTAACAAATCACAAGTACCTAAAAGTGACACTCCCTTTTGAATAACATGGGCTCTTGGGAAGATGTTAAGATAATATGGTTATGGCTTTTGTATAGATAAGCTTTTTGGAACAACCATTCTTGTTATAAGTTTTATTGGTTGCATTTACTTTAATTTATGATGCAAATTTTTGGTGATAATTGAGTTTTCTTTTTGTAGCTTGGAAGAAGTTCAAAGGTTCTTATATCTCAAGGCCCAACTTAAAATCAGTAGCTCCGTTAACAAAGAAGAAGACATTAGTTGCGCCAATAAGAAAGAAGAGTAAGAACCTAATTGCAGGTTCATCTGAATTAGTTCAACTTAAGATAGTTATAGCTCATTCTAAATCAGTTCAGCCTGTGATAGTTGCAGCTCCATCAAAATCAGTGCATCTTGAGACAATTGAAGAAGTCGTACATCCAGTTAGAAAAAGTGTAATGATTATGAATCAAGTGAAAGATCCATCAAAAGGAGCACAAATAAGAGGCATTGTGCATATTAATTGATGAGATGAGATAGGATAGATTTGCGGGGTTGAGAATTTAGTTGTTTTGTTTATAATTTTCTATGGATGATTTTTTTTTTTTTAGTTTGTCATCGAGTTTATGAAATTTAATTTCAATATTAATGAAATATTTTTGTTACTTGTCATTTTTGACTTTTTCATTTTTTAGATTATGCTTTTACTTACTTTCTGGTGGTGGGTCTGTGGTGGTGATTGGGTTGCTTGTGTGGCTAGTGGTGGCCACTAGTGAAGCCTAGTGGTGGTAAGTCTATTGTGGGGGTTGAATTAAGGGCTCGTGCTATATCTGGTACTAGTGCAAGTGTGTAGTGTGCACATCTTGCACCAGGTGGTGCTGGTGCAAGTTATTTAGCTTGCACCAATACCTTTTGCTATAGACCCACCACCCACTACTAGTAATGGCTACTAGTGATGGGTCTATGGTGATGGTTGCGTGCTAGTGTGGTGGCTAGGATGTTGGTGTGACTGATAGTAGTGGTGGGTCTATCGTGAGGGTTGGGTTGGGGGCTCGTGTTACACTTGGTGCAAGATGTAAATGTGTAGTGTGCACATCTTGCACCACCTTAATGAAGACAAAAAGAAATCAACAAGCATGAATTATGATGGATTGTGTGACTCAAGAATAAAAATCTCTATGTGAAGATCACATTAAATGTTAGCACTCACATGATGAAGATGAAGACAAAAGCTACAAGCATTTCATGAAGACAAAGGTCATTGAAGAGTTTTTCCATGAACGCTTGTTTTGCAAATGCATTAATGATGTGCAATCATTGTATTGACTTTGTTTATGTGTTTTTATTAGCTTTGTGGACTGTTTGTTACTTCATTTAATGTTGCCAGACCAACACGTGTCGGAGCGTGTCGAACATGTTGACATGCTTAGACATGGTCGAACATGCGGTCAATGCATGTCGGATTTTCCAACACGTGGTCAACCTTTACCCGACATGTTTCGACACGTGTTTGGGAGGGTGGAAGTGACGATGAGGGAGCAGACTGCAAGCGACGGCAAGAGACAGCCGAGCATAGACTGAGACAAGGGCTGCTTGCCACGGATCCGACAAGGCTGTAGCTGTGAGGGAGAAAGGACCGTAGGCGAGAGGAAGAGGAGAGGAAGGCGGTTGTGCGGCGAGCGGCGAACGGTGAGTGGTGAGCGGCGAGGAAGGGGGTCGTGTGGTGAGGAGGGGCGAGGAAGGGGATCGTGTGGTGAGCGGTGAGCAGCAAGGAAGGGGGTCGTGCGGTGAGGAGTGGCGAGCGGCAATGAAGGGGATCGTGCGGCGAGCGACAAGCGGCAAGAAAGGGGGTCGTGCGGCGAGGAGCAACAAGCGGTGAGTAGCAAGTGGCGAGGAAGGGGGTCATGCGGCGAGCAGCGAACGGCGAGGAGGAGGAGTAAAGGAGCTAGGGTTTTTTTATAAGAAACTCAAAAATAATTAAAAATGGGAGTCTGATGGGCCATCACGTATTTTGGGGGGAGAGAAAGTGACAGGGACAGATTGGGGGAAATGGACGATGGTGGGGAGGGAAAGAAAAATAAATTTGGGGGTGGGGGAAATGGATGAGGGAAAGAAAAGAGTGAGGTGGACCCTAGTGAGGATTTTTTTAATTAGAAAAATAAATAAATGAGATTAAAAAATAATTTCAAAAAATAAATATACTGAATTTGAATTAAATTAATTAAAAATAAAAATATTCATTTAATATATAACGTGTTCAAACGTGTCGGAATTCTTTATTTTTAAGAAATAACGTGTCGACGTGTTGTGTCGTGTCGCGTGTTCGTGTCGCATGTCCGTGCTACCTAGGTTTTTAGTGGGTAGGAAGTTCATCCTTTATATTGTGGATGTTCTACTATTATATAAGGACGTAAGGGTGAGTGTTGTAAATGGATGCCATCAAAAAGCATTCTAATGGCGTGTTTGGTAATGATTCTAATCCCAAGAATAATTTTTTTATCAGAAATGATTTTTTTTTTATTATATTCCTGAGAATAATTTCTGAACAAAAGAACATGCTCAATAACTGTCTAAAATTTCTACTCCTAGAATAGAAATGCATTTGGTAGAATTCTTAATTTTTTGAATTTTTTTCTTATTCTTATTTTTTTTTTTTTTCTCCTCTTCTTCCTCCTCCTCTGTAGACGGTTGTTGGCCACGGGCGAGCCTCAACATCGTTAGGCTAGGGAGAGGTCGGCCTTGCCTAGGCCATGTGAGGTCAACCTCGCCCATCCACGGCCCCGAGCCTCATCGTGGCTCAATGTCACTTGCCAAAAGGAAGAAGAAGAAAGGGGAAGAGAATAAGAGAAAAGAGAAGAAAAGTGGAGAAAAGAAAAAACGGAACTAATTCTAAAAATTGTTATTGGGAATAAGAAATAAATTTTTTCTTACTTCTTGATAATGTTCCAAATGTATTCCTAAAAACAAAAAAAAAAATAGATATTTGTTTCTAGGAATAAAAATTTTACCAAACGGATTTATGTTCTTTTTTCGTTCCGGGAATAAAATAACATAAATAGTTTTTTCCTAAAAGGTTACCAAACGAGGCCTAAGAATAATTTCTCCCTCCAACTTGTGCACTTATTCCAAATTTCCAAAGTTGTCATTATTCTTTTTGGTTCAAACACCCATGACCTCCAAATATATTACTATGCACAAATCTCGGGTTTGAGTCGGATTAAAATGCATATAGAAAGAAAACGAAAAGAAAGCAAAAATTTCACAGGAACCGTTCAAGTTGGAACTCGACGTACTTCAAAAAAGAAGCAGCGAATACTCATCAATACTGGCCGAAGCAAACACGTGAAGAGCAACACAGGGAAAATGGAAGAAATAACAAAACAGAGCATGGAGAATGAGTTCAACGCACTTCTGCGTCACGAGTTCCGAGACCACGCGATGGCCTTCTGAGGAGAAGATTCCCCTCCTTCTTCAGTGACCTTCCTCGCTGAACCTCAACAAAACGCGAGTAGAAACCATCATTTGAAAAACAAATCACATCATAAATGTCAACACGGAGAGAGAGAGAGACCATTGGACGAGCTAACGAGAAGCTTGGTGCTGTCATCGTGAAGAATGGTCATGGGACTGATGGAGACGACTTTACAGCTCTCTCTCTCTCTCTCGGGACTTGCATAAACAGAGAGGAGAAAGAAAACAAAAAGGAAACCATACTAATTATAAAATCTTTCCTGTTTGACATGAGGTGAAGTGGGCGTATCGACTATTAGAGAGGCATTTTCAAAACTTGTACACGATCTACGGAAAGAACAAGCACTTTGCACGTTTCTCCATAAAAATTCCAAAAATGAAAGAATTATTTTAAGTCTTAGAAAAACAAAATTGAGTGAAGTTTCAAATAAATCACAGTACACTGATCTGAGTTCAATTAAGCTGTCTATCCCACTTTGTAGTATGGACACTTTCTGGAAGCTTTCGTGTCATGTCCGACACTCTGATACATATCCGACACGTTCCGACACGCTCCGACATGTCCCGACACGTTCTGACACGCGGTCAACGAGTGTCGAAAAAATGTGATCAATTCTCTCCGACACGCGAGTTTAGAATTCTAACACGCACGGGTCAATTTTAAAAATTTATAATATTTGAGGGGTCAAAATATAAATGTACACAAAAGAAGTAATAAAAGAAGTAATAACATTGCTATAAATATACACGCACGGGTCAATTTTTTTTTTTCAATTTTGTTTTTTTATGATTGTTTTAGTTTTTATAAATGCCTTTTACTATGAAAGAAATAATAAAAAAATGCTATATATGATAAATAAATAAATTTAAAAATATCATTTCAGCATTTTTCTTTAGACAATGTTTTTTTCCTCTAAGTTTTATGTATTATTGTAACAAATTAAAATAATGAATGATATTATTTAATATTTTTCGTGTAAATTAATT
This sequence comes from Eucalyptus victrix, assembly GCA_016097545.1. NCBI lineage: Eukaryota > Viridiplantae > Streptophyta > Magnoliopsida > Myrtales > Myrtaceae > Eucalyptus > Eucalyptus victrix. The sequence continues at coordinate 26,723,042 of CM027841.1, forward strand.
CTAGGCTATTATTATTATTATTATTATTATTATTATTATTATTATTATTATTATTATTATTATTATTATTATTATTATTATTATTATTATTATTTATGTATTTATATATAAAAATATATTTAATATATAACGTGTCGGAACGTGTCAAAATTCTCTATTTTTAATAAATGACGTGTCGGCATGTCGTGTTGTGTCGTGTCGTGTCGTATGTCGCGTGTCCGTGTCGGTGCTACATAGCTATCCTAAGCTTGAGTTTTGAGTTCAATCAAGCTGTATATCCCAAGCCCAAGTTTAACTCTGATTAAGTTTTCAATAAATGCAAACTTGGCTCCACTCGACTTCCTCGGCAGTTAAATGTTAGTCTGAACTCGAATTAACTTCTAACTTCAATTCTTAAGATGTAATACAATTTGAAAAAAAAGATTAATTAGTTATTTACAACATAATAATTATAAATGTATACATGAAATTAAAAGTACCCAATAAAATCAACTACTTGTTAGGCCTACATGTTACATGAGTCGAACTTTTTCAAAGTTCAATCTTGACTCCATTAAAAAATAAAAAATAAAAAATAAAATTTCAAGCTGTTCATTCTCAACTTGAGAAGAATTATGCCCATTTTGAGTAGAACCCAAATGGAGTACAAGTAACTTAAATCATTTATAGGCCTAAAACCCTAAAAGATCACAACTTTAAATGCCCCATTTGGTTCAACTTCTAAGGAAAATACAAAGCATTCAGTAAGTATTTTGGAGACTTTCTTGACCAAATGTTAACATTTTGAATGGTGAAAGCTCTATACAGGTAAGAACCTACTTTGAACTTTCAATATTTTGAAAATGTAAGTCTATTTTTCATCCATCACTATTCATCTTCTTCCTCATTCATCACGCTGCTCATCTTCCTAGATTCGCCGCCTAAGAGTCAGGCTTCTTTGGCAACTGCCACCATCGCCAAAGGTCACACGTCCCCAACAACCATTACCTAGGATGGAGTGACCCACGACTCAAGTGATGCCGCCTGGGTTCACATGACCTCAAGTGGCATTGCCTAGTTCACCCGACCCAAGCAACGCCATCTAAGTCCACACTACCTCAGGTGGTGTCACCTAGGTCGCACAACCTCAGGCTACCTTGCCTAAGGTTTGCATGACCTTAAGTTGCCAAGAGCGCATTTGATAACTATTTTGTTCCCGAAAAAAATTTCCGATCGGAAATGATTATTTTTTATTCTATTCTCAAAAACAATTTCTAAGCAAAAGAACGTGTTTAGTAATTTTGATTTTGGAATAAAAAAAGAACATAAATGCGTTTGGTAACTACATACAATTTTTATTACAATTCTAAAATTTTATCAAATCATAGAAATTCTATTGATTAATTATATTTATACTAAGTAATATAAATATTAACTAATCAAATTTTTATTAAATAGTAAATAATAAAATATAGTATAAACTATAAATTAAAATATTAAATTAATAAATTAAAATACAAAATTAAATATGTATTCTATATATAGCAAAATTTCAATTCTTACTTCAAATATTTTTTTTAAGTAATTAATTTTATTTTTCTTTGTTTCCTTTCTTCCTCCCCTTCTTCTTCTTCTTCTTCTTCAAGGTGGCCGGTCGCCAGCCTTAGGACCATTGGCGATCGACCAAACGAGGGCCAGCAACCTCATCAGGGCATCATCGGCTCTCGACGAGGCTGTGCCTCGTTGGTTAAGCCTTGCCGGTGGCTAGGAGAGGCCTGCCTGGCCACCGCAAGGCGTTGGTGAGCTTGCCAAGCCTCACCGGTGGTTGGGCAAGCCTCCAGCGAGCTCGCCGACGACCGACGATAGACGGCAACGTTTGGCGAGGGGCAGTGGCAAACAACAATGGTGGCGGCAGTAGCACTTTAAGAATAAGAGAGAAGGGAGAAGAACAAGAAAAAAGAGGAGGAAAAAGAAAAAAAAATTAGTAGATTTGATTTTAGAATTGTTCCTAGAAACAAAGAATTAACTTTTTTTTTTTTTTAATTATTCTACTCTAAATCTATTCCTAAGAACAAAAATTTTATCAAATGCGATTCTATTCCAAAACTATTCACGGAACAAAAAAAGTAGAAATAAACATTGTTTGACCAATTACTAAACAGGCCCCAAATCAACCATATCTAGCCATTCGACCATTGTCCGATAGTTGGCCGATAGCTGACCAACATCGATTTAATTTTCAAACTTAAAAAAATAGCAAAAGCCCTTATAAATGTGGGTTTTACCAAATGACATTTATGCCAAAACAATTTTTCAATACTATTTGAATTTACAATTTATTAAATAATGTAGTATTTCGGAAAACCCATTTATCCAAAAAGTATTTGCACTTTCCCAAAGCCATTTCCCCAAATCCGAACCAAACGAGTCCTAATTTCAATTCCAATTTTACCTTGATTTTTTTTTGTCCCATAAGAAACAATAAACTTTAGATCCAATGTCAATTTTACTCTTTTTTTTTTTTGGGTATCATGAAAAACCCTCAACTTTAAGTTTTGTTTTAGCTCTACATTTAAAACATTTTGTTGACAATGGAGATATAGAAAACTCCTAAGCACATGCATTCGAGCATTTCAAGCATGAGCTTTGACTAGAAGAGACAAAACACTTCCAAGTAAAAGAGATTGAAGAATGAGTGTGAAATCTAAAATCCCTAGAAGATGAAAAGAAGAATCTTAATATTGAGAGCAATTGAAAAACATTAACCCTAATTATTATAGTTTTTATCCAAATTTTAGATCCAAAAGGGAAAAGACCACAAAAAATCTCAAACTTTACTCAAAGTGACAAATTTACCCCAAACTTTTTTTTTTGTGATATGAAAAATCTCAAACTTTATAAATTGTGACACATTTACCCCACTAAAGGTATCTTCACCTTTTTTTTTTTTCCTTCTTCTTTCTTCCCTCTGCTAGCCATGGTTTTTTGTGTAAGGTAAAAGAAAAAAGAAAAGGAAAAAAAATTAAAAAAGTAAAAAGACCAAAATGCCTTATAATTTAAGGTAAATGTGTTACATGGATAGAAATTCAAAATTTTTTGTGTCACAATTTTTTTTTTTGATAAATATGTCACGGTTGGCCAAATTCGGGATTTTTCATATCACAAAAAAAAGTTTGGGATAAATTTGTTACTTTGAGCAAAGTTTGAAATTTTTAGTGGTCTTTTCCCAATCCAAAAAGATATTTTAGCTAATATGAAGATTCATCTTCAAAAGATGTCTTCTTAGGTATGAAATTTAGGGAAAAGAACTAGAGTAATGATGTAAAATCACTAAAGGCAATTTTGGGTGGAAGGTTAATAAGGATAGTTTTAGAATTGATACAAGTTAGTAATTTTCATAAAGCAAAAAATATAGGGAAAAGACTATGGCACCTTAGATCTCAAACCAAATTACATGATTGGCTTTATAAATTAGGGGAGATATTAATTTCATATCATAAAATAAATTTCATTATAAGCTGAGTCATAAAAAACTGAACTGCATTCGACTATATTTACCAAAAACTTTATTTCCGTACACATTGGGAAATGAGGCTAAGGGGATTTCTACAAAAAAACACTAGTAGCCATAAATATTAAATACCTCGCCTCTTGTTGGGTATATACATACAGTCATAACGAAAAAAAAAAAAAAAAAAACAAAACAACAAAAAAACAAAACTCTCCCACACGTCGAGTGCTCCTCGGTCACCTTCTAATCTGAAAAAAAGACACAATAAACAAGTGTGAGTTTTTAAAATAAAAATTTAGTAAGTAGGCGATTAGTCTTAACTTGGAATTGGCCAATAACAAGACAAATAAGTAAACAAATTATCAATTTGTAGAATCTATGGAAGTCTAGCTACAACAATCACCTAGGGGAAAACGATACTCCACCCTATACCCTTGCACCCAATTTGGCGTCACGAGGTTCACAATCACTCAGGGGAAGACGACACTCCACTCTGTACCCCTTGCACCCAACTTGGCATCACGAGATCCCTTGAGAAGTTATTCAACCATTCTCAGTCCTCTGGAGAGAATACCATTACTCCTCGTCACCCCTTTCCAGGCATCCTGACACCCGAGGTCTCTTATTGGCTCCTTAGCCAATTACACACATTCATAATTTCACCTTATTGCAGCACAAACTATTCCAGTATGCTAACAATCACATCAATGTCTAAACATACATTATTAAATACTACAAGGTATATAAAAACCCTCATTAGAGGCGACAAAGTAAAAGTCCAACATGTTCTTGCAAAAAACTCAGAATCTACTAACATGGATAGAACTAGACGGAAGCGACTAGTCTTAGTGTCTAGAGCCAAAACCATAGTAAGCCATCACAAAAAATTCTCAAGTTTTAATGTGATAGTAAGGCCCTAAATGAACACTTTTCATGAAGAAAACCAAGTCCAATTCCTTCTGTAAATAGAGCAACAATGTGGTCCATGCAGCTCAAAATTCCTTCCGCCGAACAAAACTAACAACCGAGAGGTTTAGCCCATTTCGAAGTTCAAAACTCAATAAAATGTTTTGAAATTTTATTATATTCTGCACCTACATGTCTCATACTACTTTCATGAAGGAAGCAAATCCATATTCTAACTCAATAATTTTATAGAAATTCAAAGCACATTGAGGTCGTGATTTCACGGTATTGAACAGCTCACTAACAATATAAAATCAAGTTTTCATGTGGATTAGTTTAACTCATAAACACCTCAATTAAATATATGTCATAGATCAGAATGTATTGCATGACTTTCCAAAAAATAAGTTAATCCAATTCTTAATACATTTGATTATGGAAAATCAGCAAACCAGCAACCTCAATGAGCTTTTCTTCCTGGACAGACCAACCATGGACTCTAGCATCTACACTCAGCTACTTCTAGTTAATTAGTTCTCTCACGAACCCTCATTTGAACCTCAACCACACATGTATAACACCTAAACCAGCATTGACCACTAGCGATTCATCCCAAACAACTCGAAAAATCCATCCAATGCCACAATTGAACTCTTGACCTTCCTAAGTCAATATGCAAGCTCATTTCGTAGCTCATCCGCCTTTCTTACCCAATGACGATGGACCACAGCTTCTCTCTTGCCCCGACCTACACCATACCATCCACAAGATTCACATGCAACTCACCGAGCACCCATCCAATCCTGTTACCAACTCAAACGAGCCCAAAACAGAATCATCAAGGCTTCGTTCTGTTCAAGCCAAGGGAGAAAAAGAGAGAAACGAAAGAGAGAGGGAAGGAAACTATGGGTTGGTGGGTTGTCGACCAGGTGGAATGCGATATCCACCACCTACCAGCCACGACAACCCAAAATCAAAACCTATTCTACCCCCAAAACCCAACGTTTCAACCATTCCCTGCACCCCCAACGTAGCCACCCAACCTTAAATCAACATGTAACACAAGGTGGGGCAAACCCATGAACTCGAGACCACGAAGACAGCTCCACTTGCCTGGATTTTTCACCGACGAAAAAGGGAGGAGGCGCCGGGTGAGCTGGTGGCTTCATGGCTTGCGGCGGTAGCTCTGAACGAGATAGGGCAATGACGATCTCACTGCTGGACGAAGGCATGGGGCTGAGAAGGGCAGAGATTGGGTCGGACTTCAGCGAAAGGAAGCAAGAATAGAGGAGAAAATAAACGGGTGTCTCAATTGAGAGAAGAAAGAGAAGAACACAACTGAAAGAAAGCAGTTGTTTTAGCAGAGTTGTTTTTGAAAGAACAAAAAAGGGAAAAGATAAAAGAAAATAAAACACCATAAACCTTGCCGATAGTGACACATTTACTCAATTTTTTTTTGTGACACAAAAAATCCTGAACTTATATTTATGTAACACATTTACTCTACACTATAGGGCATTTTCGTCTTTTTATTTTTTTCTTTCTTCTCTCTTCCCTTCGCTCGCTATAGCAAAGGGAAGCTGAAAGTGAGGGCTACCCTCGCCGACGTCAGGTGAGGCCCTCCCTTGCCAAATCTAGCGAGGGCACCCCTCGCCCAATGTCGGTGAGGGTGGCCCTTGCCTCGAGTCCTATGAGGGATGCCCTCGCTAGGCCCTTGTTGGCGTCGAGCGAGGGCCATCCTTGCCCAACATCGATGAGGGCCCTCGCTAGGCCACTCGACGTCGATGAGGGCGGCCCTAGCCAGCTCTCACCTGACGCCAACGAGGGCCACCCTCACTTGAGTTCAGCTTCCCTCGGCCATGGTAGACAAAAAGAAGAGAGAAGAAAAAACGGAAAAAAAAAAAAAGAAGAAAAAAAAAAGAAAAAAAAAAGAAAAATTAAGATAAAAAATGCCATTGATGGAGTAAATGTATTACAATTGGTAAAGTTTGAATTTTTTCATATCACAAAATAAAATTTGGAGCAAATTTGTCACTTTCGACAAAATTTGGAGTTTTTAGTGGTCTTTTCCCAAAAAATATATGGCAAAATTGGAATTAAACCTAAAATTGGGATGTTTATGAAACAAAAAAAAAAAAAAATACATATATATTCATGGTAGAATTGGAACTAAAGCTAAAGTTGAAATTTTTTAAGGTATATAGTCCTACATGTAACCAAGGGCTAGCCTAAGGTTCATTAGTAAGGACATGTACCATGGATCCCTTCTTACCTCCTCTTAAACTAGGAGGTGGCCACCCCTGCTAGGTCTACCAACACCTATCCATTTGATATATAGTAACGATAGCCTGCCCAGATTATTCAAATACGATGCCTTGGCGACCTAGCTCCTAACATCCCCAACTCCCTACCAAGTTTTTCTTCCCAATAGAAGAGGAATACAAAGTCCAGACAAAGTAAAGTCTCTCACCCCTAGGCTATCTCCCACTTGTCTTTTCTCCTTAAGCCTTTTAAAGACTTGCTCAGGTCCAACACCTCTCTTCTCTCCAGCCAAGAAATTTGCACAAAATGAAGATGCATTGCTATCAATTTGTCTAAAGGGTCCAATTTAGAGAATCAATACAAATCAAAATGGGTTGATATACACATTTCTAAAGCAAATAGACTCCCTTTTAAACTAGAGTTCACAAAACTAAACATGATGGTAAATTGTCTAACTCTTCATAATCATGATGAATCTCTTCATCTCCTCCAAAAAAATGCATGTCAAAAGCCAAAAAAGAGTCAGTTCACAGATCACCAAGGAGCGCTAGCAACTTCTTCGAATGTCATCTCGAGGTCATCACTCCTTTTGCGCAAACTCTCAATCTCATCGTCGAGCCTGCTAATAACTTCTCTTACTTCCGCGAGCTTCACCTCAAGCCTGCACCTCTCCTCCTCGGCCCGAGCCCGATCACTCTCCGCTTCTCTGTACCTCTTTGACCTCATCGCAAGTTCCAGTAGCTGCTCAAGCCGGGCTCTCAAAAACCCCACTTCCATTCCCATGTCCTGAAATGCCTTCAGTGTCTTGCTCCAGATATCGAATTCCTTCATTGACGTCACGATCCTCGAAGCCCGAATTGCGTCTGCTAAGTTCACCGTCTCCGAGATTATACCAGCAGCAAGTTTGTAGTTCAACCCTTGAAGGAGGCGACCATGGAGATACGACTTTTGACTCCGGCAAAGCTCGTAGTATTTGAGTCTAAAGTGGTTGGACAGTTCGGAGTCAATGACTAGGTCATTGGCTATTATCTCAAAGTTCTCGATGCTTCTCACGTCTTTAAAGTCAACAGTTTTTTCGGAGAACCGGATTCCGTCGAGGACTTCAGAGACAGGATCTCCAGGATCACTCTTGGCCTGTTCGGTGACAGGCAGAGCAAGCACATTGCAGGCTCTTAAGTTGTCATTTTGAGAGTTTTGTGGGGGATCTTCCGTTGTGAGAGGCTTCCAATAATCATCATCCGATATTTCGCAGGTCTTGCGGCCGTTTTCTGATCCACAGTCGAAAGTGAAGAACAAAGAAAGATTGGAAAGCAACAGCCTAGCAATTTTCTTGGAGCAGAAACATACCAGAATCCCCTGTTTTTAAGCAGTGGTCCAAACTAAGGAGGCCAAGAGCCCCATCCACATCATCGAAATTGCTTCGTCTCACAATGTAAACCTGAAGCAAAGTTCTAATTTGATCAGCAAGCAGCTTACATGTACTAGTTAATGAACTAATTGGTGCTAATCGTGACCCAGAGGCATGCTCGAGAGCATCTTACATACCGACTACATCACTAGCCGAACAAATCAATCTCTCGGAGAAGTTTTCCAAATTTTTCCAAATGTTATGATGCATCTGTATAGCACCTTAGCACAGAAGTTTTCCAAATTTTTCACTTTTTAGTGAAACCAATTTAACCAAACTTAAGTGCCTGTCCATGCCATCCGAAAAGTATACTTCTTTTCACCTCTTCTAATATAAACTTAGGATAAGTGCATTGGAAGTTCTAAAACTTATCAAGAAAGAACAATTTAATCCTAAAACTCTCAAAAAATGCAATTAAGTCCTAAAACTTCAAAAAAATGTAATCAAGTTTTAAATCTTATTAAATTGGTCAAATCAAGTCCTTCCATTGATAACAACTTTTAAAAGTTTTATGACTTAATTTCATTTTTGTGACAGATTATTGGACTTGATTGCACTTTTTGCACTTTTTGAAAGTTTTAAGATTCGATTGCACTTTCGTGACAAATTTTAAAACTTAATTATACTTTTTGAAAATGTTAGAACCCAATTGTACTTTCATAACAAGTTTTAGGGGCACTTATCCCTATAGACTTTCTTTCAAAACTGGCTTGCAGTCTCAGCATTGCTGTCGTTTGCTTGTCTAGAAGAACAGAACACTGAAACAGAAAACCATTTTCTTGAAAATCTACAGAAATATGAAAACTAAAGACCTCCCATCCACATACGGAATGTCAAATTCTCTTTGTAAACTGCTATCCTTGCAATAAGAATTAACTACCTGTAAAAACAGAAGCGTACACATTCTGGAGTAGCGAAGAAACTGATGTTATACATAATTGAGAATGCTCTACATATTATCACCTTGAAACGGGTTGGCTTGACTAATTGGAAAACTAATGCATCGCCCTCCTGCAGATTGTGAGCAATGGAAAACCCTCTCCAGCCACCACTCAGGCCCATCTTTGCCCCAAGGTACTTGGTTTCATATCCTTTGCTGCTTTCGTCTTCTAAAGTAATAGTTACATCTTGCTGTGGCAAATACAAGTCGCAGAATTTCTTCGGAAGACCCTGTCAACAAGAATTGTCGGGTTATTAAACGCTTCAAGCTTTTTCTTTTTCAGGACACTCAAATTGCGCCGGGGTTAATCATGAGACTCACCAGCCAAAATCCACCAGTAACATGCGATGGTAGCATATGCTTAACCATGACTGGATACTCTGGCGATAGAGTTGACTGAATTCTTTTTGCTCGATCCAGGGCATCATTTGCAGAACGAGTACCATATCTGTCATCTGCGGCTCTCTCTCTCTTTGGACTGAAATGGAAAATTTTCAGATTTGATCACTAAAGAATCAGATTTTTCCCGCCCTTCGTCTTGAGAGAACTTAAAAGTGCAACTAATTAAGATAGGCGTCATGGCAACTGCAATGTACTCGACTAACCTTTCCAGCTTAGGCAAACCACAACAGATTACCTGATCAATAATGAGGAAATGTGTAACGACAAGTCAGTCATTTAAGCATGCGAATTGTTGTTAAACGAATCTAATGAGATGCTAAATTTGTCGAGCAATTCATTCAAAGTTAAGCTTGAGACGTAAAACATGATCCACGGCTTCTCTGACAGTTTATTCCTTCGAAGTAATCAGTTGAACAAGAGGTTGAGAGAGAGAGAGAGAGAGAGAGAGAGAGAGAGAGAGAGGGAGAGTATTTGAAGCCTGCGTGTCTATGTTTGGACAGAAAACCCATCCTGAAATTTGGATCTTGCAAACAGGAACACCCTCCGTTTCTTTCCTTCACTCTCTCACTCACTCTCACCCATTCCATTTCTCCTCACTTCTCGTTCACGCACGCCATTAAAATCACATTCCAGAGATCGAAAACTTCAACAAGGAGAGCAGGCAAGGCACAGAGCACTAACATAGAGAGAGACTGAGAGAAGGACTGAAGAAACAGAGGTTGTCCGTGCTTCTCACCTGCTTATTGGAAGTTCCCTGAAGACCCAGTGGCTTTCTACAGAGCAGCTTCTCCTTCCTCTTCAGCGACGTCCCTTGCTGAACCCAAGCAAAATGTCAGTCAGAAAAAAGGAAAAAACCAAGAAAGTGAGTGACTGCAACAACTAAAGAAACAGAGGGTGCCCATGTTTTCTCACCTGCTTGCAGGAAGTTCCTTGAACGCCCAGTGGCCTTCCGGACAGCAGCTTCTCCTTCCTCTTCAGCGCCGTTCCTCGCTGAACCTGAACTAAACGTCAGCAAAAGAAAGAAAAAACAGCCCAAGACAGAAGAAACACAGACGTCTAGAGAGAGAGAGAGAGAGAGAGAGAGAGAGAGAGAGAGAGACCTTGGAAGCAGGCGGGAGAAGTCGCGGCTTCTCGTCTTGACGAATCGCCATGGGAGAGTATCCCGTGTGGGAAGATCACGACGACACGAAGAGCGTCAGAGGCCTCTGCGGACCTCGCACGGACGGGGACTGCTGCGACAGGCGAGAATGGAAGGACTAAGGAAAGGTGGAGGACCGTCCGGATCTGCTTTTGAAATAATAAGAATATTAGTAATTGCCATCAAACTACTCATCACGCCTAAAAGTGGGACCTACCACCTACTATATCCGTACTCCGGAGGCCTTGGTTTGGAGCCAAAATTTGAAACAAGTGATTTCTGGAGTTGCCAACGACAAAAATCAATCAATCACAGAATAAAAAAAACCAGTTTTTTTTATGAGGGTGAAAATAGGGTGAGTCGAGCCTGGTTTTGTAAGGGAGGTTCTGTGGTTTGGTCGATACAAGGCAGTCCCATTTGACATGAGTCGTTTGATTGAAAGAGAATTAGGTTAGACTATTGGGTGATTTGGAAAAATTAGTAAGTTATGCCTATATGATTTGTTAATGGAAATGCTGTTGATTAAGGAAAATTACGACATGTTAGGATAATTACTCATTGATTAAGCCCTTAAGTTTAAGGACCGTAAAGGAATGTCGCCCTCATTGAAGTAAGTTAGTAAGGGGGTGCATGACAATTGCCTATTTCTGTTCCAGAAATAATTTTTTATTCTAGACCTGTTTCTGGAATAGAAATCCGTTTGATAAACTTATTTCATTTTTCTATTTCTAGAATAGATTTATATTATAGAAATAGGTTTGGAATATAAATCATAAATAGAAATTTTTTATTTCTTTATTTTTGGAACAGAAATAAAAAATAAAAAATTTTCTCATCGTTCATTAACCGGTCTTTCATCCGTTGCCATTGACCACCATCCGTTTGTTGCCACTACGGTCGCTTCCGCCGTCTGCCATCGTCGGTGTCGGTTGCGCCGCCACCAACGTTGGTCTTGCGCGCCGCCACCGTCGTTGATTGCCAGCCTAGCCGCCGCAACGCCCGCCGTCGTTCATCACCGCTATTCGCTAGTCCGTCGTCGTTCGTTACCACTATCTCGCGGTCCACCGTCCGAAAGGAAGAAATTTTGTGTCGTTATCAAATAAATTTCTATTTTTAGAATAAAAATTTTTTGTTGTTATCAAAAGGTTATTTTTGCTTAGAAATTCTTCTAGAAATAAAAATAGAAAAATCTATTTCCATTCCATAAACTATTTCTGGAACATAATGGTTATCATGCGCACCCTAAGATACTAGGAAAGAACTTACAAACTACCACATATGACCACATATGAGTGCAACAATTTAATACTACCACAAGTAAAATTATGACCCATAAAGTTAAATCATTACCTTAATGTGCAATTTGTCTTGGGATGATTTTTGATAAATTACACCATTTCAAGAAAATTACAGCTAATAATGTGATGCAACCCGTATTCAAGACCAACTCATTCAACCAAGAAGATCAGTATGTATTCAAGATCGACAACATTATCATCAAAAGTCCCTCATTGATAAGGCCTCAAATTTTATATTGTCATTTCCCATGCATCAAAGCTTGCGTCATGACACTTTGGGATGGCCACAAGCATTGAAAATGTCAAGCATTTAATAGCTCATAGTTTTTAAATGTTTCTAGTTTCTATGCACATAAACGATGGTTGGATTCTAGGTTTGACTATAGCCTTTTGCTTTTCTTTTGTTTTGTTAAAAAAGGTCATCGGGTCTCTGTACAACATGCAATTTGATTAATGAAAATTTGCTTAATGCAATTTCCCTGAACCTTTAAGAGTTTAGACCACTTTTCACTCAATCCTTGAAAAGTCGAAGCTTTTAAAGCCTGCATCCTTCAGCCATCAATCTTGAAGAGTTGGTGCCATTTCAATTTCCTTGGAGGCCTAGAAGAGCAACCGCTGAAGTTCCTATTATTTTCTTCATTTTGTCCGATTTAATTTCATCCGCTTCCTTCCAAAATTGACAAGCTTGCAATACTCATATGAGAAAACTCAAAACATAGAAGTTGTAGATCCAAAAGTTTCCATTCTTTTGGCTCTTGAAATCAAGTCATTTGGATTTGATTTGACAAAGTTATGCCCATTTTTCCTAAGCTAGTGTATAATTGAAATTTATGCTCATTTTTGTGACTAAGTGTCTGTCTGCATAAGTCACTTTACCGATCCTATTGTTTGAGTAGCTAATCTTGGGCTACACCATTTGGCTTCAAAGCTTTGGAGGAATAGACAATGCCCCCAAGACAAGCAAGATGTCGAGGTGGCAAAATCATTTCATTAAACGAAGTACAAATACTTCTAGAGAATTTGCAGCAACATATGCAATGACAAATTGATGATTTGACCCAAGAAGTTCAACATTTGAAGGATTCAAGCAAACAACCCTCCACCTCGTTCCAAAACCGAAGAATCCAATGGTGATTTCGCTTCTTCAAAGTGTGCTCATTCATTTCCCTAAAGGAGGAATGCACCATATCACACACAAGAAGTTCATGAACCAAATTGGGAAAAGGAAATCAAGAGAGAGATTCCAGAATTTTCGGTCACCAATTTTGCTAATGAAATTATCGATTGGTTAACACTTGTGAATGAAGTTTTTGAGCATAGGAATGTCCCTGAAGATTGCCGAGTTGGCATCATTACTATGCGATTTGAAGGCAAGGCCATAGCATAGTGGACACGTGAGAAGCAGACTCTCATCAATCTATTGGCAAGGCTCCAGTCACATCATGGAGAAAAATGGAGAACACGATTCGAAAGTATTTCCTTTAAAAAGGATACAAGAGGGAGCTTTATCAAATGTACCAAAAATCTTAGACAAGGTTCGTGAATAGTATATCAATACACCAATGAATTCAATGAGTTGGTGATTTGCAACAACATTCAAGATTCGAAAGAGGTGCTCGTGAACAAGTATTTGAATGGTCTTCAAATTTAGATCCAAAATGCCAATTTCTTGACATTTGGGACTTAAGGGTGCACATCAGTGGGCACCTAAAGTGGAGCGTTCTCACTCTAGGAGACAACAGCCCTCTATCATGCCAAATCGAGCAACTAGAAATATCATGAGCACCACCAAAGTTGCTGAAGCTACGACAGAAAGTTAACTAGCCATTGTATAAGAAGTCGTATCTTGATTGGTACCGCATACTAGTAAGCTCTCTGCTTAGCCCAACATTTCAAAACAACCAATTACTACTGATATGCATTGTTATTATTGTGGAGAGATTGGTCATCATGCTAGTAATTGTTGAATCAATAAGAATCGACCGGCCAGTAAAACTTTCTTGGTGGAAAATGAATCTAATGAGGATGCGGAGGAGCCGCTTGAAGAAGAATTGAAAGATGATGAAGTTGCTATGGAAAATGAACAAATAATACATGCTAATTCCGGCGAGCTTCTCATGACTCCTGAAGAAAACATCAAAAATAGGTGGCTGCACCACCAATATTTTTCGCTCGGCCTGCACTATTTCGGGGGAAGCATTTTAATTAATTATTGAGTCGGGTTATTGTGAAAATGTGAATTTTGGAGTGACAGCAAGCAAGCTAAAATTCCAGTTGAAAGTGCATCCCACACCTTACAAATTGTCTTGGTTGAAGAGAGGTACCAAGATAACCATTTCCAAATGATGCCTTGTCAATCTTTCCATTGATTTTATCTATTTTGACAAGATATGATATGATGTTCTACCCATTGATGCTAGTCACATTATCCTTGGCCGACCGTGGCAATTTGATAGAAAGGTTATCCATGATGGTTATTGAAATATGTATTTTTTTGAGTATGGAGGAAACAAAATTACTTTGACATACTAGGAACCTCTTAAGGCCCCTTTAGTTGAAAATTCCTTATCCCTCACTTTGCTCGCAATGAAAGAAGAAAAGGGTGCCATGAAGGAGGTTAGTATTGTATTTCCTCACCAAATGGATGGACAAACTAAAGTTCTCAATCGGTCTTTTGGAAATCTAATAAGTGTTGGAGAAATCTTCTTAAAATATTTTGAAGCTGACAAAAGGTTTCCATCAGTCTAGTCTGAAGGTTTGCAGACTCTGCTGTTTAAAGTCTGAAGACCTCCAGACAGCCAGACTCAAGACTCAAAGTCTATTCTCATTGACAGTTTCTAATTCGTTGAAGAAAGGCTATCCAGAACTTGATGTTTTACTAAGGATATGACCTTATCGACTGGAGAAGATCTCTTGGCTGGATATGATATAATGGAATCTTTTGATTGATCGAGATTGATTTGGAGATTAAGGATCTGATGATTGGTGAAATATTCGTGGAAGGTTCTACTTATGGAAATCGAGATCCTGATTGTATGGGCGAACATGATTGATGGACTATCGATATGTTCCTTTAATAGCTCGAATGATCTTCCTAATTGATTCTGTTCAACGGGAAGATTGGAAGAATTCCTTTGGTAAGTGCCAACGGGTATGATGGCATAAAGGAGTATATAAAGAAGATGTTCTAGTTGTTCAAGAGGGTGCACGATAGAAGAATTCTAAAGTCTGAAGCTCCTTGTTCTTTTTGTCAATTCAGTTAAGCGAAATCTTGTACGCAAAAGAGTGTTTATATTCGTGAGAAATCTTGAGGAAGTGTGGAAGAATATCTACACCGTGGAATCAAGGAAGAACCGTGCTGTAACATCTCTTTTATTCATAGTGAAATCTAGCCAATAGGCTGTCAGTGCGGAAGAGTGGACGTAGGCTTGGCATAAGCCGAACCACTATAAACCTTGTGTTTAATTTTCTCTTCCCTACTCTTTACTTTATTGTGATCATAATTCATTTTGTTAATCAAAAGAGAATTTCCTTTCTATCGTCTGCCTAGTATCGCTGTGGTATATCGAGAAATTGTCAATACACCTATTCACCCCCTCTAGGTGCTTATACTAGCTATCTCAATTGGTATCAGAGCCTGTGTACTCACTTTGTTTGAAGTGTTTTACTTCAAAGTTAAAGATCCATGGCTAGTATGTTGGCTCTAGGGCTAGTAGAAGGGCAAAGCAATACCAGACCACCTTACTTTGATGGAAAGGATTACAACATATGGAAAAACAAGATGAAGGCGTTCCTAAGATCAAAGGATCCTCTGGAATGGGACGTTGTAGAAAAAGAAATCACTCCTAAAGCTGCACCTGTCTCAGAGAGAGGGAAAAATACTGTGGAGTCTAGTCAAATGACTCAGGAAGAAATAATCAAGAGACAAGCTCTTGATGCAAAAGCAATTTATTCTTTATATTGTGCTTTATCTCCTATTGAATATAACAGAATATCTTCTTGTGTTACAGCTAAAGAAGTCTGGGATAGATTACGTATTACCTATGAAGGAACCGATCGAGTGAAAGAGACTAGAATCAACATTCTCCTCGGTCAATACGAAACCTTTAGAATGAAATCGGGAGAATCTATAACTGACATGTTTAGTCGTTTTACAGAAATCGTGAATAGTCTTAAAAATCAAGGTCAACCAATTTTTGATCCCATGAAAGTAAACAAACTACTACGTGGACTCTCCAAGGATTGGAATCACATAAAGACCTCAATCAGAGAGACCCAAAGAATCATGCCACTATCTGTTGATGAGTTGGTTGGGATTCTTCAGTCTTATGAAGTGGAACGAATCAATGAAGACGAAGACCCTAAAGGTAAGAAATCCATTACATTAAAATCCAATGATAATTCTGACGTTACAGATTCTGAAGATGATATGGATGATGAGGAGCTTGCTCTCATGATAAGAAGATTCAGAAAGCTGAACAAAGGAAGAAGATTCAATCCAAAGAAACAAAGTTTTCAAAAGCAACAGACTAAGTCTGTCGAGGATGATGAATCAAACAAAGATGTAGTCTGCTTTGAATGTAAGAAAAATTGACACATCAGACCCAACTATTCTCTTTTGAGGAAGAAGAAAGGAAAGGCTGAAAAGTATCGAAAGGCTCTTAAAGCAAAAACCTCGAGTGATATAGAGTGTGAAGAAAGTGATGATGATTATGCCAATATATATCTAATGGCACAATCAGATTCAGATTCAAACTCCGAGATAGAATCAAATTCATACAGTGAATCTCAGTCATTCATAGGTCAAAGAAATGGAAATATCTACCTCTTGGATGTGAAACTAGATGAATCGCAATGTCTACTCTCAATCCAAGACGAAGCAAACTTATGGCACAGAAAGCTTGGGCACATTAATATGAAACAGATAGCCAAAATCTCAACAAAGAAGCTTGTTCGTGGTCTATCCAATTTATCATACCAAAAGTCTTATCTATGTACAGCATGCATATTGGGAAAACAAGTAAAAAATTCCTTTAAACCAATCAATCAAGTTTCCACTAACCGTGTACTGCAGCTTCTGCATTTGGATCTTTTTGGACCAACCAGAACACAAGCATTGGAGGTAAGAAATATCGCCTAGTAATCGTGGATGACTACTCACGATTTACTTGGGTATATTTCCTGGCAAGTAAGTCTGAAACCTTCTCTTATTTTGAAAAATTTGCTAAAAATGTTCAAAATGAAAAAGGGTATGTTATTTCAAGTATAAAAATAGACCATGGAGGTGAATTTGAAAATCAAGATTTTACAAAATTTTGTGATGAATCTGGTTTTCAGCATGCGTTCTCTTCTCCATATACTCCGAGCAAAATGGAATTGTGGAAATAAAGAATAGATCACTTCAAGAAATGGCTAGAACTCTTTTAATTGAAAGCAACATCTCTTCGCGATTTTGGGTTGAAGCAGTTTCTACAGCTTGTTATATTATCAATAGAGTTTTTCTAAGGCATATTCTAGAAAAAACCCCTTATGAATTATTCAAAGAAAAGAAGCCTATTGTTTCATATTTTCATGTGTTCGGATACAAATGTTTTATATTGAAAAATGCAAATGATCGAGTTGGCAAGTTTGAAAAAAAGTCAAATGAAGGCATCTTCCTTGGATATTCAACTTCAAGCAAAGCTTACAAAGTCTATAACAAGAAGAGTCAATCTGTGGAGGAATCAATGAACGTCAAATTTCAGGATTCTATACAAAATGAATTTATTCAGACTCATCTTGAAGAGCCTGAACCTGCTCCAGACTCTACAAAGTCTAAATCTCAGGAAGAAGCTCAGACTTTGAAGGACCAGCAACAAGTGACTATTAAAGATTCAAGTGAAGGAAGTGACCATCAATCTAACTATCAATCTGACAAATTGACCAGCAACTGGAAGCATAAGTCCAGTCATCCCAAAGATCTTATTATTGGCGATATCAATGAAGGAATTTGCACAAGATCTAAAAGGCACGAAGAGTCTAGTGCTGTGGCTCTTATTTCTGAAATAGAACCCAAAAGCATAGAAGAAGCTTTAACTGATGAAAGTTGGATTGAAGCTATGCAAGAGGAACTCAAGCAATTCAAAATTAATGATGTTTGGGAGTTAACTCCTAAACCAAAAGGTAAATCTATTATAGGTGCTAAATGGGTTTTCAGGAACAAGATGGACGAGAGAGGAAAAGTCATAAGAAACAAAGCAAGACTTGTGGCCAAAGGATATACGCAAGAAGAAGGGATAGACTATGACGAGACTTACACCAGTGGCGAGGTTAGAAGCAATTCGTTTATTACTTGTATTTGCTTGTCATAAAAATTTCAGGTTATTCCAAATGAGCGTCAAAAGTGCTTTCCTAAATGGATTCATTCATGAGGAAGTCTATGTGGAATAACCACCTGGGTTTGAAGACCCAAGGAAACCAGACTCAGTATTTAGACTCAAAAAGGCCTTATATGGTTTAAAACAAGTACCTCGAGCTTGGTACGACAGGTTGAGTAAGTTTTTAATTCAAAATGGTTTTGTTAAAGGTAAAGTAGACACTACTCTGTTTGTCAAAAGAGAAAGCAAAAGTTTTGTATTAGTTTAAATATATGTCGATGATATTATATTCGGATCTCCTAATGAAAGTCTCGTGCAAGAAATTCTCTAAGACTATGCAAGATGAATTTGAAATGAGCAATATGGGTGAGTTAACTTTCTTTCTCGGGCTTCAAGTGAAACAACTGAAGGAAGAAATTTTTATTCATCAAGAAAAATATGCTAATGATCTCATCAAAAACTTTGGACTGAACAATTGCAAAAAGGCTGAAATACCAATGTCAAGTTCTTTGAAGATAGACAAAGATGAAGGAGGAAAGAAAGTCGACCAGAAGCTATATAGGAGTATCATTGGCTCACTCATTTATCTTACTGCTTCTAGACCTGACATTTTGTTTAGTGTTTGCATTTGTGTCAGATTTCAAGTAGACCCTAAAGAATCTCATTTAAGTGCTGCGAAGCGGATTATCAAATACATTGCTTCAACTACAAGCATCGACCTTTGGTATCCTAAAAAGGGAGACTTTACTCTTCTTGGATACTCATATGCATATTTAGCCGGATGAAGAGTTGATAGAAAGAGCACCTTGGGTACCTGTCAACTACTTGGAGGCAGAACGGTGTTTTGGTTTTCAAGGAAGCAAACTACAGTAGCTCTTTCTACAGCAGAAGCAGAGTATGTAGCTCTCGGAAGCTATTGTTCACAAATTTTGTGGATAAAACAATAATTAAGAGACTTTGGAATTGAAGATTCATGCACGGAGATTAACTGCGACAATACCAGTGCAATTAATTTTACTAAAAATTCAATTCTTCACTCAAGAGCAAAGCATATAGAGATTCGATATCACTTCATTAGAGATCATGTACAAAATGGAGAAGTTTCGATTCAGTTTGTTGACTCAAAGAACCAACTAGCGGATATATTCACAAAGCCTTTGGAGAAAAATCAATTTGAAATTATCCGTTCCAGACTCAACATTTTGAGGTTTGAAGAAGTTAAAGTCTAGAGACTCTCAAACTCAGACAAACAAGACTTTGACTGTAAGTTATTCTCTCCTCTCGAATCTTATCTTGAAAAGGTACGATCATCAACCGTGTTTGATTATTGCTATCTTTAATTGACGTGATTATTGCAACGTTTCCTTTTCGGAAAAAGAAGTTATTTTTGAAATGACTATTTTCTTGAAAAAAGGCAGTTATTTTTTGAAAATGCATCTTTTTATTTACTTTTATGACGTTCCATATACCTTTTTATTTAACTGGTTATGCACAGTTGTTTCTTCTTCGCTTTACTCTCCAAAAACTCTAAGAAAGCACCAATCTTCCATTCATGTTTTCTTCCCTTGTTTAATCTTCGAAAAAGTTGTCATCTTTCTTGGGAAAGTCAAGCAAGGAATCTTTCAAAGACTAAGGAATATGTCATCTTCAAGAAAGTCTTCGAGAATCACAAGCAAGGGACCACGGCGGATGAGTGAGGGGCCTATGCACTTTAATCTCACCGAAGAAGAAGAGTCTCCAAATAAGCAACAGAGCCCATAACATTCTCAGCAGCGTCATTCTCCACCATCTAGTCCACAGGGTACTAGTCATCAACAAGAGGAAGAAATCGTTGAAGACGCAGATCCTATAAGAATTCAAAGACCCTATTTTATTTATAAGCTTTACCGCGCTTTAAAGAGGACTAGTACTCCATTAAACTACGTCGATGAGTTTCTCAAGGACAAAAGATATAGGAACAAGTACATCTTTTTACGAAAAATGGAACATTTGGGAATTGCTCTTAAAGGGGTGGCAGTAGAAACCCTTGCAAACATTCCAAGTGATCCACGTGTTGGGGGACTTAATCCGATAGATGGAAATGATAATGACAAATTGTACAGTCAATTTCAATCTAGAATGGGTGTTGCAGTTGAAATTCGAGGAAAAATGGGAGAGTTGTTTAGATCAAAGGAACATAAGGCTTTATACTCAAAATTGCTGAAGCGTGGGGTGATAAACCCTAGGAGTGTGGATTTTGATTTTCTGGATGCTGTAAATGTGAACTTGAGGGAAAAGTTCAGTTTTCTTCAACTAGAAAAGTTCTGTTCTGACACCACAAAGGCCTATGCTCAATTGACTGCATATTTCTATTCAAATCTTAGTTTCTTGGATGCGAATAGAATATCTTTTAGTGTCCAAGATCAGGACTTTGTGGTTGATGTGGATATGCTGGCGGATGTGATTGGAGTTGAGAGAGGAAGATATCAACCGATTAATGTTTCTACTGCTCGTGCCACATTGGAGCTTGTTAAGGATAGAAGAACAAAGGAAAAGATCTCCTACTTGAGGATGAGTGCATTTAACATTCTGCTTCACAAGATTGTGATCAATTGTCTCAGACCGAAATCAACTTCCAAGACTGATGTTTCAAGTTCAGAGGCAAAGCTGATGTATACCATCATTAATGGGAAAAAGTTTTCTCTTCCTCACACTGTTATGTTCTACATGTATAGAGCAGTGGCGAAGGACAGACGTTAACTTCCTTATCTAGATCTTGTGACGAAGTTATTCAGACATCTGAATATTCAGCCTCCACAAATTCTCTGTGTTAGATCGTGTGATCATATGGTGGTAGGACTAAAAATGGTGACTAAAATGCGTCTGAAGTAACTAAGCAAGACGTTGGAGAAATTCAAGGAGAAGACTCCTGTCAAAACTCATTAAATCTCTTGTGCAGCAAAAAGAAAAAGGAAGGAGCCCATGGTTGCTCCATCCAAGAAAAGAAGAGCTCTCATTGTTGAAGATGAAGATGATGATGAAAACCTTACCATTTCTGCTATAGCATTGAAGAAGCTAAGTCGTCCTGTTTTAGAATCAATGGAACAACAGGAGACAGAAGCAGAGGAGAGAGAAGGACAAGAAGAAAGAGAAGCTGGCGAAAAAGAAGCAGAGGAGGAAAGGCTTGAAGAAGAAGAAGATAGAGTGAATCAAGAGGAAGGAGAGCCTGAAAAACACTCTTCTCCACCTGAAGGTATAGAAACAGGGGGAGATCATGACAAAAGAGGGATGTTAGCTGCTACCAGTGAGGGAGTCAGCCGCTCTCCAGCCTATCCAGAAGACATTCATGCCTCTCATTTTCCTGAGGAAGAACATGATGCTTCATCACCAAATCTGCGTGATTATGCTGATCTGCCATCGTCTGCAGATCGTGCCAAAGCCAGTACACAGATCGATAATTCAGCTGATTTTTGCAGAATTATGGATATTCTCTTGGAGATGCGAGGTCAAATTTATGCTATGGGATGCGAGGTTCAAAACTTGCAGAATGCAGGTCAAGCTTCTTCAGGTTCCTTAAATGATCAGATCCAAGCCCTCTCTGTTCAGATTCAGGCTAATGCCAAGGGTGAGGAGGTTGCACAACTGAAGGAAGACTTGAAAAGGCTGGAAGAGATCATTCAGTCCATGGGAGATTTCTAGCTTGTTCGCGTTCCTAAACAATCTTGACTCTATTCCATTTTCATCTCAACCTTTTTAATGCTGACAAAAAGGGGGAGAGATGTAAGATTTGAATCAAACTTTGAATTTTTAATCGTTTGGATTGTTTGATTTGGATTGTTTTGATGTTTGACTTTATTTTTGTGTCTGGATGAGAACTGAATTTGAATTTGGATCTGACTGCTATTGATATCTTATGGATGGTTTTATCATATACAAGACTAACCTATTTTCTATGGTTGCAGATTCTAGTGTTATTCATTTAGCCATTTATCTTTATAAGATATGCATATTTGTTTGAGAAATGTTTTGCAGGTCAAAGTTATCCAAATCTGCAGGAAAATTTTGTCACCATAAAAAATGGGGAGATTGTTAAAGAAATCTTCTTGAAATATTTTGAAGCTGACAAAACGTTTCCATCGCTAGTCGAAGGTTTGCGACTCGCTATTTAAAGTCCGAAGACCTCCGGAGAGTCAAACTCAAGACTCAAAGTCTATTCTTATTGACAGTTTCTAATCCGTTGAAGAAAGGCTATCCAGAACTAAATGTTTTACTAAGGTTATGACCTTATCAACTGGAGAAGATCTTTTGGCTGGATATAATATAATGGAATCCTTTGATTGATCGAGATTGATTTGGAGATTAAGGATCTGATGATTGGCGAAATATTCATGGAAGGTTCTACTTATAGAAACTGAGATACTGATTGTATGGGCGAACATGATTGATGGGCTATCGACATGTTCCTTTAATAGCTCGAATGATCTTCCTAATTGATTCTGTTCAACGGGAAGATTGGAAGAATTCCTTTGGTAAGTGCCAACGGGTATAATGGCATAAAGGAGTATATAAAGAAGACGTTCTAGTTGTTCGAGAGGGTGCACGATAGAAGAATTCTAAAGTCTGAAGCTCATTGTTCTTTTTGTCAATTTAGTTAAGCGAAATCTTGTACGCAAAAGAGTGTTTATATTCGTGAGAAATCTTGAGGAAGTGTGGAAGAATATCTACACCGTGGAATCAAGGAAGAACCGTGCTGTAACATCTCTTTTATTCATAGTGAAATCTAGCCAATAGGCTGTCAGTGCGGAAGAGTGGACGTAGGCTTGGAATAAGCCAAACCACTATAAACCTTGTGTTTAATTTTCTCTTCCCTACTCTTTACTTTATTGTGATCATAATTCATTTTATTAATCAAAAGAGAATTTCCTTTCTATCGTCTGCCTAGTATCGCTGTGGTATATCGAGAAATTGTCAATACACCTATTCACCCCCCTCTAGGTGCTTATACTAGCTATCTCAATAAGGACATTGATAAATGATAATCCCCATTCTTAGGAAATTCGGTTGTCACTGGGAGAATTTGCATATAATTGTTTAGTGAATCGTACCACTAGATACAATCCCTTTGTGATTGTGCATGAATGTCAATCGACCACTGCTCTCGATTTGCACTCATTCCTTTTGCTGCAAAGCCGATTGATAAGGTGAATAATTAAGTCCTATAAAAAGGATGTCAATAAGTGGCAATGTGAAATTATCTTTGAATCTAGAGATTTTCTTTGGACTTATTTACTACCTAAGTAGCATTGACATCAATACACGACACACGAGACAATGCGACATGACACATCGTTTCTCAAAAAACACAGAATTCTAACATGTTGGCACACGCATAATATTAAATGTATATTTTAAATTATCATTTTTTTATCATTATTTCACTCAAATTAATTTGATTCAAACTCACAAATAAATAAATAATAAAAAGCCCATAATGAATTTACACTAAAAATATTAATCAATCATTTATTAATATTGTTTCAATTTGACAAATTCAATGACATTCTAATAATCTATAAAACTTGGAGAAAAAAACAAGCAATTCACATTCTGGATGTGCGTGTCCAATGTGTCATAAGAGAAGAGAAAAAAACTTGAGGGTTGAATTGTATATTATGGAAAATGAGAGTCGGAAGAAAAGAGAAAACTAGACTTTTCTTCTTTCCCCATTTATTATTTTTGTTATTATTTTTTATTTTTTCACATATATACATCTTGACTCTTCTTCTATTGAATTTTTTTAAAATTGACCTCATATGTCAAAATCACGTATAGGAAACTCGCATGTTAAAATTCCAACTTGAGTGTCAAGAAAGTTGACAGTATCATATTTTCCAACACGTGTTAATTGAATGTCCGAAAGTATCGAAGAGTGTCGGACATGTATTGGAGTGTTCAACACGACACAAAAACTCCTAGAAAGTGTCGGTGCTTCTTGGAGAGTGTCGGTGCTTCCTAGTTTGCTACCATAGTGTCATCCCGTTGAGAGCTATAACAAGCTTAGTGATCTAAATCTTGGTCCACTTGAAGT
Organism: Eucalyptus victrix; assembly: GCA_016097545.1. NCBI lineage: Eukaryota > Viridiplantae > Streptophyta > Magnoliopsida > Myrtales > Myrtaceae > Eucalyptus > Eucalyptus victrix. Next base: position 26,747,309 of record CM027841.1, read on the forward strand.
TCATGAATGCATCGATCCTAATGCATATCAACTTAAACTTCCTTCTCATATGAAGATACATGACGTGTTCAAAGAAAAAGGAATGGAAAAAAAAAAAGGAAAAAATATTAAAAAATAATAGAAAACCAAAAAAATGAAAAAGAAATTATTTAAAAGTCCACGTCAATGCCGACTATACCATGTAGGATGCACGGCTTCTACATTAGCAATTTATGGCTTAAATTAGCCGGATGGACTAAATTTGTACTAATGTAAAAGGGTTTACTACTAAATTACTTCAATTGAAAAGTTTAAGATTAAATCGGTATAAATTCAATAGGTTTAGGATTTTTTAGTACTTCCGATAAAGTTAAATAGTTCGTAAACTATGGATTATTAGATGAATCAATTCCGGCTCTTCATTGTATAGCTAATCCTATATAAAAACTTATTATTATCGTCGAAGGGGAACGAGTGCAAAATATATATATGTATATCGGGATAAGTGCAGAAATAGGACTCAAGGTGTGACTGTTCATCAATTAAGAGTTTATGGTTTAAAAAAAGAACCAATTTGGTCTCGAGTTCGCCACGGTAGGATTCATGCGTCAGAAATCCGGCATGACTCCAACTAAGGAATATTTTAGCCATTTGTCACTTCTGATACACGGGGAGCTAGAGATCTAATATGGTCTTTTTCAAAAACCTTTAGCTCTCAATTGATCAAAACAAAACCTCTCAAGTCCTCAATTGACCAATGGGATAATCTGTCCGGAAAAATATTCATGATAGACAAAGAAAGTTCTTGCCCCTAATAATTATCTGAAAGGAACTTATTTGGACGTGTATGGTCACTAGGAGACGGGTTTAGATAAAATAAAAATCAGCATATCAATTGTGAGATGCTGCGTCCTGCATGCTTCAAGCATGGATAAGTCGAATTTATAATTTGTTCAGATCTGAGGACACAATAAATTTATCCCCCTGGATTGCATAACAAAACTATAATAAAATAAAAAGAAAAGACCACAAAAAACCCCAAACTTTATCCAAAGTAATAAATTTATCCCAAACTATAAGGCATTTTGGTCTTTTTTACTTTTTAATTTTTCTTTTCTTTTTTTCTTCTTCTTTTTTCTTCCTTCCGCCCCAGCGGAGGGATGTGGGTTGCCCTTGCCGACGTTAGGTGAGGGTCGCCCTCGCTTGGGCTGGCTAGAGCCGCCCAACGCCGGCAAGGGCACCCCTTGCTCGAGTCCGGCGAGGGGTGCCCTCACCAGGCCCTTGCTGGCGTTGGGCAACGGCCTCCCTTGCCAAGTTTGGCGAGGGCACCACTCACTAGGCCCTTGTTCGACGCCGACGAGGGCCTGGCGAGGGAGGCCCTCGCCTAACCAAGCCGAGGGCCGCCTTTGCCGAATGCCGAAGATGGTCGGCGGAGGAAATAGAGAAGAAGAAGAAAAAAAGAAAAAAAGAAGAAGGAAAAATAGAAAAAAGATGACGAAAAATGCTCTTAGTGGGGTAAATATGTCATAGTTTGCAAAGTTTGAGATTTTTCATGTCACCAAAAAAAAAAAAAAAGCTTAGGGTAAATTTGTCACTTTAGGCAAAGTTTGAGGTTTTTGGTGATCTTTTCCCTAAAATAAAAACAACTCAACGGAGGTGGTCCTAGCAAAAGAGTGACCACATTGCCACGAGGATTACTGTCGACAAGGCAACCACCACGGTGTCACCATTGACAATGGCAGCCGTCACGGCAACGGCAATAGCATAGGACTTTTAGGCCTTGTTTGGTAACCTTCTAGGGAACAACTATTTTGTTTTTTTGTTCCCCGAAACGAAATAAAAAAAACGAAAATCCGTTTGGTAAATTTTTTATTCCTAAGAGCCAAAATCTATTTTCTTGTTCTCAGAAATAGATTTAAAATAGAATCAATGAGTAGAAAAAAGTAACTTCTTATTATTGGGAACAAGTCCTACAAATTAGTTCTTTTTTTTCTCCTTTTTTCTTTTCTTTTCTCTTCTTCTCTTCCTTTTGGCTAGTTGCCAGCCTTAGCTATGGTTGGTTGGTGACCAACCAAATGAGGGTTGGCAACTCGCCGAAGCGTCGTTGGCCCCCGGTGACATCAAGCCATGGAGAGGCTTGTCAGCTTAAGCCTCGCCGTGGTTGGGCTGGGCAAGGTTCAGCCTCGCCTTGGCTGAGCAAGATTGACCTTGCCTAGCCACTAGCGAGGCTCGACCTGGCTAGATCTGGTGAGGCCGAGGCTCCCTTGGGCTAGGTGAGCCTCCAGCGAGCATGCCGGACCTTGCCCTAGCCTGGTGAGGCTTCGGTGAGCTCACTAGACCTCGTCTAATTGGTCGCCGGCCACCGTCGTGGCCGGCGATCGATTATAAAGAAGGAGGAATAAGAGAAAATTAAGAAAAATATAATAAGAGTATTAAAATATTAACAAAAACAAAAGAATTTAAAAATCCTACCAAACACATTTCTATCAAGGAAATAGAAATTTTGGATAGTTACCAAGTATGTTCTTTTGCTTATTATTTGTTCCCAGGAATAGAATCGAAATAAACCATTTTTGATAAAAAAATTATTCTTAGGAACAAAATCATTACCAAATGTTCTCTTATAATTTATTTGTCTTTTGAAAAATCAATGATTTGAAAAGTATTTTCTTAATATAATCGCTTATATGCATGGAATAATTAATTAATGAAAAATGTTTTTATTAGCGACAATAATTTTTCTCTAAACATTTCCGCAAACGATCAAAAAAAGCCACCATGTTTTTAAGTGATATGCGTAATCATATTTAGAAAAGTATTTTCCAAATCATTCATTCTCCACAAAATAAATGCACCTAGTCTTTTCTTATTCATTTGATTTTTTTATGTTATGTCAAATATGTAATTTGAAGACAAGGTTGACGGTTGCGGACGTACATCAATTTTATAAGGACTGGCTTTCAATTTGGTAAAGCCACCATGTTCTGTGATGAATAATATTGTTGAGGTCATTAATTTGGGAACTTATCAGATTTCATCATATTTTCTTCTATAAATTACAATCACAACAGGATTTCATGAAATTTGGAGATGGTATCTAAAAGCGAGGGACGAATTTCGTTTGTAAAAGACCGAACTTTCAATTCCTTCCTCCCAAATAAGGTGCACATAGAAAGTTAGAAACACGCAAAATTTCTTACGTTCGTATATAAAGATATCTACTATAAAAATGATAAAGTCAAAAAATGTGCACGAGGCGCTGCAATCTCATATATTATAGAAAATTCAATTTGCAAAACACTGATTTTACATAATACGAGAAAATATGATATCTTGAAAATTATATAATTTTGTCAATTAGGTATTTTCAAAGTGCTCTTGATGGACTACCGCATTTATCTCGTTAAAAGTAGCCCCCGGACGAAGCCGCCTTATCAGTAAATGGTCAGGCTTTTCCATTTATAGGAAGCAACAGATGGGGAGACATCCCGCGCAAAATCAGACTTTACAATCTTAAAGCAAAGCTTCGGAAGGCTAAAAAGATAGGGGAAAAGAATAGGAAATATTCCTCATGAGTTGAAGAAACAAAAGTTTTTTTGTCATCTTTACCAAAAAAAAAAAAAAAAAAAAGTTTTTTTTTGTCATCAAGCTAGAGAGTCGGGCCCTTCCATGGGGATCCTCGATCATATTCGGTTGTAATCACGCATATATTTAATTAATTCTATATGAAATGTCGAATCACAAAAATTTGGAAAACTTGCGATAAAAGAAAAAAGGGGAAATCTTTTGAAAAAGAAGAAAAATCTTTTGATTTATAACGTTTTGGAAAAATTTTTGGAGTCCATTCACGGGGTTTGAATATTAAAGTATGAATCATAGTTACTATTTTGTGATCAGTAGGGGAAATTCTATCGTTGGATCCAACTGTCATCACGTCCGGAACCGATGCTTGAGGACCTAAAAAACACCCTTGGTCCGGAATCTCCGGTGGAGAATCTATGTAGAGTTCAGTCATCTTGACTTGGTCCGGAAACTAGAGTTTGTGTACATAAGCAACATATGATGAACGAATAAATAAAATCATGGTCCTCAAGGGCTTTTTTTTTTTACACTTAAGTAAAGTTAAAAAAAAATATTTCCCACCAAATTATAGTGTTATTTTTTTTAAATATTATAAAAGCATATGTATAAGTTAAAAGTCCCAGCATTTGCATATGAAAACTTCTAGAGTTCAAGCAATGTGTTGTAATTTGCCGAGACATAAGTTTAAGCAAGGAAGAAGTTAACAAACGAAAAATTGCAGACACAGATGAATTTCTGGCTCAGCCAGAAGCAGGTGAAAGAGACGTGAGTAATTAAGAACCACACCACAAATTGAAGTGACAATCACATCACCAAACTCTAGAAAATTAGCAGACACGCTTGAAATTTGTATGGCCGATACACGCTCGATGACTCGAAAAACTGTATTTCACAGGCATACTCGGTCACACGGAAATAGTTATTTACATGTGAATCGACACCTCTATACAGCCGATACACACTCGATAACTCAAAAAACCATAATTCATAGCCATACTTGCTCACAAGAAAACAGTTATTTATATGTGCATCCAACACCTCTATACATCTTATCTACGCTAGTGCAGCTGAATCTCCTTCAAACCATCAGCAGTGATCCCACAGCACCCATTGCTAGGGACGAGAATCGTCTATAACATGCATCTTATATAGTCGATGAGGAACACGATCATTCTTACATGGATTGGACTTGTCTATGTAGGATCCATTCTGTCATGCTTTTTCTGTACACTTACATGCCAGAGAAACACCAAGCATCAGCCTCTATATCCACGATATCTTTGGTTTCACAAGATGTCGCGCCTTGTTGTGGATGATCTCGCTAGTTGTCTCACAGAATCTCCAGCAAAGTCGTGCAAAATTTTCAGCGAATGTGCCTGAGGCCCCTAACAGTACTATCCATTACAATCTTGACCTGCGTATGGATTTGATATCATGAGATGGTGACAGCTTCCGAGCACAAGCATATGGTTGTCCATTCAAAGAACCAGAAAACTTAATGTCCCAGCCCTCCACGTTCCTGGGTACGCAAATGTCGAACAGCATCTGGCCCAATATGCTGTGTGCGCTGATCTCTGGGGCATTCTGTGCAAGATTCGAGGACTCTTTTTGCTCATTGTCGGACGACCCAGAAGCTGCGTAACTGTCGTTCACTGAACTTGGCAGGAAGAAATGGTCACTGGGTCCTGTGGCAACCCTTCTTAAGCTCTGATTGGAGTTCACTGCTGCATTTTGGAGGTCACATATCAACTCCGAGATCTCGTCGCGCTTGCTCCCCATCCTAGTTCTTTCTTCCTCGAGTCGCTGGATTCGTTGGGGAAATATGGAAGCTGCCTTTGCGAACAAACTGGCTATGGCAGCACGATATTGGATTGGATAATGCTTATAATGACCTGAAAAGCCAGAGACGAGAATTTAGAAGGTCTGTATGCCATAGGCAAAGTAAAATCTCCCTTGTCGTGTAAACATAGTAGGGTCTCAGATCACTTGGCAGGAGCTGGATAAAAGAATGTGGTGGTCTTCAGGAACACAACAGTTGTATCAACATCATGATATGTACTCTCTGTTTAATTTTGAATGAATGTTCAGCCATTAAGGGTCCATTGTGAATGAGCGGATTTCGCTAAGTACTGAGGGGGTATATCAATATGCATGATGCATATGTCTGCATGAACGTACATATTTATGGATCTATCTATGTGGTAGGCATATTGTCTATATGTATTTATGGTTTGGATAGATGTATTTAAAAGTAAGATCTAGATATAGACACATCTACATATACAGGATAATGCAATGGGACTGTTAGATATTGAACCCAGGTTGGAACATTATGACTGGAATTCATGTTTTAGATCTAAAAAGACCTCCAAATGGATGAGTGCTCAAAATACCATACTGCGAGGAACTTATTTTTCGCCAAGTTCTATAACTTCATCTCTCAATTATCAATATAGCACCAAGTACAGGGTGTGCATGCAAGAAGAGATTGATTTCAAAGGACTTTTTCAGTTCTATGCTAGTAGGGAAAGCAGAAAATGTGCTTGAAGATGCAGGTGAACAACTTTCTAAAGAACCATCTTATTATTAGAATAAGGCCAACAAAAAATAATAGCATCATCTGAAATATTTCCAATAAAATGAGCAAATTAACTATAGAGAAGTGAATTTGAGAAAAAGGAAATAAAATCCTGATAAAGTTCATTCAAACAAGAAACTTTCTCCAGATAAATGCATTCTCATTCTCTCTTTTATTCAGGAGAACACCATGACAATTTTTTCAGTGGCCAGAAAGGTTTTAAATTAGGCAACGTCAATATAGAAAAGAAAGTAGATATGCCATTATGGTGATATTATTTGTACAATGGAAGAGGGGAGGAAACCTGACCAAACTGAAAATTGAGCCAACCCAATCTAATGATACTTATGGTCCTATTTTTATAAGGTTTGGATTTTTGTTCTCGATTGAGCTCTGGCTCTGCAAATACAGAAGCGCAAGGAAATGAAAGGCCTAAGAATACTATATGGGTGTTTCATTTATATTTTATCTTGTGGATTTTGACTTTTCAATTTTCATTTTAATGCTATATGTGTAAGTTTTACATATACCACATATACCATGAAAACCTGAAATTATTAAAACGTTTATAGTCTACCCAAATTTTTCAGAATTTTGATTTTGGCAGGAAATTGGAATGTGGCTTACTGGAGTGGGCTTTAAAGCCTGTCCAAGACACCCCTCTAATGTTCGGTTCTCAATTGTTAGTTAAGTTTTTGCTTTTACAGACACCTGCCAACTTGTCCTTTTCGAGTAAAGTCAACGGTAAGTAATTTCCCATATCAAAGCAGTAGGTCACCTGCATTTCTCCTCTCTCAAGCAAGGATTGATTCAGTAGTAAATGCTCATTTACTCAGGACCAATCATTACCATCAAATAGATAGTACCACACAAAAAATAAGATTGATGATTGCATATAATCCAGGGGCTCCTTAAGCATCTACTCCACGAGAACCTAAAAATTTGCCTCTCCCAACCAAAACAAAAGACAAACAAAATATCCATGCACAAAACCTGACATCCAAAATTACTCATCTTGCTCTTTTCATTTATATCAGATCAAAATTTTCAAAATCCACCTTTCTTATTTCTCTCTTTAAAGATGCACTTCCTGTTTTCAAGCTTATAGATCCACTCTGGCTGCACCTTTTGGCTTTAAAGCTTTGACAGATTAATGGAATAAATTCATCTGAATGTAATTCTGTAACAGAGCAAAGCACAAGAAAAGGTGTTTAAAAAATATCTCGGCAGGTTATGCTGTTCTTTCAGGCTTCAGCCGCTTCTAGGGTTGGCTGGCTTCTTTCCAACTCTCTTGCTTACCTTTCTATATTTAAGAAGAGAGGGACCCAAATTAAGGGGAAAAAGAATAAGAGAAATGAATCAAACCTTTTTAAAAACCAGTTTAATAAATTCTATCCACTTCTTATATGTGCAAGTCAGGTCACGGGCTTGGTAGGAAAACTCCTAAATCCTCACCATAAAGTTCGGTTAAATTCACCTTCTTTACATGAAATGGCCCAGCGCTTTTACCCTCCTACCACGCAACACAAGTTCCCAGTGCAAGAGCAGGAATAAAACATAAGTTCTCAAGCATAAGCATAAAGATACAGGAAGTATAACCTACCACCAAATCTAGAGCATGAACTTTTTTTCATGAATAAAAACAAGAGCAACTATTAATGATAACGTGACATATTGAAGGAAGACAGTTTTGTGACAAACCATTGTGAGTGGAGCCATGCAGCTTCACAAGCCTAACATCTGCACCAGAACTTCGTAAATCCTCGGCAAAGGTGAGGATCGTCTGATAAGGAGCAAGGCTGTCATCTTCTGAGCATACAATGAGATATGGAGCTCCAATGCACTATCAATGAGGAAAATGTATGTCAGAAACCAGTCACAAAAAGCAAAACAGATCTCATTGAACAATTCGACTTACAACTGAAGAATGCAAGTTTTGCCAATACTCAGCACGCTGGGCTTCAAATCTGGTAAGATACAGAGCATCTAGACCAGAGGAAACACCTTTGACTATCCAAGAGACGACTTTTGCTGGTACAGGCCTTTTTAGGATGGTAGAAGGCATAGTAAACCGAGAACCAAAATCACTGTTAAAATCTACTGGACCGGAATCAAATATGTGCCCAGAAACACAGTTTCTCACTAATCCATATTTGTCCTTCATGAAAGAAAATAACTTTCAGAACTACATACACATCATAAAAAATATTGACAAGATATCAAATGAAATGGACATGAAATGGGGAAACATATTTTAAGTTTGAAAGCCTCAGTCAGAATAGAGAGAACTTATGCATACCCACTTCAGCTGACTCTCACACGGTCTCTCGATGATCTGCTAAAACAGCATGTATTTAGTTTATCTTATTGAAACATGAACTGAACACATTAGTGAACGCTTTAAATTTATAAGTACTAGATCCAGACAGATGACTGCTGGACATACCTGTAAAACCTTGCTCATACAGGCCTTTGAACCGGCAGAAAAAGATGCAAAGACTACAGGACATGGCTTAATATGTAGTTCCTGCATCCCCACAAAGACTAAATAGTATCAGTTTACTGTCATCTTAGTTTTTTTTTTTTTTTTTTGTTTTTGTTTGTTTTTTTTTTTCTTTTTATTTATAAATAAGGGGAAAATGTAGGAGTGAACGTACACATAAACAAAAAATAGTGCTACACTCAAGGAAGAGAATCCTACCATGGCAAGCCCTAATTTTTATAAGATAACATTAAATTACAACAGATACAAAATACCATGATAGGATCAGCAAAAAAGTTTGTACAGTATACGGATCAACCACAATTTGTTGCACTATGATGAAAACTAACCTTGAGAAGCTCATTGAGAACAAAAAATGCCATTGACATTGCCTTCTCGGAAGCAAACCTGTGAAAAACTCTTATTATTTAAGCTTTGTATAACCCAGAAATAGGGAAACTCCCCCACATGGGAACTGGAAGCACAGAAGAAAATTCCAAACCATTTTCTTTCAACTAATATTTTTCTGCAATTCCAACAACCAAGAATCCCAATTTTGTAAAGCAGATAAATAAGATGAGGGATCTCTACTTCATTGAACAAAGCTTTTGCTATTAGAGTACTAATAACCAATAAAAATTACAACTCACTTCAAGAAAGTTTAAAAGGCTAACTATCTGACTTCGCACAAGGCCATATGTTGTTAAGTTTCATGCTAACATATTTCCCCCATTGCCCTCTTCAGGAGGTATGAGTAATGCGTCTACATTTAATTATGTGTGCTAACTGACAAGTATACATAAACAGCATTGACATGAATTACAAATGCAAGCAGATATACTTTGTACAAACGCACAAAGGCAGCAATACTATTGCCAAATAGGGTCCTTCACATGACTACTGTTGTGCCTCACAATCTTCAGCAAAAAAGCAACATTTGCAAGGTTATTAGACTTCCTTCCCCATCCTCATCCACTTTTTCAGAATTTAAAAATAGCTACCATACCATGCAGAGTAAGAATGGTGGCCAATGAGATATACCAATTACTTAATGCTTTGGTCATAATGATACAATCCAAAAGTTAATCATCTTGAAGGAAGACAGTAGAATGGTCCTTGTTCACATCTTTCCATGGTAAGAGTAGCTTGAGGTAAATTACTTCCATAGTCATTCAATTCTTGCATTACATACAATTAGGTCACTCTACTTTCAAAACTTTCAGTTAGATCATATTACTTATGATATAATTTGAATTGGATCACTCCGCCAAAAGAACTAATAGAAAACTGAAGCGTGTCATATTTTTGCATAACGTACCATGTCAGCTTCTCCCAAAGTTTCTAAAAAGGAAGAATAACGCAATTAAACAAATTGAAATTATTTCAAAAGTAGAGTTACTTCAGTGAACAGCATGAGTATAGAACTTGACTGACAACTTTTACCCCTGAAATCAAGCTCTTTCATAATCTGGATCTCCCCTTCTAGAACTTCACCTCATTCAACAATTATACCTAGATGATTAATATGTGATACTTGTGTGCATGTCATAATCTCTTCAACTGAAACCATCGAAAGAAACTAGGGCATCACATGGGTGATAGACAGACTAATGGAAAGCTATAGGGCAGATTACTTTCAATCAAAACTCTAATCTTTCCGTGTGAAGCCTCACCATAGAGAGGGAGTCAAAGACTCCAACTGAGATGCCTCAGCTCCCCAATCCCTCCCCCACCCCCCAAAACCAAGCTTTTCTTCCTGGGGAGGTGGGAATACGGGAGTCAGCAGGTAGTCCCATCCCTTGGGGGTTCTTTCCCCTTTTACTTCCCTTGAGCCATTTAAGGACCTGCTCAGGTCCATCACATGGATGATATACAGACTAATGCAAAGCCATAGGACAGATTACTTTCAGCCAAAACTCTAATCTTTCTGCGTGATGCCTAATTCCAAAAGCCAATAACCATTTTTGTCTCATTTATGTGATGTAAGATAGTTTTGGCCCCTCTTAAGAAAACATAAGAACAGCACCACATTTGGTTAGGCCATCAACCGAGACTCCAGTTTCAAATGATCCAAATACTCGCTCCATCCAAATTTCACGTCAAGTTTCCAGACATGACACGCCAGGCCACAAAATGTTACATCCTCATACAAAGCCAAATAATAGCAACCTTCAAGCTTAAGATAAAAGAAAAGCTTGAGATTGCAATAAATCCATCAACCTAACAACTCAAGCTTGCTCGACGAACAACCCTCGTCTACTTTAACAAATCAAAATCGTCGAAAATGAAGCACAAGGCGCACATGATTGCAACAAACCAAGCATCAAGCCCATCTCAAGTCAGAACCACACAATCAAACAAATTCCCCACCCCCCCCTCCGGCCCCACAACGCTTCCGCACTAGAAAAGAAAGGAAAGCACGAAACCCAGAAATCACACTCGAAGCAGAAGAAATCAACTCACGCGTTCAAGAACCCGGCATGGCAAACGAGGGAATTCCACCCAAGAGAGGAATACAGCTCCACGTAGCTCCTCAGATGCCTCTCCTGGATCGACACCCAAGCAAAAACCACCACAATCCCTTTGAACCCACTCCCCTTAGCACCCCAGTAAACACTCCCACCGCCTCCCACCATGTCCGAAACAGCTCCAACGCAATAAATTTCGCGGCTCTGGCCCGGAACAAGACGTGGGTACGGCGAATCTCGTCGTGGGTAGGGAGCAAATCGGTGGCTCTTGGCTAAGCGGGGGTAGGTTTTCGCCACAGCCACAAAGCGTACGTTTGGTGAAAACGTGCGCTCGCGCGTGCGAGGGCGATATGGAAGGGGGGAAGAAGGGGGTGACGATTCTTGTGTCGAATGGGTGGCGGGCGAGGGGAGCGGATCGATGGAAATGCCACGTCCGATATTGCGGATCTTTAGGATAAAGCTCGTGAATTTTGGAGCATCTTCGGTTTCGCGTGGGACAAAGTCAAATGAAATTGCTCGCGAACGGAAACGGTCGGAGTACGTTGAAAGCAGATGACATCGCAAGAGTTCCTTGGAAGGCATAAACTTTTCTATTGTTTACTTAATTTCCTCTTGAATGGTGTCACCATTGTAAACACACGAAAAGAGAAAAAAATACTTTATCCAGTTTTTCCGCGGGCTTTACGTAATCGATCTGATCATCGGTCAATTTGGGCTGATGCTTCCTTCTCACTTCCCTTGATCTCCGCTTACTTTTTTATTTCTTTTCCTCCGAGATTTTGAAGTGAATTTTAAGATTTAAAAAAATAAATTGCATATGATTATACAAGTCGAAAAGATTTAAATATTTCGAAAATCTTCAAGTGTCTTGATTATGATGGAAGACGTGTGAATTCTGCAACATTTGCATGAGTCAAAAGTTAGAAAGTGTGGGCATCAAAGGTCACATCCCCGTTGGACCAAAATGTATAAAAGCAATGAATTCGAAAATTTTTTATTTGGCATGATGAAAAATCAATGCACAGTTAATGTGGAAAAATCATGACTCATCTTTCATAAATAAATGATCGATTAAGGTTTCATTTGTTTGGTAGCAACTAAACGATTATGAAAATATTTTTTTAAATATTTATCTATATCATTTACAAAAATGAATGAACAAAATATATAATTATCGTCCATGAAAATATTTTAAAATAAATTATTATTTGTAATGATAATTTTTTAATTAGTTAATTATTTTAAATGATATATTATATTATTTTTAGGAAAATATCTTCTAATTGTTTATATTTTACAAAATAAATCTAAATTATTTTAATAATCGCTAAAGCTCGTAATGGGCCTCAATTTTCTATCCAAGAATGGCAGGCTTGAGGACAAATGCGAACCGAGGGTTTACCTAAATAAATAAATATGAGAGAAAAATAATTGAACAGATAACCTAGAAATAATAATAATTTCTATAAATGGAGATAAAGTTGAGATTGCCATTTTTTACAAGGAGAAGAAAATCTCTCCTTGGAAAAATGGACATTCCTGTTAACACTTTCACTTCTAAAGTATGCTAAAGTTTTTCTTATATATTTTAAATCCCTCAAATGAACTTGAGGGTTTGATAATAGTGTAATTATAAATAACTAGATTTCTGATGTTAACTATTTTTAATTTTTTTTTGCAATGCTTGGTATAGGAATTATGCTGCAAGGTATCTCAATATGATGCATTATGAGTATATGTTGGTCTCTTGAATAACTATATAAACCCCTTTAATTTGATTTAGGAGTGTGTCACGATCTTAAATTAATGATACATCGGTCATCCTACGTTTGCACAAGCATTTTTTATTGGCCTCGTCGTTCTGCACTATCCCCCAAGTTGCGGGTCTAATGTGTTGCTTGTCATTAGTGTCATGCAATGACCTAGAAGATGATTGCATCTGGAAAAGATATCTTCCATTTATTTAATTTACAAGGTTCAGCTATGTCTTTCCTCTGTGGATGTCTGCTGGATTTTGGTGGAGAAAAGCTGCTAAACCATTTTAAGTTTATGATCTTCTGTGTCAAAAGTAGCTACTTTCTTGATACTTTGTGCTTTAAGCATCACTGGTCAATGACTGGATGCTTAAGTTGGCACAATTTTTTTTCTGAAGCTTGCTTATTGAGGGAGTTATCTTATTAATTGTATACCCTGATTCACGTGGACATTAGGATTTCGGAGGGAGGATACAGAGAGGTAAAGTGGAAGTCTTGAAGAGGTTTCATAGTGCCATTAATGTTATTACTTTTGTATTATTTTAAACAATTATTGAGGTCTTCAACCAAAAAAATAAATAAATTATTGAGGTTGGTTTGGGCTCAATCGGCTTCATCGTCTCAGGCCTGTAGCCCAGACAACCTATTAAATAGCCATAGTAGACCCGAAAGACTGGCCCGGTCATATCTCGAACAGAACTGGTCTGGGCTTTATGGGTTTTCAGGATCACTCTTACCCACTACTAATATATAAACGGCCCAAACAAGAATCTTGAGTGAAGGTACTTTCCGAAAGAGAAGCAAAACAAATGTTCCTCATGTTGGTCGACACATTTTCTTCAAATAACAATGTTTTTATTCTCTTGAGGGTTTTACGTGTAACTCATTAGAGTTATCTTTGTTTGCAACGTCTTTGTAACATTGATCATAAAACAACTGGAAAAAGGTTATTGCATGGGCTTGAGCATGATCTGTATGCAAGTTCTTCCGGTTGGTGTCTCTTACCCAACCTTTTTCCTTTAATTGGATTTCTGATAGTATGTTTTTAAGGTACTTAATCTTGCACCTGTTGGAGGGGAGGAGATCCCTTTATATATAAATACAAGCTCAATCATAATTGTATATATTTCCCCAATCTAACAGTGGAGATGACATCTCCCTATCTACCAACTACCTGCATTTATTATATGAATGCACATTTACAATAATGCCCACCCTAAGAGCACTCTAGAGTACTAAAAAAACTTCTAAGTCTAGGACTGAGAAGCCTCAAGGTCCGCTCGTTTTTCATGGATCAACCATGGTCCTTCGTTTAGAAATCTTCTAGGTCATGTCATTTCTCTAGGCCATGACAGAAGTGTTAATGAAATTTAACTTGTCTAACTTTTGTGTGATTTCATTTCTGTCCATGCATTGTGAACTTTCACCATTTTCTCGTCGCACTTTCTTGGTTATCTACTTTTGATTCTTTGGAAAATTAGATTTAAGATTGCTAACTGATATGCAGAGTTAGCTCAATTAAGAGGACCAAAGATGAAACGCTAACGGTGCTTCAAGGATTGGAAGTACTGCTAAAATACTTGATAGACCAAAGTTTACTAGATTATGCTCGAGGTACTGGAATGAAATAGTCCACTTGCATTCGGAAAGGACTAGTCAGAATTCTCGGGAACTAATATGACGAGATTTGCGGTGAGAAACAAACAATGAGGAGTAATGAAAAGGAATTGCGTGCATATACCGAGAGAACTAGGTTTTTCCCCGTGTATTATGTTAGTAAGTTTTGCATGTACTTATCCATCATAGTTTTCAACCCTTTGTGGGATTCATGTTATTGGTTCAGACCTACGCCTTCTGATATTCTTCTTGCGAAAGTGAAACGAAAAAATCGTATAAGAGAAAATAATAATAATAATAACGATAATCTTGTCTTATTGAGATTTAGCTATTGTAGCTGTAAGTGGTAATACCAAAACTTAGTTTTTCTTGTAGGATACACTCTTGTCCCGGAGAAATTGTAGGATCTGGTGCCGGTTTTGATCAATTGTCTCGGGGACATTTTATATGTGGTTAATTCGATGCCTTCACTGGAGTTCCGATTGTTGATTGTATGCTGTGTATGCCTTCAGAGCATAGATCTTGCTGTTAAGTTTTTTATTTTTAGGATGGATAAGGCCGAGTCTGATCTACAAACTCCTCTTGGAGGAGCCACCTTGACCACATTGGATCAGGCTGTGGCATCAGTTATATTGAAGAGGCTATGCCTGCTGTTTCCGCTGCATGCAGCTCACTGCGTTTCGCAGTGGGTAAGACCCACACGTCGAACATAATTTTTCCCGTCCCAAGTGTGTGTGTTTCTTCTTTGTTAAGTTTGATTCACATTGGATCAATAATTTGAGATTCTTTGTGTCAATCTTCTGTTTGTTCAGTTCAGCTTCAATCACTTGACTCATAAATTGCAACAAAATTTGGGTTAGAACTAATGCTAATGATGTTTTGCTTGAATAACCTCCGAATTGGTCTTCCATATGGTACATACGAGCGTGACATGGCTTTTAGTAATAGTTACTGAAATTTGACTTGGAACTAATGCTAATTATATTTTACTCGAATAATCCAGAAATTAGTCTTTTGTGAGGTACATATGTGTGACATGGCTCTTACTAGTATTTGTTAAGATTGGGTATCTGATGACTATTGGTCTATACTTAAGTTGCTTAGGAAAGTCGTGGTTGCCCATCTCTTTTTCTGAATCAGCAGGCTCCAGAGTCAAGTGTTTATTGTTATCTAATCAGACGTTTTATTTATATATTCTGGTCGTAATCCCCCACATTTCAGGAGATGATGATGAAACTGCTGTTGCTGTTCTCGACTGCGTGACCCATTATAATGTTTTACCTTGCTTATTCTTGTTTGATCGAAAGTCACAAACTTCTGAAACTAGTTTAAAACCAAGATGGAATCATTGATATCTGATAGGACTCCATCGCCTCTTTCGGAAAATGGTAGCCATGGGACAGATCATTCAACTAATGTCATCACCATTGTTTATGTCCTTCAATTGATGCACAAGGACTTCAAGATATGACAGATTCTGTCTTCGTTCAAGGCAGAGATTGAATGCACACTAAGATCATTACAGGTTTGATTTTGCGTTCTAGTTCATATCAATTATGAGCTTGCCATGCTTGTTTTAGTTGTTTCACATGCTTGGTCGTGGCCTGGTCAGGGATGATGCTTGACAATAAAAACGTTTTGGTTGGATGTGCTCATACCTTATTGTGCAGTGTTGAACTGTTAGTCCATGTGGAAAGGGTCATTATGTAACTTAATTATTGTAATACTCGTACTTTGATTATGCTCTACTTTTATATCTTATAAAGAATGCATCTATGAGCTTGTAGTCATTGTCTCTTGGAAAAAATATGGCTTCAAACCAATAGAGTAGTCAAGTTAGACTTTGAGATGTGATATCACTTTTTTTAAGAATTTATTTCCCTTACAATGTTGCTAATGGTCATTAGCAAATATTTTTCAGTATGCAACAAAATCTCAAATGAGAATACTAGATATCAATTTAAGTATATCTCTAGGGTTTTTTAAGGAAACAATTGAAAATATCTGTAATTTTGAAAAGAAGACTGGAAAAATGATTTCATACTCATTCATCCAAAAACTATATATATGTAAATCGGTCTTAAAGAACACAAACAACTTTTTGTTAAAGTTTGTAAGGTAAACAAAGGTATCATTTCAAAAGAAATGGCAAAATGAACAAAGGTATCTCTTCGGAAGAAGTTGAAAAAATGAACATATGTAACCTTTTGAAAACAGTTATAAATTGAAATAAGTATAATTTTCAAAGATTGTCTTGAAAAGATACATATAAAAATTCAAAATAATAAAAATAATGAAAAATATTTTTAAATAAATAAAATTTCGAATTTTGAAAATTTCCAAAAATACTAAATAAAAAAAACCTCTGAACTAATAAATGTTAATAAGATAACCATACAAAATAAAATAAAAATAAAATGATTAGCGCTAATTAAAGTGCAGGCGTGTAAGTGTGCCAAGTGCTAAGTGTGCCTAATAATCATTAATTATTTGTGCACCAGCATACGAGTATTGTGGGGTTTAACCCACACCAATCCTTTTCTTTACTCACACTTATTAATTGACCCATCTCCTTCCAACTTTCCTATATGGGAGAAGGAAAAGCGCATTTTATTTGTTTTACAAACAAACTTCCAACGTTGCTTTGGCTCATTAATTTAATCATTTAGGTGGTCTCCTCTCTTTTTCCTTTGCAGGCATTAGTGGAAATAAGTACAACCTTGGAGGAAAGACACAAGCTATAGTGTGCATACGTTCAAGTACACGGCATGCTAGGTGACCTGCAAGAAGGGACGCCTTGCTTGTTGTGGATAATGGAGCGTGCAATGCGAGGGAAAAGAAAGAGACTGCAGTGGGCTAGAATCAGTTCTCTTTGTTTAGGTCTTTATTGGGGGTGATAGTGGACGGTGGTGCATTTCATGTTCTAAGGCCATTGTCCTGGCCGCTGGTACTAATAAAAAGTGGTCAGGAATAGGGATGTTAGACTTGAACGAAAAATTGAACTAAAACCAAAATCGAACTGAATCGAAATATCATGCATTTTCGATTTGATTTGATTTTCAATTTGAATAATGAATAAATAATATGTTTTTTTTTTTGTTGCCAATTTGGATTCTTTTATGTTTGGTTTGATTCATAAACTAAATCGAACCATCAGAACTTAATAATTTACTCTAGTCACTTCCTTCCTTCGCTTTGTCAGTACGAGATAGAGAGTCTAAACCCTAAATTGATTGGATTAGGACGAAGCGAGAGTCTAAACACTAAATTGATTGGACTCCTGATCTCAACGATTCGAATCGCCCTTGTTTCCTTCACATTGATCCGCTCCGACCCTCAATCTTTCCTTCCTTGCGATTGCACCAGCTTTGGGTTGATTGAAGAGGGCGGAGTGATACCTGGTTCTGTGTGCAAGCTGATCATCATTGATGAGAGAGAGAGAGAGAGAGAGAGAGAGAGAGAGAGAGAGAGGCGACAATGGTCATGACTTGGTGACTGGGTTGCGCAGCCGTAGAGGCAAGGTTGAGTGATGGCTTGTGGGTGATGGATTTGAGGGTTGGCTCTTTGATTCTTGGCGTGGGTTCGCTCTGTGAGTCTCTGGAAACTCATTCGCTCATAGGATTTGAACCTAGGATAATCTGCACTTATAACATTTTGCTGTGATGATTTGGTCGAGAATTTGCTATTCCGTTGTAGCATGTGGACCTAGAAGTGAATAATATCAATCTAACATTGTTTATTGCTTGCATACTTTGACTCTTGCCGTAAGTGGGAGTATATGAAATTGATGATTAATCAAGTTTATGAAAGCAAATACGTGGAAACCTTATGAGATAGAGTGACAACATCTTTGATGTTATTATTCAAGTAATATTGCATCGGTATATGCCTCCAAAGCAAATTGACGTTATAGGGTACAAGACAATCATTGCAATGTATCTTAGCTTAACGAAACAAGAATATTTAGAAGAAATATCTGAATTAGATAAACATTTGAAAGAAGGATGTAAACGTTATAGCTTCAACTTTGATATCTTAAACCGGTGGAAAGTCAATTCTACGAGATATCCTATCTTCTCTTCCATTGATTGAAATATTTTGGTGGTGCCCATCTCAACTATATCATCACAAACTGCATTTAGCATATGAGATCGTGTACTTAATGTGTTTCATAGGTCCTTGACACTAAGCATGTCAGAGGCTCTTATATGTGCTCTAGATTGGCTATGATTTACACCACTTTCATGGTTGATCAAGGAGGACTTAGAAGAATTTGAAAATTTTGAGTTAGGTGAGAAAACCTTATCGTGGAATATTTCAATATTACAATAGATATTTCGATTCTCATGTTCATTGTGAGTTTAATGTAGAGTTATCAACTAGAATGGAGCTGAACTTGATATTGATTTCTCTTGATGATTGACCAATTTCGAGTTAGGTAGAATGTTGTTTGAAAGGGGTTTGGTGTTTGCCAAATGAAATTTATAAATAACATATATGGTTTTTAGTTTTATTGGGAACAAGGTTATAAGTACTAAAGGAAAAGTTGGTGTCAAATATGTTGTGCTAATCGAGTCCTAAAATATGTTTCCCTAAGAATGATGTTGTCATGATCATGTTTTGACATGAGAACTTGATTAACTTGATAAGAACAATATTATTATTGAACATCGAAGTAAGTTGTCTTACACCTTTGAGCAGCAGTAGTTTCACTACTATATATTTTCTATGTGCACCATACTGTCCCATAATAGTAATTGCACTCTAGTTTGACATCATGAAAAGTTCGAGTGGCAGTGCATGCCCTAAGACTACTTAACAAAGTAACTTAGTACAAAGTTCTATTGATTTGAATTGGCTTCTATACGTCTTGAATTTCGGTGACGGTGTCCTTGTCAGTTTTTTTTTTTTTTTTGAGCAATTGTGTCCTTGTCAGTTAGAGAAGAGAAAAATTTGTCCAAACTATGAGTCTTTTTCTTTTCCCTTTTTCTTGATTACTTTCTAGTCTGGTTATGTAACGTGATGGTTACTCCTAAATAAATATCTGTTTTGTTTCTTTAAATTCTCAAATATTTTACATGGTTTTGGATGCATTTTTATTTAAGTAGTACTTGATGTTCGGTCGTTGGGACTAGGCATTCTTGAGAGAGAAAATGATGCTGGTGGAATTGCGGAGGAGTAACAAACGATATTTTCTTGTGTTCTTGGCTAGTTAGTTAGCTGAAATTGCAATGATGTCTTATTTTGTCTTGTGCCTTTTTGGTGGGGTAACTTTGGAGTTTTAGGGTGTATTTGATAATGATTTTGTTTTCGAGAACAATTTTTGATTAGAAATAATTTTTTCTGATTCTATTTTCAAGAATAACTTTTAAGGAAAAAAACGTGCTTGATAACTGTCCAACTTTTTTATTCCCAACTATAAATAGCTGAATAGAAGTCATTGTAAAAGGATGGAAAAATTTGACAAGAACCCAATACACTCATTTTCTATGGCTATCATTCTTCGGTTTTTATCATCTTGCATTTATTTTAAGTTGCGTTAGATTTGTTTTGTATTGTAGAATCCGTAGTTTCCTTTCCGAAATAACACAAAACCCGATAAATAAAAAGTTAAGGAGCCAACTTTCGATGAAAGATATTTTGATCAAGAATATTCTCGATGAAATAAGAATACAAGTCGCCGATTGGTTGAAAGCGGAGTTTTGACCATCGTTTGGAAACAAATTCTTCGAATTTGTGCCGATCGAAGCTTGTCTGCTCGCATGCGCAGGAGGGAGGGAGGGTCCCTGTTAGGGAAAAGAAAGCTCGTGAAAGTTCCCGGCGATCTTCCCATGGGAAAAATCATGCCGGATATAAATTTTGGAGCTCAGGTCATTAGGCAATTTTCTTTGTTCTTGTGCTATATGTTCTCATATTTATATGTGGGTGTTTCGCCAGAATTTATATCGTTACGCAATATCTTTCATTGAGAGTAGTTCTTTGACTTTTAATTAAAGAAAACTAGGGTCTTGCATTGATTGCGGACATGAGGTATCTAGGCAAATGAGGAAATCAATACCTAAATTTTGTCTTTTTATTCATGAGTTAATTGTATGGAAAATCAGACATTAGTTTCTTAAAAAAAGTAAAATAAATAATTTTCGTTTTTTTTTTTGGTCAGTCCTACTCTATTCTTATTCTACACACACTCGCAGACTTGTGCCCTCCGCTGGGCGTGGGTTGCAACTGGCACTCGAAACTTACGCGTCCCTACCCCCATCCCTCCCTGGAAGGTGGGGATTTAAATTCACCTCCCCTTCCATGTTGGAAAATGCATGGTGTAAATATTTTCGTTAAAATGCATTGCACATGGACACTAGGAGCATTTACGTTACGATCACTACTTATTAAAATCTGAAAAAAGCAATGAAAAATCAAAAAAAAAAAAAAAAGAAAACGCAGAGGAAAGGACCGGGCTAGGCCTAGTCCTTTTCTGTCCTCCTGTCCTCTGTCTCTTTTCGCTTGGGCCAAGCCTAGCCTTATTTCCCTTTCTCTAGGCCTAGCCCACGTGCTAGTCTCCTTCCTCCTCACGCTGGTCACGCCTCCGCAAGAAAAGAGGGGTACAAGTCAGAGAGAGGAAGAGGATCGGGAGTGATAGATGGCAACGTGATCCGTGGGTCGGGGCCAGGCCGGCCAGCAATCTGGCGTTAGTCGGTGGCCCTCAAAAGGAAGAGAGGGTGAGCGAGAGAGAGCCGGAGAGGGAGACCGAGAAAGAGGGACAAGAGAGAGCTTGGGTGGGCTCGTTCTTGGAGAGAGAGAGAGAGAGAGAGAGAGTGTCTATGTTCTCGAGATATCTGGCGGTGGTAGCGTTCCAGTGGTGAAGGAGGAGATGCTCGAAGTTCTGGGAAGAGATTGGTTCAAAAGTTTTTGAGGGTTCTCTACAAGCTCTTCTTAGACAGAGAAGTGAGGGGGTCTTCAACGAGAGACAGAAAGGGAGAGAGACAGCATAAAGAGAAGGCCGTTGGCCATACAGAGGAAGGCGGGAGACAAAGACCACTCCTCCCGTTCTCAGTGAGTAACGGAGAATCCAGTTGCCGAAAGCTCGCCGGATTCCAAAACTCCGGTCAAGGGCTGACCTTTGCTCATTCGGAGGACTTCCCACAGCCGAGGAAGAGCCCAGCTCGTTGCTTTCTATCCTCGACCCATCGAGGCCTCGACTCGCACGACAAACCAAGTACGATCCTCCTCGAACCTCCTGCTTCGCCCACATCTTTTTCTCGGCCAGAGGGCAACTCGCCTAGGTGGATGAATTTTCTTTTTTATTTGATGAAATCTTGTCAAACCAAAGTAAGTTCAAGTCGATTCATAATGTTTTGAAAGTAATGCATCATGTTTAGGCTGATGAACGCTTTTGATTTGAATCCAGGACCCAAGTTCATAAACATATACCAATTGTTTGATGTTTTGCCTGAATGAAATATGTGTAAAATTGCTAAAGAGGAGGAGAGATGATGCTGAAACTTCATATTTCGTTTAGAACCTTGAAGTCTTTTATAAAGACAAATACATAACGTAAAAACACCATTAAAGTAGGATGCATAACTACCCATATTCCGCATAAAGCACTTATTCTACCAATACCTAAAAACTAGGACAACCAACATACAAATTAGCTAAGTGCGCATTTGGTAATGATTTTGTTTCCGAATTCAAAATGATTCTTTTTTATTTTGTTCTCTAAATTTTAAGCATTTTAAACCGTTTGATTGATAACTCACAAATTTTTGATTCTAGAATAAAATTGCGTTTGGTACTTAATTAAATCAATTTTTTTACTTTTTCCTTTTTTTTTTTTTCTTTTTCTCCTATTCTTCTTTTTTTTCTTGTGGTCGGTTGGGCGAGCCTCACCCATGGCCGGGCCTCGCTAGCAGCTGGGCGAAGCTCGCCCAACCTCACCGAGGCTTGGCCTCGCCGGTGGCTAGGCGGGCCTCGCAAGGGCTGGGCGTCGCGAGGCTTGCCTAGCCTTGGCGAGGCTCACCTAGCATTGTCGGTGGCCAAGTGGGTCTCGCCCAGCCTCGGTGAGGCTCGCCTAGCCACTAGCGAGGTTGAACCTTGTTGGTGGCTGGGCTTGCCTTCGGCGAGCTTGCCGGACCTCGCCTTGGCTTGGCAAGCCTTCGACGAGCTCGTCGGATAGGTTGCTGGCGATTGGTGGCGGCAGACGGTGGTGGGCGATGGCGGACGGCGGTCGTGGGATGATGGTCAATGAAGAAGAAGAAAAGAGAAGAATAGTTGGTTTTGATTCTCAAATTTGTTTTTTTTTTTTTTTTTGGTGACCCACGGAACTCACCACAAGGCTGGTAGTCGAGGAGTAAACCCTAGGGAGGCACGCAAGAAACCACCACCCACGCACCCCGGGCAAGACATCACGCAACGCTTCAGCCTCCCTGCTTCGCAGGGGCTTCAAAACTGGGACCTCCTAGCCCTACCATTCACGCTGCAACAATGGGTGGTTGATTCTCAAATTTGTTCCCGGAATAAGAATCAACTTTTTTTTTATTTTTGATTTTATTCCAAATTTGTTTTTGGGAATAAAAATTTTACCAAACGCAATTATGTTCCAAAATTACTTCCGGAAACAAAAAATCAGAATCGGATACTATTTGGCATGTTGCCAAACAGCCCCTAAACGTGACTCCACTAACTCTTAAAATCTAGAATAACTGAAAAACCAAATCAGCAAAATATGTAGATAAAAACAACTATTATTTCAACAATCCATCCCCTAAATTGATGTTTACTAACATTTAGTTTAAAGCCTTAACTGTTTTTAACGTGCAAACATTTAGTAACCTTTTGAGCTTCACAAATGACTCCATCTTGAGGGCTTTGGTGAATATATCAGCAAACTAATCTTTACTCCTACAATAGACTATATCAATTGTTCCATCATTGCTAGGATCTCTCAAGAAATAAAACTTTACATCAATGTGCTTGCTTCTTCTATGTAGCACATGATTCTTGAAGAGTTTGATTGCTGAGTTGTTGTCACAAATTTTTTTAGTAGTTCCTAGTTGCTTGAATTGCAACTATTCAAGAATTCTTCTTAGCTAAATAACTTGACAAGCACTAGTTGTTGCAGCAACAAATTTAGTTTTTATACTTAATAATGTAACAATTGGTTGTTTCTTGGATAACCACGAAATAATACATGTCCCAAACATAAAAGCATAACCCTAAGTGCTCTACCTATCATCTTAATCTCATGCATAGTCATTATTAGTAAATCCCAACAAATTGGACTTTTCATCATTCTTGTAAAATAGCTTAAAGTCTCTAGTTCATTGCAAGTAATGAAGGGTTTTCTTGGCAGCTAACAAATGCATTTTTGTAGGATTCTCTATATATCTACTAATTAAACTCATAGAATACATTATGTTTGGGTCTTGTTGCAGTTGGATACATCAAACTGCCTACAATTTGTTTGTAAAGTGTGCTGTCAAATTTCCTCCCTTCATGATCTTTGTATAACTTTAAGCCAGATTCAACTAGAGTGTTTACATGATTACAATCGTTCATTTGAAGCCTGTTCAAAATTTATCCCACATATTCTCTTGAGAAATTGTACCACTTTTATGCCTAGAAAATAATGCATCATACCGAGATCAAACATATTAAACTCATCCATCATAAATTACTTGAATTCTTCAAACATGGTATCACAATTTCTAGTAAATAAAAGATCGTTAACATACAAGCGTACAATAAACATTTTCCTTTTATCTCCAATTTTAACAAAAAATGTATGCTCATAAGGATATATTGACAAACCAATTTTAAGAAAATAAGTTTACATACAACTATACTAAGCTCGAGGGGCTTGTTTTAGCCCATAAAGAACTTTCTTCAATCTATTAACTTTATGCTCATTTCCAATCTTGACATTACCGGAAGGTTGCTCAACAAATACTTGTTCCTCCAAGTACCCATGCAAGAATGCCAATTTGATATCTAGCTAGAAAATAGGCTAAGAATTTTGTGCCGCCAATGCAACCACTAATTTGATTGTGTCATGTCTTACAACTGGAGAAAAAACTTATGTATAGTCGATCCCATATTGCTGCTTGTATCTCTTGGTTACCAAACGTGCTTTGTATTTGTTAACTTCACCATTTTCTTTTAGTTTTGTTTTAAAGACCCACTTTACACCAAATTTTTTTTGTCCATTTGGAAGATCAGATAGCTCCCAAGTATCGTTTCTTTCAATGACATTAATTTAATCATTTATCGCTTTTCGCTATTTTTCTTCTTTGATAGAACTCTCAAAAGTTATAGGGCCATAGTCTGAAAATAAGGCAAAGTGAGTAATTGAATCTTCAATTCTAGTTACATTGTAATCTTCCATGTGATAAGTACATTAATAGTGCTAAAAATTGTGTACGGCCCTCACTTTGATACCAAAAATTTCCGTCGGATTACTTAAATACTAAAAAATTTGAAAAACTATCATTTGAGTGCCAACTTGGATCAGATTGACTAGAAATCCGATGTGACTTTTTTTATTAATTTTTTAGGTTAAGGTGGCTCGACGGAGAGCACAATCAGCATCTAAACCACAAAAACGACGTCGTTTGACTTCTTTCCCCCAAATCGAAACCCGAAATCCCCGAATTGAGAAAGAGAGAGAGAGAGAGAGAGAGAGAGAGGCACAAGTTTGACTTCTTTCCCCCAAATCGAAACCCGAAATCCCTGAATTGAGAGAGAGAGAGAGAGAGAGAGAGAGAGAGAGAGAGAGAGAGAGAGAGAGAGAGAGGCACAACGTCTTCTTCCCTGAAGAACGACACAAACGGCACCAGTAGCGCACCAGTAGCAGCACCAACAATGGCGGCGGCGGCAGTGGCGCACTAGTAGCGGCACCTTCGACCCCTCTTCTTCCTCCTCCTCCTCCTTCGTCCTCGCCTTTTATTATTTCTGCCACTTCTTGCTTGAGCAACAATCTCATTCTCTCATCGCTCAACTGGTCGAGCATCTACAATGGTGGTCGAGCGACGGTGGTTGAGTGTTGGTGGGTGAACAATGGTGGCCGAGCGGCGAAGAAGAAACCCTAACCCTAATTTCAATCCATGTACAAGCTAAATGGCGCCGTTTTTGCGAGGGTGTCCATGTATGAGGGCAAAACGACGTCGTTTCTTGAAGAGGATGGAAAATGATGTCGTTTAAAAGTCGAGCAACTTTTTTTTAAAAAAAAAATATAAATGCTATGTAATCATTTTGGCTGGAATTTCTCTTTGGTGGCGCCAAAGTAATCGTTTTTTCTTCAATTTGACACTTATGTGATCCAACGGAAACTTTTGGCACCAAAGTAAGCGTTGTACACAACTTATGGTACAAATAGTGTACTTATCCCAATCTTCCATCAAAGCATGCCTTTTTCTAACGCAGGCGAAGAGATTGAGCTTCTTTTCATTGACTTCAACGATTGTTGGTGCAATTCTAGTAGCTATAGAAGTCGTATTTGATGAATTTTTGGGCATACAAGGTGCTGAAATTTGCTCTTGTTCAGCATCATTGTCATAAAGGACTTGGGTAGGCTACTGCCTATTCTAATCCCAAGTGTTCTCTTTATCAAAAACATCCCTACTAGTCACAATATTCTTTGTCAGTAGATTGAACAATTTAGGGTTAATATCTTGAAAACCCTAAATTGGTACACTTGTGACAAATTTATTTCAAACTATTTTTTTGACTATGAAAAACCCCAAACTGGTATATCTGCGACAAATTTATTCAGACCGACTATAAAAAAACCAAAAACCGATACATTTATGATAAATTTACTCCAAACTAATTTATTCGATTGCAAAAAACTCTAAACTAATAAATTTATAACAAATATACCCTATGCTAAATTAGATTAATACCACAAAAAAATCACAAAAATTGTAAACCGTGACAAACGGAGCGTAAAATTCTTAATTGGTATACCGGTCAACTCACGTGCCATTTAACTTAATAATTTGAGAATAAAATTTAACGAAAACTAACGGAAGGTAAATTTGTCACACATGTACCGATTTGAGGTAAATTTGTCAAAGGTATACCAGTTTGGGATTTTTGATGGTTAGAAAAATTGTTTGTGATAAATTTGTCACAAGTGTACCGGTTTGGGGTTTTTTAGGATATTAACCCACTAATTTATATGCTTTGGATGCTTCCCTTACACCAAAAAAGACATTTTTTTTAGCTTTGTCATCAAGTTTCTTCATTTTCTCATTTGGGACATGGGCAAATCCGATGCATCCAAAGATTCTAAAGTGATCTACAACTAGTCTTCTCCCACTCCAAGCCTTTTTTTCGGTGTCATATTTTGAATAGCAAAAGTTGGACTTCCATTCAAACCATGACTACTCTAATTTACTGCTTATGGCCATAAAGTCTTTGGAACTCCTCCTATTGCCAATAAACTTTTCACCATGTTGAGAATAGTTATATCTTTCCTCTCAGATATACCATTTTGTTGTGGTGTATATGAGGCTGTAAGCTCTCTTCAATGCCATGCTTTGCACAAAAAACTTCAAATTCTTTTTAGCAATATTCACTACCACGATCTATTCTAAGGGTCTTAGGGCATACATGACAACTATTCTGTTCCATAAATAGTTTTTGGAACATAAATAGATTTTTTCATTTTTATTTCTAGAAAAGTTTCTAAACAAAAATAACCGTTTGATAACGACACAAAATTTCTACTATAAAAATAGAATTTCGTTTGATAACGATACAAAATTTCTTCCTTTCGGACGGCGGCGGACAGACGGATAGTGGTGATGGATAGTGGCGGATTGGTGAATAGAGGTGACGGATGGTGGCGGATCAACGGATAGCGCCGGTAGTGGCGGCGGCCGGTGATCGGTGATCGGTGGCTATGGTGGCGGCGGCTAGCGACCAACGGGGATGGTGGGCGGGCGGCGATCGACGGATGATGGTCGGTGGCAACGGATGAAGGATTGGTTGACGAACGATGAGAAAATTTTTTATTTCTTATTTCTGTTTAAGAAATAGAGAAGTAAAAAATTGCTATTTTTGATTTCTATTCAAAACTTATTTCTGGAATATAAATCTATTCCAGAAATAGAAAAACAGAATAAGTTTATCAAACGGATTTCTATTCTAGAAATAGGTTTGGAATAGAAAAATTGTTTATGGAATAGAAATAGGCAGTTGTCATACACTCCCTTAATGGTCTTTGTTGCTTCATTTTCCACATGAGTTTTGAAGCTTTTAAATGTGGAGAAAGCTTATGATTTTTCTTGTAAAAAATAAACCCAAGTTTTTCTGAAAAAATATCAATGAAGGTAATTAAGTATCGTTTACCTCCATTAGAAGATGGGTTTATAGGATCACAAATGTCCAAATGCACCAGCTGCAAAACATCATTTGCTCTCCATGACTTCTCTTTTGAAAATTGAGAATGATGTTGTTTGCTAATAACACATTCTTCGCAAACTTGGGAAGGAGTAATAATTTCAAGAAGACCTGTCATAATGCTTTTTTGTTGGAGGGTCTTTAATCCACAAAAACTCAAGTGACCATAGCGAAAATGCCACAGTCATAAGGGATCTTTCTTTTCAGCCATCAAACAAGATTGAATATTTTCAATCTTTAATGAAAACAATCTATTTGAACTCATAGGAACAATTACAATAGCACCTCTAACATAATCATAAATTTCATAAACACCCCTCTTAATGGTGATAATATAACCATTTCCTTGTAATTGACCAGCACTCAATAGCAAAGCACTCAATAGCGAATCATGCCATGTGTTTATTTGGACAACTAATTTTTATACACATTAAACTTATTGCTTAACTTTTAATTAACATTATAAGTCAATGTGGATGTGATTATAAAACAAAACCATGACCCACATATGTATATTTTATGAATAATAGATCATGGTAGAGATTGCAACCATTCTCACAAAGGACTTAACCTGCCAACTTCTATAAGGAAAAAGTTGACGGTGCATAAATTAAAGTATGAATTACTCTAGATGCCATATCATAGATCATTAAGTATAAATTAATTCCGTAATTAGCGAATTATGGCACTTATTTTATTTAGTTAATTATTTTATTGGAATATTTGTCAGCCACCATCATTCTTAGGGAAATTAAAAAAAAAAAAAAAGGATGTGTACTTTAAGATTGGCAATTGGGATGTTAGGCCCATGTTGTCGTTCAGCTCAAAAAGAGGAATTAGCAAGACAACTTCAAAATCAAGTTTGGTATTTCTCGTGCTGATGTGTACCCCTTGAATCCCACCTAAAAAACACAAAAGCCGATACAAGTGCACCTCTTTGGTTGGGGATATGGGCCCGGCCCACGTGTTATCAGGCCCACTTCCAAGGTCCGACCACGACACGCTATTGTTAGTATTAATTTTTTTGCATATTCACTCCTTATAATTGTAAAAGAAAAAAACACTGTAATTTGCTTGAATTAATAGGGAAAAAAGTTTTTTTTTCTAAAATCTAGTAATTTGAGTTGTGTAAAAAAAATCATAGTACCAAAAAAAAAAAAAAAACTAACAATAGCATATCGGGGTTGCACATGCCAAAAGAAGAGTTTGGATCAAATGAGGTTTTTTTTTTTTTTTTTCAATATTAATTACTCCTAGTTGGAACTCGGAAGTGGGCCCGATAACATGTGGGCCGGGCCTAGATCCCCAACCAAAGAGGTGCACTCGTATCGGCTTTTGTGTTTTTCAGGTGGGATTCAAGGGGTACACACCAGCATGAGAAATACCAAACTTGATTTTGAAGTTGTCTTGCTAATTCCTCTTTTTGAGCCGAAAGCCGACATGCGCCTAACATCCCAATTGCCAACCTCAAAGTACGCATCCCTTTTTCTTTTTTAAATTTCCCTAAGAATGATGGTGGCTGACAAATATTCTAATAAAATAATTAACTACATAAAATAAGTGCCATAATTCGCTAATGACGGAATTAATTTATACTTAATGATCTATGATATGGCATCAAGAGTAATTCATACTTTAATTTATGCACCGTTGACATTTTCCTTCTAGAAGTTGGCAGGTTAAGTCCTTTGTGAGAATGGTTACAGTCTCTACCATGATCTATTATAAAAAAAAATATACATATGTGGGTCATGGTTTTGTTTTATAATCACATCCACATTAACTTATAATGTTAATTAAAAGTTATGCAATAAGTTTAATGTGTATAAAAATTAGTTGTCCAAAAATCATCACCCGTCATTTGCAAAAAAATGGTGGATTAAGGTTTCCTTTGTTTGGTAGTAAATAAATGATTATGAAAATATTTTTTTAAATAATTATTTATATCGTTTACGAAAATGAATGAACGGAAAATATAATTATCATCCACGAAAATATTTAAAAATAAATTATTATTTGTAATGTTAATACTTTTTTTTTGACTAATTATTTTAAGTGATATAATCTATTATTTTTAGGAAAATATCTTCTAATTATTTATATGTTGCAAAATAAACATAATTAATTGTAGTAATCAGGCCAAGCTTGTAATGGGCCTCAATTTGCTATCCAAGCATGGCGGGGTTGAGGAAAAATGCGAACCGAGGTTTCACCCAAATAAATTAAAATGAGAAAAAAATAATTGTCGCGCCCTACCCCTCGGGGACTATCTCAGCAATGGGTGTTCTTCGATATTGCCCCTATTGAAAGGGAACAAACACACTAATTGATCAATCAAGACTGAAAATATGATCTTCTATTTCTAGGAATATAAATTAATTATATAACAACATAGGAAATAAATACAAAATAATAGCTCCATTCTTACTTTTGAAATAATACTAATACATCACAAAAGTTGAAAATACAATTTCATGAAATTTCTAGCCTTTTTTTATTAGATTCTTTCTCCTTAGGCTAAGAAAGTAATGGGTGCCATCAATGGTGCCTATACAGCCTTGTCATTTTATCAAAAACTAGTATTATAAAGATTATCAATAAAATTAATGTAAATGAGTCTAAAAAAGAACCAATCGGGGAAGGTAAACAAGGCTAACTTAATGCATGATTTTGGAAACAATTTGATTTTTTTTTTTTAAAGGCATGTTTTTTATTCATTTATTACGTAAGAACTTTTTCTTCAACTAGTCATGTTTAGGGGTATTGCCTAAATGACGGATCTAAGGCACATGATTAGGCGTGAGTTCTCCCAAGCCCATATCTTGCGTGGCATTGGGGTATTCTTAAGAATTTCGCAATAAGAATTCACCACTAGATTATTGGGATTGGCTAGAAACCAAGTGAAGTATTGGGAGAGTACCCTATTTCCTACACAACTAGAGAATCTAAGGTCATTGACTTGATTACATTAATTAACCAATTAGTGCCATTTCGTTACCTAATCTTTTTCATTTAAAAAAAAGATTTTTGTTAAGAAGTTTAGATTGATTTTATACATATTCACTAACATGTGAGGTGATTATGTGGGTGCACAATTATTAAAATAATAATCACACCTACCAAGATATTAATTACAATAAAATTACAGTAAAATTGAGCAAGTGTAATTAAACATAATTAAATATGCAAATTAAACACACAATATAATCAATGTTCAAGCAAATAAAGGCCTAATTACACTAAGAATGCAAAACATGCCAATTTCCAACCAAACCCTACATTTTTTAATTTTTCAAAATTTTTAATTTTTAATTTTTTAAATATTATTTTAATATTATAATATTATAATATATTAAAACGACCTGGTCAAATCCCGGGTTGGGTCCGACTCAATTTGTTGAAAAGATGGCCCAAACTCGGATCGGATTGAGCCAAACGGCTCGAGCCTGAATCGAGCCAGGCCACGTGACCCAAATCGATAGAAACCTAGCTAAGTTGGGCCTGATGTGCAAGCCCAGTTTGGTCTAATTTTTTTAAAATAATGCTCATATGCAAAAACAACCCAAATCCAGCCCAAAATGTTCAAAAACCCTACCCAGTTCGCGATTTGCGCCAGACTTGCTTCGAAGACCATACCCTACCCGATTTGGAGGCTTTGTTTGACTTGGTTCTGACTCGGTTTTGCCTCTTCTCTCCCCTGCTCCTTCATGGCATTGATGAGGGATGGTCGGACGTCATCGACCAAACAGGCGTCGACGGTGATGATGGGCTTGATGGCAACAACGATGATGACGGGCTTGATGGTGACGGCGGCGAACGATGTTGACTCAACGACGATTAGGATGCAATGGGTGATGGCATGGGTGGTGACTTAGTGATGGTGGGGGCATAGTGGGTGACGGTACAATGGTGGCGGCTTGATGCAGCGATGGCGTTAGGGATCCCGCGGTGGCTCGGGGCTGGTGTTATGGCAGGGCTGGCTCGGCATGGTGGGGACCCCGACATGGCAACGATCATCAGGATGGCGGCTGGTAGCGGCACAATAGTGGCGCTCATGGCTTTGAGCTGGGTGACAGTAGTAACGATGGCACGGAGGTGTGGTGATGGGCAGCTGTAGAGACGGGCGGAGGTATGACGATGCGGGTTGCGTGCATCGGGCAAAGGCGCGGTGATGGGCAGGGCGTCGGCTTGGCCGAGGGCTATAACGGCA
This sequence comes from Eucalyptus victrix, assembly GCA_016097545.1. Taxonomy (NCBI): domain Eukaryota; kingdom Viridiplantae; phylum Streptophyta; class Magnoliopsida; order Myrtales; family Myrtaceae; genus Eucalyptus; species Eucalyptus victrix. Next base: position 26,779,380 of record CM027841.1, read on the forward strand.
ATGGCGTCCAGAGCTTCAGCAAGTGCGTCCAGAGCTGCAGCAATTGCGAAACAACAGTTGTGGTGGTAAAGCTCCCGACGTCACTCAAAGGGCGGCGGCTCGGATGGCATCAGGGTCGGAGGGCAACGGCTTGGATGGCGTTGGGCAGCGTCGACGACGCCTCCTCTGGTTTCTCTCTTCTCTCCAATCCTCCTCTCTTCGTTCTGTCTTTTTGGTGCTCTGCTTTTGTTCATGCCCCCTAGTCCCCTCTCCACTCAGTTTTTCCTTTTCTCTCCCTTCTTTTTTGCGATGCTAGCCTCCTTTTCTTCTACTCATTGGCATGCCTGACCTCCTGCCGTGCCAGCTGCCGCTGCTGGCCTACCTCTCGATCGTAAGCTCTAGTCGAGCATTGTCCTTGCCTTCCTTGTTCCCTTTATCCCCTATTGTTTTCTTTCCTTTTGCTTTATTTTGCAAGTCACATGAAGGACAATAGAGAAAGAGGTAGGCTAGCGAGCCGGGCTGAGCGGAGGAAGGGCTTGGGCCGCACAGGGGGGAAGGAAAGAAGGAGGGGCGAGCCGGGCCAAGATCGGATTTGGCCAACCCAACCCCCCTAAGCTTTCTTCTATTTTCTATTTTTTCTATTTTTTTAAAAATATTTTTTAAAATAATAATTAATTTTTTATCAATAGCTGCCTCTCTTTGAATGTAGCCTCCAAGATGTTGCATTAAAAAATAGAAGACACTTAAATTATTTCGGTGGTAGAGAGACCTTTGGTGCATAGGCTTGCACCAAGTCAAGCTATGGAAATGTATCGTGTCGATAAGAGGAAGAGAGACTCCAAGTTACAAAAGCACACTGTGCCATAGGAAAAAAAGAAAAAAACTTCGGGTTACAGAAGCACGTTATGTCGTAAGAAGAAAGAAAGATCCTAGGCTACAGAAACACACCATGTCATAGGAGGAGAGAGAGACTCCGGGTTACAGAAGCACACTATGTCGTAAGAAGAAAGAGATTCTAGGCTACAGAAACACACCATGTCATAGGAAGAAAAAGAGACTCCGGGCTACAAAAGCACATTGTGTCATAGGAAGAAAGAGAAACCCCGGGCTACAAAAGCACGCCGTGTCATAGGAAGAGAGAAAACTACCTTGGGTTACAGAAGCATACCGTGTCATAAGAAGAAAGAGAGACTCGGGGCTATAAAAGCACACCGCGTCATAGGAAGAGGGAAGACCTCGGGCTACAAAAGCTCGCCGTGTCATATGAAGAAGGAAGACCTCGGGTTATAAAAGCACTCCATGTCATAAGAAGAAAGAAAGACTCGGACTACAAAAGCACGCCGTGTCATAGGGAGAAAGAGAGACTCCAAGCTACAAAAGCACTCCGTGTTATAGGAAGAAGGAAGACTCCAAGCTACAAAAGCATGTCGCGTTATAAGAAGAAAAAGAGACTCTGGGTTACAAAAGTACTCTATGTCATGAGAAGAAGGAAGACCCCGAGTTATAGAAGTATGCCGTGTTATAAGAAGAAAGAGAAACTCCGAGCTATAAAAGCACTCCGTGTTATAGGGTAAAAGAGAGACTCCGAGCTACAAAAACACTCCGTGTCATAGGAAGAAGGAAGACCCCGGGTTATAGAAGCACGCCATGTCATAAGAAGAAAGAGAGATTTCGGGCTATAGAAGCACGCCGTGTCATAAGAAGAAAGAGAAACTCCGGGTTACAAAAGTATTCCGTGTCATAAGGAGAAATATAGACTCTATGCTACAAAAGTACTCCGTGTCATAGGAAGAAGGAAGACTCGGGTTACAGAAGCACGTCATGTCATAAGAAGAAAAAGAGACTCCGGGCTATAAAAGCATTTCGTGTCATAAGAAGAAGGAAGACCCCAAGCTACAAAAGCACGTTGTGTCGTAATCGTTCTGATAAGAATTTGACTCCTAGAGAAGTTGATGATTAACATTACATCCCAAAGCAAGATAATAGTTTTGCGCCACAAGATGCTAATCGAAATCAAATGTTTTTTTAAAAAAAAAAAAAACAGTCGGACTTAGCTTGATTAGCTTGTTCAATTAATGTTGCATATTACTAATACATCTCTTGATGACGTCCTTAATGACATTTGCTCAAGTTAAGTTTGACATGATTCCTTAGTGAACCCATGTAGTTTTCAAGGGGTTAGCGGGTGCTTCCCTAAAAACCAAAGGTTCATGGTCAACCTCAAATCATGTCATCTACAAAGGTTTATGGTCAGCCTTAAACAATGCTATCCAAAGGTTCATTGTTAGCCTTAAACAATGCCGTTCAAAGGTTCATGATCAACCTTAAACAATGCTATCTCCAAAGGTTTATGGTTAACCTCAAACCATGTCATTTACAAAGGTTCATGGTCAACCTCAAACCATGTCATTTATAAAGATTCATGTTCAATATCTAACCATGCCGTCTTCAAAAGTTTTGGTCAACATTAAACCATGTTATTTATGAAGATTCATGATCAATCTTAAATCATGTCATCTACAAATATTCATTGGTTTTTCTCAAATCATGCATTTTTAACCCGGTTGATGATGATGATGATGATGATGATGATGATGATTATTATTAATTATTATTATTATTATTATTATTATCATTATCATTATCATTATCATTATTATTATTCTTATCATTATTATTATTATTATTATTATTATTATTATTATTATTATTATTATTATTATTATTATTATTATTATTATTATTATTATTATTATTATTATTATTATTATTGTTATTATTCTTATATTAGTATTATTATTGTTGTTGTTCTGAGAAGGGAATATAGACTTAGAGGTAGTGCCAAATTTGAGCCAACGGCATTCGATTTGACGAGAGTTCTTCCACACCTATACCTCATGTGACATAACCCTATGCAAAATATGGGAGAAAATCTCACTTTTTGCATAACCAGCGATCTTGGAAATGGAGACTTGATTACACTAGTTCTAAAACTAATGCCCCTTCATAACCTAAACTTGACTATTTGCTAACCAAAGTATAAAGATGACCTATCAAAGATTTTAAGATTCATCCTAACCGTTCTAAAAGTAAAAATTACAATCAATATACAAAGAAGACACAATCAAATGTAATTTAAATGAACAACGTAAGCAGTAACCTAGCATCAAATCTAAAAAGAAAATGGCATCCAAAAAACCTATGGTGAAGCAGATTGTTCAATTATGATTCAATTTTTTCTTTTTCGGATTTTCTCACTTTCTAAGCGAAAGCTATCTAAAAGCTCAATTTTAGGCTTTTTTTTTTCCTAGGATTTTCAATTTTTCTGAAATTTTTAATTTTTTAATGAATTTTCTGGATTTTTTTAAATTTTTTAAATGATTTTATGTTTATAATTATTTTAAAATTTTTTATATTTTTAATTCAGATACGGGCTTCGGGCTGGCTCCGGTCCGTGGGTCTGGGCCATGGACACAAATGGGCTTATTCAAAACACGCCCATTTGAAAAGAAAATCACCAAGCCCATTTGTTGAGAAAAAAAAACACTAAGCCCATCTTGCTTGAAAAAACTCAGCCCAAACACCTCTAAGACTAAAACCAGCCTGATTATACTAAAACCACTTAAGTCCAAGATCCGTCAAGTCTAATTAATCCCGAAGTTCATTAAACTAAACTAAGCCCACTTACACCAATCCTCTCGTCTTCTCTAATTTTTTTCTCCTTTTTTCTTTCTGTCTCTCCCATTTTTTATTTTTCTTTTCCTATTTTCCATTATTCCTTATTTTCTCTTCCCTTCCACTGTCCATCATCTTCTTCCCAAGAACTTCTTCCCAGCGAACCTCCTCTTCAACCTCACCTCACCGGCGACTTCAATGTCACCGAAACACGTGATACAAAACGGCATCCATTCCAACAGAACGAGCACACAAATGTTTGGATAGGAAACTAACCATGGTGGTCTCTAACCGCGGGCTTCTTCGGCTTAAGGAATGGCATCTCCGGCGGCGAGGTGGTCACGGCCAACTTGAACGATGAGGAATATGCCACCAAAAAAATCAAAGAAAACGCCGATTCAGTCTCAGTTTAGTGACTTAGCCCGACCCAATTAATGAGACTTTCAGAAACCAAAGCATTCATAACGGACAATGAACGATGAGAAACCGCAAAAGCCTCGCCTTTTTCTCCACGGTAATCCCACCCAGAATCCGAAAAACTCAAACTTTTCAATTTTAACGCACGGACAAGATAGAGAGAGACACCCATATTCAAGAAAAAGCGTCCACACAAACAAAGACGGTACCTTGTCCAGACGATGACGACCCAATCGGGCCCCGAGAGTCGAGGGCGTGATGATGGTGGCGGCGGCCGTCGTGGCGGCCGGAATCGATCTGGATCTCTGTCACGGCTGCCGCCGCCGCCTCGGGCTGCCCGACCCGTTCAACCATGGGCATCGCCGGCAGTGCTCGCTTCCTCGTCACTCGCTCTGCGAACGCGAGCGAGCGAGCGAGAGAGAGAGCGAGCTTTTCTTGAGCGGCGACTGTCCTCTGCTTTTTAGATCGGGAAAAGAAAGGAAAAAGCTTAATGACTGCACCGTTACGCTTCCTGTAGATTATCGTTATAGATAAGAAGAGGCCATAAGCGTAACTTCTTATAACTACATTATAAATTGGGAAGTTATTTTCGAATTCAAAATTAATAACCGTCTGTAATAACTGCTTTTAGTGGAGTATAAAATCGCACTTTATGATCTTTATAATGAACAGTCACACAAATTAATGATAGCACGTTTGTTTTTCTCTAATTTCCTCACAAGTTTACATTGCTTGCAACCTTTCAAATCTAGTAATTGCACGTCTATTTTTCTTTTTGGCATATTGTCCCATTTATATTCCAGTTCAAAATTAGCAGAGGACCCTTCAACAATTTTGTTTATTCAATTTGATCATCTCCTTTTGGGTAAAGTTCCTTCGTTTTTTTTTTTGGGCAAAACAAAACCACTTTTTATTTATGTAGCACCAAAAACACACAACACGTGACACAATACGACACGACACGCCGACACGCTATTTCTAAAAAATAGAAAATTCTAACATATTTCGACACATTATATATAAAATATATATTTTATATATAAATGCAAAAATAAATAATAATAAAATAATAATAATAATAATAATAATAATAATAATAATAACAACAGGATATAATTAAATATACTAAAAATATTAATCAAACATTTGTTAATATCATTTATTGTTTTAATTTGATAGAAATTGAACGAGAAATTCAAAAATTTCAAACATGAAAAAGTAAACTTGAAGGAACATGTTTTGTTTTCTTATACTTGTTGGATATTAGTGAGATTTCTTATAGTCCTAGACAGAGTTTAGAGTTCATGATATAGACTAGCTTGGAGCTCCTTTGTAAAACAAGGTTTGAGAAAAATGAAAATCCAGGACAAGAACTCTCGAAGTATGACCAAAATAAATGAAATCACTAGATTCGCCATGGAAAATGTGAGAGATAACTCACAAGCCAATAACATAGACCAAAAGGATAATTCGCAAGTGATGCTTGCGAGAGGCGGAAAGAAACAAAAAAAAAAAAAAAATTATAACTTTAAGTACGACGAGAAGAGGGGCATTCCATTGCCACTCACGGGAAGATTATGACTTTTAAGTGAGAAACTTGAGAGTAAGAATTTTCTTCTTTTTCCTTTATTTTTGTTATTTTCATTATTTTCATATATTTACATTATGACCCCTTAAGTATTGAAAATTTTTAAAATTGACCCCGTGCGTGTCGGAATTGCATGTCGAAGTGTGTCAGAAAGAGTTAACCACGTGTCGAATTTTCCGACACTTGTTGACCGCGTGTCAGATTTTCCGACACTTGTTGATCGTGTGTCGAACATGTCGGATCGTGTGTCGAACGTGTCGGAGTGTGTCGGACATGTGTTGGAGCGTCAGACACGACACGAAGGTTTCTGGAGAGTGTCAATGCTTCTTAGCTTTTCATATGGTGGGGTAGACTAAATTTGAATGCCTTACATGCTTTCTTTATTTTCAATTGCTATCACCTCAACATCCATGGCATCACTTTCCCTAGTATCTTCTCCTTCCTTGTCAGTTTCATCCTGTTCCTGGGTCACACCAGCATCTCCATCTGAGTCATTATCTTTAGTCTATTTCACTTCAGTTTCTTCACCATCACTCTCTTCTTCATGTTCTTTCTCACTTTCATGTTCTTCTTCCTTTGACTCAGCAAAACCTTGAAGATTACGCAAGGCAATGTCAGAGATTGTCTCATCATCATCATCATCTTCTTCGTCTTCATCCTGGAGAAGAATGGATCTCTTCCTTTTTGGTGGTTTCGAAACAACATTCTTTCCTTCGCATTTCTTCCCAGCAGCAGTTCCTTGCTAGATTTTGCTAACAGATTCCTTTTTGAGAGGATCCAGGGCTCTAGAAAGATCTTTCAATCACATTTTTGAGATCATCTTTAGTCTAATTTGCATGGGAGCAAGAGTTTTGGAGCGAAGCTAAGATGGTGGTTGAATCTGAAAGTGTCTAAAAAGTTTGGATATTAATGCAGAGTATTGTCCTTTTCCTTTCATAACTGTCTTGTACATATGCAGAATGATAATGTGAGGGAGTGAAAAGGCAACACCATTGCAGATCACCCACATCATCTTTGCTTCAAATCTGGATACATCAGTCTTTGAGGCAGCCTTGGGTTTGATGCAATTGATGACTATCTTGGTGTAGCAAGATATTTGAAGTAGACATAGGTGAGTAAGTAATACTCCCACTAGGAATTCTGTCACGTACTAGAAATCTTGTGGCTTGCGCATTAGACACATTAATGGGCAGGAATCCACTCCTCTTTACTCCAACAAGTCAGCCAAGAAATTTACACCTACATAAAAGATTCTGTCACACACAGTAAATTGAATATGAGTGGATCCAAAACAGACAGATTAGAATAAAAGTATGCAGTCAATGCAGGGTATGCTTCTGACGTCTCCACACAGAACTTCTCTATCTAAAGTTTAGCAAACTTTTCCCTCAAGTTAACCTTGATGGAATCCAGGAAATCAAAATCCACAGTGCGAGGGTTGATGACCCCTCTGTTCAGCATTTGAGCAAAAACCTTCTTATGCTCTTTTGAATGAAACGGTTTCGTCCTTTCTGCAGTGATTTCAGCTGCCACACCAATCTTTGGTTGAAAATTCTTAAAAATCCTCTTCTCATCATCCTTGTTTTCAGGCTGACTTTTTGTTCCAAAATGAGGATCAGAAAGAAATTTCGAAAATTCCTTTTCTGCACTTCCGGGCTTGTGATATTTGGATTTCACCGACCTCGAATATGTAACGGTTCATGACAGGTCGGTGAGGTTGTCATCGGATCGTGTCATTGGTGTCACTTGTGAATGCCGTTTTATCATCACCATTGCTAGACTGAGACCAATGTGTACTCGCATTCGTATTTTTACTACGCGAGTCTGCCATGCAAGTTACCGTTGTCTCATGCGTACGTACACGAAGCAAGAGGACCGAAACTTCTTCAGCCCATGCAACGTCCGTTCGGCAGTCAACCAAGAGGAAATGTTGGACCATGCAGCCATGCATACGTCCCTTTGGAGAGTTTACCAAGGGGAACGTCCAACTAGGAGAGCGGCCACGACTTCTCTCTTCTCCCCCTCCCTTAACACGTCGAGCTTCCACCTATTGCCGCGTCGACCGAGACGTGTCATCCACAAGGGAAAGAACCTGCTGGTCATGCGGAGAGGTAGCCGTCCGCTCCCTTCGGGCGTGACACGCATGCCAGCCGTGTTTTCGTTCCCTGCTGCCACGTGACTTGGACGATTGACTACCGAGGTCAATCATAAGCAAGCGAGGAAGAGAGGGACGGTTTCTTCTTTCCTGTTGCGAGGCTTCGTTCAACTCAATTGTCCGACGTTCATCCGCAAGCGTTGATAGGAAATCCCTCGCCGTTTCACCCTCTCCCCGCTATTCGCCGCTGACCGCACCACAGCGCCACCAGTCTCCTCAGCCGTGCTCGTAACCACCGCCCACGGTCCATTTGCCGTCGACGCCACCAAATCGAAGGCAAGTCAATATTTACTAACCTAGATTATGTAGATGCTATCGTAGCTTGGTGAGACGTACTCCGTCGAAACTTTATAAACTAACATTATGTCCATGATATTCGCATGAATTAGTGAGTTCGGGAATTGTCGGACTAATCATAAACCCTAGTAGTGCAATTCCATGTTTTCTATGTCCAATTTCATGTTGAGGGTCCATGCATACACATTTTAAAGAGAAAAAGAAAATACTAGTGGTTCAATTGTGAAGTTGATTTCGAGTTATTTCAATATTCAAGCTTTTGAATTCATGAAAGATTTTGCCGACATAAAATGTTTACAGCTTTTGATACAAATTATTATTGGAAATTCCAAAGTTTTGAAGCGTGAGGATGCGATAAGTCCACGCATGTAGATTTCGAAATTTTTGTGTAAGACCGTTGAAAATTACTTTTGTTGGCACTATGGTTTAAGTTATGATTCGAGATTTTGGGAGTAATTTATTCCCGTGCATGGATGGCATGAACGACTTTTGATATGAAATCGTTTGTTTAGACAACTACACTATGGTTTGTGAGTAATTGATGCTGTCGGATCCCTAGGACGATGATGCCCCAAGAGTCAAGTTGCTTGGAGGATCGTGATGGCGATGCCTTTGGATGCCTAGGGACTGGTGAGCCCCAAAGATTCCTCGGGAGTGTCGGGATGCCCAGGAGTGTGACATAACGCGTACCGGATGCCCGGGGACATTATTGACATGGTGAGCCCTGGAGGTTCCTCATGACACCAGGTGGGGTGCGGGATGCCTGGGGGTGTAATGTAATACGCTCCAAACACCCAATGACTGAAATATGGAATTGGAGGTTCTCGTGATGCCAGGTAAGGATGCGAGAGCCTAGAAGGGATGCAAACATTGGTCCTTTCGGATGATGGTGGTAATGATTTGAGATAAAATGAGTTCTAAATTCTCATTGATTTGGATATGTCATTTTATTATGATAATCTTCTGATCTGATGCATATCTTTTGCTCTACTTATGTGTTTTGTTTTGGATTGCGTGAACTCGGGTAGCGGTAGACATGCGCAACATAGTTTAGTAGAAATTTGACTGCTGAGTACTTGTACTCACTCCTCGTGGGGCTAAAATATTATAGAGTGATAAAGATGCCATTGTTGCTTGCATCTTTCGGTACATTCTTTGGCATTCCCATCGACCTGCGATGGGAACAATCGGAGCATCTTGACCTTGATTTGCTAGGACTCACTTTCATCCGGATACGAGTGATATTGACGGTTGACACCGGCCTCTCCTTGGGTCTCGTGTATCAGGAGTTTGTGGTCTTGTATGTCCGGAGGGACGAATGCACCATGGGATCGCTACCGCCACCGCCTGAGGGCTCTAGTGGGGTAGAGTAGTGGAAGACGAGAGGACAGTAATGAATTTTGGGACACCAATGTTGGAGAAAACTCCTTTGATGTTTTGAAGTTGACAAAACTTATCCAAAGTTTATTATGAAGATTTCTAGACTTCTGTGTTAAAGTCTGAAAACGACTAGATTTTAGTGTCAAAGTTTGAAGATGATTAGACTTTAGTATTAAAGTCTGAAGATTGCTAGACTTTAGTGTCAGAGTTTGTTCGACATCAAAAGTCTGCCCACATTGACAAATTCTAGACTGAACACTACTGAAAAATGAAGACTTATCTAGATGCAAGATTTGTTTATCTCTTCAGGAGTTCGGTTTGTATGGTTGCTTTCTGGTTGGATATATCATCTATAAGACTAGGTATCTTCATTGAAATCAATTTAGATACATCAAATCTTTTTAAAGGCAAATAAATTTGGAAAGAATTTATTTATGGAAACCAAGATCCCGATTATATGGGCGAATATGATTGATGGGCTTTTATCACAATCTTCAGAAGGCTCGAGATCTCCATGATTGATTCTGTCCAACGGGTAGATTGGAAGAATTTCTTTGAAAAGTGTCAATGGTCGAGAAGGCATGAAGGAGTATTTAAGGTGGACTCTCTAGTTATTCAATAGAGTGTGTGAAAGAAAAATTTCAAAGTCTGAAACTTACCATTTTCTTTTCATTTGATATTGTGAGCTCAAAGTTGTACTCAAAAGAGAGCAGTAGAGATTCTTCACTATGAAGTTGAGATCACAAGGCTATAAAATCTATTTTGATTCTTAGTGGAATCCAGCCCAAAGGCTGTCAGCGTGGAGAGTGGACGGAGACTTGATTTAAACCGAACCACTATAAAATCTATGTTTTTATTCTCTTCCCTGATTCATTTACTTTGTTTGTAATTCCATTTAAGTGCTAAAGTTTGAACTTGCTCAAAGTCTATTGTTCTTTAGACTTTGTTTTAGAAGCAAAATATTTTCACTATTACTTGCAAAAAACTGTCTTCACAACTATTCATACTAGCACTTACAATTGGTATTAGAGCTCGTATGCTTATTTCATTGAAGTGTTTTTACTTCTAAGCTAAAGATCTATGGCTAATATTTTGGCTTCAAGATTGGTTGAAGGTCAAAGCAATACCGGACTTCTTTACTTTGATGGGAATAAGTACATTGTGTGGAAAAATAAGATGAAGACATTTATGAGATCGAAAGATCTCCTGAAGTGGGATGTGGTAGAAAAATGGATTAATCCCAATGTTACATCAACCTCAAAAGAGGAAAATAAGTTGTAGATGTTGGCGAAACAATACAAGCAGAAATAATTAAGAGACAATCTCTTGTTGCTAAAACTATCTACTTTTTATACCGTGTCTTATCTCTTATTGAGTATAATCGAATTTCTTCTTGTGAAATAGCGAAAGAACTTTGGGATAGATTGCATGTTATCTACGAAGGAACTGATCGAGTAAAGGAAACGAAAATCAATATTCTAATCAGACAGTATAAAGCCTTCAAGATGAAGTCTGGAGAATTCATTATTGATATGTTCAATCGCTTCACAGAGATTGTAAATGGCTTGGCTTATCAATGTCAACCAATCTCAGGACCATGAAAGTCAATAAACTGCCACGTGGACTTTCTAAAGAGTAAAATCATGTGAAGACATCAATTAGAGAAACTCAGAGGATCATGCCTCTATCCGTAGACGAATTAATAGGCACACTTCAATCATATGAAGTGGAGCAAATCAATGAGGAAGAAAATCCAAGAGGTAAGAAGTCAATTACTTTAAAATCTAATGATGATTCTGATGATACAGATTCATATGACGATATGGATGATGAGGAGCTAGTGCTTATAATTAAGAAGTTTAGAAAGTTAAATAGAAAGGGAAGAAAATTCAATTGGAAAAAGTAGAGTACAAAAAATTTCCGGAAGAGATTGAATGAGGACAATGAAACTAGCAAAGATGCAATATGCTTCGAATACAAGAAAAATGGGCATATTGGATCTAACTATTCTTTGTTGAAGAAAAAGAAAGCAAGAACTGAGAAATACAAAAATGCTCTCAGAGTTGAAACCTAGAATGACACCAAGTGCGAGGAAAGTGAAGAGGAATATGCCAATATATGTCTAATGGGTCATTCTGATTCAGATTCAGAATTAGAAACAGACTCTAATTCATATTTAGATCAGGAAGTTAAGGTAAGTAACTTAAAAATTCATGTTAAAGTCTCAAAGTATATAAAAGAACTTTGTCTCAGTCTCAAAACCTCTCTTAAAAGGATTTCCGAACTAAAAAAAGAAGAATTCTAAACTCAAGCAATATGAAATTTCTTGGAAAGAAAGTTTGAAAGTTTGGATAAAAGTTTTGTTAATTTGAAAGAAAATTTTGATTCTCTTGCTAAGGAAAATGATATTCTAAAAGAAGACATTTCAAATATTTCAAAATTTTTTTCAAAAGGATCCGAAAAGTTGGAGAAAATTCTTTTAGTACAAAAACCCTATTTTAACAAATTTGGTTTAAGTATGACTTTAGAAACTATTCCATTAATTGATTTTCCTAAAATAAAGGAAAGAATAAAACAAAGACCTGCAAGGGCATTTTAGAAAAGTCATTTTCAAAGAGTTTTTGTAAAATTTGTTGGCCAAAAGTGTTTTCAAATGTTTAAAGTGTAATGGTTCAAAACATTTTGAGGAATAATGTCCCAAGATTTGAAGACCGATTAAGAAGGACTGGGCAAATACCGTCTTTAATGCTAACTCTTCTAGATCTAAGAAAATCTGGGTACCCAAGAAAACTTGAGTTCTTCTTATGATTGCAAGTTACTATCAAGAGGAAGATCAAATGGTATTTGGATAGTGGTTGTTTGAGGCATATCACAGGAGACTCAAGCTGTTTCATAAAGCTTGTTAGATTGAATGGAAGGAAAAGTTTCTTTTGGAGGAAACAAGGGAATAATTGTAGGTTGTGGAACTGTGAAGATTGGAAGCCTGACTATCAATAATGTTTCCTTGGTGGAAGGTTTGAATTATAATCTACTCAACATAAGCCAATTTTGTGACACAGGATTCAAAACTCGCTCAAATCTAGGGTGTCACTAGTCGGCCCAGGTCGTCGAGCCCTAGGGCCGGGGTCGTCGACCCCTAACTAGGGCTTGGTGACAGGGTGGCGGTGGTAGCAAGGGTTGAGCCCTCAGCCACTGTTCATCCTCTATCTTCCTTTTTTTTTTTTTTGTAATTTGATTTTAAATTTAATTTAATTAATTTTTATATTAATTATTTACCCACTTTAGCAACACAATGATGTTGTTTTTGCACTTGTCTAGCCACGTTAGAGTGCAAAACGACATCTTTTGCACTTGCTTTGCCAAAAAATCCTCACGTTAGCATTTTGACCGAATTTTCTTGCTGTTGGCATTTAACTAATCCATTTTGTTTCGATTTTGATACTTAAGTGTCATTTTCCTAACTTTTGGTACTTACGTGTTCCTTGTGCCAAGTTTTAACACTCTAGGTGTCATTCTCTCCATTTCAATCAATAGAATGGTCGTCTGTTTTCAAAGGTTGTTCCTAGATATGTGTTTTTGACCTATATGATGTCTCTAGAGTTACGTAGAATATGATATATAATATTGTTAAGGATCACTGGTTTATGTATATGAAAACATATGTATTAACTTGTTATGTTTCATCAATAAGTATAAATCCATTATAAGACTAGCACAAGCACATATATATATCGTTGAAAGGTATGTTGGCAAGTAATGATTTGCTCATTCACATGAGCAATTACCTCAAATGCTATAGTTAATATGTTGAGATGAGACATTATATATCTATAAATGTTGGAAAGTAAGTTTGATACATAAAATAATTTTACGTTGCCTTGATCAAAGTTAAGATGGGGTTTATCATTTGTTTGTGATAAAACTGAATATGATAGTCTCACAATAATGTATGCCTAAAGGATATCTAGATGCGAGTACTTATTTGGGCACTATAGAAAGCAAGCTTATATAGTATTCAAGCTAAAAATTAGTACCTGAGAAGCATGTGACTATGTTTAGGTTAAGATTTATATCATGGATGTATTTAATAAATGACATACACTCTTATAGAAAGAAAAATCCACTATAGCATGTAATTCAAACTACATGTGCATTCTACGATCAACAAGGGAAGGTGACTGAAATTATCCCTATTTAATCATCGTGTCGACCCTTGAGGTAATTTATAATTTACCTCATTTTGTGTCCTATATCACTCATATTCTCAAAATGAAAGATCACTATTGCTACTTTAGCATGTTATCGGCGATCATGAAAAAATATGATTTTATAGGAGGTATGTAGCAAAGTAGTTGTTTTGAAATAGAGGGAGATATGAGTGCGAATGAAGACTATTACTATTTTACATCTGTCATATGTATTTATTGATTGACTAATTATATCACCTTCTATGGTTTTAAATATAATTGTAAATATATGATGTTATTAGAATAATTAAGTATAGCCCTTAAGGAATATGTATACTTAGATTGATGTAGCAAAATATGTCTAGAGTATTATGAGACATTAATTTTTCATTTTTTTTTTGGGTTGTAGCCATTATGTTATTCTTAATAGGTACATAATTTGAGTTCCCAAGTGTAGGTGTACTCATTAATCGCATGACTTTCTTGCTAGTATAAATTATTTTTAAAGTAGATGAATTTTGAATGCCTTATATTCTTGATAGAGCACTATCAACCCTATCATATCCAAGTGGGATGAGATTAAGATGCGTCGATTTTTCTTGATATGATATCATGGAGAGACAACTTTTGAAAATGTGTGAGGGAAGTTATATAAATAACTTCTAAAGATAACTGCAATTGCTAATTGTCAGAAAGAAAGTTACGATAAATGGTTCTCTCTTCTTTTTCTCTCTCCATTAATGAACAAGGGTAATTTCATTATTGCTTTGAGAAGACAATCGGCATTAACGCTGTGGAATGTGAATACTATCGTCGTGATTGTATTTGGATTATCGTGAAGTCGTATCATACACATTCACTCATAATTCAACGTACATTCCTGGGTAATTTGTTTGTTGCGAATCAAAGATGTTAGTTGTTTCTTTCGCTGATATTCTTCCAACACACAAAAATACATGATTGCATAGAGAGAGAGAGAGAGAGAGAGAGAGAGAGAGAGAGAGAGAGAAGTGGAGGGGGGGTGGGCGAGGTCGAGCGCCTCTCGAGCATCGAAGGTCCATGTCCCATGATACGGTGACTCCCAAGGGCTATTTGCAAGTTAAGATAGCTCAATTCCTTTAGGCCGAACATTGAACATGGGGGCTTCGCCAATGGTGGAAGATAAAGAAAGAGAGGAAGAGTGGAGGGCTGCGGAAAGGGTCCTACATCTCTCGTCGGGGTCGAATGAATCGGGCCATAGCCGAACAATTATCTACTCAAACAACTGCTAAAGCTGTACATTTTAAGCCTTGCGATGCTTCATTCAAGCTCATAAATCCATCCTCGCTCCACCTTATGCGTGCGGCGATTTTTTTGAACCGGTCTCGTCTCGAAATCTTCACGTTGCGGGTTCTATCACTGCCATTAGGGCAGAACGGTGCGGATATTTGCTAGGACGAGTCAAATTGCTATTCCTAAATGGATATAAATGCTAATAAATGTTGCTCATTTCAATGTCTACAAAGTCGGTATACTTTATTCCTTGGTCTTACATTTGGTAAACCTTAGGTCCTCTCTTTATCATGTTTGAACTTCTTTTCCTAGGTGATGGTGTATAAAAAAAGAGCTTCTATGCGGTATTTGAGGCAGCGTCAACTGTCAGTTATCGTTGATGCAACTTCTTCCTGTTTACTCATTATTTATATACCTTCCAGAATCTTTAAAAATTAAACAAATAAGTTCACAAAAATTACAGGAAATTATATATGATATTGCATGTTGATATACTTTTGAAAGATTGAAATTGTTTCTTGTAAATTAGTTGTCAAACAATGAAACCGATAATCCTTGGTAAAAGGTTAAAAGGCTTTTTATCAGGCCCACTGTATGTGTAAAAGATAAGTTACATATTCACCTTTGAATGGTTGACATATGAAAAAATTCTGACAAAAAATTAACTACATACATACCACTTATCTGACAGTGAATAAAATTTTTCTACATTAGTAACAAGACCAAGTAATAAACCAAATTCAAAAGCCAAATCATTTCAAAATAGGCTTAATCGAATGACGGATGATTGGCACACTACCGATGAGGTTGATGGGGGCTCTAGAAGTGTCCTCCTCAAGCTTTGATTGAACGTGATCGGCTAGAACATATGCACTCGGTCATCAAGTAAGTTGATTATATACATATACATCATATCATATGATAAATACATAAATAGGACGTGAATGATCTTTGAACTAGCTTATTGGTATAATTGATGGTTGATAGACGCTCGAATGGGCCTTGTGGTGTTGTCTTTGGATTCGATCAGTTGATTGGTCTGATTCCACCGACCCGGTAGTTCATGTGGACCATTCCTATGTATTTAAATTAAAAGGTATGATATGAACCTAAAGACCATAATATAGGGATCTAATCGGACAAAGAGAAATAGGTTACGTGGAAAAAAAAAGTTCAATGAGGCAGTTTTCTCTACTCAACCCCATTATTTTTGTCCTCGTATGCATTAAATCGACTAATTTAAATTCTATTAACATACAGGGCAAAATAATTGAGATCTTTTAAACTCGGGGGTTCAGAAAGCTTAATATGAAACTGTTGGGAATAACGGATCCCCGAAAAACCGGATTCGACACTAAATCGAACCCCTAAAATGAATGCGGAAGCGAAGCCCGGGAAAAAACACGTATCACCGATCCTAAAGCACATCACGGATTCGAGCGTACCTTGTTAGCCACAGATTAGACACCGACGCCGATTAGAGGAAGAAGATCTAGTCCTGCTCGATCCGATGGCACCTTGAAGGGAAGAAGAACGATGCCTTATGCTTACTGTTTCTTCTTTTGTTTTTGAGAGAGAGAGCGTGGGAAAAGGAATGTAGGTACATTGAATTATCCAAGAGGTTTCTTCTTCTCTCTCTCTCTCTCCTCCCTTTTATACCTTCCCCCATCCACGGGCCCTATTCCCGTGAGTCGGGTTTTTTGGGCTCAATTTGGGCGGATGGACCTTAAGCCCATCTCATATAAAATCATCATCTCCCACTCGCACATGGTGGGCCGAACAGGATTCTCTTTACCTCTCTTCAACATTCATACTGGTGAATAATCCGTGCGACCAGCATACTTTGAGAGCTTGTTGTTATACATCTGTTAGGAATATATAGCAGCTCATAATGGGCATCACATCCTGAGTAGATTTATTATGCAGTACCCTAGATCGATCGATCACATTTATATCTCTCTTGATCTCTTTTAAATAATGATATATATATATATATATATATATATATATATATATATATTGTATTCACAATTATGATTATCGCAAAGACAATTATAATTGGTTAACCGGTGAATACAAAACTACAATGTGATTCTCCAAAATTGATCTTCCTCTTTCCTTCAAACTCTCAATTTCAGTTCAGCTTGCTTTTCTAGAAATGCCCCATTAGATCGAATCAAACTCATGACCATTGGCAACATCCTAAGATAGCAAACACTAAATAGAAATCTTGAGAATAAGTAAGAGTCATGAGGGGACTAAAACTGAGGAACTCTATTCTTCAAGAGTCTCACACGGCATAAAAGTTGAGATCAAACTTTTGACACTCTAATTGGTCGTCTCATGCATACGTAGTATGAAATACGTATTACAGTATTAACTCCTTTCCCATGGAGCGTATGTCTACACCTTTCAATACCGTACAGATGATAGTTCAGATATACCCAATGTCTAACTTGAGTTCACGTATCTACTCATTCACAAAATTCATCAGAACTCATATCTGGCATCTTAAACAGATAAAGTAAAATATGTGGGGTATTTTACTTTCGGACATAGTAAGTATTATATCATCATCTTAACATCTAGTTAAGGCGACATACGTGTTTTAAGCTTGAGCTGTCGATTATCACCTAGATAATAAGCTTAAAAACAGTCTCATCTCTATTTATCACACAGTAAATAGAGGCGATTACCCGTGTGAGTGGGTTAGTCTTATATTTGTCCGACATACTTCTCAACTTAAAGTAATGCACTAAGTATTAAGATGCATAAAGATCAAACAAAGATTCATAGGCATTAATGATGAAAACACAAATTCATCAAATGTGAACACTTAGGGAAATTACAATATTTAGTACATTAGCCTCTACGCAATCCTAGAGATTTCATATAGCCACAAAACACATCTCTATGTATTGGCTTTATCATAGGATCTGCTACCATTCTATGCGTAGTATGTACTATAAGTTCACATCTTTTCGTGCAATCATATCCTTGACAAGATTATACTTGGTATCTATATGTTTGGTTTTGCCATGATATTTTGGATCTTTGGTGTACGCTTTTGCTGCTTGGCTATCACAATTAACCAACAATTAATCTGCAGCACTTCCAATAACACCTAAATGATCCAAAAATCTCTTAAGCCAAGCACTTTCTTACACTGCTGCTGATAATGCCATGAACTCAACTTACATCGTGGACAAGGCTATACACTTTTGTTTCTTACTGCTCCAACATATGGTGCCATTATTTGGTAAGAAAACAAATCCATAGGTAGATTTCCTTTCATCTAAATCTCCTCCCCCAATCAGCATCAGAATAGCCTTTGAGTTGCAGATCCTTTCCTTTATAACTCAGCGTATAATCAGCAGTTCCCTTTAGATACCTTAGTATTCTTTTAACGGCTTTCCATTGTGCTGGACCTAGATTGGATTGGTATCTACTCACCATTCCAACTGCAAAACATACGCCAGGTCTTGTACACATCATAGCGTACATCAAGCTCCCAACAGCACTAGCATAAGGAACATATTTCGTTTATTCCTTCTCTTGTGGAGTCCTTGGACACAGACTATGGCTTAATCCTTCACCTTTTTGCAATAGGAGTGTCTATGGGTTTACAATCTTGCATACGAAATCGTTCAAGAATCTTATTTATATATGATTTTTGTGAAAGAGACAACGATCTCTTCAAAATGATCTCTTGAAATCTTAACTCCAAGAGTGTATGCAGCCTTACCCATATCCTTCATCTCAAAGTTGGAAGACAACCAACTCTTGACAGTATTAACAAACTCCATATTGCTTCTGGCAATTAGCATATCATCAACATATAATGATATGATCACAAATTGATCCTTGGATCTTTTGATATATACACAATGATCCTCATTTATCATTGTAAAATCATATGCCATTTTGGCACTATGAAAATGTATATACCATTGTCTCGATAACTGCTTACGGCCATATATTGACTTAAAAAATCGATATACCTTTTCTTCTTGGCCTTTCATTATGAAACCAGCAGGTTGTTCCATATATTTCTTCCTCTAATTCTCCATTGAGGAAAATAGTCTTTACATCCATTTGATGTAACTCAAGATCCATACTTGCCATTATTGCCAGAATAATGCGAATCGAGGTAAATCTCACTATAGGAAAAAATGTATCTTCATAATCAATTTTTTCCTGTTAATTATACCCCTTCGCCACAAGACGAGCCTTATGCCTTTCTATCGAGCCATCAGCCTTTCGCTTTATTTTGAGAACCCACTTGTTCCCAATAGCTTTGTGTCCTTTTGGAAGATCAACCAGTTTCCAGACTTGGTTTGATTTCATTGACTCCATTTCCTCTTTCATTGCATGAATCCATTTTTCCTTATTAGGGCAATTTAGAGCCTCATTAATATTTCTTGGCTCATCCTCATCTTGTGAAACAACCATAAAAGTTTTCCTTTCAATGTCAAAACATCGACGGGGAATACTTTAGCGACTTGTTCATCGTATGGGAGATTGTACACTTAGCACATCATTCCCCATCATGCTCCCACTTGGATTAGGTAATGATGATGTCGTCTCATTATGTGGTTGTAATTGAGAATGAGTTGAATTCAATTCATCACTTCTCATATTACTCCCACTTGGACGAACTCCACCAATATCATTATCTTGATCTAATGTTTCAAATATGGAGTAATCTTCTCCTATTTCGCCCTTCTTAGGAATTCATCCACTAAGAATGTGACATCATGTGATTCAAATTCAGTTATACTCCCACTTTCCTGCTCACCTATGAACACATACCCTTTTGAGTATTCGCAGTATCTCATGAAAATACTCTTATTTCCTTTGGGACCCAATTTCCCAAAATTGTGAGAGGACTCATGAGTATAGGCAGCACAACCCCATGGCTTAAGAAAACTTCAATCCAGTTTTCTACCTGTCCATAACTCATATGGAGTGGAAGTAACTGATTTGGAAGGCATCCGGTTAAGTATATTGGCAGCAATTAACAACGCATCACTTCAAAAAGTGATAGGTAAGTTAGCATGCGCCATCTTGGACCTAACCATTCCAGTAGGGTTCTATTTATTCTCTCTGCAACACCATTTTGTTGAGGAGTATATGGAATAGACAACTATTTTTCTATTCCTTTTTTTTTATCACATAATTTCCTGAACTTATCAGATAAATATTCTCAACCTCGATCGGATCTAAATACCTTTATTTTCTTGTATAATTGATTTTCTGCAGGTTCATAAACCTTCCGAAACAACTTCTGCTTCAGATTTATGAGAAATCAAATAGACATATCCGACTCGAGTATAATCATCTATAAAAAAAAAAAAGTGATGAAATAAATAGCCCCTTGCCTTCCTCTCACATTCATTGAACCATAGACGTCCAAATGGATTAAATGCAGAGGAAATTCAGCTCTTTTACCTTTTCTAAATGGTTTCCTTGTCATTTTCCCTACTAGGCAATGCTCACATATGGACAAATCGACTTTTTTAATATTGCCCAACAAGCCCTCTTTAGCTAGTCTATTCATATGTTGTTGGCCCATATGACCAAGTCTAGCATGTCACCATATTCACATCATTATCATATAAGATAGAAGATGTGAAACAAGGGAATAACATATTCACATCACCACAGTCAACATTTAGTACAATAAAACCATCCAGAAAGTGACCACAATCATAGTAGTTTGTATCCAAATACAAATCTACACATTTATTATGGAAGTTCATATAAAAACCAAGCTTGATCAACACCAAAACAGACACTAAATTTCGACGAATCTCCGGAGCATATAGAACATCATGTAGGAACAAGGTGCGTCCACCACGCATGTTCAATTGGCAGGTGCCAATCCCTTTAACTTCATCTCTAGAGTTATTTCCTATATAGATCCACTTAATTCCAATTGGTACTCGCCGGAATTCCACGAAAGATCCTCTATCTTTTGCTACATGGTCTGTCGCTCCTGAATCTACATTCCACAAAGGATTGGATTTAGCTTATAATGCAGAACTTAACACATAAGCAAAGTTCTCAAATGTACAAGAGGTGTATACCTTCTTTGGCTCACGACAGTCGCGAGCATAGTGACCTCTCTTGTCACAATTGTAACATGTTACCCTTGACATTTTCTTCACTTGAGGACGTTTTCCTCTCTTGTGTTGGTTAACTCTTGATTTCTTGCAATAAGGACTTGATCCTTTGCATTCCCACATATTGAACGAATCAATACGCTTGCGCTTAGAGCTCAAAGCCCTTTATGAGCTAGAACTAGCATTGCAAATATCTGTTTTCGGCTCAAACGCCGTTAGACGGTCCTCTACTAGCTCAAGGTGGCGCATGGCATCCTTAAGATCTTCCATAACATGGTCAAGAGCTTCTAGTGCTTCTTGCTTTTCCATCACATATTAAATCTTCATATTCAATATTTTACAATTGTTGCTATTCATATCAGCAATTACGTTCTTAATTGCTGAAAACATCGATCTGAACACATCAGATATACATGCACGAATAGTTAATGCCTATCATTTATGCATATACTTTTGCATAGACCCATCATATCAATGAATAATTTCAAGTAAGATTTCAGAATCAAAAGGTCACTATGTTTCCAATTATCCTCCAAAATCCTAACTCAAAAATTATTATTAATATAATTGTCTTATGCAAAATAAATTCTATGAAGTTACAAAAACTTCTATGAACTACCCACAACTAACTGCCCACAGCAACCGGCAATAACAGAAAGCAAATAATATCTAACATCCAATAGAATAACAATGCTTTCACATAATACAACTATCCATTACACTAAGCAATGTATACAAAGAATAATATCAACATAGAAAGAGATATTCAACCAGAAAAATATCTCATAACTAATGTAAGAAATAAGTAGGGAATGTCCCTTCTAATCTATCAGTTAAAGTATCTGAGAAAACTGAAGGTACATTTGCTAATCATGGAAAAACTTTTGGAAAGCTTTCATGTCGCCACTAAGGCGCATTTACTCTACGCCATGTGGCGCTCAATCTAAGGGTTGAAGTTTTGGCCAACTCAATCCTATGGTACTCTCTTACAAAAGCTTCCACTAGCCTCCTATAATGCGGGACCACGTTGACCTCCCATAGCCGATCTAACACTGCTTGCCATTCAGGTGGAAAAGTGTTCATCAAAACTGGCACCTTCTCAAAATCCGGCATAAGATAACCATTCCAGATGATTTCCTGTATCATCTGATTAACCTTGACCATATGTGATACTAAATCACCATCAAGCCACCGATAATCAGCTAACTCTTTCATCAGCCTTTTCAGTCTAGCTCTTCCTTCGTCCGTTCTCGGGATTGCAGGTATCCGTGCATAACGCATCATAGTTCCTGCAACAAATGCAGAACTAAAATGGATCACTTTTAATCCATAATAAACAAAATGGAAAATACATAATTTTCCATGATTCATGCAAATGCAGAATAAAAAATGGATTACCTCTAACCCACACAGACATAATTAAAAAAGAAACATTTTTTTTTTCAGGTCAACGGCCAACGGTCAACGGGTCAACGGTCAGGTCGCCGGTCATCAGACCGGTCGGGCCGGTCGGATCGGATGGGACGGTCAGACCGGTCGGCCGGTCGGACCGGGTCGGACGAACCGACTGCACGTGCCGCGCGCGTGCGTGGCTGACGTCACGCAGACGTTAGCCGGCACGTGCCGCTCGCGTGCACGGGCTGACGTCATGCAGACGTCAGCTAGCACGTGCCGCGGGTCTTCCAGGCATCCGCGGGTCGGGTCGGGTCCCTGTCAGTTCGGGTCGGGTCGCCGCCGGCCAACGGTCGTCGGCGATGACATCATCGATGACGTCATCATGGCGGTTACCGTGACGTCACGGTGACGTCAGCACGCGTTGGTCCGCCGACTGGCGCGTGCCGGTTTGCCGGCCAAAGCCGGCGCGCACGCGCTGGCGAAGCCGACGCTTCCTGGCGCGTCGCGCCCACGCGCAGCGGCTTCTAGCCGCGAGTGTGGGCACGTGCGGTGTCTCCCGGCGGCATGTGACATGTCGCCAGACTCGTCTCGGCGACTTCTTTCACCAGTGCCTTCAGAAATTGATTTTGACTTACGGAAACTCAGAAAAAAGGACAAACAGTGCTCGGGTGTCGGGATTTCTCGCCCCGATCCGTATGGCCGAAAATTTTCGCGAAAAATCAATCAAAAAACATCAAACAGGTCGGGAAAATGTGAACTAGGGCTCTGATACCAATGTTGGGAATAATGGATCCCCGAAAAATCAGATTCGACACTAAATCGAACCCCTAAAACGAATGCGGAAGCGAAGCCCGGGAAAAAACACGTATCACCGATCCTAAAGCACACCACAGATTCGAGCGTACCTTGTTAGCCACAGATTAGACACCGACGCCGATTAGAGAAAGAAAATCTGGTCCTATTCAATCCGATGGCGCCTTGAAGGGAAGAAGAACGATGCCTTATGCTTACTGTTTCTTCTTTTGTTTTTGAGAGAGAGAGCGCGGGAAAAGGAACGTACGTACATTGAATTATCCAAGAGGTTTCTTCTCTCTCTCTCTCTCTCTCTCCTCCCTTTTATACCTTCCCCCATCCACGAGCCCTATTCCCGTGGGCCGGGCTTTTTGGGCCCAACTTGGGCGGACGGGCCTTAAGTCCATCTCATATAAAACCATCAAAAACAAATCTAACCATACCCCCTCTCTCCCTGATCCCTTTGTGCCCGAAATGGCCATCCCGTCCATGAGCAGCAACACTAGGTTTGAGTTGTTTAAGGTTCAAAATCTCATACTTCAAGTCGCACCCTACACTCATGGCCGATTCGGACACACACATTGGGGTGGGAGTGGGGGTTGCGATGGGCATCAAGGATTTGTAAAGAGAGAGAATGTGTGTGTTGAAGGCACGAATGTAAAAATGAAAAGAAGAAAAAGAAAGGAAAAAAAAAAGAGAAATAAATCTAGGCCAAAGCATACATCTCTCTTTCACTTTAGAAGATCTCAATTTCATGAGGCAAGTTTTTCACTTAGGTTTTAAAAATTTAGAAGAGGTATCATCTGCCTAACGTTACTAAAATAAGTGCTGCTTGACCAAAAGGAAGTCCCTTTTAAATAAGTTCCTAATGAGCTCCTCCACAATCAGCTTCGTGGAGAGGGAACGCGTGTTGAAGGCAAAAATGTAAAAATGAAAAGAAGAAAAGGAAAGGAAAAAGGAGAAAAATAAATCTAGGCCAAAGCACCCACCTCTCTATAACTTTAGAAGATCTCAAATTCACGAGGCAAGTTTTTGACTTGGGTTTTAAAAAATCAGTGCTGCTTGACAAAAAGGAAGTCCCTTTTAAATAAGTTCCTAATGAGCTCCTTCCCAATCAGCTTCGTGGAGAGAGGGAACGCGTGTGGAAGGCACAAATGTAAAAATTGAAAAGAAGAAAAGGAAAGGTAAAAGAAGTGAAATAAATCTAGGCCGAAGCATCCATCCCTCTATAACTTTACAGAATCTCAATTTCACGAGGCAAGTTCTTGACTTTGGTCCTCAAAATTTACAGTAGGCATCCATCTGCCTAACGTTACTAAAGTTAGTCCTGCTTGACAAAAGGGGAGTCCCTTTTAAAATAAGTTCCCTAATGAGCTCCTCCACAATCAGCTTCGTGGAGCGGGAAAAAGAGAGGCACCAAGATCGAAACCCCATCTCCATTAATGAAAAGGAAGGCAACATTCTGTCCCCTCCCAACGCAGTCCCATCATCACTCCCCCAACTCAACTAAAGTGGCGCCAGATCCAAAGCAAAGCCCTTTGCTTGGACAGACCCACCCCTGCTCCCCCACTACACGTGCACGACCTCCTGTTTCTTGAATATCATATGGAATTCCTCGTTCTGGCGAGATTTGTTAAGGTATCCAACGTCCTTCGCCTACGGGATTTATCTACTTTATGTACGAGGCGCATCGACAATGATGAGTGGAATCCAAAGATTTACACAAAGAAAATGAGCGATATCATGTCAGAATATCCAACCAAGAAAGACTCGAGATTAAAGACCAAGAGTAATCATATGTATGTGAAGAGCATATAAATCTTGCAAATAAGTGAAATTATATGAATGATTTTTTATTTTGACAATTATATCCAATATATCTTCAGTAAATGAATGTTTCTATCTTGCAATTGTTCATATGAGATCTGACTTTACACACATGGTATTTTTAAATAAAATTTGAATTTTCATGTCCAGAACAAAGATCTAGAACATGAGTTTCCATTTGATGCTCATCAAGTGACTGGTCTGAATGGGGGAAGCAATGTGAACATGAGTAAATTTAATTCAGAAAGCTCTGTCCATAAAGCATAGAACCAAACCACGCCCCCAAGATATAAAATTGCTTGCTTTTGGATCAAGCATGTGCCTGGTATAATCCCCACCTTCTTCACTGATTACAATGTGACAAATTTAATTATCTCCCTTTGTTATAAGCCTTTACAAGTATCCAAAGCACTTGACATGTTAACTTACTAATAATAACATAAACATGCATAATTATACTATGGCAATTATATATACTTTGCGAAATATATTTAAGAAAACAACATTAATTATGTGTCATTTCAAGTTATGTTAAAGTATCCTACATCACTCGTTTATAGAATTTGTCTGTTCTTTATATACAAGCGTCACCCTCCACTTATAAGTGTAAGTTTTTAGGGTTATATTTTCGACCACTCTAAAAAATGTTATGCTATGGTTTTAGCTACCACATGCGACTGGTGTAAAGCTCTTGGAGACAATTGAAGTATTTCATGTGACTTGTGTAGGAAGTTGATGCCCCTTTGATATTTACATAGCCCCCCTCACTTATGGACCTAAAGCTTTTGAATTGAACATTCTAATACGATATAGGGGCTAGATTCCGCTCCAATTCGATCTCCACGAGCTGTTCCTCAACCCGCCTTGCTTGCTTGCACGCGAGAGGGGGCATCAAGGTATCCTCACATCTCTTATCTACAAGATCTATGCCGTCTTTTATACACGTGTCGCGGTGTGTCGAGAGGCGTGCGTGCAAGAGTTGGGAGGGAAGAAAGAAGAAAGAAGTTATACGTACGTGTGTTTAACGCCGGGGACGAGTCAATGCACGAAGGACGGTCCCCCAGCCGAAAGAGGTGCGCGCACGGGGGGTCGTCCGTCGATATCATAGAGAAAGAAACACGAGAGGCTTTTTGCCTCACCGCCCCACTGCAAGAAAAATATTAGCAATGACCACCCCCAAAAAAGAAAAAAAAGAAAAAAAAAGAGAGTATATTCTCGCTTTTAGCCTCCATAATCAAGTACTCTTTTAGCAAGAATATTCTCCCCCTTCATTCCCCTTTGATATATAGAATTTTTGGAGAGAGGGCCGAAGATCGTAATTTCATATAAATCCGAGGACAGAAACGGAAAAAAAAAAGACACCTTTTTGCACCTTGTGTGTAGAAACAAAGAAATTACACATATTTCCGTGTTTATTGTAATTTTCCGGCCGGGGATTTTTTTTGCATTTCCCGGCGAAAGCTGTACACGTCACTGAAAGTCAACTGTTCTCGTCTCTCTCTCTCTCGACGTCGCGACGAGCTGACCTGGCGTCACCCTGGCGTCATCATCTCTCCTCCGTCGTCTCTCTCTCTCTCTCTCTCTCTCTCTCTCCTCACGGCTTCAAGCGGATCCACTCGTAGCGGCCTTCGAGGGGGGCGTCCATGGCGACGTCGTAGTTGTACCTGCGACGAAGAAGAAGATGAAGAAGAAGAAGAAGAAGAAGAAGAAGCAGGCGAATGGAGTTTGTCATCAGTCACTTAGGGTTTTGATTCTCTCTCTATCTCTCTCTACGAATGAAGAGAAGCGTTCTTGTTCGACGGAGTAGTTAAGAGAGAATCACTCACTTCTCCGCGAACCGCCGCCGCTCGCTCTCCTCCGCAGCCGAGAAGAACGATTCCAGCTCCGCTCGCGACGGCGGAGATGCCGGAGGCCTCCGTTCGCTCGTCGTCGCCGATTTCGACGGGGCGCTTTCTCCGCTACAATTGGAGAGGATTGACAAAAAATTCATCGGTGCAAAAGACGAAACCAAAAAAAAAAAAAAAAAATCTTCGCCGACGGAGGAATTTAAGAGGGATCGAAAGTGAAGAAGGAATGTGGAGTGTACCTGAAATCGCGGTTGCATGTGGATGCTTCGGTTTCGAAACTCTTCGCCTGCGACTGCAGCGTTAGAGATCTTCGGTTAATTTAGTAACCTGAGGGTGGCGAAACGGCCAGAATTCTCTCTCGTGAACGCGCACGGACGACCGTTTGCACAAGGAAACAGAAGAGAGAGCGAGAGGACGATCAAAGCTCGAAATTCACCTGTTGCTGTCGATCGTCGCCGTCCATGTCGAACTTCTTTTCCTTCACGACGTCGACGGAGTCCTCGTCACTCCTCGCCGAGGAACGAGGCGGCTCTGACGGACCGGAGCTCGAGCTCGACGCGAAGTCTCCGGCCTCCGACGGAGCGCTGATCTTCTCCGGCGAGTCCGAACGCCGAAGCACGAGCGGCGGTCCGCCCCCGCGCTCCTCCGACCGCAGCTCGAACGGCGCTTCTCCGACGAAGGCTGTCCTCCGTCGCTTCGGCGCCGTCGGAGCAGTCGGAGCTCCGGCGAGCTCGGCTCGCTTGAGGTGTCGCGTCGAGCGGGGGTCTTCCATCGCAGCGCGCTCTCTCTCTCTCTCTCTCACCCCTCTGCGGTGGCGATTTGGAGAAGAAACGGGGGAGAGCGCGAGGTGGAGATGGACGGCTGAGATGAGGGTTTATATATATCTCGGAGGGGAGGATGGTGTGGGTCCCAGCGGGTGGGCTGTACATGTGGCTGCCGGCCGGGGCTAATCTGAGGTCGTGGGAGACTTATCTATTAGCACAGGCAGATCCATGTTAGGGTCATATTTAGGATGCGATGGAAGGCGGGCCCCCCGTGGCGCCGGCGCGACAATTGTCTACTCCAGGTCGCTTCTCGCTCGTATCGTGAAGCACATTGTTGTGTCTAAGGCTCTAGTATCAATTGGACTTACAATATGTGTGTATTATTATTTTATTTTATTTTGGAGAATAAAAAAATGTTTAAAAAAGTATTTATTAAACCACAACTCGGAAGGATGTTATTGTACTTACCAAGATGCATAGATAATTACTAATCGATAAACTAGCAATATATAGTTATCTATTGACTCTTAACACGATTGGAGATTCTCAATCTGGCTTGTTGCCTCCGTCATTGTCCTATTATCATCCTGCCGAATCTTAACCATTGATGTGTTAAAAGTCATTTCCCTCCTCAAAATTTCTCAACCTATTGTATTTGACACCTCCTCTTCCTCCTCCTCCTCCTCCTCATCATCATCATCACCAAGAAGAAGTATATAGGACAAATTCGGGATAGGAATCAACTAAAAAAATCGTCCAAAAAGTTCTCAATCTATTGTATTTTTGTCAATTCAGTCATAAATATTTTAATTTTGTTAATCGAGTCATAAATCTTTTCACATTTTGTTAATCAAGTCCATACGCCAAAATGATGTGAATAGTTTTCTATAACATTTTAATATTTTTTGAATTTATTTATTTATCATTTTCCTTTATTTTTTCTTTTCTTTCCTCTTGCTCTAGTTCGTTGTCGAGCCTCAACAATCAACAAGAGACAAGAGCTGGTGAGGTCTGGCGAGGTCCCCTTCGCAAGGGTGAGCCTTGCGGACCTTGCCTAGCCACTGATGATCCGCTAGAGCAACATGTGGGTGTTAGCAAATATTTAGGATTAAATTAGTAAAAGTTTAATATGTATAGGAATTTTGAACTAAATTAGCGAGATTAGCAAGTGGACACCATTGGCATTGATGGTTTTGTTAATTCACACGGACCCACAAAGCAAAGAGAGAGCAATCAATGGTCCCCTCCTTCTCCTTCTAACAGAATGTCAACATCCTTCCAAATTGGAAGGTTTGGGAAGGAAGGAAGGAAGGATCAGAAATGGGGCCTCTCCTTGAGTCAGACAACAAGGTCTTGCTCGAAGCTGGACAGTCTTCTTCTTCAATTGTCGTTTTCTCTTGGTTTTTAGGGCCTGTGGTCCTAGGATCTCGCTTTCGATTTCGAGCAAGGTTTTCACTATAAAACGCTATGAAGGACAAAA
This sequence comes from Eucalyptus victrix, assembly GCA_016097545.1. NCBI lineage: Eukaryota > Viridiplantae > Streptophyta > Magnoliopsida > Myrtales > Myrtaceae > Eucalyptus > Eucalyptus victrix. The sequence goes on from CM027841.1 coordinate 26,808,560, forward strand.
GTCTTCTCCCCCTACAAAAGGCAACGCGTGAATGAGTCGACGTCGTTGTCGTGTTAAAAAAAGTTTCATGACATGCAGTCATCTTATTGTTCAGTAACTATAGAATGACGACGCGATAAACCATGAAAGGATTTTCATTCACTGCTTTTTGGTTTTCTTGAGGTTGAAAGGGTGATTGAGAAAGTTAGAACAACCTAGTTGAGAGAACTTTAGAGCATTCCTAAGCCATCCCCAATCTTATGCGTGGGGAATGTGGACCCTCGAGTTGACATGCCCTTGGCGTGAAAACCCACAAAGTGTTAGGTGATCGGCTGGTTCGAACCAAGGTTGGAGTTGAGAATCCTCAAAGAGGATGTATGTATGAAATGTCTACCGATTGGCGTCTATTTGAAACAATCACCCTCTTAGACCTCCACATGGTACCATTTAAGGTATGTTTGATAACCATTATGTTTTTTAATAATTTTTGCTTAGAAATTGTTTATTTATTTATTTATTTTGTTTTTTTTTGGACTAGTTTTAGAGCATTTGAAGACATTTGATAACTTTGCAAATTTTCTATTCCCAAAATAGAAACATGTTGGTACGACTCTCACATTCTTTTGTGATTTAGAATTATTTTAATTTTTAAATAGTTTTATTATATTTTTCTCTCTTTTTTCTTTTTTCTTTTTTTTTTTTTTCCTTTACTTTTTCTTTTTTCTTTAGTTGGTTGCTCGCCTTGGTCATGGCCGGCAATCTTGTTGGTGGCTCGACGAGGCCAACCTTGCCTAGCCACGCTGAGGCAGAAGAAGAAGGCTTGATTTTGGAGTTGTTCCAAGGAACAAAAAAGCAACTTTTTTTAACTTATTGATTCCGTTCCAAATCTATTCCTAGAACAAAATTTGTTCTAAAATTACCATACAGATTTCTATTCTTTTTTTGTTTAGGAAAACAAAAAAAAAATAAAATTGAACACCGTTTGACACTGTATGTATTTGTAATACAATGTTTATTGATATAATCTGAAGATGTTCGTTTGAGAAGCGCATGCACACCCTAAGTATAACCCAAATCATCAGTACAAAATGCTGCAAAAATGAAGTAACAGAGAGATAAATTCGGTCTTATCGAGCCGGTTCGCATTAGTTTTCATATAAAAGGACGAGTCGAGCGTTCGTTGAGTTCAGCCGCGCTGGTTACGGAATGAGTTGGTAAAGACGTAACGCTGTCTGTTTTGATGTTTCACACATGAAACGAACCTGACAAGCGAACCACCAGGGGCCACGATCCTGATGCGTGCTTAGGCAAAAACTGTCTGTTTTCATGTTTCACACATGCAATGAACCTGAAGACCGTGATCCTGATGTCCGCGTGTTTACGCAAATGCGTACCGATTTCTGTCGCATTGGGATACACAGCTGGAGGTTGTACTTTGCACAGCGACAACGATTCTCACGTAAGAGATCGAACTCTTTGTATTCCATCATCAATCATAAGCATTAATAAGTGATTCGATGCCTAGAGAAATATTTCATAGTAATTTGTCCCCCTGCAAACCTGTCATCTCTCCCTTCTCCTACTATTCAAGTATGTCACGAGCATTTCTTTTATTGAAGTGAATGTCGATAAAATTATATATCTCTCTTCACAAGTTCAACTTCGGCAAATCTCCCTTTCGGAATATCTAGACCCGCCTTGCATGTGTTCTTAAACTCAAAGATAACAATAATATCAGATAAAGCTGATAAAATTGGTAAGGAGAATTCGCAATCAGTTGTGTCAATGGTATAATACGCGTCTTTCCTTTCCTTTCCTTTCCTTTCCTTTCCTTTCCTTTCCTTTCCTTTCCTTGAGATATGAATACAAAATTCACGTTACATTGACTCTCCTGGTTGCATTGCCTCTTGTAACTTGATTTCAAAATGCAAGAGAATCGCTGAAACAATCCTTCAAGCATTGCAAGTATAACAATGGGGTAAAAACATACCCTGTCCTTTCCTTCTTTGTCCCGCTTGTATCAATTAAAACATCATCAGGAGATGCCTCTGAGGCCACAACTCCTTTATCTTTGACCGATTCAATTACATCAGCAAAATCTCTGAAAGCCCTCAAGCTGCGAAACAAAAAGGGAAGGTTAAAAGGAAAATATTGGAAGAGGTGAGATTACTCCTGCCAAGCATAGGATGGTAGCGAGAAAATCAGCATAGTTTGGCCTCCTACATTAATAAACTATATGGTAATTCTATCCTAGTTACTCACTTATAAAAACGGCGATGGTTTTTCCCGCTAGCTGATTCTTCAATTGTTTAAGCTCTGTGGCTATTGATTGTACTGAAACTATTATATGCAAGTGCATGTATAGACCTCCAAAACTCATGACTGCAAATGTTTTCATGAATAGAACACCCGATTAGAGGATCTCTTCTGAATGATAATGAAGCACTGACTATGACTATGATCACTCTCCAGTCTGTAATGTTCCGCTCCATTGGTGGGAGATGGAAAAAAATCTTTACTGGTGAACAGCATTTCTTTGCACCGCCTTTACCGCTCTTCCTCTGTAATTCCCAAGGGGGATTAATCACAAGTTACAACTATTATTGTTCACTTAATACCCAATTTCATGCATGAACCTCTGGGGATATGCCTATGTGACATCATAAGTATTCTGCTAACAAGATCCGATAAAAAGGGAGAAATGAAGGAAGCCAAATCGATGAAAGTAGTGAAATAGAAACTGGAGAAGGTGATATGCCTATGTGAGAATGCAAATAAGAGTTATTTACACGGTAGTAGTATCACATATCAAATACTGATACAAACATAGATAATATCATATACCGAATAAGTTAACTTACTCTTTTCTCCCCTGCGTCTTGAATGAAAGCAAACAAATACAAAAGGAAGCAGAATGTGCCATCAGCATACCTGCTATAACCTCTGGCATCAGGTAACTGGTAAGAGTCTACATCTCCAGTGGTCCCAACAATTGCTTTGGTTAGAGTATCACCATCCATTTCCAGCTCTCTTAGAAAAGCTCCAGTCACATCGTAAATGTCAAGTGTTTTTAACAGCAAGTTTGGATCTCGATAAGATAAAAAGAAGACTCCTAGAAGGTAAACCATAAGTTCAATGTAAATCTCCAGCATAGATATATCTAATTGACAAGATAACAATGTAAAGCCTCACTTGCGTTAGTATCAAAGTTGAAGAAACCTTCTTCTCTAGGTTCGCATCATATTATACCCCTTTGGACCTCCTCTGCTTCATACCACTGACCTTCTGGTGGATTATAAAGCACTTTCAGAGTCCGTTAATGATGTGATTGCACTGTGTGACCAAACTTCCTAGCATCATTATCATGAAATTCTTCTCTCCATCAGGAAGGAAAGACTTTATGAGGATAGGAAGGAGGAGGCACATAACTCACATAATAATCGAACTTTCCACTAGACTCTCTCAATGTGCCTATGGTAGGATCCCCTTCTTCGTATCTTTATTTGAATGATTTATACGGCTTTCTACAAGGAGGAACATTCTCTGCATGAATAATTTCATCGTGGTCACAAGTCCCACAATATGGTGTGGAGGTTCTTGCACTTAAGTACTCGCTGAAAGTATGATCCTCCAGCAAGTATTCTTGTTCTCTTGGATATTGACGATCTTTGTTTTCAATTATTTGCCTACAATGAGTTCAAATGTATGGTGATATATACCTTTTGCCTCGAGATCTTATTGAAACCATACCGGTCATTATAGGGAAAGGGTCTATACCCACCTTTATCAGGGATTTCCCTTTGTCATCCGCAAACTTTACTTTCCCTTGTCAAATTTCCTCTTGTATATTCTTCTTTAGGACTACACAATCTGAGGTGTTATGGCTCCACAAGTGATGTCAATTGCAATACTTCTTTCCCACTAGTTCATCTATAGTGGGTATATCCTACCATTCTGTTAACTTTATTTGGCGATCGGCCAACAACATGTCAAAGATTTCTTCGGTCCTATTAACATCGACGGAGTAGTAGACCAACTATTTGGCTTTAGCCATAATACTTTATTTGTCCTTCATTTTAGCTTGTTTTTACGTTTGGCATGTATATGGCTTTTCAATGGCCATCTTGGTGACAACTACTTCTGCTAGCTCCATTTGTTCCTCATCAAAGTCATTTATCTCAACAAAGCTTACATCTCCCCTTCAACCATGCCTTTTGTCCTTTTCCCTAAGCAAACTTTCATGTTTAATTGTCATATCAGACAAATGAAACAAGTTTGAATAGGGTTAGCTTACCATTCTTTCTCAAATTTCAAACTTCATGCCATTGAAGGCTAAATCTGCAAATGTTTTCTCAAGCAAATGGACTAAGCATTTGTTTCTTGCTCTTTTGTATCTTATTATAAATTGATCAACCGTTTCATTTTCCATTTGTCTCATAGTTGACAAGTTAGCGATTGATAAGTCCTAGAAGTTGTTTCATTTGTTCTCATGAGAAAATTGAATTGGCTAGCTAAGTAGCATCGATACGGCCACACGACACTGCACGGCACGACACGACAGCTAGCACGTTGTTTCTCAAAAAATAGAGAATTCCAACACGTTGGGATACGTAGTATATTAAATATATATTTTTATATTATGATTATTTCAATAAAATTTATTTGATTCAAATTCATATATAAATAAATTATAAAAAAAGAGCTCAAAATGAATTTACAGTTAAAATATAAATCTATCATTTGTTAATATAATTCTTTGTTTCAATTTCATAAATTTAATTACATTCTATTTCAATAATTTTCATTATTGGGAAATAATAAAGGAGGGGATGCGCAATGCGCACCTTGAGTATCCAAGTCGGCTTCCTCCCCCTCTCTGTCTCTATCTCTGTCTCTCTCTATGGATAGGTGGGGGCGCGACGAACGAAACAATGGTTTAACTACGTTGATTGATTTTCACCATAATAAATGAATTTTCTATGTCCCCTCTCCCCCTTAATCTCTCTCTCTCTCTCTCTTTACATTTGACCCCCACCCCTAATACCACCTCAAATCTTGATCCAGTCACCTCCTCATGTGTTTGCAATGTATCCCCCTAGTGGGGCCCCCATCCCTCATCCCCCTTTTACCTTAATCTTTTTGCCCCCCACCTTCTTCTTCCTCTTTCCATATTTTGTCTTCTTTCTCCTTTGCATCTGCCATTGCTCCTCCTCCTCTCGATGGGTGGTTCTTTGCTTCTTGTCCTTTGACTGGGTTCTCCTCGATTCTCTCAGCCCCCTTTTGCTTGTAGTGGATTCCCCCATGTTCCTTGCTTCCCCTGAGGTCTAACATTCCAGTGGGCTATTAGAATTTCCCCCTAAGGTTTGGTCCCCTTCCTAAAGCTCAAGTGTTTTTTGGCTTGCCTACTATCGGAAGTGAAATCAGACATGATCCTAGAGTTGTAGGTTACGATTTTTTGAGGCCCATTAGTGTTATCATGCAATTCCTTCCTTGAGTTGCTCCTTTCATTTTCTTTTTTGGGTTTAGCGGGTTTGAAGCGATTAGAGCGTGTCAGAATCCTATGTTGAAATTTGGACTCACATGTCGGAGCATGTCAGGGAGAGTTGACCACGTGTTGGATTTTCCGACGCTTATTGACCACTTATCGGACATGTTTTGGAGTGTCAAATACTACACGAACACTTTTGGAAAGTATCGGTACTTCTTAGTTGGCTGGTAGTACCGTGTACCATGTGAAAGTTGTCATTGACAGTGAGAGTGGAAACAAGCACAATTTCCAATGATCACCATGAGTAGTATCGCCACATAGGGCTAAGAATCGGGTAATGTGCTTGAAGGTCAAATGATCATCTTCTCAAGGTAAAAAGTGTGAATTTTGGCATTTTAAAGCCCCTTGGATATGGCACTGTGTCCATCAAATTTAGGTAAGGTTTTCTATAGACATTGCCCATGTAGATAGCATCACCACCATAATTCCTTGTAATGGGTTCGATGGCCATCTGATTCTATCCTAGAATGGCTATAGGTAACCTTGCCATTTGTTGAGCACCATAATTAGATGCAACATTGGATTCACATTTTGTTGCGGAAATTGACGTGCTAGTTGCTTTGGAACCTGATAAACTGGTTGTCGTGGGGCTTGGTACATTGGCTATTGCAGAGGTTGATATAGCGATTACTGTGGAATCTGATATACCGGTTGTTGTGGAATTGGGGGAAATTGAGGAACATTCTAGATGACTAGTGGATTGTTTGATTATGGGTTAAGCTATATGGGTCGAAAGTCTTGATGAGGAATTTGTGGATTGCTATTTAGAATATTATTGGTTGAAAATGCTCATCCTACCCCTGGTTAAAGGTAACTTTTCCTTCCCCCAGTTGGAGCTAACATCGTTCCTTGAGATCAACAGCTATGTGTGCAAGTGGTATGAGTGACACATTAGACTATATTGTGGACATAACATTGGGGACATTAGTGACATGCTAAAAATTTCACGAGGCAAGTTCTTGACTTTGGTCCTAAAAATTTAGAATTAGGCATCCATCAGCCTAGCGTTACTAAAATAAGCCCTGCTTGACAAAAAGGAAGCCCATTTTGAATGAGTTCCTAATGAGCTCCTCCACAATCAGCTTCGTGAAGCGTGAAAAAGAGAGGCATCAAGATCGAAACCCCATCTTCATTAATAAAAAGAAAGGCAACATTCTTTCCCCTCCCAACGCACTCTCATCATCACTCCCCCCATCTCAACTAAAGTGGCACCAGATCCGAAGCAGAATTCTTGTTGAAAAGACCCATCGCTCCCCCACTACACGTGCACCACCTACTCTCTCTTGAATGTCATATGGAATTCCTCATTCTAGCGAGATCTGTTAAGGTATCCAACGTCCGTCGCGTACGGGATTTATCTAAGGTATCCAACGTCCCTCGCCTCCGGGATTTATCTGCTTTTTGTACGAGGCGCATCGAGAATGATAAGTGGAATTCAAAGACGTACACAAAATAAATGAGAGTAGAACCCGACTTCGATATCATGTCAAAATATCCAATCGAGAAAGACTAGAGGTTCTAGGTCAAGAGCGACTATATATACGTGAAGAGCATATAAATCTTGTGGATAAGCAAAATATTCAACCCAACAGCTTAAACATAGATGTTGAGCAAGATATATATATATTGAGTATATAGATCTGTAGACTTTGTGATACCTCAACAGAGTTGATGATCATATGAGAGAGAAGGGAAGCCATTCATTAATATATTCAAACTTCTTGATTTATTCTCTTTTTGTCCTTTGTGCAATTGGTGTATTGATCCCTACTTCATGTCAAAGTCGTGATTCGCCTATTTCGTTGATTAGCAAACAATGCATGGCAAAGCACTCGCATGTTCTTGGGCAGATTATTACCATTGCACTTTCCATCTAAAATATTTAGAAACAAAAAAAGTAATACTTTACATTGTCTATATAATTCGAAAGTTCAGAGATATCTTGGCTAAACAAAAGTTAAATTGCAAAAGCGACGAGGAAAAGATGCAAAAAAACAAACAAAAAGATATTGATTTTTCTAACTTTTATTGGGTGGAACGACAGTGCAAAGGAATTTCTCACGGCCTGTGTATGATTTTCAATTTCGACAATTGTAATTGACATATCTTCAGTAGATGAATATTTCTATTTCACCATTGTTCATATTATATCTGATTTTACACACGTAGCATTTTTCAAATAAAAGTCGAATTTTGGTGTCCAGAAATAAAAAAATTCTAGAACATGACATGGGTTGCCATTTGATGCTCATCAAGTGAATGGTATGAATGGGGGAAGCAGTGTGAACTCAAGTAAATTTAATTCGGAAAGCTCTGTCTAAAAAGCATAGAAAAAAACCATGCCCCTAATATATAAATTTGCTTGCTTCTGGGTCAGGCATGTGCCTGGTTAATCCTTACCTTTTTCACTAATTACAATGTTACGGCTTTAATTATCTCCCTTTGCTATTAGCCTCTGCAAGTATCCAAAGCACTTGACATATTAACTTACTAATAATAACACAAACATGCATAATTATACTCAAGCAATTACATATGCTCGCTCTACAGAATGAGACAACAACATTGACCACGCAAGATTTCCAATCTTGTAAAATATCCCACATCACTTATACACGGGATATGTCGGTTCTTTATATACATGTGTCACCCTTAACTTATAAGTTCAAGTTTTTGGATTAGACTATACAACGCTTTCAAAAATGCAATGCTACTAACTGGGTCATAATTTTAGTTGTAGCTACAACACGTGATCAGTGCAACTTCCCTTATTTTTCATTTTAGGTGCAGACAATTGAAGTATTTCACCATCGCTTGCTCTTCATATACAAATAATCTCCCTCATCTATTGATCTAGAGCTTTTGGACTGAACATTCTTACCTGGCATCGAAGCTGAATCCTGGCTCCATTTCACTTTCGCCTGTGCGGACTCCTCCCCCCAATCCTCTGAACTCCAACGCGCCGTTCCCCAATCCCCCTCATACGTGAGGGGGGGCATCGTAGTAGTATCCCCCCGTCACATATTTGGGAGATTTATGCCGTCTTCGTACACGTATCGTCCGTCCGCGTGTCGAGGGGCGTGTGCAAGAGCGGGGGGAAGAAGGAGGAGGAAGTTACGCACGTGGGTTTAACGCCGGGGGGAAGTCAATTGCACGAAGGAACTGGTCCCCCAGCCGTGAGGCGCGCGCGCGCGGTTGTCTGTCGATGTCGAGAGGAATGAGAGAGACACGACAGGAGCATACGCATTCATGATGGATTTTTGCCTCACCGCCCCCCCCCCCCCCCCCCCTGCAACAAAAATTTTAGCAATGACCACCCAGAAAACAAAGGAAAAAGAAAGAAAAAAAAAAAAAAAAAAAAAAAGGGGGCATATTCTCGCTTTAAGCCTCCATAATCAAAGTTCTCTTTTAACAAGAATATTCCCCTTCCCCTTTTGGCATACAGAATTTTTGGAGAGCGGGCCGAAAATCGTAATTTCATATAAATCCGAGGACAGAAACAGGAATATATATGGGATCTTGTAGAACCAAAGAAATTACAGATGTTTTTGTTTTTGTGTTTATTTGTAATTTTCCGGCCGGGGATTTTTTGCATTTCCCGGGGAAAGCTGTACACGTAACCGAAAGTCAACCGTCTTCGTTTCTATCTCTCTGTGGACGTCGCGACGAGCTGACCTGGCGTCACCCTGGCGTCATCATCTCTGCTGCGTCGTGTCTCTCTCTTTCTGCTCCCGGCTTCAAGCGGATCCACTCGTAGCGGCCTTCGAGGGGGGCGTCCATGGCGACGTCGTAGTTGTACCTGCGACGAAGAAGAAGAAGAAGAAGAAGAAGAAGAAGAAGCAGGCGAATGGAGTTTGTCATCAGTCACTTAGGGTTTTGATTCTCTCTCTCTATCTCTCCCTACGAATGAAGAGAAGCGTTTTCGTTCGACGGAGCAGTTAAGAAGGAATCGCTTACTTCTCCGCGAACCGCCGCCGCTCGTGCTCCTCCGCCGCCGAGAAGAACGATTCCAGCTCCCCTCGCGACTGCGTCTCTGCCGCGGAAGGCCTCCGGTCGCTCGTCGCCGCCGTCGGTTTCGCCCGCAGCGGCTTCATCGTGGCCGATTTAGCGGCGACCTCGCTCGGTGGAGTGGTTTCTCTGCTACAATTGGAGACCATTGACAAAAAATTCACCGGTGCAAAAGAACAAAAAGAAATCTCGTGCGCGAGGGGGGAATTTAAGAGGATCGAAATTGAAGAATGAATGTGGAGAATACCTGAAATCGCGGTTGCATGTCGATGCTTTGGTTTCGAAACTCTTCGCCTGCGACCGCACCGTTAGAGATCTTGAGTTAATTTAGTAACCGAGGGTGGCGAAACGGCCAGAATCTCTCTCGTGAACGCCCTCCGACGATCAATTCCACAAGGAAACAGACAGAGAGAGAACGATCAAAGCTCGAAATTCACCTGTCGCTGTCGATCGCTGACGATGTCGAACTTCTCCTCCTTCGCTACGTCGACGGACTCCGCCTCACTCCTCGCCAAGGAACGAGGCAATTCGAACGAACCGGAGCTCAAGCTCGACGCGAGGCCGTCGGACAAGACCTCTCCGGACTGCGACGGGGCGCTGACCCTCTCCGGCGAGTCCGGATACGGAAGCGGAAGCCACGGTCCGCCCTCGCTCTCCTCCGACCGCAGCTCCAACGGCGCTTCTCCGACGGAGGCTATCCTCCGTCGCTTCTGCGCCGTCGGAGCCGTCGAAGCTCCGGCGAGCTCGGCTCGCTTGAGGTGTCGTGTCGAGCGGGGCTCTTCCATCGCAGCGCTCTCTCTCTCTCTCTCTCTGCGGTGGCGATTTGGAGTAGAAACGAGGGAGAGCGCGAGGCGGAGATGGACGGCTGAGATGAGGGGTTATATATATCTCGGAGGATGGTGTGGGTCCCAATCTTTTGGGGCGCAGTACGGCCCTAAGCTAAAGCTTAGCTCGCAGCGACAAGGGGCGGTACATGTGGCCGCCGGCCGGGGCTAATTTGAGGTTGTGCGAGATTTACCTACCAGCACAGGTAGATCCATGTTAGGGACATATTTAGGATGCAATGGAAGGTGGGCCCCACTTGGCACCGGCACGACAGTTTATCGCAAGTATCGTGAAGCACAATGTTGTGTCGTGGTTAGTTTGAGATTACGCGATACTTATGCACCAATGTAGCAGTTCATGATTAAGGGATGCTAGATTAGAGATATATCTGAATAGCTCGTGAGCCAACAATGGTGGTCTTTGCGAGAGGTGGCCACAATCACCTAGAGATCTAAAGTCAAAGTCGCCCCATGACAATAGTCCCTTTCTTAAAAAGAGAAAATATCGTTGTAATAACTAATTTTAAAAAGTGCATGGATCATTTTAAATCAAGAAAAAGGTAGATGGTGAATGGGTTTATTGATATGCAATAAACTGAAAGTAGCTCACTTCAAAATTTCCTACTATGTCAAATGATGACCATTCAAGTGCATTCAATCTTTGCTTCGTAAGGCTCTAGTATCAATTGGACTTACAATATGTGTATTATTTTTCTTTTTTTGGAGAATCGAAAAAATGTTTAAAAAGTATTTATTAAACCACAACTCGGAAGGATATTATTGCACTTACCAAGATGCATAGATAATTACTAATCAATAAATAAGCGATATATAGTTATCTACTCACTCTTACCACAATTGGAGATTCTCAATCTTGCACATTGCCTCCTTCATCATCCCGCCAAATCTTAACCATTGATGTGTTAAAAGTCATTTTCCTCCTCCTCAAAATTTCTCAACCTATTGTATTTGACACCTCCTCCTCCTCCTCCTCCTCCTCCTCCTCATCATCATCATCATAAAGAAGAAGTATATAGGACAAATTCGGGATAGGAATCAACTAAAAAAATTGTCTAAAAAGTTCTCAATCTATTGTATTTTTGTCAATTCAATCATAATCATTTTAATTTTGTTAATTGAGTCTTAAATCTTTTCACATTTTGTTAATTAAGTCCATATGCCAAAATGATGTGAATAATTTTTTATAATATTTTAATATTTTTCGAATTTATTTATTTATTTTTCATTTTTCCTTTCCCTTTATTTTTTTCTTCTCTTCCTCTTGCTCTAATTGGTTGCCAAGCCTCAACGATCAACAAGAGACGAGAGCCGGTGAGGTCTGGCAAAGTTGACCTCGCCGCCCTTTAGCTAAGCTCACCCTTGCTAGCTATCCGCAAGGGTGAGCCTTGCAGACCTTGCCTAGCCACTAATGATCCACTAGAGCAACAAGTGGGTGTTAGCAAATATTTAGGATTAAATTGGTAAAAGTGCAATATGTTTAGGAATTTTGAACTAAATTAGCGAGATTAGCAAGTGGGGATCATTAACTTTGATGGTTTTGTAAATTCACACGGACCCACAAAGCAAAGAGAGAGCAATCAATGGCCCCCTCCTTCTCCTTCTAATAGATTGGCAACATCCTTCCAAATTGGAAGGTTTGGGAAGGAAGGAAGGAAGGAAGGAAGGATCAGAAATGGGGCCTCTCCTTGAGTCAGGAAACAAGGTCTTGCTCAAAGCTGGACAGTCTTCTTCTTCGGTTATCGTTTTCTCTTGGTTTTTAGGGCCTGTGGTCCTAGGAACTCGCTTTCGATTCCGAGTAACGTTTTCACTATAAAACGCTATGAAGGACAAAATTCTTCTCCCCCTACAAAAGGCAACTCGTGAATGAGGTGATGTCGTTGTCGGGTTAAAAAAAGTTTCATGACATGCAGTCATCTTATTGTTCAGTAACTATAGAACGACGAGGCAATAAACCATGAAAGGATTTTCATTCACTTCTTTTCGGTTTTCTTGAGGTCAAAAGGGTGATCAAGAAAGTTAGAATTATCTAGTTCAGAGAACGTTAGAGCATTCCTAAGCCGTCCCCAATCTTATGCGTGAGGAATGTGGACCCTCGAGTTGACATGCCCTTGGCGTGAAAACCCACAAAGTGTTAGGTGATCGGCCGGTTCGAACCGAGGTTGGAGTTAAGAATCCTCAAAGAGGATGTATATATGAAACGTCTAGCAATTGGTGTCTATTTGAAACAATCACCCTATTAGACCCCCACGTGATACCACTTAAGGTATGTTTGGTAACCATTATGTTTTTAATAATTTATGCTTAGAAATTGTTTATTTATTTGTTTATTTTGTTTTTAGAATTATTTTAATTTTTAATAGTTTTGTTATCTCTCTCTCTCTCTCTCTCTCTCTCTCTCTCTCTCTCTCTCTCTCTCTCTCTCTCTGGAATTCAAAGATGTACACAAAATAATAGAACCCGACTTTGATATCATGTCAAAATATCCAATCGAGAAAGACTCGAGGTTCTAGGTCAAGAGCGACTATGTATGTGCTCTCTCTCTCTCTCTCTCTCTCTCTCTCTCTCTCTCTCTCTCTCTCTCTCTCTCTCTCTCTCTCTCTCTCTCTCTCTCTCTCTCTCTCTCTCTCTCTCTCTCTCTCTCTCTCTCTCTCTCTCTCGATATCATGTCAAAATATCCAATCGAGAAAGACTCGAGGTTCTAGATCAAGAGCGCCTATATATGTGTGAAGAGCATATAAATCTTGTGGATGAGCGAAATATTCAACCCAACAGCTTAAACATAGATGTGGAGGGAGATGATATATATATAATGAGTATATAGATCTGTAGACTCTGTAATACCTCAACAGAGTTGATGATCATACGAGAGAGAAGGGAAGCCATTCATTAATATATTCAAACTTCTTGATTTATTCTCTTTCTGTCCTTTGTGCAATTGGTGTATTGATCCTTATTTCATGTCAAAGTCGTGATTCGCCTAATTAATCACGATGTTGATTACCATTGTACTTTCCACCTAAAATATTTAGAAACAAAAAAAGTAGTACTTTACATTGTCTATATAATTCGAAAGTTCAGAGACATCTTGGCTAAACAAAAGTTAAATTGCAAAAGCGACGAGAAAAAAGATGCAAAAAAACAAATAACAAGAGATTGATTTTTCTAACTTTTATTGGGTGCAACGACAGTGCAAAGGAATTTCTCAAGGCCTGTGTGCGATTTTCAATTTCGACAATTGTATGACATATCTTCAGTAGATGAATATTTCTATTTCACCATTTTTCATATTATATCTGATTTTACACACGTAGCATTTTTCAAATAAAAAGTTGAATTTTGGTGTCCAGAAAAAAAAATCTAGAACATGACATGAGTTGCCATTTGATGCTCATCAAGTGAATGGTATGAATGGGGGAAGCAGTGTGAGCTCAAGTAATATTAATTCGGAAAGCTCTGTCTAAAAAGCATAGAACAAAACCATGTCCCTAATATATAAATTTGCTTGCTTCTGGGTCAGGCATGTGCCTGGTTTAATCCTTACCTTTTTCACTAATTACAATGTTACAGCTTTAATTATCTCCCTTTGTTATTAGCCTCTGCAAGTATCCAAAGCACTTGACATATTAACTTACTACTAATAACATAAACATGCATAATTATACTCAGGCAATTATATATGCTCACTCTATATAATATAACTAAGACAACAACATTGACCATGGGAGACTTCCAATCTTGTAAAATATCCCACATCACTTATACATGGGATATATTGGTTCTTTATATACATGTGTCACCCTTCACTTATAAGTTCAAGTTTTTGGGGTTAAATTTCCCAACACTCTCGAAAAAGCAATGCTGTTAACTGGGTCATAATTTTAGTTTTAGCGACCACAAGTGATCCGCTTGCTCTTCATATAAAAATAATCTCCCTCACCTATCAATCTAGAGCTTTTGGATTGAATATTCTAACCTGACGTCGAGGCCGGATCCTGGCTCGATTTCATTTTCGCTCCCGCAGCCTCCTCCCCCCATCCTCTGAACTCCAACACGCCGTTCCTCAATCCGGCTCATACGTGAGAAGGGGCATCGGAGTAGTATCCCCCCGTCACATAATTAGGAGATTTATGCCGTCTTCGTACACGTATCGTCCGTCCGCGTGTCGAGAGGCGTGTACAAGAGCCGGGGGAAGGAGGAAGTGACGTACGTGGGTTTAACGCCGGGGGGAAGTCAATTGCACAAAGGAACTGGTCCCCCAGCCGCGAGGCGCGCGAGGTTGTCTGTGGATATCGAAAGGAAAGAGAGACAGGAGAGGAGTATACGCATTCATGATGGACTTTTGCCTCACCGGCCCCTGCAACAAAAATGTTAGTAATGACCACCCAAAAAAAGGAAAAAGAAAAAAAAGGAAGGCATATTCTCGCTTCAAGCCTCCATTATCAGAGTACTCTTTTAGCAAGAATATTCCCCCGCCCCCTTTTGGCATACAGAATTTTTTGAGAGCGGGCCGAAAATCGTAATTTCATATAAATCCAAGGACAGAAACGGAAAAATGTTTTTTTTTTTTCCTTTTTTGGGACCTTGTAGAACCAAAGAAATTACAGATGTTTTTGTGTTTATTTGTAATTTTCCGGCCGGGGATTTTTTGCATTTCCCGGCGAAAGCTGTACACGTAACCGAAAGTCAACCGTCTTCGTTTCTCTCTCTCTCTGGACGTCGCGACGAGCTGACCTGGCGTCACCCTGGCGTCATCATCTCTGCTGCGTCGTCCCTCTCTCTTTTGGCGCACGGCTTCAAGCGGATCCACTCGTAGCGGCCTTCGAGGGGGCGTCCATGGCGACGTCGTAGTTGTACCTGCCACGAAGAAGACGAAGAAGAAGAAGCAGGCGAATGGAGTTTGTCATCAGTCACTTAGGGTTTTGATTCTCTCTCTCTCTCTCTCTCTCTCTCTCTCTCTCTCTCTCTCTCTCTACACGAATGAAGAGAAGCGTTCTCGTTCGACGGAGCAGTTAAGAGGGAATCGCTTACTTCTCCGCGAACCGCCGCCGCTCGTGCTTCTCCGCCGCCGAGAAGAACGATTCCAGCTCCCCTCGCGACGGCGTCTCCGCCGCGGAAGGCCTCCGCTCGCTCGGCGGAGTGGTTTCTCTTCTACAATTGGAGACGATTGACAAAAAATTCATCGGTGCAAAAGAGCAAAAAGAAATCTCGTGCAGGAGGGAGGAATTTAAGAGGATCGAAATTGAAGAATGAATGTGGAGTGTACCTGAAATCGCGGTTGCATGTGGATGCTTCGGTTTCGAAACTCTTCGCCTGCGACCGCACCGTTAGAGATCTTGAGTTAATTTAGTAACCGAGGGTGGCGAAACGGCCAGAATCTCTCTCGTGAACGCCCTCCGACGATCAATTCCACAAGGAAACAGACAGAGAGAGAACGATCAAAGCTCGAAATTCACCTGTCGCTGTCGATCGCTGACGATGTCGAACTTCTCCTCCTTCGCTAAGTCGACGCACTCCGCCTCACTCCTCGCCGAGGAACGAGGCGGTTCGAGCGAACCGGAGCTCAAGCTCGACACGAGGTCGCCGGACGCGACCTCTCCGGACTCCGGCGGCGCGCTGACCTTCTCCGGCGAGTCTGGATACGGAAGCGGAAGCCACGGTCCGCCCTCGCTCTCCTCCGACCGCAGCTCCAACGGCGCTTCTCCGACGAAGGCTATCCTCCGTCGCTTCGGCGCCGTCGGAGCCGTCGAAGATCCGGCGAGCTCGGCTCGCTTGAGGTGTCGCGTCGAGCGGGGCTCTTCCATCGCAGCGCTCTCTCTCTCTCTCTCTCTCTCTGCGGTGGCGATTTGGAGTAGAAACGAGGGAGAGCGCGAGGCGGAGATGGACGGCTGAGATGAGGGGTTATATATTTCGAAGCAGGATGGTGTGGGTCCCGATCTTCTGGGGCGCAGTACGGCCCCAAGCTAAAGCTTAGCTCCCAGCGACAGGGGGCGGTACACGTGGCCGCCGGCGGGGGCTAATTTGAGGTTGTGCGAGATTTACCTACCAGCACAAGTAGATCCATGTTAGGGACGTATTTAGGATGCAATGGAAGGCGGGCCCCACTTGGCACCGCCATGATAGTTTCTCGCAAGTATCGTGAAGCACAATGTTGTGTCGTGGTTAGTTTGAGATTACGCGAGACTTATGCACCAATGTAGCAGTTCATAATTAAGTGAAGTTAGGTCAGAGATATATCTGAATAACTCATGAGCCAACGATGGTGGCCTTTGCGAGAGAGGGCCGTGATCACCTAGAGATCTAAAGCCAAAATCACCCCATGACAATGATTCCTTTTTATAAGAAAGAGAAAATATCGTTGTAATGACTAATTTTAAAAAGTGCATGGATCATTTTAAATCAAGAAAAATGTATATGGTGAATGGGTTTATTGGCATACAATAAACTGAAGTAGCTCGCTTCAAATTTTCCTACTATTTCAAATGATGACCATTCAAGTGCATTCAATCTTTGCTTGGTAAGGCTCTAGTATCAATTGGACTAACTATATGTGTATTTTTTTTTTTTTTTGAGAATCGAAGAAATGTTTAAAAACTATTTATTAAACCACAACTCGGAAGGATGTTATTGTACTTACCAAGATGCATATATAATTACTAATCAATAAACAAGCAAAATATAGTTATCTACTCACTCTTAATTCTCAATCTTGCTCATTGCCTCCTTCATCATCCCGCCGAATCTTAACCATTGATGTGTTAAAAGTCATTTTCCTCCTCCTCAAAAGTTCTCAACCTATTGTATCTAACACCTCCTCCTCCTCCTCATCATCATCCATAAGAAGTATACAGGACAAGTTCAAGATAGGAATCAACTAAAAATTTTGTCAAAAAAGTTCTCAATTTATTGTATTTTTATCAATTCAATTATAAACATTTTAATTTTGTTAATTGAGTCATAAATTTTTTCACATTTTGTTAATTAAGTCCATAGGCCAAAATGACGTGAATAATTTTAATAATTTTTTTAAATATTTTTTGAATTTATTTATTTATTTTTCCTTTTTCCTTTACTTTTATCTTTTTTCTTCTATTCCTTTTGCTCTAGTTGGTTGCCGAGCCTCAACGATCAACAAGAAATGAGAGCCGGTGAGGTCCGGCGAGGTTGACCTCGCTGCCCTTTAGCTAAGCTCACCCTTGCTAGCTATCCGCAAGGGTGAGCCTTCCAAACCTTGCCTAGCCACTGATGATCCGCTAAATTGGAAAGGGTGCAACAAGTTTAGGAATTTTGAACTAAATTAGCGAGATTAGCAAGTGGGCACCATTAGCTTTGATGGTTTTGTAAATTGACACGGACCCACAAAGCAAAGAGAGAGCAATCAATGGCTCCCTCCTCCTTCTAACAGATTGGCAACGTCCTTCCAAATTGGAAGGTTTGGGAAGGAACGAAGGATCAGAAATGGGGCCTCTCCTTGAGTCAGACAACAAGGTCTTGCTCGAAGCTGGACAGTCTTCTTCTCTTGGTTTTTAGGGCCTGTGGTCCTAGGAACTCGCTTTCGATTCCGAGGAAGGTTTTCACTATAAAACGCTATGAAGGACAAAAGTCTTCTCCCCCTACAAAAGGCAACGCGTGAATGAGGCGACGTCGTTGTCGGGTTAAAAAAAGTTTCATGACATGCAGTCATCTTATTGTTCAGTAACTATAGAACGACGACGCGATAAACCATGAAAGGATTTTCATTCACTTCTTTTCGGTTTTCTTGAGGTCGAAAGGGTGATCGAGAAAGTTAGAACAACCTAGTTGAGAGAACGTTAGAGCATTCCTAAGCCGTCCCCAATCTTATGCGTGGGGAATGTGGACCCTCGAGTTGACATGCCCTTGGCATGAAAACCCGCAAAGTGTTAGGTGATCGGCTGGTTCGAACCGAGGTTGGAGTTGAGAATCCTCGAAGAGGATGTATGTGTGAAATGTCTAGCAATTGGAGTCTATTTGAAACAATCACCCTCTTAGACCCTCACATGATACCACTTAAGATATGTTTGGTAACCATTACGTTTTCGGGAAAAATTTATGCTTAGAAATTGTTTATTTATTTATTTTTTTTTTTGGACTAGTTTTAGAGCATTTGAAGGCATTTGATAATTGTGCAAAATTTCTATTCCCGAAATAAAAATGTGTTGGTACAATTGTCACATTTTTTTTGTGATTTAGAATTATTTTAATTTTTAATAGTTTTATTATATTTTTCTCTCATTTTTTTTTTCATTTTTGCAACTCTCCAACATCCCTCACCTACGGAATTTATCTGCTTTTTGTACGAGGTGGATTGAGAATGATAAGTGGAATTCAAAGACATACACAAAATATCACGTCAAAATATCCAATCAAGAAAGACTCGAGGTTCTAGGTTGAGAGTGACTATGTATGTGTGAAGAGCATATAAATCTTGTAGATAAGCTATACATAATGAGTATATAGATTTGTAGACTCTGTAGTACCTCAACAGAGTTGATGATCATACGAGAGAGAAGGGAAGCCATTCAATTCAAACTTCTTGATTTATTCTCTTTCTTTCCTTTGTGTAGTTGGTGTATTGATCCTTACTTCATGTCAAAGTCGTGATTCGCCTAATTCGTCATGATGTTGATTAGCAAACAATGCATGGCAAAGCACTCGCATGTTCTAGGGCAGATTATTACCATTGCACTTTCCATCTAAAATATTTAGAAACAAAATAATTTACATTGTCTATATAATTCGAAAGTTCAGAGATATCTTGGCTAAACAAAAGTTAAATTGCAAAAGCGACGAGAAAAAGATGCAAAAAAATAAACAACAAGAGATCGATTTTTCTAACTTTTATTGGGCGCAACGACAGTGCAAAGGAATTTCTCACGGCCTGTGTACGATTTTCAATTTCGACAATTGTAATCGACATATCTTCAGTAGATGAATATTTCTATTTCACCATTTTTCATATTATATCTGATTTTACACACGTAGCATTTTTCAAATAAAAGTCGAATTTTGGTGTCCAGAAAAAAAAAAATTCTAGAACATGACATGAGTTGCCATTTGATGCTCATCAAGTGAATGGTATGAATGGGGGAAGCAGTGTGAACTCAAGTAAATTTAATTCGGAAAGCTCTGTCTAAAAAGCATAGAACAAAACCATGCCCCTAATATATAAATTTGCTTGCTTCTGGGTCAGGCATGTGCTTGGTTTAATCCTTACCTTTTTCACTAATTACAATGTTACAGCTTTAATTATCTCCCTTTGTTATTAGCCTCTACAAGTATCCAAAGCACTTGACATATTAACTTACTAATAATAACACAAACATGCATAATTATACTCAGGCAATTATATATGCTCACTCTACATGATATAACTAAGACAAGAACATTGACCATGGGAGACTTCCAATCTTGTAAAATATCCCACATCACTTATACACGGGATATATCAGTTCCTTATATACATGTGTCACCCTTCACATATAAGTTCAAATCTTTGGGGATAAATTTTCCAACACTCTCCAAAAAGCAATGCTGCTAATTGGGTCATAATTTTAGTTTTAGCTACCACACGTGATCCGCTTGCTCTTCATATAAAAATAATCTCCCTCATCTATCGATCTAGAGCTTTTAGACTGAACATTCTAACCTGACATCGAAGCTGTATCCTGGCTCCATTTCATTTTCGCTTGCGCAGCCTCCTCCCCCCAATCCTCTGAACTCCAACGCGCCGTTCCTCAATCCGGCTCATACGTGAGAGGGGGCATCAGAGTAGTATCCCCCCGTCACATATTTAGGAGATTTATGCCGTGTTCGTGCATGTATCGTCCGGCCACGGGCGGGTCCAGAGGCGTGTGCAAGAGCGGGGTGGAAGAAGAAGGAGGAGGAGGAAGTAACGTACGTGGGTTTAACGCTGGGGGAAAGGGTCAATTGCACGAAGGAACTGGTCCCCCAGCCGTGAGGCGCGCGCGCGCGGTTGTCTGTCGATATCGAGAGGAAAGAGAGAGACACGAGAGGAGCATACGCATTCATGATGGATTTTTGCCTCACCGCCCCCCTGCAACAAAAAAATTAGCAATGACCACCCAAAAAAAAGGAAAAAAAAAAAAAGGAGAGCATATTCTCGCTTTAAGCCTCCATAATCAAAGTACTCTTTTAGCAAGGGTATTCCCCTTCCCCCTTTTGGCATACAGAATTTTTGGAGAGCGGGCCGAAAATCGTAATTTCATATAAGTCCGAGGACAGAAACAGGAAAATATATATTATTATTTTTTTGGGACCTTGTAGAACCAAAGAAATTACAGATGTTTTTGTATTTATTTGTAATTTTCTGGCCGGGGATTTTTTGCATTTCCCGGCGAAAGCTGTACACGGAACCGAAAGTCAACCGTCTTCGTTTCTCTCTCTCTCTCTGTGGACGCCGCGACGAGCTGACCTGGCGTCACCCTGGCGTCATCATCTCTGCTGCGTCGTCTCTCTCTCTTTCTGCTCACGGCTTCAAGCGGATCCACTCGTAGCGGCCTTCGAGAGGGGCGTCCATGGCGACGTCGTAGTTGTACCTGCGACGAAGAAGAAGAAGAAGAAGCAGACGAATGGAGTTTGTCATCAGTCACTTAGGGTTTCGATTCTCTCTCTCTATCTCTCCCTACGAATGAAGAGAAGCGTTCTTGTTCGACGGAGCAGTTAAGAGAGAATCACTCACTTCTCCGTGAACCGTTGCCGCTCGCGCTCCTCTGCCTCCAAGAAGAACGATTCCAGCTCCGCTCGCGACGGCGGAGATGCCGGAGGCCTCCGTTCGCTCGTCGTCGCCGGTGACGGCTTCATCCTCGCCGATTTCGACGGGGTGGTTTCTCTGCTACAATTGGAGACAATTGACAAAAAATCATCGGTGCAAAAGACGAAACCAAAAAAAAAAAATCTTCGCCGACGGAGGAATTTAAGAGGGACCGAAATTGAAGAAGGAATGTGGAATGTACCTGAAATCGCGGTTGCATGTGGATGCTTCGGTTTCGAAACTCTTCGCCTGCGACCGCACCGTTAGAGATCTTGAGTTAATTTAATAACCGAGGGTGGCGAAACGGCCAGAATCTCTCTCGTGAACGCCCTCCGACGATCAATTCCACAAGGAAACAGACAGAGAGAGAACGATCAAAGCTCGAAATTCACCTGTCGCTGTCGATCGCTGACGATGTCGAACTTCTCCTCCTTCGCTAAGTCGACGCACTCCGCCTCACTCCTCACCGAGGAACGAGGCGGTTCGAGCGAACCGGAGCTCAAGCTCGACACGAGGTCGCCGGACGCGACCTCTCCGGACTCCGGCCGCGCGCTGACCTTCTCCGGCGAGTCTGGATACGGAAGCGGAAGCCGCGGTCCTCCCTCGCGCTCCTCCGACCGCAGCTCCAACGGCGCTTCTCCGACGCAGGATATCCTCCGTCGCTTCTGCGCCGTCGGAGCCGTCGAAGCTCCGGCGAGCTCTGCTCGCTTGAGGTGTCGCGTCGAGCGGGGCTCTTCCATCGCAGCTCGCTCTCTCTCTCTCTCTCTCTCTCTCTCTCTGCGGTGGCGATTTGGAGAAGAAACGGGGGAGAGCGCGAGGTGGAGATGGACGGCTGAGATGAGGGGTTATATATATCTCGGAGGGGAGGATGGTGTGGGTCCCAATCTTTTGGGGCGCAGTACGGCCCTAAACTAAAGCTAAAGCTTAGCTCGCAAGCGACGGTTGGGCGGTACACGTGGCCGCCGGCGAGACCTACTAATTTGAGGTCGTGCGAGATTTATCTACCGGCACAGGTAGATCCACCTTAGGGACGTATTTACTATTTAGGACGCCATGGAAGGCGGGCCCCACTTAGTGCTGGCACGACGGTTGTCCGCTCCAGGTCGCTTCTCGCCAGTGTCGCGAAGCACGTTGTTGTGCCGTGGCTGTTTGTGAGTTGCGCGAGGCTCGTGTAGCAGCGGAGCAACCTATGATTAAGTGATGTCGGATCGGAGATGTATCTGAACAGCTCGCGAGCCGACAACGGTGGCCTCTGCAAGGGAGGGTCGGGATCATGAACAGTCACTTTTCATAAGATAGAGAAAGTACCGTCATAATGACTAATTTTACAAAGTATGCGGATCATTTTAAATCAAGAAAAAGATAGACGGTGAATGGGTTTCATAATTTATAAACACGTGTATATTCTATGATAAACTAAAGTAGCTCACTTCAAATTTTGCTACTATTTCAAATGGTGATCATTCAAGTAAATTCTAAAAAAAAAAAAAGTAAATTCTATCTCTGCTTGGCAATGCTCTAGTATCAATTAGAGTTGCAATGTGTGTATTTTGTTTTTCCCTTACGAATGGAAAAATGTGGAAAAGGTATTTATTAAACCACAAGTCAGACGCATAGATAATTACTAATTAGTAAATGAGCAAAATAGTAGTTATCTACTCACTCTTAACATGATTGTAGATTCTCAATCTCGTTCACTGCCTCCTTCGACAACCCAATGAATCTCAATCATTGATGTGCTGAAAGTTATTTTCAAAATCAACTCTCTTGTGTTGGATTAACAATTAGAATTAATGTGACATGTTTGAAAGTACATATGAGTAATAGAGGACCCTCGTCCCTCTTATTGCCATGATGCTTCCAAGTTTTGAGCTTCCTAGCGAGTCAAGTACTACAAGAAAAAAGATTTGATGCGTCAAAAATCCTCCTCCGATGCACTAATGCATGTCCGCCATGATGCTTCCAAGTTTTGAGCTTCCTAGTGAGTCAAATCCTAGAAGAAAAAAGATTTGATGTGTCAAAGATCCTCCTCCTATGCACTAATGCATATCCCCCAAGTTTATCCTCCTCCTCCTCGGGACAAATTTGGGATAGGAATCGACTAGAAAAATTGTCCAAAAAATTTTCAACTTTTTACATTTTTGTTAATTCAGTTATAAACTTTTAATTTTGTTAATTGAGTTCTAAATCTTTTCACATTTTATTAATTAAGTCCATCCGGCCAAATGATGTGGACAATTTTTAATAGTATTTTAATATTTTTTGAATTTATCTATTTATTTGTTTTTCCATTTTCCTTTCCTTTTTTTTTTTTTTCCTTCTTTCTCTTCCTCCTGCTCTAGTTGGTTGCCGAGCCTCGAGGATCAACTAAAGATGAGAGCTGGTGAGGTCTGGCGAGGTCAACCTCGCCGACCTTAGCTAAGCTCACGGCTACTGGCTATCGGCGAGGGTAAGCCTTTGTTGACCTTGCCTAGCCATTGATAATCTACTAGAGCAACAAGTGGGTATTAGCAAATATTTATAACTAAATTGATAAAAGTGCAATATGTTGAGGAATTTTGAACTAAATTAAGGACATTAGCAAGTGGGCATCATCAACTTTGATGGTTTTGTAAATTCGCACAACCCACAAAGCAAAGAGAGAGCAATCAATGGCCTCCTCCTCCTACCCCTAACGGATTGGCAAACATACTTCCAAACTAGAAGGTCTCGGAAGGAAGGATCAGAAATGGGGCCTCTCCTTGAGTCAGACAACAAGGTCTTCCTCGAAGCTGGGCAATCTTCTTCTTCGGTTGGCGTTTTCATTTGACTTTTAGGGCCTGTGGTCCTAGGAACTCGCTTTCGATTCCGAGTAAGTTTTTCATGTACAACGCTATGGAGGACAAAAAGCCTTCTCCACTTACAAAAGGCAACTCGTGAATGAGGCAACGTCGTTATCGGGTGAAAAAGAGTTTTTTTGACATGGAGTCATCTCATTGTTCAGTAACTATAGAACGACCACGCGATAAACCATGAAAAGATTTTCATTCACTTCTTTTTGGTTTTCTTGGGGCCGAAAGGGTGATCGAGAAAGTTAGAACTACTGAGTTGAGAGAACATTAGAGCATTCCTAAGCCATCCCCGAATTTATGCATGGGGAGTATGGACCTTCGAGTTGACACACCCTCGGCGTGAAAATTCACGAAGTGTTCAGTGGTGGGCGGGTTTGAACCGAGATTGGAGTTGAGAATCTTCAAAGAGGATGTATGTAGGAAATGTCGACCGATTGGTGTCTATTTGATACAATCACCTTCTTGGACCCCTACATGGTACCACTTAGGCCTTGTTTGGCACTGGCCAAATCGTAACTATTTCTATTCTTTTATATATATATATATATATATATATATAAGGGAATTCATTTGGTGATATTAGTTAATTTTTTGTTCCTGAAAATAAATTTAGAACAAAATAAAAAGTGGAAAAAATTGCTTCTTTATTCCCATAAATAATTGAAAAATTAAGTATTTTTTTTTCCTTCTTTTCCTTTTCTGCTTCTTCTTCCTCTAGCTGGTCGGTGACCTTTGTGATGGCCAACGACCGGCTAGACGAGAGCCAGTGACCTTGTCAACTCCTTGTGAAAGTTTGACCTCACTCAGCCATCATAAGATTGAGCCTCGCCTAGCTGTTGCAAGGCTCGGGCCAATGAGGCTCTGCCAAGGTTGACGAGGTCGTCGGCTCTCGTGTGGCTAGTCAAGGCTAGTGATTAGCTAGAGGAGGAGGAAGATGTAGAAAAGGAAAAAAAAAAAGAAAAAAATATAATAAATTTATTAAGAAATTAAAAGAAATTCTCAATAGCAAAAAATAAAAAATAAAAAAATTGGGGGTTGTATCAAACACATTTCAATTTTGAGTATAGAAACTTTGTGTAATTATTTCATGTATTTGAATGCTTAGAAACTCGTTCGAGGAATAAAATTAGAAAAACTATTTATAAGCAGAAATTATTTATGAAAATAAAATTATTACCAATCAGGCCCTTTATATCTGATGTACAATGTCTATTGATACAATCTACGAGAAATCGCATGAACATCCTGAGCATGATCCAAATCATAGGTGCAAAACCCCACAAAGATGAAGAGAGACAATTTTCATCTTTTTGAGCCCGGTTCAAGTTAGTTTTCACTGAAAAGCACCAGTCAATCGTTCGTTGAATTCAGCCGCGCTGATTACGGAACGAGTTGGTTAAAGACGTACCACTCTGTTTTGATGTTTCACAAATGCAGTGAACCTGACGACCGAACCAACCGGGCCGCGATCCTGATGCGTGTTTAGGCAAACGCTGTCTGTTTTCATGTTTCACACACGCAATGAACACCGAACCACCGGGGGCCATGATACCCAGCTGGAAGCTGTACTTTGCACGGCGACAACGATTCTCATGTAAGAGGTCAAACTCCGTACTCCAGCACCAATCTTAGGCATTAAGTAATTCTGTGTGCAGAGGAGTATTTCATGGCAATTCCACAGACACCCACACAAACACCCCCACCGGGCGCCCCCACCCCTGGGGCCCGCACCATCCCCAGGCAGGTCTCTTCCCTCCCCTCTTACTATTCAACAGAGGTGTCAAACGGGTGGGTCGAGTCGGATTTGAGTTAGGTAATTAATGGATAGATCCAAATTGACCCATTAACCCATTTATAACCCATTTAAATTTAATATAAATTTTTCGACCCATACCCGACCCCGATCCATTTTAATATTTAACCAAATTTAGGAATACTTATTCTTATATATTTTTTTAAAGATTATATTACTAAAATTTTTTTTATATATATATTTTAAAATGGTATTGCTAAAATAGTGTTATACAACATAAATTTAATGGATAATTTGTATAATTTTTAAAATAATTATTTTAAAAATCAAATTATAATTATTTTTATTTTTAAAATTTAAAATTTAATTATTTTTATTTTTATTTTAAAAATATATATTTTTTTCTTTTTTTTTTTTTTTTGGATCTTCTTCTTCTTTGGTCGGCTGTCGGCCACAACAACGGTTGGTGGTCGGCCACAAGTGAGCCTCAAGCTTGCCCTACGCCGGTGAGCTCAAGGCTCGCTAGATCAACAAGGTTGGAGCCTCGCCCGACGCCGTCAAGCTCGAGTCTCGCTAGATCGGCGAGGGTGGAGCCTTGCCCGACGCCGACAAGCTCGAGTCTTGCCAAATTGGCGAGGCTCAAGCCTCTCCAGATCTGACGAGCTTGGGGCTCATCGGCGTTGGGCGAGCATGAGCTCGCCCCTCGTCAGATCTAGCGAGGCTCGCTGGATGTCGCTAAGGCCTCCGCTTTGCCAAATCTGGCGAGCTCGAGGCTCGTCGGCATCGGGCGAGCTCGAGCTCTCCTCCTCATTGGATCTAGCGAGGTTCACTGGCGTTGGGTGAGCTCAAGCTCGCACCTCGTCGGATCTGGCAAGGCTTGAGCCTCACCCGACACCGGCGAGTTTGAGTCTCGCTAGATCGGCGAGGTTCGAGCCTCGCCGGGCGTTGACGAGGCTTCCGCCTCGCCAGATCCGGCGAGCTTGAGCTCACCCCAACGCCGACGAGATCGAGGCTTGCCTAGTCGGTCGTCGGCCATTGTCGTATCGGCGACCACGGAAAAAGAAAGAAAAAAAAAAAGGAGTAAATAAAAGAAAAGAGCATGATGATGATGATGATAATAATAATAATAATAATAATAATAATAATAATAAATTATTATTTTGGTATTTATAAAAAAATATTTTTGTAAAGTTAAAAAAAGGAGAGAGTCTTTTTCTTAAGACCCACTTAAAACTCACTTAAAACCCACATATCAAAGTAAACCCATTTAACTACTTTTTGTCAGAAACAAATGACCCATATGACTTATTTATGATTTAAATAAGTCATATATTGGGTCTAGGACCCATTTTGACACCTCTACTATTCAAGTCTTCATAAGCATTTCTTTTATTGAATTGAATGGCGACAAAGTGTTAATCTCTCTTTGCACGTCGAGTTCACCTTCGTCTAATCTGCCTTTTGGAATATCTAGGCCCACCTTGCTTAAGTTCTTAAACTCAAAGATCACAACAATTATCAGGCAAAGCTGATAAAACCGGTAAGTAGAATTCGCGATCAGTTGTGTCAATGGCATAATACCCTCCTTGCCTTTCCTTGCCTTTCCTTTCCTTTCATTTCATTTCCTTGAGATATGAATACAAAGTCACGTTACATTGACTCCTCGTTGCATTGCCTGTTACTACTTGATTTATAAATGCAATAGAATCGCTGAAACAATCCTACAAGCATTGCAAGTATAACCCTGGGGGTAAAAACATACACCCTTCCTTTCCGTCTTTGTCGCACTTGTATCCATTTAAAGCACATTCTTCACTTGAAAAAAGTTCGGACGCTCCTTATTTGCAGCTTCGACATCATCAGGAGATGCCACCGACGCCACAACTCCCTTATCTTTGACCGATTCAATTACACCAGCAAAATCTCTGAAATCCTTCAAGCTGCGAAGCAAAAAGGGAAGGTTAAAAAGATATATCGAAAGAGAGGTGAGCATTACTCGTGCCAAGCATTGGATGGTAGCAAGAAAATCAGCAGAGTTTGGCCTCCTACATTAATAATCTATAGATGGTTTTATCCTAGTTTATCACTCATAAAAAAAGACGATGGTTCTTCCCGTTAGCAAGTGATTGTACTGGAACTATTATATGCAAGTGCACGTATAGACCTTTAAACTTATGAATGCAAAAGATTTTCATGAATAGAACACCACCCGATTAAGAGGATCTCTACCAAATGATAATGACACACTGAGTATGACTACAATCACTCTGCAGTCTGTTCAACTGAATCTTAAACAAGTATTGCCAGGACAGTAAATTAAAAATGTTCAGCTCAATTGGTGGGAGATGGAAAAAAAAATCTTTACCAAGTGGACAGTATTTCTTCACGCCGCCTTTGCCGCTCTTCCTCTGTAATTCCCAAGAGGTACCGTAACAAGCTGAAAGAAAGGATCAATCACAAGTTACAACTATTATTGTTCACTTAATACCCAATTTCATGCATATGCCTCTGGGGGTAATAGCAAGGTGACATCATAAGAATTCTGCAAACAAGATCAATAAAAAAGGAGAAATGAAGGAAGCCAAATCGATGAAAGTAGTGAAATAGAAACTGGAGAAGGTGATATGCCTATGTGGGAATGCAAATAAAAGTTATTTACATGGTCTTAGTATCACATATCAAATACCAATACAACATAGATAGTATCATATACTGAATAAGTTAAACTTACTCTTTTCTCCCCTTCATCTTGAATGAAAGCAAAAAAATACAAAAGGAAGCAGAATGTGCCATCAGCATACCTGCTATAACCTTTGGCATCAGGTAACTGGTAAGAGTCTACATCTCCAATGGTCCCAATAATTGCTTTGGTTAGAGCATCATCATCCATTTCCAGCTCTCTTAGAAAAGCTCCAGTTGCATCGTAAATGTCAAGCGTTTTCAACAAGTTTGGATCTCGATAAGATAAAAAGGAGAAGACTCCTGGGAAGGAAAACCATAAATTCAATGAAAATCTCCAGCAAAGATATACGTAGCCAACAAGATAACAGTGTAAAGCCTCACCTGAGTGAGTATCGAAGTCGCAGAAACCACCGTAAGCCCCGCCACTGACACGCACACGGTCCCACAACCATGTATTACTAATGTATTTTGAGATGACATAGGCACTACCATCAAGTTGATATCCCGTTTCATAGATGTTAGCTGCTTTTCCAACATAATTAACCTACAGAGTACCAGGCCATATGTTGGTGAATCAGAAAAGAAGCCAAGGCTAACAGAGTTACTCAAAGGAGTGATTTTAACCTGAGTGGGTATCACAATAGCTTCATTTTCCCGAGAAAGGCGTGCCCTCCAGGTATTGGCCCCAACATTTGAATTGCTGGGAAGCATATCAAGAAATTTGCTGACAAACTTCTCTGAATTTTCCATGTTCTTCCTGTCAGCAGTCATATTTATCAAGCAACCATCCCTGGAAAGCAATGACTTGCGAATCTCTTCAAGAGATGAAGAAACTCCATCCCAGTTCTGATCAACTCTCTCTTCGAGATCTCGTAGAAATTCCAGGTAGCTACATGTATAATAAGAATGCCATAACTACCATTAGATAATAGCTTTAACATCAAATTTCCTAGCACCAGTTGCGGCAACTACAAGATCCTTGATGCAGAAGGGAAGGAAAAAGAGTGTATTTGCAACTCATGCATGCTTACTCCTTTTTCTTTTTTTCCCCCTTCTTTGGGGACATCTTGGCAAAAAAGCGAAGGACACTTCCAACACAATAACAAATTAAAAGTTATAGATGATGCACACACAATCAAAGCTGCATGTCCATCCATGTTCAAGCAAAGAAACAAAAAAAAAAAAAGAAAAAAAGCAGTTCAACAGTCAAGGCATATCTAGAATGGTAGCCACTTGTCAATAATCTAGAGCAGGCACAGATGATTCACACATAAGTTACGCTGCAGTCATGGGATTTTTGTGGTTCAGAAAGTCAAGAGGAGGGGCAATATACTGGTAGATTTGCAGCCAAAGCTTGATCTCCCATCCAAGGCCATGGAAGGGCTTATACCTAGCCTCACAGCCTCACAGGAAAGGACTGTAGCTCCTCAACTTTTATGAGCTAAGGCTCAAAGAAATGCAATCAGTGATCAGTCAGGATTTTGGCAAATGTGCACTAAACTCAACAAATGGAGTCTCTATCTGCATCAAACTCCTCAAAGTTAATTTAACTCTTATTTTTATGTTACTGCTCAATCTGCCATAGGATCATAATACATTGCTTTGTATGAAATCATACAATTTCTTCTGTAAAAGGTGTTTTCTTATTGACTCAAATGCAGTTTTTTTTTTTGCTTAGATTGCTTTGTCTGTTCTATTATATATGTTCTCATTAACACTCAATGTAGATTAATAAAATGGAAGAAACACAGCCAAATAAGAAGACAGCACTGCGGGATGGAAGTAAGTTAAAGAAAACTCCAAGTTGCACCACCTGACACCACCCATTTGCTCAGAAATCCACCCAGCAACATTCAGCTTTGCATCCATCCTAGCAGCTGCAATTCCATGGCCACTGCCTCTCAGTCGATTCTGTGCATAAAAATTACCTCTGAGCAAACTCACAAATGGAGATATGTGTTGTCCATCAGGAAAAAAAAAAAAAAAAATTTACCTCCATTCTTGCTTTGCTCTGGGACACAAACTGCTTGAACCTCTGCTGATCCGTAAATTGAACTTCTTGAAGAATGCAATTAACCTTAGAGGTAAATGGAAATATAAGCCATTTATCAAGATTACATATTAAACTGAAATGATAAAATTCTTTTTAGCAAAAGTCAAAGCCCAAGCAGGAATCAGCATTAAAATAACAAAGTAAAGACACATAAATTAAATCCATTCTTATCACATAAACAGGAAAACATTAAGGTTTCTTACTTAAGTTTTTAAGATAACAAGGCTTCCTTAGCATAAGTATAATCAAGTCCAGTCAATTGTAAATGTTAGAATCAAGTGTCAAATGAAACAGACAACTTGTCATATATCCAGATTCAAAAAAGAGGGATAGATGGACAGATACTGTTCATAAATAAATAAATAAAAGGATTATTCTTGCATTTCTTGCATAGCCAGAAGCCTCTTCAAGAAACCTACTGAACTAAAGACTCTCCAATCCCCTTAGGCAACAGGGTCCCCTCAGTGTTACTTCTACGATCTTAGGAGCAATCCCAAACCCAACTCTAATAGCTTGACCCTATGATATCCTCTGGAGGATGAGAATCAATATTAGCAAATCTGTATCCAGCATTAAGTGTTTATATACCATTAGTTTGGTCCTTTTGAAAAACTATCCTTTTTCCTTTTAGGCACTCCCTCCGCTCTTCCCTCATACAGTTAAGAGTAAGAGAAAGGAGAAGGCGCATCACAAATTCACAATTGACTCCTTTTGTCCAATTAGAAGCATCAACGTCTACTATCATCTTTTTTGTTTGTCTTTATAGGTAAAGAGAAATCCCTCTAGGACACGAACAAGCTGCAAACCCATACGAAGAAGAGCTAAATTACAGGAGGAAGCATCTGCATTGTCAACCAATGAATGTACATCTACCAATAATTTTCCACTACACTGAGAGTAAGGCTCTGACTCTTGTTCCAAAATTACAAACACAGAAGAATCCTCTCAAAATGAATCCACGCACTGTTGTCTAACTTAATAAGTACAAAATCATTTAAATTTCTGACCTCTTCAACAATTATCCTCCTCTTTGGCCTCACCCAAAAAGAGCTCTTATAAGTAACAAGAGAAAATGCATAGCTGT
Source organism: Eucalyptus victrix (assembly GCA_016097545.1). Taxonomy (NCBI): domain Eukaryota; kingdom Viridiplantae; phylum Streptophyta; class Magnoliopsida; order Myrtales; family Myrtaceae; genus Eucalyptus; species Eucalyptus victrix. Next base: position 26,840,132 of record CM027841.1, read on the forward strand.
TAGATAATACAAACTGGCTAAAAGCCATAAAAATTTAAGAACTCTCCTCATGAGTCTCTGTATGCTACATATTTTGTAACTTTAGGACAACTATTTTTTTGTGACCTTATTAATCAGGTAACCACACATCTTCCAACACCCAGAATACCTCATGGTGCAAGACCTTTCTAAGAAAAAATTAGACAAGCATTCAAAGCAACTATAAGCCAACCCAAAAGAGTACTTCAACCAGTAAAAATTATCTATTGCATGGAAGCAAAGCATATTGTCACAAAAAATAAAGAATTGAGAACCAATATACCAGATTGAAAAGGTCTTCGGTGCGTCCAGCCATGGCTTTGCCACGGACAATGATATGGCTACAAGGATCCTCCTTGCCACGAACTGATGATGTGAATGGATAAACGGATATGCCTCCAGTTTTCCTTCCAATTAACTGATTAAGTTGCACAAAACTCAAGTCCTTTGTCCCCATCTCCAACAACGACTGACTGTAAGAGTGTTAAGTAAAGTAAAAGAATCAAATTTAAATCCCATTCACTGACAAAGAAAGCACTTCAAAGAGAAATTGATGTGTATAATAGAGTGATCACTGCAGCCACCAAGATCAGCAGCATAGCAGAAAAATATTTTCTGTATTTGTGCTTCCAAGGCATATCTGACAAATAATGATATCAGATTAGATGGAACCTTATCAAGCCTGAACACCTAACCTGAGTCTTGGCGGCTGTGTCCACTTTTATTATCTTTATGAAGTGATTAGAATGATATGCAATCTCTTCAATAAAACTTACCAGAAAAGAGGTACCAATTGAAGAAGTTCTTGCTTCAGAGAACTCATATTGAACACAACCTCAGTGTAAAGAACATCATTTGTGAAGAGATCGTGTCGCAGAACTTTCACACCATTAATATCTCCAACCTGCATTACCATGTGAATGTTAAGAAGCCTGGCACTCTGATACATAGCTTGGCATCACAAAGTTAACATGTTAAATAGGTTGACCTCTGTAGGTACACATATAGGCTCTTTAGGAATGTCATGCAGAGAAAGGCTTGGGACAGTTCTCAAAGCTTCTGGTGGATCTGGAGTTTCCTGCTTCAAACGTAGTTCCTTTGTGGCACGTGCTAACTCAGCTAAATCTTCTTCTGTCATACTTTGTCTGACTTTATCTAGGACTTCTTTCTCAGCAGCTTCATCACGGGAATCTTTCTCTGGATCAGGCTGAAATAAATGATGCTTGTCACAATCTGACATGTCAAAACACTGAAGCATTATGGCCTCTGTAAAGTTGCATACCTGCATTTCAACAGTAACAAGATGCGGATTGTTCAAGATGAACTTCTCTATCAGCGGAGAGAAAACAGCCTTGGAGCCTTCCTTGGCTATTCTTGCTTTCAAGGCCATCAAGGGCTCTTCATATTTTAGTGGCTGAAAAGGATCCATGTCGTATATCCATTTGCCCTATAAATATGGAAACAGGTTAAGTAATTGAAACAAGGAAAACAATGACTAAACATAATTGCAAAATTCGGCAGCAAGAAATGGAAAGTTAGAAGAGAATTAAAAAGCCTTCTTGCTTACAATGGACCGAAGCATCAAAGACAAGCCACGGGGAAATGATCCGGTGTTGTTCTCTCTGAGAGAAAACTCAATGGTATTCATAGATGCCTCTACAGCATCTGTATCAAAACCTTCCTCTGCTAACTTTTTCAGGGTACTCATAATCAATTCTTCTACCTTTGGAATGTCATCTTCGGAAACACCCTTTAAACCAATGCTGAACTGAGGCTGAAGGAGCTCATCCTCAATCCCACCTCCAACAATAGCATCCCCCAGACCACTTTCTAACAAAATTTTCCTCAGCGGAGAAGCAGGAAATCCCAGCATGAGATGATCCAAAAATCCAAGTGTAAGTTCAGTCTCCAAGTCTAAGGGTTTATCTGAGAGCAACCAATTAAGGCATACCATGTGCTTCTTCTTCAACTCACCACCTTCGCCAGCAGGGTATTTTTCAACAATCCTAACTGGCTTGGAAAACAATTTTTGGGTTTGCACTTTCGATTCATTCGCAGCAGGACTTGCATCAAACGTGTCGAGGTACTCTGAAATAAAGGGTTGTGAGATTCTCTGCTCATCATCATCCCTTTAAATAGACTAGCTAAGCATTATCATTTCTAGAAATGACCTACATAGACAAAATTCGGCACAATTTACTGAACAAATAACTGAAAGCACATACAAACAAAAACCACACACCAGATCTTTTCGTCAACAATAGACAAGATAATCCATTTAGTGTGCATAACCTTTGCCTCACACCATTTTAAAACCAAATCTGGTTTCCATGACATATGCCAATGAGGTCAATGCTACTAAGTAATCTTCGCAAACTTCTACTACCACATCATTCAGCAACAAAGAACTATTCTACTTATAGGATAGGAGATAGAAAAGTTGATATCTAATTCAAAGGTATATACATCACACATGCAGTAATAGCATGACTAAAATTGCCAAATTACCGCTAAGGATGCGTAGACGCTCATTTGGATCATCATCACCATAAAACCATATCCTAGCGTTGCTGGGATGGTAATACTTGCGATGGAACTCCTGTACGGTTCAAGAAAGAAATAGTGAATTTAGGGACCAATAGAAGAAATCCTTCAGAAGTATCATCATCAGAGCAATCACTACTGTGGCTATTTTCATTTATTTTCCACTTTAGGAGGTTGCACTATATTATGATGCTGACTCTCATGAAATAGTTAAATGTTTGTCACTAAAGAAGCTTAGAAGCAGCAGCATTATGATTCCATTTGTAAAAACAATAACCAGGTTGGAACAAATTCAATAGGAAACAAATAAAACGAACCTTGAATTCCTCAAATGTCAGTTTAGGAATATCTTGTGGATCACCTCCGCTGTCAACACCATAGGTATTGTCTGGAAAAAGAGCCTGCCATATATAATGGTAAGGTAATAAATGTGGGGTAGATTTAGATGCAAAACCATTAGGGAAGTTAGATCCACAATCAAGTGCCTTCAAACAAAGTAGATATTTAGCATGCTAGTGGCCATCCACATAGCCAAAATATGATGGTCTCAAAAGCAATACTATCATAACAGGATGAGGCAGTTTACAGAAGGAAGAATATCTATAGACATAGAATAAAGGATCATGCCAGATTCAGGAAATCAACTGGACTGAAAAAATTGTCATTTACTCTCCATAAGCAGGTCAAGCAGATTTTATTTTAGGGAAAAGAAATTGCGTCAATGGAACTTGGTGGATGTTGATGTTGATATAATGATGCGTTGAGTTGAGGACTTAAATGCCTTCTAGCCCAAAAACCAAACTAAGGAGAGTGCTAAAATTGACATCAGACACCAGGGATACATTAAGAAAAGAAATGACACAAATATCAGGAAAAAAAGTTAATTAAATTCATTCAAATATCTCAAAGGATATACTGATTATTTTTTTATTAATTTTCACAGAGGTCTTTCAAATTAATCAGCTCTATACTACAGTCATACTCTTGGAAAAAGAAAAACTCAAGTCATATCAGAAAGTTCTACTATAATGGGGAAAAGAAACCATCTCTCTAGAAAATCCCAGTATGTATAGAATCTGCCAGGCTATTTAAAACATGAATTACATTCCATAAAAGTCAAAAACCATTCTTTAGTTTTGCTCTATCTCTCAGCACAGGAAAATGAGTCTGAACTCAAAACAGTCAAATGAGTGCATCTCTGGTCATCTTAAAATGAAAGTGGACAAAAATGAATAATGGAAGGAGAGACTAGACACTGGTCTGTTAGAATGAATATGTTTGTTAGATGTTTCATTTTATAATCAGACTTGGAGAACCTGGCAGAAAAATGAAAAGACAGCAGGATATGCAAAACTCAAAGCAAAATACCAGCATGTACCAAGACATTCTATGCCTCAGATTGAAGATTGAGTAGTCTACTGAATTTACAGGTATACAATGCACGAAATAAACTTGCCTGCTGTGAAGCTCGACCCAAAATACTATCAGGCTGGGAATAGACACCTTTCATCTCATTGAAGACGACACCTGATATTCAGCATACCATCAATCAGTTACCAAGAAGGTGCATTAGTAAATACCTTTACTATCTGTAAGAATATATTCAAATGAGTTTCACTAGCACATCATGTATAGATACCTTTATAAGAAATTTCTTCTGAAGGATTGTTGAGTTCATAATGCCAGCCCTCCTGTTGAAACGTTTGAATGTCGTCTATGCATTTAGGGAAGAAGACAGCATCTAAGTACACATCAACCAAATTATAGAAATCCTGTTTCAACCACATCAGCAAGTATCAGAATCAGCACTAGGTTCATTTGAATAGATCTCAAGTTTCAACCTACTCTTCACCTTCATATTAGTAGAAGCAACAGGGTAGCAGGTCCTATCAGGATATGTAAATGCATTCAGGAAAGTGTTTAAGCTGCCTTTCAGCAACTCAACAAATGGCTCCTTCAGAGGATACTTCCGGGACCCACATAGGACACTGTGTTCAAGAATATGTGGAATACCAGTGGAATTGTTTCTGTAGAAAGAATTCATTAAAGCAAAGGCTATAAGAGATTGAGCACTGTTAGGGGATAAAGGAAAAGACAATCTACATATGACAATCATCCAGAACCTTGAACTTAAAGAATATATTAGATCTCAACTGAAATGATTCAAAAACAGAAAAAGAACTTATTTACCTCTCTTCTTTGGTAGTGCTTCCCAATAAAATAAAGAAAAATGGTACCCTTGGTTAAGCCTCAATTGAAAGATATGGCATATTAAAACCGTTTTCTTCATTATCCACTACATCTTTCCACCAATGGCTTATGGCCCAAAGAAGTATCTACTTCTATAAGCTTCTTTCTAGATTTTCTTACGCCATACCATGTCTAGCAAGGTCAGAATCTCAGCAAATCAAAAAAGGCACAACAAAATGGGCAACTAAAGGGGATTCTATCGCAAAGTAGTGACCTAAGAGAATCTTGATGAGAAGCCTTCCGTAGCATTATATGAGAAAAATGTAGTTTAGCTCATGCCATCCTCCCTTAGCTAATTAAAAATAGTTTTATGACAAATCTTAAAAATTGTTAAATATCATCAAGCAATACTCCCTTTTGGTTGGAAACACCATAAAACTAAGAAAAAATATGTTCAAAGGCAACCCCTGGTCCAAACATGACAGCAGAGGAGATTTTGACAAGTATGATCACAACAACAGGACATCTCAACCAGTCACTATTCTCTTCTACCTATATCCTGCAGCATTATCCAGGAGGTGCTGGAATAGGACTGACAGTATGAAAATGAGTGATCCATCAACGTGCCATAATTTTGATACACTAACCAAGACTTCAGCCAAAAAAAAAAAAAAAAAAAAAAAAAAAAAAAAAAAACAACACTCTTTCTGGGTGATATTTGAAGAAGAAAGCACAGAGAGACAAATACACATTAACTAATAATCCAGTTCACCAGGTAACCTGACAAGTTTGTATCTGCCAACATTTATATTACACAATTTCATGCAAGCATAAATCAAGAAAATGTAAAGGAGTCCATCTAGAGTTTACGCCTAATTTATATGTAAAAGAGATCATCCTTTACATATCCACCTTTTCATGTATCAAGCTATTCTTGTCTACAACATAATAGCCAGATATGAGAAAATGCACATAAATTAGAAGGCAACCACTCCACGCAACTCAAAAAAGAAAGGCGAAGAAGGTCGCAGAATCATCAAGGCAATCTTCTCAGATTAAGTCCATATAACAACTCAAGCACTGGAGTAAAACGGCTACCCACTCCGAAGCACCACCTCTCTCCGCAAATGCCAAATATTACTCGACATAAAGAGTACTCACGGCGGAGTCCGGAAAACGATCCCGAAGACTTTGTTCTCGTCGTCGTTCGACACGGACATCACTTCGGCACCAGTCTTCTTATGTCTGAAGAGAGTCGCTCTGGATTTACACTCATTAATGAACTCCTCCGACACCTTCTCGAACCCGTACTTCTCGGCAACCCCATCCTGAACACCAAACACCTCTGCAATCCCCAAAAGGCCAAATCAGAATCTAAAATCAAATCAAACCCCGTCCCAATCGCCGACACACGAAACGGTAAAATTCCAAATGCCAATCCAAAACACAGATTAAGCACACGAGGTCGCTACAGCAGCTCGCGAAGCAAGAGCGAGCGGCTCGAGAGGAGCGGGCGCGGCGAAGCGGGAGTCACCTGGAGAAGGCTGAGTCGGAGGAGTCGCGATGGCGCGAGGTGCGAGCGACGAAGAGAAGTTCCGACCGAACCTGAGCGAAGAAGAAGAAGAAGAAGAAGAGGAAGAGGACCGGGGGAGCAGCCGGGAGCGGCGGAGGTGCAGGGGACGCCGGGAGGCGCCGTTGGCCGGTCGGCCGCCGCAAGGGCGGAGGAGGCGGCGGGGGTGAGAGGAGGAGGAGGAGGAGCGGGAGAAGAAGAGTCGGGTGGTGCAGGCGAGGGAGGAGCAGGAGAGGGAGCGGAGGAGAGCCGCTCGCTCCATCGACGGCGGAGGCCTTCTCGCGAGGGAGAAATGGAGTTGCAGAGGAGCGGGAGTAGTGACGACGACGGCGTGGAGGACGGAGGATAGAAACCTAAAATATCAGCGGAAGAATTCTCGCCGCTTCGTGTTCGTGTCGGACGTTGGATTGGAAATGCGCGAGAGAACTGGTGGCTTGGGAGTCGGTTCAGCCGCGTAGCTTGATTTTTGCCCAGAAAAAATTTGAGGAGAAATCTGGAAAAAAGGAAATTGATGTATTTTTTGAAAAAATAAACGAAAGCGTTAATATCACAAAAATTTTCAAATTAATATATATATATATATGTGATAAATTAATCATAATATCCTTTAGTTTTTATTAAATTTCACCATCAAATTATTGAGCTAGATGAATGGGTGTATGGTTTGGAGCTTTTACTCTTCATTTGTCACATATGTATTGTTTTATTTAATAAAATTAACATAAAGTAAATTATCACAAATATATCAATTTGAGAGTTTTTTATGGTTAAAAATTTAGTTTTTGGAATAAATTTATTATAAGTGTACTAATTTGAACATTTTTTAATCAAAAAATTAGTTTTGCGTAAATTTGTTACATATACATAAATTTTGGATTTTTCGTAGTATTAACCCTGAAATAAAATTTGTATGCTTGGATATTTTAAATATTAAGGACAAATGTAAATCAATTAAAAAACCCTTGTAAATTTTTTTACTGAGTTGCCTCTATCGGCCAATTTGCTGAGTCTTTGAAATATGTCTAAGACCATTCCCGATGTCACGAAAAAAATCACATTATAGAATGCCCAGGCCACCTCTATTGGCCTTTTTACCATATCTATACCATTAAAGTTTTCTATAACGTGTTTGAGAATGAGTGCAATACTGTGGAAAGATCCCCATATTGGGATCTTTGTTGTTCTTCAAATTATAATTTTGTCGCATAACACGTTATAAGATTAGGGTTCATCTTAAGAACATACATGAATCTTGTGGATTTATTTGTAGAAGTTAAGATGTTAAAATTAGTTTTGAGTTCGCTGTACACATACCGTAGAGAGATAGGGATTTACATGTGTATGTTCATGTCAAAATGGCATTAAAGCCCAAATCAAGGGCGTGGAAGTTTTCTCTGCAATCATTCATTATAATTTGCTTGTTTTGAGAATTCCTTTGGTTTTATAACTTTCCATCATAGTTTACTTAAGATCTCTCTTCTTTCAAAAAGAAAATTAAGACCACTCCATTTTATTTTTTCCTTTTTATTTTTCCATTTCTTAGCTTTTTCTTGAAGAATAAGCCGGAGAGAGGATAACAAAAGCATGTTCCATTGTAATTGCTTCATTTGGTAATAAGAAGTTGACTGGCGACTTGTTGGCCCGTTGATATTTTAATAATCTCCCACTAAAATAATTATTATACCGCTCATCCTGATGATAGATCACGAAAATGCTTACATACTTTTATAACTTACCAACAACGTAATTATGTTACCCCCTTTGAAGTCCATTATCAGATTGTTACCCATATTTTCATATATCAATTTCCTGATATATTTGTCAGCAACATAGTAACAAATTAATGAAATATACCAGATTTAAATACCTCGTAAATTAAGGAGAGCAGCTCAACTTCATTAGCAGTCGCATTTATTAATTAGTAACTTATCAGATGATACGATGAAATTACGACTATGAAAGTATTATCAATTATTTTTGAGTTTTAACAATTTCAAAGTTACCGAAGATATAATGAATCATGTTACTAACTGTCTCTAAGTTTAATAGAGAAAATTCTAAATAAGGATATGAAGTGAGGTTATTTTCTCCAAAAGCGGTCTAGAGTGGACATTGTTTTAAATAGAGACCTAAAAAGTACTCAAATCAAGTCTCAAATGAAAGTTTGAACTTGTCGGCCGATTAAATCCTCGCCGGCCAACAAGTATATGACTTTTCCAGCATCAGTTGTAGGATATTTATATCCAATAAAATTTTGAATAAAAAGAATAGCCAAATTTATGAAGGTAAAAACCTAAATTTACTTCTCTCTTTCTCCCAACACACTTAAAAAAAATGAGGGCTGAGAATTGAACAATTGAGTGACTAACGGTGTACAACCAACGCTAGTGTTCAATCGAACGGCGTTGATGGGAGAGTAAACAAACAAGAAAAGCCCAAACGATATTCACTACTGTATACAGTAGATGTTAGAACGGTCTCTCGGTTATGGTAGAGTTCTCTCTCGCGTCATGCTCGAATCTTCTTTCTGATCTTCCTCTTCATGTCTTTCAGAAGAACAATTAAGTTACCCTATTCGACTGTCCTCGCTTCCTCTCTCTTTCAACTCTGAAGTCGCAAATGGAATTTCCAGTGCAACACATTCCTTCTCCACCACCCATGGATGTTCTTCCCTGAATGTCTACCTTGGTTACTTGGTCATACTGGCCGCTTACCTTGAATTATTCCGAAGTTTCTCCGTTTGCATGTGGTCGATCCTTGACATGCAACCCTTGAAAGATTGTGCTCTGGCCTGGGTACCTGTCCATTAATCTATATCACTAATTTCTCTTTCATCATGGCTATGGATGAGAAAGATGATTCATCTCAAATTGCTTCACTGTCTCACCGTCTTGGACGTCTCTGTTCGGAACAAGAATTGGAGGTCTGGGAAGATGTACATGCAACGGACAACATTAAAGAGTGTCGACTCATCCTTGTGGGTAATATTTTCACAAACCCTACTGTCAATTTACCTGCTTTTCAAATTGCGATGAAGAAAGCATGGCGTGTTGATCATGTGGATATATCCTCTAGCGATGGTGGCATCTACATCATCAAATTTCGAACTAAAATAGAAAAATGACGAATATTAGATGGAAGCCCCTAGTTATTCTCTAGTCATCTAGTTAATTTACGCCCATGGCAACCAAATACCCCTTTACACTGTTATGATTTCTCCAAGTGCCCATTATGGGTTCATGTAATAGGCTTACCTCTGGAATGGAATACTCCTCAACTTCTAAGTCGAGCAGTACAGCAGATGGGAAGAGTGTTGGAAGTGAAACTTGATACATCCGGGAGAATTCGCATTGAAATAGACTTGCAAACACCTTTAAAGACAGGCAACCTCATTAGCATCGCAGGAAAACCCCTATGGCTTGATTTTCGGTATGAGAAACTTTCCCACTACTGTTATTCTTGTGGGAAACTTGGGCATTATGCAGCATCATGTAAAGATTATGCTTATGAGGAAGCTCAATTTGAGGGTCGAGAAACAATGGTATATGGACCGTGGTTGCGGGCAGAGGTCAGACAGCATAGCCCCTATTGGGATGCCTTTTACAATCCTATATCTAATTCAGAACCCATGAAGAGACCATACCTGAAACACCCCCAATTATGCACCCCCCCTTCCAGCTTTACCTCCAATAGCTCCTGTTCCAGAGACCTCTGTTTCCACCCCTGTTATTCCATCTGAACCTTCCAATTCAATCCCCAGAACCACAAACTTGGTACCTGCAAATGCTAAGTTAAAGGGTATTCAAAGCTCTTCCATAGACTTTCCTCAACAGAAAAAACAAAAGACCCCTAGAACACAGATAGCAGTGGGATCAAGCAAGAAAACTAAGCGATACTCCCCTTATGAGATTCGATCTAATAATATTTCTGAGTTCGATGAAACTCATCTGTTGGACACCCATGTGTTTGAAGTTGATGATCACTCTCCTTGGGCTTTGGCGGCTAGCCCTTAACAGCCCCCACGTTCCAAATGAAAATATTAAGTTGGAATTGTCAGGGGTTGGGCAATCCCCTGATAATTCAAGCCCTAAAGGCTTTGTTAGCCTCTGAAAAGCCCGATCTAGTTTTCTTAATGGAAACTAAAAATGGAGGATTAGTTTTGAAGAACTTACAACGTCGTTTTCATTTCTCTCACTCTTTTTTGAGGGATCCAGAAGGTTTGTCTAGAGGTCTTGCAGTGTTTTGGACTGACCTTTTTGATGTTACTATTATTACTTCAGGACAGAATTTTGTAGATATGATAGTTATGGATCCTCAGACTGCTACTTCGATGCATGTTACTTGCCTACATGCCCCTACAACATACCCAGCTAGGCAGGATTTTTGGGATACAATCCGGACAATTCACGTAGCAAATCACTTACCTTGGATGTGTATCGGGGATTTCAATGAGTTCCTATTCCCCTGGGAGAAAGTAGGCAGACGACCAGCAAATTATTCCAGAATGACATCTTTTCGGAAATTACTCAATGATTGCACTTTAATAGAATTGGACAGTAAAGGCTGCGAATTTACCTGGTCTAATAATAGAGACGAGGATGATTTAGTGAAGGAGAAGTTGGATCATGTCTTCTGCTCCTTGGATTGGAGTTTCTCCTATCCGTCTTCAGCAGTGTTTGCTCTTCCATCGATCGGCTCGGATCACTACCCACTTGTGCTGCACACTCATTATCAGTCTGTCAAGCCAAAAAAGACCTTCCATTATGAAGCTTTCTGGAGTCAACATAATGAATGTACAAAGGTAGTTCAATCAGTATGGGAGAGAAGTCATACCTCCTTAACCTCCAAAATGCTGGCGGTCTCTCTCAAGCTAACTAGCTGGAGTAGGTCTCGGTTCAGTAATGCCAAGCAGCGAATTATGCAATTACAGCAACATCTACAGACCATTACAAACAGGAACTCTTATCAAAGGGGCGATAAAGAGTTAGCCACTACAATTCGAATTGAAATTCAACAACTGTGGAACCAAGAGGAGCAATTCTGGGCGATGCGTTCACGGCTTAACTGGTTGACATGGGGTGACAAAAATTCAAAATTTTTCCATGCTTGTACTGTGCAAAGGAGACAAAGAAACAGAATTTATATACTTAAAGACGAAGACTAGAACTGGATCAGAGAGCCAGAACAGCTCAAAGCCATGACTATGGGTTTCTTTTCTCAACTCTATCAATCAGTGGGAAACCGAGACTTTAACCCATTTCTAATGCAATGTCCAACAATTGTTACATCACAAATGAATGATCAACTCATGAGTATGGTAACAGAAGAGGAGGTCTACCAAGCTATCTTTCAGTTGGGTGCATCCAAGGCTCCTGGACCATATAGCCTCAATGGTCTTTTCTACAGGCATCACTGGAGCATCATCAAAACGACAATCGTTAAAACTGTGCAAGATTTCTTTCAATTAGGTTATATGCATCCAAACTTAAACAAAACGATTCTGACCCTGGTTCCTAAAGTACATCGTCCCGAAAGCATCGACCAATATCGTCCCATTAGTCTCTGTAACTTCGCATACAAGATTATCTCTAAAGTTCTGGCTAACAGACTGAAGTTTTGGCTACCTAGACTGATCACTCCAGAACAAGCAGCTTTTGTAAGTGGCATATAGATTCAAGATAATATCATGGTCGCTCAGGAAGTGCTCCACCAATTTAAAGTTCAATCAAAAACAGAAAAATTCAACCTTATTCTGAAAACAGACATGCAGAAGGCCTATGATCGGGTTAAATAGGACTTTCTAGCAGCTTATTTACAACAGTTGGGCTTTACAAATAGATGGCTAACAATGGTCATGGCTTGCATCACAACAGCTTCTTTTAGTATTCGCTTCAATGGAGAACAGCTACCATATTTTAAACCTACTAGAGGAATCCGTCAATGTGACCCCTATCCCTTTATATTTTCATTCTAATAGCCAATGCTTTATCAACAGTTATCAAGCAAGCAGTAAGTATGGGTTATTTACAGGGGATCCAATTTAATCAAGCCTGCCTTAAGCTATCTCATTTATTTTTTGTTGATGATTCAGTTTTTTTCCTCAAAGCCTCAGTTTCTGAATGCCAAAATCTCGCTAATCTACTAAACCAATACTGCCAAGCAATAGGACATCTTATCAATAGGAATAAGGGCCCGTTTGGTTCGGCTTTTAGGGAATGCATTTGCCCAAATGCAAATACCTTTGGGTGAATGGGGTTTTCCGAAATGCAAATGTCGTTTGGTAAAGTTTACATTGAGATGCAACTTTGGCCAAAATACCGTTTGGTAAAATTTGCATTTGTAAATGACTTTTATTAAATTAAAAAACAAAAAAAACATTTGTCTTATTTTTTTTTTAAGTCCGGCCACCGGACCGCCGGATCTGGCGGCGGATCCGGCCCGGATGGTCGGATCCGGCTGTCGGACCGCCGAATCCGGCTGTCGGATGGTCGGATCTGGCCGCCTGGGTCGCGTGACCTCAGGCGACCGCCTGGGTCGCGCGATTCAAGCGACAGCCGCCTAGTTCGCGCGACCCAGGCGTCGCCTGAGGTCCGGCGACGGTCGCCGGGGTCGGGGAACCCTTGGCCGGCGGTTGCCGGCGCATTGCCGGCGCGCGCGACCCCTTGGCTGGCGGTCGTCGGCCTCCGATCGGCTTCTCTCCGGTGAAGATGAATAGTAGAAGTTGCATTCCACAAATGCAACTTCCCAATGGACCTCTCCCCCTCCATTCCCCTAAAGTCCCTTCAAGCCCTTTGGAGATGCAATTGCATCTCCCCAAAGTCTCCAAAATATTGAACCAAACACCATTCACTTTTGCCCAAACCCCTTTAGAGGCCAAAAGCCCATTCTAAATGCCGAACCAAACGGGGCCTAAATCTGGGATATTCTTCAGTCAGAACTGTCCTATGACTCTACAAAATACTTTAGCAAGAGAACTGTAAATACCTGTGGTGAGCAGATATGGCAAGTATTTGGGCATCCCTTCAGACTGGGGGCGTTCAAAACGTGAGATGTTCTCCTGGATCCTGGCAAAAATAAACGCAAAATTAGCTGGTTTGAAGGAAAACTTCTTATCAAAAGGTGGCAAGGAGATTTTATTGAAAGCAGTAATTCAGGCATTATCTCAGTATGCGATGTCCATCTTTAAGCTCCCCCTGTCACTCTGCAGATTAATAGAAAATAAGATTTCAGCATTCTAGTGGAGTAAAAACCATAGTGAATCAGGTATACATTGGATGAACTGGTCAGAGGTAAAGCACTCGAAAACAGTGGGGGGAATGGGATTTAGAGATCTAATTATTTTCAATCTAGCGATGCTTGGTAAGCAAGCTTGGCGTCTTTTACAGCAACCTACTGCTATATGGAGTCAGCTTTTCAAGGGCCTATATTTTAGACAGTCTTCTTTTCAGAATGCTACTTTAGGCCATAGACCTTCATGGGGGTGGTAGAGTATATTAAAGGGCCGGGATGCTATTCTCCCTAAAATTAGATGGCTGGTGGGGGATGGATCTAAGATTGACATCAAAGCAGACACTTGGCTTACAATTGGTAAATTAAGAGGTCTAGCAGCGGAAGGGGAACCCATTAAAGTTGCTGATATATTAGATTCATCTTCGGCAACATGGAAGAAGGAGCTTATTTCTAACTTTTCCAATGAACAGGTAAGTGAAGCAATCCTAAGCACCCCTATAAATCCTTCACTTAGTTCTGATCAATTAGTCTGGACTGCCACTTCTTCAGGGGTATTCACAGTTAAAAGCTGCTATCATTATTTGTTTTCGAACCAACAAAACCCCCCCACCATTGCTTCCTCTTCTTATCAGACTCTCGATCAATTGTGGAAAAAGATTTGGCATATGGAAACGGCTCCTAAGATCCGTGTTTTCATGTGGTTAGCCTGTAAAAACGCCCTTGTGACTAAAGCAAACCTATACCACAAACATATCTCCCCCAACCCCTACTGCACCCTATGTGATCAAAATACTCCAGAGACCATAGAACATTTGTTCTTCTATTGCAACTGGACTCGTGATATATGGACAAATGCCAAGATCAAAATTCCGATCTCACTTACCTCTGTGCATCGATTGGATGAATGGGTTGCGACTAGAGCCACTCATCCTCGCTCCTCCCTAACATTTGAAGTGATTGCCAATCTGCTGTGGGAGATATGGCGCCAACGTAACAACGCAATCTTCAAGAAGATAAACCCGAACCCTATCCAAGCGGTGGAGAATGCCCTAGCCCAGCGTAGAATATTCCAGATTCTTCAACCCTCTGAACCTAGGGTTAAACAGTCAAGTGTCAGTACTGATCGATGATGGAAACCACCCGATAAAGGCACTATCAAATGCAATATCGATGGGGCTTTTGTACCAGGAAATCAGCAAGGTGCGATAGCTTGTATTTACAGAAACTTTAATGGAGAACTCACTGATATGTTCACAAGCAGCGTACCCGCTCAATCGGCATTTCAAGCAGAGATCTATGCTCTGATTTGGGCTCTCCAGCATCTGATCAAGCAGGGGCTTCATCTCCATCGCGTCATGTTTGAATCAGACTGCTTATTATTGGTGGAAGTCCTTCGGCAGAAGCAACCATAGCCATGGCAGGAGTGGCATCTCTTTTCGCCTGTCTTCACGATTTGCTCTCTCAATGCCCTAATGTTTCTCTCCACCATGTCTGTCGAGAAGCCAATCTAGCTACTGATTGGGCTACCAAAGCCCACAGGGCTCACGGCCCGGTTGGTCACTGGCTTGTTTTCCCACCTCCTCTATTCCAGAATATTGTACTAAGTGATGCGTTACTAGCAGGATGTACTTCTCTCTTCATATAATATATCGGTAGTTTCAACCAAAAAAAAAACGATATTCACTAGACCTTTGCTGATGGGAGTATGAAACGAGCTTGAGAACTCCTGAGGTAGTGCGCAACCGCGTGTGGTGTGTGATCAGCGACATGTGACTAGATGGCAGTTTGCGATTGGGTGGTGGTGTGCGAAGGTGAGGGATTTTGAATGAAATCAGCATTTCCTTTGCAGCCCTAATTTCCAAATTGGCGCTTTGATTCACGGCCCTAATTTTCCTAAATTTTCTTATTTCTTTCGTTTTCATGGATGTTAGATTCCTAATTTGATTTAACTTACATTTCCTTTGCTCAAGAGAAGCAATTGCACTTGTTGAAGTAATATGTTGACAAGGCTTGGGCATGTGATGGTAGTGAGTTGATTACTTATTATGCATTTTCTAATTGTGGAGCAAGGGCCTATTTGGTTTGGCTTTGGGGGAATACCCTTGGGGAAATGCAAATCCCTTTAGCCTAAATGGATTTCGCGAAATGCAAATACTATTTGGCAAAATGTAATTGAAAAGTGTCTTGAGATGCAACTTTGAGGGAAATGCTATATGATAAATATACATTTGAAAAGTCCTTTTGTGTGTCAATTTAAAGTTTTTAAATTTAATTTATTTAAAAATGAAAAATAATGATGATAATTTTATATTTTTGCATTGAGAGTGATGTAAAAGAAACATATTAAGAAAATTACAAATAAATGGATCTTTCTCAATTAAAAAGAGAGTAATTTCATTATAATAAACATAATCACATACATCCTAAAGAAAGGAATAAATTATCCTTAAATATTGCAATCTTCTTTAACTATTTCTCAAACTCATGGCTATTTGATCCAGAGATGTATCTTCATTTGAAGCACTCGCCCCACATTGAGAGGTATTCATTCCTTCCTTCATTTCTCTATTGAAGATTGACCCCTCAAAGAGAAAGGAATATGGAGGAATGGGGCATCAGATGAATCAAGAAGATGAACGACTTGCCAATTGTGCAGATTGTGATTGCAAGATGCGAGATAAGAACTGAATTTGCGTGAGCAAAAAGAACTGCATTTGAATCAATGTCAAGAAAAATCTCACCACCACTTATATGTCAAGATTTTTCTTGTGATCAGATTTGCCTCCTCACACTCAACTCCTTTTTAATACAAAAGAAGTTCGACAAACAAAACAAAAATTGGATGAACAAGTATGGCTCTATTAAGATCACTTACATTTAATGGTAGATAAAATTGGCTCCCAACATATCTAGCAGATGGACATTGCAATCACAACACTTTCACCCAGACACCAGAGGACACCACCATGTCTATAGATTGATCAGATTTCTAATTCTATGAAGGGTTCTTCTAAATTCCTAAGCTGATCACAGATAAATCAAAATGAACAAATCATCAACAACCCTGATCTTAGCCACCAAAAGCAAAAGAAAAACAAATGAAATCGAAAAAAAATGAAAAATTTCACATCTTCAAACAAAACTCATCCTCCCTTTCCCTATCTCCATTGCGAGGACCCACCATCTGAGACCTCCCCATGACTAGCGAAGATAACGGTGTCGAATTCGCGGAAGCCATGGGAGGAGCAGTTGCTCTTGGATTTCTTGTGAAGCATACGTCCGCAGCTCTAGTGGTACAACCGCCTCTCGATCCCCAAGTCGCACCCCGAGATGCAACCGTGTTAGACGTAGTGGAGGAGGCATTTTGAGCGCTAGTGGCCATGGCGTTTCGCAATGCGTAGTTTCTTTGAGGGAGGCAGGGGCTCAAGTGGAGTTCAATCGAGACAAACAAGCAGTTGGCAAGAGCTACACAAGCGGTGAGCATGAGAAAGAGAGCTCGAGGGAGAGAGGAGCGCAAGGAGCACGGATTTGGTGAGTAGAGGCAAGTGAAAGAGAGGAGTCGCTTTCTTATCTTAAGGTTTTTTTTTTTTTTTTTTTTATAAAGGGGCAAAATTGGAATTATGTTTGATAAATGAGGATGGGATGGGAAACTGACATATTGTCATCAAACCAGCTAAGTATGCTGAAAATACTATTTCCTAAGGAATTTCAAACCCTCCATTCCCTTAAAGGCCTTTGGGCCCTCCAAAAAATGTACCAAATACCATTTGTATTTGATTAAACTCATTTAGAGCCCCAAAGCCCTTTTTAAATGTTAAACTAACAGGTCCTAAGTCATGGTCTCTTCATGTCGTTTGTAATCCATGCTTTTCAATTTTTTTTACCATTTTCATATTTTGTAGGCAAAAGTACATTTGAAGTACCAAAACTTAACATGATAGGATACTTAAGTGCCAAAAATTATGAAAGTTACACTTAAGTATCACATTTAAAAAAAAAAAAAAATGAGACACTTGAGTGTTAAGTTCGGTGAAGGTGACCGGAAATCCTACGTAACAACTTTTTAATAATATAACTTGCCTATGTGGCATGCCGAAAAGTTGAGTTAACGATAAAGAATCAAAATGGTATCGTTTTGTCTTTTTTTTTTTTTGAAAATATATTAAATAAAATTATTTGTATTTAAATAATAATTTAATATATATTTAATAATTTTTTTTTAAAAAAAAAGAGGAGGAAGATGAGACAAAATGCGGAGCCCTCCCCCCACTATCATTGGCCCTTCTTGGCGACGGTGGGGAGCATCGGCAAGGGCTCAACCTTCACCTTTTGTCTCCTCTTTCTCCTTCTTTTTTTTTTGAAAAAATAAATAAATTTAGTTTTAAATTAAATTTAATTAATTTTTACATTAATTATCTACCCACGATAGCAGCAAAACGACATAGTTTTTGCATTTGTCTAGCCACGTTGGCGTGCAAAACAACGTCGTTTTGTACTTGTATCATCAAAAAATCGCCACGTTAGTATTTTGTCGGATTTTTTCGTTGTTGGCACTTAAATAATCCATTTTGCTCTATTTTTTGTACTTAAGTGTCACTTTCCTAACTTTTGGAACCCAAATATTCTTCCGTGCCAAGTTTTGGCATTCTAGAGTCTGGCACTCATTTTTTGTGTGTATGTTTTGTTGTTAACAATCAATCCATTAACTCATGTTTTGTTGTTTATTGCATAAACCCTATTTTTAATTGCAGAAATAGACTAAAGATTTTTTATACTAGATTTCATGCAAACCCAATCCTTAAATTTTGCGAGACTTTGTTTTGTTGCTTCTAAATTTTACGTTCTCAATTTTAAGTTTTCAATCAAAGAGTAATCAAATTTAAAGTTTTCAATCGAAGTCGTTTCAAAATGTTGCAAATGACAACAATTTTCTTTCTCACCTTATTTCATATAAGGCTTTTGTTTGTGCCATGAATTCTTGTCAATTAAATTGTTATTGGAACCTCTCCAAATATAATATCTTGTAGTTGTAACTTGTGTTTCTCCTTGTGTAGGTTTGTTTTATTCAGGAAATATATTGACTTTTTTTTTTTTTTGCTTCCATTTTGCATTAGGTGGGGGTTTGAAGAAGTAAACTATACCGTGTTTGATGGTAGGTGTAATGAGGGTATTGAAGAAGATAGGTTTGCTATTGTTTATCTTGATGAATTATACAAAAGAAATGTATGATGTCTAGAGATTGAAAGTTCAATAGAGAGGGGTATGGAAGAACTAGTTTGCATGGAGATACATTATGTGATAATGTAGATCTCCCGAACATCAATAGTCAAGTTGGGTATACACATCCCAAGTTTATTGTGGAGGTTGATATGGAGAATCATGTCTTTAAGTTGGGGATGTGCTTTAGCAATGCTAGATGGTTTAGAGAAGTGGCTAGAAATTATGAGATAAAAAAGGGAGATGGGTAAAGTTCACTAAGAATGCATTGAATAAGTTAAAAGTAGTGTGTTATGACGGTTTTGATTGGCCCATTTATGTTTCCACAGTGCAGAAGGAGCATACTTTACAAGTTAAAACCTTTAACATGGTACATACATATAATAGACCCCTACATGTTCCTCAAGTAAACTTTATATGAGTGGCAAATAAGTATTTTGATAGGTTGAGGAATAATCTAACATGCCCAAGTGCTTTATTAAAGAAAACAACTGAGAGTGAGAATGTTTTGAAGCTATCCAAAACAATAGTCTTCAAAGCTAGGGCTCTAGTAATGAGTATGATTACAGGGGATGAAGATGAGCAATTTTGGATGCTAAGAAGTTATTGATAAGTATTTCTTGATTCCAAACCTAAGATCCACTTGTGTAATAAAGAGTGAGCGATGTCAAGATTAACTCAAGTCTAGAGGAGTTTACATATGTCTAGATGTGTTAAGGAGGGGTTTTCTATAAGGATGTGGGAACTTTGTGTAGTTTGATGGTTGTCACTTGTCATCAGGCTACAAGGGTATACTTCTATTAGCCATAGCCACATATGAAAATGATCAAATATATCCATTTGCATGGGCAGTCGTAGTATAAGAAACATACAAGATATGGTAGCGGTTTATTAGTATGATTGCTAAAGATCTAGGAATTATAGACCTAGCAAATTTAATATATTGGACTTTTTTGTGTGACACGCAAAAAGGATTATTGCAAGCACTAGCAAATCTAACGCGTAAAATAGAACATAGATTTTGTTTAATGCATCTTTACAAGAACTTTGCATCACAAAGGACTAGAACTTAAAATTTTGGTTTGGAAGGTTGTTATGGTAATTAGAGTATGTACTTTTGATTTGGCAATGGAAGAGTTTAAAGCAGTTGATAGAAAAGCTTATAATTGGTACTCCCAAAGGCTACTAGTGCAATGGAGGAAGTCTCATTTCAAGACAAGTTCAAAATGCAATGCTTCCTTGAATAATTAGTGTGAAAGTTTCAACAAGAGCATAACTGATACTAAGGAAAAGCCTATAATCACATTGTTTGAAACTATAAGAGTGCAACTCATGGAGATGATTCATAAGTGAATGGATTGCTTGGCTAAGTACATTGATGTAATTTGCCCTAAGATCCAAGAGATATTAAATCTTCAAAAAGAGCATTCAATGTTATGGATTCCTGAATGGGCGAGTGGGCCATATGGAGATAAAGGGGTTGTTGACATCAAACATAGAACTTGTAGCTATAGAAGATGAGACATTAGTGGAATCCCTTACTACCATATTGTGACAACTCTTTTATACTTGAGGGAATTGTTAAATTAATGTCTTGAGTTTGAATTTGGATAATGATTTGTTAAACCAAATTTGTCGATAAAGTTTTTCTTTGAAAGATTGGAAGTTGGATGAAGAAAGAAGAAACAATTTCCTTTCTTGGACTTTCTCTTTTGGATGTGCAAAACAAGACAAAAAAGGAAATAAGAGATAAAAGAAAAGGGAAGAAAAAAAGAGGAGGGGTTCTTTAGCTTACCTGTAGTGTCCCAAACATCACTAAAGAAGGAATCAATTGGTGTGGGGCCCAGAGTCAAACTCTGGGCACATTTATAAGAACAGAATATAAGTTTTCTTTTTTAGGTGTGCGTGTATTGACTGAAGCCCTATGAGAAAAAAGGAGGAGCCGCATGTCCACACTGCTTCCGAAGAGTTGCAAGTTTCCTTGAAGCCACGTAAAGCTTTCCAAAGGAATGCAAAGATTTACGTACGTGGACCAAAGACGAAAGCTGGAGTTCTTGATTTTGGCGTACGTAGAGCATTTTGTTTTGAGCTTGAACGTGTGGTAGTTTTGTACCGTGAGTTTATGTCCAAGTGAATTATTTATTTATAAACACTTTGGGTTTGTGGTTAAATTTAGGTGTGGGAAACACTTGAGCATGTAAGTGATTGTAAACTCTGAATCTCCTATTATAGTGGATTATTTGTTGTTGGCTCTCCCGTGGACGTAGGTACCGTTCGAACCGAATCATGTAAATTTTTGGTGTCCTTATTTTTCTCATTTATTTCTTTGGCAATTTCGCGTTGACGTAAATTGTAAGATCTTGTCGTTTCCTCATATTATATTCCAACAATTGGTATCAAAGCTTGGGATCAGATTTCTTGATTGTGATTTGGAGCTTTTGCTTGTCTGATTATTATCTAGAAATTCTGTTATTGCAATTATATTTGAGAGGAAATCTGAAATTGAGAAGTTTAACGGGAACAACAACTTTGTGTTTATGGAGCATCAAGATGCGAGCTTTATTAACAACCCAAGTTTTGGCTAAGGCACTAGATGGTGAAAATGAGTTGCCTATTATAATGAAAGCCTTAGAGAGGGTAGAGCTAATGGAAAAAGCAAAGAGCACAATCTTGTTAAATTTGTCGGATGAGGTCTTAATAGAGGTTGCTAAGGAGAAGAATGCTGCAGCATTATAGACAAAACTTCAAGCATTTTATGTGAAGAAAGGTTTGACCAATCACTTGTACATGTTGAATAAGATATTTCAATTTAGATATACTGAAGATACGTCTTTTAGAATCCACCTAGATGAATTTAATAAACTCATGATGGATCTTAAGAACATCGGTAAGATACTTAATGATGAAAAACAAGGCATGATGTTGTTAACCTCTTTACTAGAGTTGAGAGCACTTTACTGATTCACTGTTATAGTGGTGTACTATTATTACCTCAGAAGAGGTAAAGTCCGCCTTATTCTCTGAGGAGTGATAGAAAAAGTTGCGAGATAATGGTTTGGCGCAAGGAGTAGCACAAGCACTAACAATTCGGGGTAAAGAACAACATCAAGGGCCTAGCAATAACAGAGATAAAAGTATATCAAAATCATGCCATAGAAAGTTCAAGGGACGCGTGAAGTGCTTTGAGTGTCACGAGGAGGGGCACTTTAGGAGAGATTGTCCAAAGCGGAGGAATAAAGCTGATAGGCAGAATACCACAAGCAATGTGGTAAACGTTACCGAAGAGAGCAAAAGTGATGCATAAGTTGTTTCATGTGTGACTATTACTTCGTCATGAGACGGATGGGTGCTAGATTCGGGGTGTTCTTATCACATGATGCCTCATAAGAACTGGTTTACTACTTACCAAGATGCAGATGGTGGTAGGGTTCTTTTGGGGAATAATGCAGTCTTTAAGGTTGTGGGGATAGGGACAATTCGGATTCGGATGCACGATGGGGTGGTGCACACATTGATAGATGTGAGACATGTACTTGAGTTCAAGAAGAACTTTATTTCTCTAGGGACACTTAATAATATTAGGTGTAGGTACATTGCTGAAGGTGGAGTATAGAAGAACTCTCGAGGTGCCATGACAGTGATGAAAGGAAAGAAAGTGAATACTCTTTATCATATACTAAGAGAGACCGTGACCGGAATTGCTGCAGTTTCATCAGGTGAGTTAAACTCTAACTTGACTCAATTATGGCATATGCATTTAGGGCATATGAGTGAGACATGTATGACGATGCAGAGTAAAATGGGGTTGTTGAAAGGTCAAAAGATGGGAAAGCTAGACTTATGTGAACATTACTTCTTTGGGAAGCAGCATCGAGTTAAGTTTACTATAGCTATTCATTCGACCAAATGACCAGTTGAATATATTCATTTAGACGTTTGGGGCTCGTTTTCGGTTCCTTCAAATGGAGGTGACCGATATATGCGGACATTTATCGATGACTATTCGAGGAAGGTATGAGTATACTTTTTGAAGCACAAATATGATGTGTTTGATCAGTCCAAGAAATTTAAGACATTGATTGAAAAGCAATCAGATAAATAAATCAAGTGTTTGAGAACTGATAATGGCATGGAATTCTATAGTAAAGATTTTACCAAATTTTGCGAGAAAGAATGTATTGTGAGACACCGCACAGTACTTGAGACACCACAGCAGAATGCTATGGTAGAATGGAAGAATAGAACTTTACTTGAGTGAGCTCGATGCACTCTTTCTCATGTAGGACTTGGCAAGGAATTTTGGGCCAAAACAGTAAACATGGCATGTTATCTGGTTAATTGATGTCTATCATTTGCTATCGAGTGGAAGACTCTTGAGGAAGTATGGTCGGGGAAACCTATTGGTTATTTCGGATTACATATATTCAAATGTCCTGCGTATGCTCATGCGAGTGATGGTAAGCTTGAGCTGAGAGCAAAAAAGTGTTAGATTATGCACATGGGGCGAAAGGCTACCGGCTGTGGTGCACTGATCCCCACCCGGTTTTCTAATCAACAGAGACGAGATCTTAGATGAGACTGCAATGCTTCAACAAAGGAGTTTTGAGACATAACCAGCGGAGAAGACATATCATGCTGTCATTAGCGATGTGGAGTTTCGTTGGAGACTTTGGAGACCTCGAAGGTAACTGAAGTTGAGACTGTAGATAAATTCGCAATTCCGGAAGTCGGTGATAGTGAACAACCAACAAAGTCGAAGCACACTATAGCCACATATAGACAAAGAATGCAAATTAAATCACCGCTTTGTTATGGTTATACAGATATTGCTTATGCATTGATTGTAGGTGATGATGTGGAGACAGATGAGTCTTCACCTTACTTTGAGGCGATGGCTAGTTCGGAGTCGTCGTAGTGGCTAGGGGTTATGAGTGAAGAGATAGAATCACTCCATCGAAATCAAACATGGGAGCTGGTTAAAGAACCTAAGAGCCAAAAAATTGTCGGAAGTAAATGGGTCTTCAAATGGAAAGAGGACATTCTTGGTGTCAAGGCAGCAAGGTATAAGGCGAGACCTGTGGTGAATGGGTATACACAGTGTGAGGGTATTAACTATAATGAGGTGTTATCTCCTGTGATAAAACATATTTCTATTCGTGTTTTACTTGCATTAGTTGTTTCGCAAGATCTCGAGTTAAAGCAACTAGATGTAAAAACTGTGTTTATTCATGGTGAGTTAGAGGAGCCGATTTACATGAGGCAACCAGAGGGATTTGCTATTTCGGGTAAGGAAGATCATGTTTACTTGTTGAATAAATCTTTGTATAGGCTAAAACAGTCTCCTAGACAATGGTATAAACGTTTTGATACTTTCATGACTAGTCAAAACTACTCGAAAAGTCAAATAGATAGTTATGTTTACTTTAGGAGATTGGAGGATGGCTTTTTTATTTATCTATTTTTATATGTTGATGATATGCTGATAACAACTAATAATATGTCTGATATTGATGTATTGAAGATGCGGTTAAATGCTAAATTTGATATGAAAGATTTAGGTGCTACAAAGAAAATATTGGATATGGAGATTTTGCGTGACAGGACTGTAGAAGTTTTACGTCTATCTCAGAAGAAATATATTGAGAAGATTGTGGCACTTTTTAATATGCAGTTAGCAAAATCTGTAAGTACACCTTTAGCGAAACACTTTAAACTTTCACATAAATTATCACCGCAGACTGAGAAGGAGGAGGAGGAGCATATGTCCCATGTTCTTTATTCTAGTGTCGTGGGTAGTATTATATATGTTATGGTGTGCACTAGGTCTGATATTTCACAAGCTGTGAACATGGTTAGTCGCTATATGAAGCGTTCTAATAAAGCTCATTGGGAAGCTGTGAAGTGGATCCTTAGATATTTGAAGGGGATAACGGACGTGGGTATAATGTATCAAAGAGATAGCAATGGCAGTGAGACCATTGGTTTGTGGATTCAGATCATGCTGGTGACTTGGATGATTGCAAGACTTTAGCAAGGTACGTGTTTACACTAGCTTATGGTGCAATTAGTTGGAAAGCATCCTTATAAGATTACATTGCATTGTCTTTGACTAAGGTAGAGTACATGGCACTAACTTTTGTAGCAAATGAGGCAATATGGTTACAAAGTTTGCTCTCGGACTTTGGTTTAGAATAGAAAAGTGTAGATATACACTATGATAACCAATGTGCGATATATTTGGCATATAATCTAGTTTATCACGAGCGAACAAATCATATCAACATCAGGTACCACTTTATCCGAGATGTCTTGGCTAAGGGTAATGTTATTATAAACAAGATTGCTACAACAGATAACTCGGCAGACATGATGTAAGTTTATTCCTTTGGCGAAGCTCAAGTTTTGCTTGAGCGTTATTGGCATCTATAGAGAGTGAGCGCCCATCGGGGCGTTGGGGGAGCAATATGGATGATGATCACTATAACTTGGTTTCAAACATCGAGCAAGGTGGAGAATTGTTAAATTAATGTATCGAGTTTAAATTCGGATAATGATTTGTTAAACGGAATTTGTCGATAAAGTTTTTCTTCGAAGGATTGGAAATTGAATGAAGAAAGAATAAAGAACAAACAATTTCCTTTCTTGGACTTTCTCTTTTGGATGTGCAAAACAAGACAAAAGAGGAAATAAGAGATAAAAGAAAAAGGAAAAAAAAGAGGAGGGGTTCTTCAACTTATCTGCAACGTCCCAAACATCACCGAAGAAGGAATCAATTGGTGTGGGGCCCATAGTCAAAGTTTGACTCTGGGCACATTTATATAAGAACAGAATACAAGTTTATCAAACGTACGTTCTTATGGGGCCCATAGGCAATACAAGTTTATATTCTTTTTCTATTCTAGGAACATAAATTCTGTACAGTTATCAAACGTGCTCTTCTGTTCAAAAATTGTTCCCCGGAACAGAAATAGTTTTTTCTATTTCTGTTCCTAGGAACATTTTTGAATATAAATGTTACCAAACACGCCCTAGGCGAGTAAGGTAAAGTATTGATTACCGACGCAAAAAAAAGTAAGGTTTTGTTTACCGACCAACAATAAAAGAAAAATGAAAAAATTTGATTAGAGGCATAATTAGGTGATAGTTTTTTTTTTTATGTATTATGAGAATAATAATCTATTGTGAATTACAAAAAATCAAATAATAAATAATTATAAAAGGTTGTGAGTCCATAAAATAATAAATAATTATAAAATGTTGTGAGTCCACTCTTTTAAGAATTTGTGACTAATAACAAATTATTTGCGACTTGTTCATTTAATTATGAAAAAATTAATTCTTACCAAAACACATGTATGGATCTATTTTGAAATATATTTTTTTGTGTGAATTCCCTATTCTAATTTGTTGGAATTGGGGTTCACAATGTAGGTTCTTAGTTCAAGATCAAGCACGGATCATCCCTCTTTGGTGAGATATAGTTAGAACAATGCTAGCCAGGCATCCCCATTTGAACAATGGATACAGTAAATTGATACCACAAATTCTTAGTAATTATTGAGTATGACTCACTTGCACTTAGCCAGATCGCTTGGTTAGCTACTTATG
Organism: Eucalyptus victrix; assembly: GCA_016097545.1. NCBI lineage: Eukaryota > Viridiplantae > Streptophyta > Magnoliopsida > Myrtales > Myrtaceae > Eucalyptus > Eucalyptus victrix. The sequence continues at coordinate 26,866,509 of CM027841.1, forward strand.
TATGGTGGTCATAACATACCCGGTGTTACTCTTTTAACAGTTTTTGTATGGTTGTCACAATGTGCCTAGTATTGCTCTTTTTAACCGACAGCTACTTCATTGACTAACTATTTATCTAAGTCAATCACTAGATACTTAGATTTGTGATTTTCCTTTTCTTATGAGCAAATAGGATGAGAAGGAACAACCAATTAAGCTATCCTTCTTCGATGTTAGGATACGACTCACACATCAACAACTTCATATTCAGTTTGAGTCATTATAACTCGGTCCCCTGTAGGTTTTACATGCTCATCACAACTTTATTAACATGCCATAAATTAGAAAGTCTTTTCACATAAGGGAGTGGATGTCCATGGCGCGAGGTAGCAAAGGTTTACTCACAACATTACTTGAACTAAGACAGTACGGTATCACTAAGTTATAATATTCGGCAATAGCTTTTATGAAATTAGTTGTTCGCTTTCAATATAATTATTCTTTTCACATTGTGTCTAAATGGATTGAACACAACACAAGCACTCCTGTTTAGAAATCATATTATTATTTTTTTCATTCGGAGACATAATTAGGCTTAAAGCAATTTAAGAGTTCTCACCAAGTTAGAACATAGGGGACATCGAGAACCCACGTTTAAAAAACAAAAAGGGTACCAAGGTTTTAGATTTGGATCAATACTAATGCATTCTCTCAAGAATAATCATGAAAGAAAATATAGTCGCTCATAAAAGCTTTAGTCATAGCTCAATAAAAGATAAGTCCATCTGATATTGAACTATTCGAGAACAAATTCATGATCGATTGGGTCAATGTATGTAATGAGAAATTCACCACGATGACCACATTCTGCCTAATTGAAAATTTTAAAAACATGAAATTTCACTGTAGTTTCTTTGATTTTCCATGAGTTCAATGTGGATGACAGATAACATCAGAATTTTTTTAAATTTGAATATTCTCTGAATATCCATAGATGCGAGAAATATCAGTGGATTTGATTTCGTAATTAGTATCTAATTTTCTTTCTGATGCAGTTAGCGTTTAGCTAACCGTTAACCAATCCTCAAAATCGGACCTACTTTTCCGTCCCCACAAGTATCTCTCAACATGCAACTATGGTGGACTGAAAAAAATTAAAATTATAAAGATAACCATTAGTAAATATACTTCTACGTAATAAACATATGAAATAAACTCCAAAACCAAAAAGCGAACTTGGTCATGCAGCAAAATCAGTCGGCAACATTAGGCCAAAAAATCCAAAAACAAAGAAGAGATGTTTAAAACTGAAAAGCAGACCTGATGATCAATGCCAAATTTACAGAATTATATCTAAGGAGATTAATGTAAATTATTCTCGTTGCTCTAGACGATTGCAGGACCGTTCTTGGCTTGATTCTCAGCCTCTTCACAATTCTCCTGCGACATTTCCTCGAGTGATTTTCCTTTGGATTCAGGCACGAGAAGAGTCAAGAACAAACCCAGCAGATTGATCACCGCGAGCACGATCAATGAGTTCCTCATCCCGATCCCAGCGGGGAACCCCGGGTCGGCCTTGGCCTTGTCCTGGTTCTGCGATGCGTACAGGAACCCGAAGGCACCCACGATGGCGCCGGCCTTCCCCGAGGCTGCTGAGATCCCATGGCACGTCGACCTGAACCGGGCCGGGAAGATCTCAGCAGGGACGACAAAGGTCGTGCTGTTGGGCCCGAAGTTGGCGAAGAAGAAGGTCAGCCCGTACATGACCACGAACCCGATGTTGTTCTCCTTGAGGGTCCAGTGGTGGTACGGTATGGCTAGGGCGAACATGAACACCGACATGAAGAGGAACCCGATGGACTGGATGGTGAACCGGCCGATGCGGTCGATGAGAAAGACCGTGAACCAGTAGCCCGGGACGGTGCCACAGAGCGCGATTAGGGTTTGGGCCCGGGCGATCTTGTAGAGCTCGCCGAGGGCGCTCATGGATTTTGCCGCGGGGAGCCATCCGACCGCGCTGAATATGTCCTTCTGGAAGAGGTTTTGGCTGTAGTAGGCAATGTCCAGCAAGAACCAGGTGGTTGTCGTGCCCAGCAGGTGCAAGCCATGCCTACGGAGGAACTCTTTGGAAAAGAGCCCGAAACCGGCGGTTTCAACCCGGTCTTGGCTCTCGATGGTTTGCTTCTCGACCAGGATATCGACTTGCAAGACCTTGGACATGTCCGCGCAGGTCTTCTCGGCGTTCTTCGCCACCAGGGCGGTGTAGCGCGGCGTCTCCGGCATCTTCATCCGCCAGTAGTAGGTGAGGGCCGCTGGCAGGGCACCGAACATCAGGATTATCCTCCACACGTAGTCTGCCTGGGGAACGGTGGATCCCACGTGATCATGGGCGAACGGCGGCGCGGGGTACAGAGTGCGGAAGATGGAGGAGACGATGATGGCGACTGCCCCACCTGCGAGGATCCCGAACCCTTGCATCGCGAACACCGCCGCGATGAAACTGCCCCGGGTCTTCTTGTTGGAGTACTCTGCCATGATCGTCGCGGACAATGGATAGTCCCCTCCTATGCCGAAACCTAGAAAATCAGCACAACGGTGAACCTCCGCATAATGTACTAGTTCATGCCAATTTAAGTCGAATCCATAATATTTTTTGGTTCAAATTCTACTTTCAATCAACATTATAGCGAAACTCACCTAGCCAGAATCTGAAGAAGCAAAGGGTCGCCATGACAGCCCCCGGCGAGCTCCCGAAGGAGAGTCCGGAGGCGACGGAACACCCCACCATGAGCATAAGGGTGATGCCGTAGACGCGCTTGCGGCCTAACTTGTCCCCGAGCCACCCGAAGAAGAGCTGCCCGGCCAGGGTCCCACACAAGGCGACCCCGTTCACAGCGGCCGCCGCGTTTGGGGGCAAACTACCGGGCTTTGAGGATCCGGGCACGTAGTAATAGATCCGGCCAAGGAGCTTGGTCACCAGGGAGATGCAGAAGAGGTCGTACGCGTCGGTGAAGAAGCCCATCCCGGCGATCACCGCCGTGGTGAAGTGGTAGAGCTGAGTTTTGGCCTGGTCCAACACGTTGAGGACCTCCGGCTGATCCTTCGCCATGGCGGGTCGCGCCTCTCTCTCTCTCTCTCTTCCTCTTGACTCCTGAACGATGAAGTTATCAGGGCGTATGAAGGGTTCGACGCCAATGCGGTCGATATAAATACGGTTTGATTTCAGGGAATTGCTGGGAATATTCTCTTCACGATATTAGAAGGAAATACTTGTCCGAGTAGTAGTAGTGATAGGAGGAGAAAAGATTATTTTTGTTGCGTTTTAAAAGTTTTGCCTCAACCTAAATAGTTAGGTCTTCCATGTATACGTAGTCTTAGATGAACAGGAAACTTCCACTTTCGGTATGAAATTCAACGTGTCATGACAAACGAGTTAAAATTTTATCTCGATTGATTTTTTTTTACATGCTTTATTTTTTAAAGAAAAATTATCAAAAAAATTATAAATCTATTATATGGCAATCAAGTCAATTCTAAAATTTTAAATTATGCCAATTTAATAATAAATTTTTCAATTGTATTAATTTAGTCCAAAACTTTTTAACGATGTGCCAAAATAGTTTTAAACACTTTAACAAATTGTTAATTCAGTCATTCCGGCTAGTTTTTGTAGGATATCACTGACATTGCGATTTAGTTAATGTCAACTGTCTTACATGAAGTAGTTGACATTAATATTGTCCTAAGCGAAGTGACCAATGCTAATGTGGATAATTTTTTACTTTTTTTAAAAACGTGAATTTTTTATTTTTATTTTATGTTTTCTTTTTTCCTCATCTTCTTACTTGGGGTCAGTTTGGGCTTGGTCAACCCTCGTTGGATTTGGCAAGGGCTGTAACCCTCACCTAAGGGCTCGTGGGGCAACAACCTTTGCTTAGTTGTTGGTGAAGGTTGTTGGCCTTGTGTAAAAAGAGGAAAAAAACTAAAAAGAAAAAGAAAAATTTGAAAATTTGATTTTTTTTTAATTTTAAAATTATTTGCATCAGCATAAGCCGTGTTACAGTAGGTGGCCGACACTAATTGAACTACAATATCAACAATATTCGATCTAAATTAGCCAGAATGATTAATTTGACAATTCATCAAAATGTTTATGATTAGTTTGGCATGTTGTTAAAACATCTAGGATTAAATTGGTATAATTAAAACGTTTATAACTGAATTGGCGAGTTATCAAAAGGTTTGTGATTGAATTTTCACAATTAAAAATTTTAGAATTGAATTGATTACTATATAATAGGTTTATGTTTTTTTTTTTTAACTGTTTTCCCTTATTTTGAAGAATCACTCATCAAATTTTGTAAAATTTCCTTTGTATTAATCATCTTCACTACCTATTATAAAAATTTAACATCCAGTCAAGCTTATTAATTGCGTTTCATTCTTAAACTACTTTATAATAAGATATAAATGTAATTGTTATTTCCCGTGATTTCAAGCTTCTCAAATCTCAGTACCACCTATTGTTTTGCATGAAGCAAAATTCCCGAGCTACTCTTTATAAGCTGTCTCCCCTAATCTTTAATTACATTAGTTTAAAACCTCCACTATATCTAATCCGGTAAAATCGGCCCCTATTTCTTTAAGTTTTCAAATAATTTGAAAGATATTATTTTACAAATACTTATTTATATCACTTACAAATATGAAGAAGAAAATATTTTCATAGACTAGGAAAATATTTAAATATAAATTATATCAATAATGAAAATATTTTTATTGATAAATTATTTGAAAAATATAAGCGATCTTTTTATTTATTTTTTTCATGAAATAAATATACCCAAAATCATTTCGATAATTGGAATTTGGAAAAGTTCTCAAAAGCATTTTTGGCATGCGTTGCACCATGGCTACTAAAGAAAGTTCATGTGAAGGGCATGTGCAAGTACAAGGAGCGAAGGTCTAGAGACAAGTGTTGCTTCGTGTTTCTCGCAAGTCACGTTCTATCCACCTGAAAGTAAGTTGGAAATGATTTATTAATTTTTGGAACTTGAAATTACTTTGCATAAATGAAATTTAAAACTTACTTGTGTCAATTGGTTCCAATCGATCAATTTTTTTATTTCTTTTTTAGTTAATCAAAATGATTATTTGTCAAAAGCAATAATTCATAAAAAAAATAAGCACATACACTAAAATAAATAATAAAAAGTTCAAAAGACATAATTACATTTTATCGATTTGTTATTCTCGATCTGATTTTCCAATTCTCGATTTGATTCTTACTCAGAAGCTGAGAATTGAATTGATAAAAACAAGAACTTGAAACCGATTCCTATAGCTGGTTCAATCTTGTTCCCGGTTTTACCTCTAATATAAGGGATTAACTTCTAGTATGAGCATCAATTAAGGGCCCAAACAGAAATAACAACAAAAAAAACAGAAAAAAAGAAAAAGAAAAAAAAGAGCATCACTATGAAAATGGGCAGCTCCGCATTTACAATCGTACTGGTTCCAACGCGAAATGACACGATTGCCCTCAGCAAGAAATGATCGGGAAATCCGTTGATGTGAAAAAGATCAGGCCAGCGCCCTGCGGGGAATAGCAAACGCCACGACGGGGACAAAAGAGTAAAATTAGTCGGATGGAGTAGATAATTTCTTTGTTAAAATACATAACAAAAATCCATCCCCAAACGGCTTTCCTTATGTATACATCGAAAACTCAATGTCTTCCCCAAGAAGGACTCTAAGAAAAATGGAATACTCGGTCGATCAATCCTAACTTAACTCTTACTACATAAATATTTCATAAAAAAATGAATAAATTTTATTTTGTTATCTCTTCATTATTTAGGGATAATTTACTTTTCCATGATCTCATAGACAATCATTCAAAATTGACTAGATTATTGGAGAAGTTTGAGACAATAGTTCCAATTATTCCTTTGATTGGATCATTGTCTAAAGCGAATTTTGTGACACATTAGAGCATCTCATTAGTAAACTAATCTGGGCTAATTCATTAGATTCGATACTATTGACCCTTTTTTTGCGTATATCCAGAAATTTTTCTTATTATGACAATGAATTCTTCAAAAAAAGAAGAAGTTTATATCGAGTAAAATATACACTTGGCCTTTCTTGCGTTAAAACTTTGGCTCATAAACACAAAAAGGCTGTACGCACTCACGCCCCACGCGCCTCTCCGTACGTAGGGGCTGAGGACTCGTTTCAAGTGAAGGCGGGGGCTCGTTGCGCACCTCATTTTGCTTTTCCACTTTCGCCACCATTTTTTGGCAACTGCTCTCTCGCCCTCTCCGTCCCTCTCTCTCTCTCTCTCTCTCTCTCTCTCTCTCTCTCTCTTTTTGCCTGCTTTTGCGCTTATAAAAGTAGCCTGCTCGAGCTTCGAAGCCGCGGGCTCACGAGCTTCTCCATTCGCGGTCGCTCGTCGAAGCGTTAGGGTTCTCTCGGTGTCGCTTTCGCTCGCTCGAAACGGACTTGCTGATCGGCGATTTTCTTCAAGTGAAGATTTATTCTTTCTTTTTTTTTTTTTCCGGTTTCAGTTTCGCGTCTCGCGAAGTTGAAGCAAATCGAGGTTGACGCTGATGGGAGAACGGTAATAATTCGAACAATATCGAATCAATGCAACGGAATAAAATAATCTCCCCTCTTGTGTAAACCTAATAGGAATTGATATAGTAGAGTAAAATAAATACCAAGCACGCGAACACAAGACGATTTTTTACGTGAAAAACCTCCTCGATGTGAGGAGATAAAAAACCACGGGACCAGAGTCCAGCTGAAAATCTTCACTATCAATAAATTTGTTCTTCTCTAGCAAATACTAGAGGTACATAGCAGTAAACACCTCAAGAACATGATTCTTGGCAATACACATGAACTTCGCAAGAGATCAAGGATAAATCTGACTAAAAACGCGGGTTTTGATCAATCCACGAAAAACCTGATGTATGGAGCTTCAAACGAAAATCAAACCATTCAGATTCGATTAAATTGCGCCACGAACATGCTGACAAATTTTCAGCTCAATCGGACCACGAATTGACCTCCGACGCTAGCTTGATGTAAATCAGATATTGCCCCAAACCCCAGATTTTCTGCTTTATCTTTTTCTCTTGTTACTATTTCCTTTTCTGCTGCTCCATCTTTATATAGATAGTGAGAAACCATATTTCCTCATATAACTTATTATATGGGCTCAAGCCCTTTTTGAGCTTGCAACTCATTGGGCTTCCTCCACATAGGAATGAACCCAGCTAATAAATCCATCTCTCATGACAATGTAGAGGGATTCACCATCCCTGCTATCAAACGACAATGTTCAAGCTTCTCTCTTGGTAGAGTCTTCGTCATCATATCATAGCCATTATGATCCGTATGAATTTTCTCAAGTTCCAACAACTTTTCATCTAGAACATCCTTTATCCAATGATATCTAACATCAATATATTTTGATCTAGAATGAAAAGATAAATTCTTATCAAGATGAATTGCGCTTTGATTATCACAAAATAGCACATACCTCTTTTGCTTGAACCCAAGTTCTTCTAAGAACTTCTTCATCCATAGCATCTCTTTACTAGCTTCGATCCTTTGCAATAAATTCAGCTTCGGTTGTAGAAAGTGCAACACACTTTTGCAATCTTGACTTCCATGACACATCTCCACCCACAAAGGAAATCAAATAACCAGAAGTAGATTTACGAGTATCAATATCTCCTGCCAAGTCGGAATCTGTGTATCCAACTAACTCAAGTTTCCCGGTCCCGAAACTGAGTTTCAAATTTGAAATTCCCCGAAGATACCTCATAATCCACTTCACTGCATTCTAGTGCTCTCTACCTGGATTTGACAAATAGAGACTAACAACGCCAACTGCATGTGCCAAGTCGGGGCGTGTACATACCATCGCATACATTAAGCTTCCTACAGCTGAAGCATATGGAATACTTTCCATATCTTTCTTCTCTTTATCAGTCGTAGGACTTTGCATCATATTTAACTTAAAGTGGGCAGCAAGAGGAGTACTAACCACTTTAGCCTTGTCCATGTAAAATTTCTGAAGGATCTTCTTGATATATTTCTCTTGTGACAAAAATAACTTTTTAGCATCTCTGTCTCGGGTAATTCTAATGCCAAGAATCTGCTTTGCCGAGCCCAAGTCTTTCATGGCAAAAGACTTGCTCCATTGTTTCTTTAATAACTCAATTCTTGAAGCATTCCTGCCAACAATCAGCATATCATCAACATAAAGCAAGAGAATAATAAAGTCATCATCAGAAAATTTTTGGACAAACACGCAGTTATCTGAGGAAGTCTTCTTATAGCCCTGTTCTGTCATAACTGACACAAATTTCTTATACCACTGTCTCGGTGCTTGTTTTAGGCCATAGAGACTTTTCTTCAATTTGCACATATAGTCCTCTTTCCCTTTCACTTTGAAACCCTTAGGTTGTTCCATGTATATCTCTTCCTCCAAGTCACCATGTAAGAAGGCCGTTTTAACATCCATTTGCTCAATTTCTAAATCTAGGCTAGCTGCCAAGCCTAGTACCACACGGATAGAAGACATGTTCACTACCGGAGAAAATATATCATCAAAATCAATACCCTTTCTCTGACCGAATCCCTTAACAACCAATCTAGCTTTGAACCGTGGTTGTGCAGTATGTTCATCTTGCTTCAACCTATATACCCACTTGTTCTTCAAAACTCTTTTACCTTTAGGTAACTTCACCAATTCAAAAGTATGATTATCATAAAGTGACTGCATCTCATCTCGCATAGCATCGAACCAATTGCTTTTGTATTCATCTTCTATTGCTTCTGCATAACACTCTGGTTCACCTGCATCAGTCAATAATACATACTTATCTTTAGAATACCTGGTGGAAGGTCGTCGGTCTCTAAAGGATCTACGGAATTTGGAACATCCGGTGGAACATCTAATTGAGTCTACGGTTCGGGAATAGTATTATCTATTTCAACATGTTCGGGGAATATGTGCGTTATTTGGAACATTGATTTCCTGCTGCTCTTCATCAATCTGTGTAGGAATATTTGTAAGAGGAACTGGATCTAAATCAACCAGATTATCACTAACCTGTGGTGCTGAAATCATCTTCGATTTCTCAATATCCTATATTGTTTGATCTTCCATAAACACAACGTCTCTGCTTCTTACAATTTTCTTTTCAAGTGGATCATAAAATTTGTAGCCAAGCATATCCTGTCCATAACCAATAAATATGCCTTGTCGTGTTTTCACATTAAGTTTAGACCTCTCATCTTTGGGAACATGCACAAATGCTTTGCACCCAAATACACGCAAATAATCATAAGAAACTTCTTTGCATGTCCAAACTCTATTAGGAACATCAAACTCTAAGGGAACGCATGGAGTAAGATTTAATATATGCACAAGCGTACTTAAAGCCTCACTCCAAAAGGATCCGGGTAGCTTTGATTTGTGAAAGTAAGCATCTTACCATTTCAACCAATGTTACGTTCATTCTCTCGGCTAAGCCATTTAAGCGAGGCGTCTTGGGAGGTGTCTTTTGATGTCGAATACCTTGTTGTCTGCGTATTTATCAAAAGGTCCAATATATTCTTCCCCGTTATCAGTTCTAATGCATTTCAATTTCTTTCCAGTCTGTCTCTCAACTGAAGCCTGAAATTGCTTAAAAGCATCTAACACTTGATTTTTATTTTTCAAGGTATAAATCCAAATTTTCCTTGAAAAATCATTTATAAAAGTAACAAAATAAAGAGGGCCACCAAGTGATTTTGTTTTCATAGGACCGCAAACATCATAATGCACTAAATCCAATATACCTGACTTTCTTGAAGGAGGGGAGCTTTTAAATGCAACTCTGTTCTGTTTTCTTGCTAAACAGTGAGCACACTTCTTTAGCATTGAACTTTTCAATCCTGAAAGGAGCTTCTTCTTGGCCAATATTGACAAACCCTTCTCACTGATGTGACTGAGCCTTTTATGCCATAACTCAGCTGCATCTTCGCTATCTACTGCATTAATTTTGTCCGTGGATAACTTTGCCTACATAATGTATAACGAAGAATATTTTTCACCCATTTCACCAAAAAAAAATTTTTTTCACCAAAAAAAAAAAAGAATATTTTTCACCTCTAGTCACAACAAGAGAACCTTTGGTGAGCTTCCATTGACCATTACTGAAGGTGCTGCAATACCCCTCATCATCCAACTTGCCTGTAGAAATCAAATTCAAGCGGATATTAGGTATATGTTTAACATTATTCAATACTAACCTTGTGCCATTGCTAGTTTCTAGGCACACATCACCGATGCCTACAGCTTGAGCTAGTCCATTGTTTCCTATCTTCACAGATCCGAAGTCACCTGACCTGTATGATGTAAAGAAATTCCTACGAGATGTAGCATGAACGGATGCACCACTATCAATTACCCAACTGGCCTCATGAGAAACGAAATTCACCACATCACCATAAAAAATAGTGAGAAAGTCTTCTTTAAGTGCAATGACACGATTGTCATCACTGTCATCATTACTTTTCTTCTCTTTACCTTTCTCCTTTTGTTTCTCCCTTTTTAACTGGCGACAAAACCTCTGAATATGTCCCTTTTGATGACAATAATAGCACTAAATATTAGCAAATTTATTATACTTATCTCTGCTTTTGTCTCGACTTTTATCTCTATTTCTCGGACCTCGAGACTCACTTCTCCCCCTTTTCTCAACAACCAAGGCATCAGAATATGAAGATGACGATCCCTGTGTCTTCCTTCTCATCTCTTCATTCAAAATACTACTCTTGGCTAAATCCATGGTAATTGTACCATCCGGGGCAGAATTAGACAAAGATGTTCGGAACGTCTCCCATGAGTCTGGCAAAGTACCAAGCAACCATAGTGCTTGTATCTCATCATCAAACTTGATTCCCATTGCAGCCAACTGATTTATAATTCCTTGAAAAGAATTTAAATGATCAGTCAAACGAGTATCATCATGATATCTCAGAGCCATAATCTGTTTTATCAAAAATAACTTATTATTCCCAGTCTTTCGAGCATATAACTGTTCGAGCTTATCCCATAAACTGCGTGCATGTGTTTCCTCAATAATATGGTTTAAAACATTATCATCTACCCATTGCCTGATATAACCACACACTTGACGATGAAATATAGACCATTCAGCGTCAGTTTTATTCTCTGGTTTCTCCTCAGCAAATACAGGCAAATAAAAATCTTTCACATATAAAAGATCTTCCATCTTCCCTTTCCAGATATGATAATTCGAACCATTCAATGTAACCATTCTACTTGTATTTGTTTCCATTATTTAACACAAGGCAGAAAAATCAAGCAATAACCCGATGCTCTGATACCACTCTGATGGGAGAACGGTAATAATTCGAACAATATCGAATCAACGCAGCGGAATAAAATAATCTCCCATCTTGTGTAAACCTAATAGGAATTGATATAGTAGAGTAAAATAAATACCAAGCACGCGAACACAAGACGATTTTTTACGTGGAAAACCTCTTCGATGCGAGGAGATAAAAAACCACGGGACCGGAGTCCACCTGAAAATCTTCACTATCAATAAAATTGTTCTTCTCTAGCAAATACTAGAGGTACATAGCAGTAAACACCTCAAGAACATGATTCTTGGCAATACACATGAACTTCACAAGAGATCAAGGATAAATCTGACCAAAAACGCAGGTTTTGATCAATTCACGAAAAACCTGATGTATGGAGCTTCAAACGAAAATCAAACCATTCAGATTCGATTAAATTGCGCCAAGAACATGCTGACAAAACTCAATCGGACCACGAATCGACCTCCGACGCCAACTTGATGTAAATCAGATATTGCCCAAAACCCCAGATTTTCTGCTTTATCTTTTTCTCTTGTTACTATTTCCTTTTCTGCTGCTACATCTTTATATAGATAGTGAGAAACCATATTTCCTCATATAACTTATTATATGGGCTCAAGCCCTTTTTGAGCTTGCAACTCATTGGGCTTCCTCCACATAAGAGTGAACCCAGCTAACAGACGCTGCCAATGTTTGTGCCGCCTCGCCTTCATTTGTTTCGATGAACAATCGTCTCGAGCGGTTCTGGTTGCGTTCTGGTTGCGTTGCCATTTCGTGCTATACTTATGCGGAGGCGAAAGGATCTTTTCTTTCTCGAGGCGTCGCTCGTCTCGTCGTCGTTTCGAGGTTTTTGTTCGTTCTCTATCTGCGTTGCGTGGTTCGTCGGTTTGTTACCACTCTTGAGCGAGACGACGCGTCGCGAGAGTCGGTCGAGTCTGTTGCGAGACTATCTCGTAAATCCGTTTCGCGTTTGTCGAGGTCTGATCGGAAGGCGACTGATTCTTCTGCTGATACTAGAAACACTCCCGCGATCGCCAGCGTTTTTTGAGGCGTTCGTTCGGAGAGTGTAATCGGAAGGAAGTTAACGAAGATTGCTGTCCTTTGAAAGACGTGAGGTGAGAAAGTGTTTCCTTTTTTCTCGGCATTCCTCTTCTTCGTCTTCATCACTAGCAAAATAGTAGAGGCGCGTGCGTGTGCTGAATGGCAAAATTTTTTGCTGTGGATAGGGAGAATGATCGAAGATTTTTGAGTCCTCTTGGAATAAATTCTATTGAATGAGGGAGATAATGTGAATTGTACGTTGGAAGAGTCGAACCGAAAATATGGGAGAAAAATGTTGTAGTTATGTTGTTGAATCAAAATAATGCTATTCGTTAGGAAATTACAAGTTTTTTTTTTTTTTTTTTTTTGTCGATTTTGTAAATGTGTACTATCTTAATTTATCTTATATGTTTGGAGCAGGTCTTCATGGAAGTTTTGTCATACGAGTTTGAGGTTTGAAAGGTTTCATTGAATGTGCTTTATATATATCATTAGATTATCGAGCGAAGGAACTGGTGAGGAAAGTGAATATTTTTTTTTATCCAACTGCTGTTATGGTCTTCAAGTGAGATTTTCATGCGAAGAAATTGAGTCCTATGAAGGGCAATGAGTGTCCCATGGTGAAAAGTGATCTACTATTTTAATAAGAAAGAAAGATGGAGACTATTTTGATGAAAATCTGATAAGGAAAGTGGAAAACATAGTTGTGTATATTTTGTACTATTCTCAAACTTCTCAATGTAATCTGGGAGGCCAAGTTTGTAAAAAATATTTACGGACAATCCATATTTGTTCTGTGAATCGATTCATATATATGGTTTTGTGACTTTTGACTGAATGGACTCGAGTGTTTTGATGCATTTTATTGAATTTCTCGTTCATGGATGTAATGACTGCAGCACCTAAAGAAAATCTAAATCACTATTGGTATCCCCCGAGAGAAATGCTTCACGTAGTTGTTATTTGCATGAATTTCTAATACTTGCTGTGGCATTTCTACTGAGTGCTTTTGGTCATACTCATTACATTATCCCTTCATGTAACATGTTAAACTTGCTGGATAAATTTAAACATTGGTCTTGCAACATGTGGAAATTAAGTTCCAGGCCATGGCCTTGTACTTGTTTGGCACAATGTCTTACATGGTAGGAACATCCTGAAGAATTTATTGGGTTCACCTTTAAAAACCTACTTGCTTTGTGTGTTTCCAAGGTAAAAGCGAGGAGTTTGTAACAATCTTTAAGTCCCGTATGGACTAAAAGAGCTCTCGTGAAGTGATATCTATGTAATTATTTACATCAAATATTACTATCCTTATTTATTAAAGCAAAGGGTCTGATAGAGCACAGAGTCCCATGTTCACTTATGACCTCATTTATCTCCAATTGTGATAAGTTTTCAAGCTTCACTGTTGGACCAAATATCAACATGGATCCATTGAGTATTAAATCATGCAATCATGTAATATTTTATAGCTGTAGTCCTATATTTTCCTATCTTCCTCTCCTTAACCTTGTTAGTGTAAAGGGACATGTGGAAATCGTTGATTTGCACGCTCTCTAGCTTAGCGTTCATTTTATCATGTTGCCACTGCTTGAATTAAATCAAGCGTGCTTATAATTTTGGATAGCAGAATGGGTGGAAAGGCCAAGAAATATAATCACTTCTTGGAGGAAGCGTGCCACCAAAACGGGATATCCAATCGCAGCACATCTGCAAGGAATCTTTGTAGAAAGGATCTTGGCGGAGTAATTTTGGGGTGCACTCACCATACCATTAAGGAGTGTTATGCAAATAAGCTATTTGGTCAGTTGGATGTTTCTTAATGCGTGCCATGCAAAACTTGTTTTGGATTTCGTTGCGCACAATGGGCTGCCTTTGAGTTCGAGGAACTCTTAAAATGCTTGAACAGGTCTGCCTCGTCTACATTATGCATATATTAAGAAGATTGAACCTGGCTTGGTGCTTTTCTTGTTCAACTACGGCGATAGGAAATTACATGGCGTGTTTGAAGCCACTAGCAGAGGCCAAATGAATATAGACATATGTGCATGGACAAAGGAACCCTCTGAAGAAACCCCCTATCCTGCGCAGGTATGTGCCATGATTTGTTGATTGTTCATTTTGTACATGCTCTCATATTGTGGCTTGTGATGATTACTTGGTTGATGCTCGTGTTAAAGGTTAAGGTGAAAAGGCGTATTGACTGCCAGCCTTTGGTGGAAGAGCAGTTCCAACCAGTAATAATTTCCAACTACTATAGTAAAACGCACTTCTGGTTTGAACTTGATCAAGAACAGACAACAAAATTGATATGCCTGTTTACGTCTGATCGAATTGGTGCAACCATTCGAAGGGCAAATTATCCAGACAGACGGATCACTGTGGAGAAAGATTTGCTTGCTTTTAACAGTAGGATAGGAGGTGAAAGAGCCAAGACACCTGGATGGGATCTTGCTCAGGCAAATCAGGTTATTGGAGACTGGAGGTCTAATGAGAATCCTAGGCCTGAGAAAGAGAGACTACTATTGGGATCTGATACCAATGAGTTTGCAGCGCCAGAGCATGATGAAGCTGATCAGAGTCGAAGTTATGCCAATGCAAATAATATTCCTCAGAAGTTGTGGAGCTCTCTATTCAGGTCTGATTCAACTTCTACTGCTGGGGAGCAACCTCAAAGTTCCAAGTCTCTAGCTACAGGAGCAAAAGGATTTGATGACCTAACGGGGGAAGAAACTAATGATATAGCGGGATTTGCAGCTGAAGTTGGAGTTATTGCTTCAGGTCAATGCAATCCTGAGGGCTCTGTGCCTGCTGCAGCTTGTATAAATGCATCTACACATCCTCTTCCACCTGAGAGTAGGAAGGAGTTTGAAGAGCATGCAAGCTCGGAACCAAGTTATGAAGCTGCTAAGGAGGTTTGGATACACCTCAGAGGTGCTTCATCAACTTCTCCTGCAACCAGTGAACATGATGAATTTAAGGTTGTAGATCCGGAAGCCAGATTTTCTCCAATTGATTATAGGAGCACTTTAGGGGATGCTTCAGTTGTTGCCCCTAACTTTAATAGAGAGAGCCATATGTCCCAACCCCATATAGATATGGAGAGGGATGAAGAGGCTTTATGCATAGAAAAGAAATCTATGGCTTTGTCCTGTGTGAGCATTTCTTCTAGCACTTCTTCTCAGCTGAGTTCACCTACCCTGGCAGTGACAGAGACTCAAGGTTTGATTCCTTATGAGTTCACTTCCAGTTGTGATTCTTCATCCACGATGATCACAACATAAATTGCACCTGACAACCTGGAGGAAGGCGCTAAAGTGCCTTCACTTGACGTAGGTGTTTCAGAAATTGTTGCTGAGGTAATTAGAGCCACCCGTTCCTCTATTTTATTGTATCCACTTTTTTGGCTATTATTTCAGTACCTTGTCAGTTGTAACATAGTCAAATGTGCTTTGCAGTTGCTATGTGAAGTGCGAGGGCTCATGTTATCTCAGTTGGAACAAGCCCAAAGATTTAGTTTTACTGAGAAGGAACTGGTATGTTTCTGTTGAAATATCCCTCGTCGTTTGACAATTTCTACCCATTCCGTGTGTATGTCCATCCCTGTTAGTCAAATCTCATTTGTCATTTCTAGTCCAGCTTAAAATTAAACTTGGGCCTCTTTAACTGCCTTACAAATTACTTATCTTAAGAAGCTTGTATCTGCATGTGCAGATTCTGGACTCTGACTCAGTGCTAACACACTGACTAACTTGTTCCTTTAATATTGCACGGATGTGATAATCTGTTAACATCAACAGTCATTCTTGCTTAGCTGAGAAGATGGATATGATAAGTCTATGTTTTCATAGACATGATAATCCAACTCTTGATAATCCAACTCTTATGATGCTATGAATCAACAATATCAGTTATTGCTGTTCTATTATTATTTTAGATTTTTGTTTTGTGGCTTTTGTCCTACTTAACATCGTATATTTGTTGGGTGTGGTAATGTCAGTTCTAGAAGAGAAAATTATAAAGTACAAGAATCATTCTTATGGGACGTCTACTTTCTAGAATTGTATTTATGTCACTTCCTGTCAAGCAAAAGTTCTTTATATGCTGATATGGTCCTAGTTGATGCTGTTAATAGTTCTATGAATGAACTTATTGACATTATGGATGAACTCTTACTGGATTGCAGAGACAGAAAATTTACTGTCTAGAAGATAGATGCAAAGCATTAGAGCTCAGGGAATCTTCAGCTGTTGGGCACACTCAGTATGAGACTGGTTGCAAACCTCCTTCATTTAATGAGTCAATGTTCATAGTGGGCGGACATGATGGTTCTTCCCATCCATCAGCCTCATATCTATATTCTCCTCATGAAGATATCATGACTTCACTGTCTCCTATGAGATTTGTGCGCTCCCAAGCTTCAGTGGCAAAATTAAGAGGTGAACTATATGTTTTTGGTGGTTTTCATGATGATGTATGGCATGACACAGGTCCTAATTGCTCTCATGATATTGTGCTTGCTGGAGTCGTGTTTGGATGGATAGACTGCATCAATTTTTTAGATTCAAAGCATGAAGTTTCTTCTAGTTGTATCTCACTTTGCATAACGAAAATTTTCTTCTGTGCACTATAGTGGAGTCATACAGCCAGGAGTACAATAAATGGACTGTTCGACCTTCAATGAATTGGCGAAGAGGATGCCTAGTGGGGGTATCTTTAAAGGATAAGATATTTGCAATTGGTGGTGCAACTGACTGCGAGCCCTTTTCAGATGTCGAGATGTATGATCCAGACACTGGAAGATGGATCCCTACTTGTTCAATGCTACGCAAGGTACCCTTGAATGATCTTGAGACATGATTCAGAAACAAGGAAAATCACACGGTGTTAGAATTTCAGTCAGAAAGAATAAATCGTGAATACTGAGCATAGTTTGAAGGCTTAGTTGTATGGCATTCTTCCACTGACTGAAGACAGTTATCTTAGTTTATTTAAAGATGCCACAGTCTTTACTTATCTTATTTTATTTTATTTTATTTTTGGGCCATAGACTTTACATATCCTATCGATATGCTTCTTATCATCAATTTTTTTGCATATGCATGAATAATAGCATGACGTACTGAATCTGTTTTTGTGGGGAAAAGTGAGATCAGGCATTGATTATAAGGGTGATGAGTTTAAGGCCTTAGTTTATGAGTTCATGGTCAATGGCAGCCTAGATGGGTAGCTGCACCCAAATCCAGCTCTAAATGATGCAGATGGACACTCAAGAATCTGTTTCTGTTGCTGTAAATATTACAAAAGAGTGGAAAACCGAAAAGGTTTAATCAACGACTAGTTAGCAGTGGGTAAAGAAAGCAAAATTCCAGCTGTCTCATGGGTATTCTTAACCTTAAAGTACTCTATTCGATGAAACATAGCATCTTCTATATCTTGTATCTTCAGTACCTATTACATTTGAACTCGCCCACTCCTTACCTTTTTACTTTGCTTCTCTTGGTTGCTTCTGTCAGCGACTTGCTCCAGCTGCTGCAGAACTGAATGGCATGCTCTATGCTGTTGGAGGATATGATGGAGAAGACTACTTGGAGTAAGACTCCAGTTGTGAATTCATATGTTCGATGGAGTAACATTAACTTTCCTGGAGTCAATTGTTTTCTGAGTAGGAGTTGAACTTTAGACCAGTAAAACCCATAAGGAGAACATAGTTCTCTTTTCATACTTGGCTTAAAATGGGACAAGAAAAATCCAAGAGGGCCAAGCGTAGGCTGAATTTGGCATCCATAAACCCAAAAGCATAAGCTGATTGGACAAAAGAAAATAAAGAATTGGGTTCCACTGTCTTTGCAGAAAAGTCATTGATTACGGACTAATAAAGTCCTTCTAATGGCCAAAAGACAACGCAAAAGACAAGTACTTGATCCATACCGTGATGGCTTAAACGCGAACAGTTGCCCACCGTGTATTTCATACTCCAAAATCTGAGGCCAATTTCTAATTTAAGCACTTCTTTGTGAGATCACCAATTTCGGGATAAAAGAACACTAGAAGTACAAAAAGATTTATACGACACTTACTTTAATGCCAAAAATTTTTGTCGAACCATTTAAGTGTTAGATTGGAAAAAGAAGAAGAAGAAGAAGATCATTTAAGTGTCAACAACGAGAAATTCAAGCAAAAAATAATACGTGGCTTTTATAATTAAAAATTTTAGATGACTCGGTATATTATTTAAAAAAATTCAGTCCATGTAGCATTTTTATGTGGTGTGCTTGGCATTGAAATAATCATTTTTTAATAATGAGATCATTTGGCAAAAATTCCGCATCATGCACTATTCACATACTTGAGGGCAATTAATACTAAGATATGGCAATGATAAACCTAATGAGCTAGAAAAACTCATGGCCCTCCCTTGGGCCACCCATCTCATGGGCGCATGGCCCTTGGGCTACCCAACATAGGCATGGGCCCATTTGGACCAGGCTCTGTAGGCTTGTGTAACATCCTCGATTTCAACCCTTATTTGGTCCCAACTAGGAGGCTAAGCTAGATAGGTCTTGGATTAGTCAAACCTTCCTAGAAAATAAGTGTGAATAAGTGTGAAAAGCATTAAATGGGGGTGATGAGTATGGAGGCTTAGGTGTCCTAAGTAATTAATGAGAGAAAATGACTCGTAGGTGTATAGTCATCATGACAAGCCATTGATGAATGAGGTGAATCACATGTCCATGTGTCACTATTAGATTATGGTCATCATTTCCTCTACTTTGAGACTTCGAAGACAAGTTATTTACAACTTTAAATGTTTGATGAATCATCGGCCAAGTAATTAATGAATGATGGTCTTGGAAGACTATTAGGGGTGCCACCTCTCCCCCATAGACTTGCCACCTTGAGTTTCATGGATTTTGTTGCCCGTTTGTCATCCTTCAGTTTGTATTTGAACCACCTAACATGTATAATTGAACAATTAAATCACTAATTCAAACTAACTAACCACCTAATCCACATTTAGCCTAAACTAATTATCCACTAAGCATCATTAACTCTCTAAGCATAGTTTAGCGAGTAAACTCACTAGTTTGGTGGGCCGGTGAGTCCACGGCAATGGTGACACAGAGATGAGCAACACTCAAGCCTACGACAACACCAACGGAGATCCGGACGAGCCTTAAAACGGGCCACGAAGCCTCAATTAGGGTCTGAGCTTCGGCTTCTGCTTCTTGGGTCGAGAAGGTTGGTTGAGGCTTAGCTTAGGCTAAAACGGCATAGGACGGGCGACGGTGGTTGCAGTGGGCGATGGCAGTGACTCCGGTTGGCTGGGCGGCAATGGATGGCGGCTTGGTGAGTTGCGACTGTGAGCTGAGGCGACTCGGGGACGGCAAACGACAATTGGCTGGCGTGAGTGCGAGGGACGAGCGGATGGGCTTGCGGGCGCGAGTGAGTAGCTCCGGTAGCTTCGGGCAGCAGTCGACGGTGAAGGGGGATGGCTGGCCGGTTTCTCTGGTTCTTTCAAGCTCTCAAATGTTTCAACAATGGATAAAGTGAGTTGCAAGGAGAAAGAAGGAGGTTGCTGAAGCTTGAGGGGGCCACAAAATATCTAGAGCACTCAAGTTCATGCCCCACCAGCCCTTGGTTGTCATCCTTAGCCAAATTGCAGCCTTCAAGCTTCCTTAGCAAGCCATCCAAGGGTCCAAATGTTGCACACCCCAAGGACCTACAAATTTTGGACAATTTCCATCCAATTTGATTCAATTTCTTCTTCAATTGAGCTCAATTCAGTCCCCATAAATTCAGCTAAGGTGCCTACATTAAATTCTTGTAATTCCCTCACCAATAGTCCAACTTGACGGCAAAAAATGTGACCAAAAGCGGTCCCTCGAATTTCCCGGTCCAAAATAACCAAACTTTGATTTTTCGCCGAAATCTCGGGTTTGCTGAAAAATCTTCAGAGGATGAGTTGATGTTTCTAAAATGAATCATGACATAACAGAATTTTCAATTTCTGAAATTGGGTTCAAATTCATGGTTAATTTCAACCGGGCGTGATTTTAGTGCGACCTAACATATTGGGTAGCTTTTAGGAATTTTTAATGCAATTGACTCTTGATCAATTATTTTCGAGCCACATTGTGCATCTTTGACTGATTGACGACTCTCGATTATCGTGAAAATCTCGAGATTTCAAATATGGGCATATGGTATAGAAATGACAGAAAAATCGGTCTAGTGTCGTTCGATAAAAATTTTGCAATCAGGTGAAATCACCCACACACTAATCATATACTTTTGTCAAATCGACCTATCTCCAGTTTCTGATCGATTTTGATGGTGTCGTAATGATCCTTGCAGATTGGCATAGTCGAGCAGTCAATTTCTGGTCAAATTCTCAAGTTTATTATGTTAAAATCCCTTAACGGCTTTACCAGGTAGACTAGTTATCTGATCAGCTCAGAGAAAGAACTATAGGTGTGTCAATGAAAAGCTCAATTCATTCAATTGAAAACAGAATCAGAAAATCAATATGTCACAACAATTCTATTTGTCAATGCTTCCAAAGGCACATCTAACTAGACCCTAATCCCTTGTCTCATGTATCTCCTCAACAACATGTGAAAATGCATACAAACTTAAAACATTTCACCAAGAAAAAAGCAATGTTGAAGGCATGTATGGGATGGAATGTTTTTAGCAATTGTTTGTGCTAATGCTTAGGCATTTTGTAATTTACAACTTTTCACCTGACTTTTGCATCTTACTTCACATAAATAAACAAATTTCCAGCAGTTCCCTATGCATCTAAACATGTTCATCTTACTTTTGCATCTTACTTCCTAGCAATTCTCTGTGCTAATGCTTCCACACACATGCTTATACTAACTAGTAAACAAATTCACTCATATACATTTGTATCTCACTTCATATAAACACCACTATAAAATAAAATGATGTTAGATTACTAGTATCACACCTATGGCTTCAGTCAGGCAAACAAAAGATAAGATTTAGTACCTTCAAAAATCAAGGCTTCATTAAAAGGAAAGTTGAAACTTCTAGTTGCAATCTTGGAGTTGCAAAATTGGTCATCTATATCACTGCTAATGCTCAACAAGTCGGACAAATAGAAGAAGATGATGCAAGGAGCCTAAAAAAAGGCTTTATTCCATTAAGTTCACCCACGAAGAAAACAAAAGTAGAATTTGATGACACCCCATATGGATAGTTACTTTAGAGAATCCGAACTTCGGTAAAAGCAAACAAAAGAAAAGTGTAAAAACTCAAAGGATGACATTTTACTACAGAATCTGCCTCTTGCCTATACAATTAGGGAAATAAAATGAAAACCTTAATTGCATCATGTGGATACAAGTAAGCAAGACTGATCAATCCATTCTACATTAATAGATAACCTCAAAGCTCTCCACCCAACCAAATCTTGAGTGCGAAAATAGTTGAAAAGAAATCAATAGAAGAGCCACTACCTCTTAGAAACTTTTGGTGCAAACACGACACTTCTAAAGAACTTGGTGTATGCGAATTGAAACTTCTTCTTGTAATTTTGGGGAAACCCACAACGAGCTGCCTAATTTGCTTCCAACCTTGTCCAAATCAATCCGCACCCTTGATCGTTTACTCTCCCATCAATGTCACCTGGTCAGACGCTATCACTAGTCACATGCGTTAGTCGCATGCCATCAATCACTCAATCATTAAAATCTCAACCTTTGTTCTCTTAAGTGCGTTGAAGGAAAGAAAGAAGCAAGTGTGGGTTTTTAGTTTCATAAAATTGGCATTTCTTTTTGTTCAAAATTTTTTGGACAAAAATGTCCTTGTTCCAAAGAGTTTAAAAAGTTACTTTGTTGCTGGCCGGCAAGCATTTTGATCAGCTAGCAAGTGCAGGCCTTATTTGAGACTAATTTGGACACTTCAGGTTCTGATTTGAAATAATGTCCATTTTAAGCCCCCCCCCCCTTTTTTTTGAGAAAATGACTCAATTTCAGATCCTTATTTAGAATTTTCCCAGTCTAATAGGTTAGCTCTCTTATTTCGGGTAAATTATTGATGAATTTTTTTTACCATTTCAAATAAAGCAAGATTGATAGTAGTTACTAAGTTTTATAAATGGGGCATTGTAGTCATTAGTAAAGAGAAAATTCCAAATAAAGACTTGAGTAAAGTCCATTTCTCAAATGAAAACCCATATTAGACCAACTCAATTTCAAATAAGAGTTTGAAATGGCTAATTTAGTCTCAAATAAGGTTCCAAGCTCATTGGCTGGCCAAATTTTAAATAACACCAAGGGCATTTTTTTCCAAGGGTATTTTTATATAATTTTCTTTTCTTTTCTTTTTTCTTCTTTTCTCTCTTTTTATTTTATTTCTTCTTTTCTTTCATCTTCTTCAGCCTCTTTCTTGGCTTTGCATTATCTCCATCTTAATTTACAACCACTAAATGGTTGATACCTAAGCTGAGATCCAATGACTAGAAATTTATAAAACACTTTAACCACCAAAAACAACACTCAAACCTTGAGCCAAAAAATTCTCAATCTCTCTCTCATCTCTCAGTACTTTGTATGGTTTAGATTGGATGATTCATGACATTCATAGATGCAGTTTGTGTGAAGATGAAGGTTGAATTAAATGATCAGTTGAATATGAGTTCAAGCATTGATGATGACAGGCAGGATTGGATTTATTAGCGGTTTTGTGGTAAATTGGTAATTTCTCCAATACATTATTATCTTTTATTCTATCATTGCTCTTGGAATGTGTTGAGACTAACAATGCATCTTAAAGTGGGTTGAATAAGTTGATATGTAAAACTAACAATATTTTGCGGAATAAGTCAAGTTCAAGAGATGCAAGAGCAATTTGATAATATCATATGCAATATACTTCCATTAGTTAAGTAATGTAATAAGTAAAGAGATAGAAGATGACACATGTAGATCTTTACGATGGTTCGCTTAAACCAAGTTTGCATCCACTTTCTTAAACTAACAACCATCAATATACTATAATCTACTAGTAATCTTTTGAGTAGTTAAAATGAAGCATGTGATACTTCTACCCAAAATTGACAGATCCCACTATCAATACACAAGCATTGCTCACACACTCGTACACACCTCAAAACAAAGACTACAATGAGTAATAACGACTATCAACAAAGAAGAACAAAATTGAATAAAATCACACTGTAACACAGTAACTATGTGACTATATCAGCATTGGTAGCTTTCCAAAATTTTCCTCTTATATCATCCGATGTGACTTGTGAGTTGATCTTCTTATATAGGGTTAGCCTTCAAATTAGCCATCGGACAACTTTCAAGAGCATCAATTTGTCGTTAGAAAGGGTGGACATAATTATTGAATATTTGGTCTTCCACACAATCAAATCTCCCTTATTACGGTGAGGTGTTTCCAAATAAAGTCAAATATTCTTGGTAGTAGCCCTTTCCACAAAGTAGGTAACAATCGATTAGATTTTGCTTCAACTATTTTTTTTGGAATTCCAAGCCTGAAGCTAGTTGTTAGTTCCTACTAACCAACAAGATTCGTAAAACGAATATCTAGGTCCTCCTATCCAGATTACGTAAATACGTGAAAAATATTTTTTTCTGCAGTTGATATAGTGAGCAGCTTCTACTAGTAATCTAGTAAGTCTATATAATCTTGTTCATTTGATCTTCCTGAGTATGCTAGTGTTTTAGACCTCACTCAACTGTTCACCTTATATCAGTCCCTCCAAGTCTCTAAGAACTTTGTATTCTTCCTAACTTGTTCTCCTTCTATCAAGGTCCATCTAGCTTCTATTAGTCTTCTTACTTTGTACTACAGATTCCATTTATAGACTATAGAGTATCCCTTACACCAACAATATGTGTATTTATTAAGTAATAATGATAGATAGATGGTTGTGTCAACTTCAAAATATCATAGGAAGTTTCTCAACAAAATGGTCAGTTTAAGTTGTCAATTAAACACTGAAATGTGATTTTTGGCTAACAAACTAAGTCTTGAACTACTCAACCATCTGGTTGGCCAATACATTAGTAACTGCAAAAGTAATATCATATTTCCAATGATAAATTTTTAAACAGCTTGATAGCTTACCATTGAATATGGTGTTCGCAAATTCCTCAAAGTGTGGATAATTTACTAAAGTAAGAACGGGCCAATGTCGGTAAGTTACTTATTGGAATGACAGAAAGGTCCTTACTATGTTGGTAACTAACTAACCGCTACGTTTTTGTTTTGAGTGGTAAATTCCTACCTAAGTAGAACTTATATTCTACTTGAAATTGATAATTTTGATAACTTACTATTGCATTTGACGTTTGTGAGGAGTGAATATTATCGGTAAATTAGCATCTGCGTACCCAACCAACAGTTCGCCAGTTAAACGATTTTACCCACGAGATTTTAAACTTACAAACCACAAACGAAAATTACATACACGGAACATAGCTCCTGGCAAATGGAAAAGCAGACTTTGTTTTTCAGTAGAAATAGAGGCAGAGATAACAAGAATTGGCCCCGCACACGACGGAAGCTGCTTATTGACGGTAATACCTCTGATCCTATTTATCCTCGTTCATGAAGGAGACCAATTTCTTCATCATCTCCGCAGCATTCTCACAGCCAGGTTTCACCAAATGAAACACATGATCCTCCTCCGGTGCTTCCATCACTTCCACATCTCCCTTCCATCCGCTCTTACTCAACACCTCCTTGTAATACCAACCCCTCTGTCTCAACATATCCTTTTCAGCGACACAAATTAGGACCCTGCTGACACCCAAACCCGAGAGCCTTGGATCGGTCGCTGGGTTCATTAGGGGGTCGTCGAGCCCGGTGGTTGTCGGTTTTGCCGCGTGCCAAATGTCCCTGATCTTGGACCTCTTCTCGGGTTCGGTGGTCTCCAAAGGCAATGGTTCTTCGCCCCAAAAATAAGGATGCACCATAACAACGCCCGGAATTTCAATTCCATTTAGCTTTTCCTCTCCCAGTCGGATGCCCATGTTGTGAACTATGTTGGCCCCGGCGCTATCTCCAGACATGAAGACCTATGAAGAGTTTAGAGAATTTAGTATAATTTGTGTATACATATTGCTGAGCATGTTTGAGGCTGCTAAAACGAACAGTTCACAACAGAAAATCATTTGACCATGATAGAGATCAAACGTTGTTTTCGAAACCACCAAGTATTTGTCGAACTGTTTGCAACTATCTGTGAAAACTCATGAGACTGGTCGATTGCTAAACAGAATAGTGAAACAATATTACATCTAGTTAGCAATAAATTTGAAATATCCACTGCGCAGCCAAAACCATTTCGGAAATTTGAACATACAATCTAGCGCCTATGATAGAACTATTAGTCATTGTTTCATTAAAAGTATATATTAAGAACAATTCTGGCAACCACTTTTTAGTATGGCTTTATTTTTCGCCTTTTGGCTTATTCTTCTAACTTTAGAGTTTGAAATAGATTTTCTTATCGTTTCAGTGTTGAGAACCTCAAACCTTACTCTCTCTTTTTTTTTGGAGGGGGACGAGAAGGAATGATAAGTGCATTGGAAGTTTTAAAAACTTATCACGAAAATGTAATTAAGTCCTTAAACTTTTACAAAGTATAATCAAAGGATCGATTGTACTTTTGTAAAAGTTTTATGATTCAATTGTACTTTGTGAAAATTTTAGGACTTGAGGATTTTTAATACACTTGTTCTCCCTTTTTTCTATAGTATTCTACAATTGAAGCTGACCTAGTTGTAATCTTTATTTTGGAGGGAAATTCAAACGTTTTTTTTTTATTGCGCTCCAAGCTCTCTAAATAGTATGAAGGCAAAGATAATGGACCGACTTTCAAAAGTCATTGAAAGTTTGCTTGGAACAATTTCCTCACAATAACTATTTATGTGGAAAGGGGTATTGTAACTTTTAAAAGATGTTTGACAGACTTCTCACGGCTATGGTACCCTCGAAGCCGTAGCAATCTATAGTAGAGATGAGCACAAGGCCGAATGGGGAAAAAAATTTCTCTACAAAGTAAAATCACAAGTCATGAGGCGGGCCAATTGACGCAGAGGGTTAGGGCTGCTATTAGCCGGCCCCGCCCTACTAATCCACACCGTATAAACTTTAAGAGAGAAAATAACTTTAATTTCTTTTAATTTATGTGTTTATATTATCTGCTTTAAACATAAGGGATAATTTTAATACAACCCTACGAAAATCTCCTTTCCTCACAAGTCGAGTCTTGCTTTCGTAGAAAATGCAATCTTGGAAAGTGGGTAAGCAAATATGGGACAATTGTTTTCCATGCGTTTCATCTTCACAAGTGTCCCCCATTGACTGACCGGTGAACATGGGAGCTTAGTTGGCCACGTAGAACCAACCCATGACGCCATCCTTTTCAATAAAATCTACTAATGAGCCCATTCTTTCTATTGAAAAAAATGAGAAAAAGAAAATCTAATAACCATCTAGCAAGTGGTTTTAGTTCTTTTTGCGAAAAAAAAAAAAAAAAAGATTTTATCGCGGGGCTCGCAAAGTCAGACTTGCCCCCACCGAGCACAGCGTGATGACAGAACAATGACAGGACAAGTTTTTATTTCACCACTATGTATTAGCCACACCTATACTAGACACATGTTAGATCTATATTTTGATTTTGGATGACAAGTCTATTATGCATCTGTGAATACGTGATCTTAAAAAAAAAAAAATGAAGAACGATAAGGATTACCTTCTTGAAATTGGCATGAGAATTCAACCACTCCTCGGGGCCGTTTCCAGCAGAATGAGAGGCCACCCATTTGAGGGCAGTCCAAGAATCATCATAGGGTGCCGGAAGGGGATGCTCAGGTGCCCTTCTATATTCAACGGAGACAGCAATGATGTTAGCCTATGCAACGAGGGGATTGAGATAGTTGTGGTGAGTCGGTGACCACGCCGTTTCGATTATGAAGCCTCCCCCGTGAAAGTACACGAGTACAGGGAGCTTTTGGAGAGAGCCGACCGCTGCTTTAGGGATGTAAAGTCTTGCCGACACGGTGAAGTCCGATGAAATGGCAACGTCTTTCGATTGGACGCCAGTTTTCTTATCGAGCGATGGAGGGACAGTGGCCGTGCTCATGAGTCTCTCCACTCGGCTATCCTTGTAAACCTTTGCCAACGGAGACAAATCATTGGCCACTTCTGTTTCCATGAAGTTTTTGAGTGAAAGAGAAGCAAGATTAATATTGAGGAGAAGAAGCAAGACAGTGAATCAGGAGTTCATGGTGCCTTCTTGCATTATTTGCTGTTTTTTTATATGCCTCGACAGGAGTTCATGGTGCCTTCTTGCATTATTTGCTGTTTTTTTTATATGCCTCGACATCATCGTTTGTCTTCTTCGTCAGATGCGGAAAGGAACAATTTTCGAGAGGTGGTTTCGTACATTGAATTTTCATGGTAGTGACGGTATAAGAAATTTGATAAGATGTTTATTGGGGAAAGTGATGTTGTTTCGCGATCGGATATCTTGAGTGGATGAGAAATTTGACAGCTCAGCATTGAATTTTTTCGTTTGTCCTTTGTGACTAACCAATATGGGATATTTTCTGGTTCCGTTGTCTTTGCAAGGTGTGGGCTTATTGATTCCGACGCATGCCAATTTCAGTGAAACTTCCATTAATGCTTTGCCATGAAAAGCCGATTGTCATTTTCCTTCTCTGGACATATCCGAAAGATATCGAGTCATGCTGTCCGCATATTAAGTAGTATATATGGTATAATGTAATATGGCGAATATCCTATAAAAAAATCTAAACATTAGGTTTTATTCCAATTCTATATATAAAAAAAACTTTCAACTTTAGCTCCAGCTTCAATTTCCCCATAAATCACCAACTTTTACTTGAATTCCAAATTTGGCACCTTAAACCCTCTCTCCCAAATTTCCCTTGACAACTAAGAGATGAAAAAACTCTCCAATGCGAGCTATTCAAGCGTTCTGAGCGCGAGCTTTCCAACTACAAGAGATGGAAGACTTTCAAGCATGAGAGATTGAATACTAAGCATGAAATTCGAAGATCCTTGAGTGAGATGGAAGGAGAACTCTTATAAGAGTAAGAATAATTGAAGAAGGCTAACCCTAATTGCTTTAATTTTTACCCAAATTTGATACTCAAGAAGACTACGTTTGGGCCGATGTAGAAATTCATCTCTAAAAGATGTCTTCTTGGATTTTAAATTTGGGAAAAAACTAGAGCAATGATGTGGAAATGCCATATCACTATGGGCCATTTAGGATGGAAAGTTAACAAAGGCAGATATGAGATTTAAGTAAAAGTTTGTGGTTTTTATGAAACAAGAAAAGTTTAGAATAGAATTGGAATTGTATCTAAAGTTAGTGGTCTTTACTAAGATGAAAAAAATTTTAGGGTAAAATTGGGATTGAACCAAAAGTTAAAGAATTTTTTATGAAACGCAAAAAAGTTAAGAATGGAATTGGAATTGGATCTAAAGTTGAGAGGTTTTTTTTTTTTTTTTTTTTTTTTTTTGGTATTAGGCCAATGTAATTTAATATAAAATAAAGTAATTAAAGTAATTCATAAAGCGATTGATAATTTATGAGTTCAATTATGGTTAAGTGTTGATAAAATATGTTTTGAGTTTGAAGGCATAAAGGTAACTTGATTCAAGTAGATTTACTCAATCGAATAGGCTTCCTAATTTGAGTAGATTTCTTGACCAAAGCTTCCTATTTGGATCCAATATTTATGGGTCTTTGTGCCTCATGTCGAGAATGATAATGCTAGTATGAACACCTAGAGGGGGGTGAATAGGTGTTAAATTTTTTTTTGCAAGACTTAACAATTTAATTCGACTTATAATAAAACAATAGATTAAAGATATAAAAGATTATAAGCTAATATGTAAGACTGTGAATTAAGTAAAGAGATTAGGGAAAGAGAATTAAAACACAAGGTTTATAGTGGTTTGGCTTAGACTAAGCTTACGTCCACTCTCTTGCATTGATAGCCCACCGGCTGGATTCTACTAAGAATCAAAAGAAATTTTATAGTATCACGTCCTTGATTCTACAGTGTAGAAACTCTGCTACACTTCCTCAAGGTCTTATAAGAATTTGATCTCTCTTTTGAGTACAGTTTAAGTTCGACAAATTGTAACGGCAAAGAACTAAGAGTTTCAGACTTTAGAAATTTTCTTTTATGCACACACTTGAATAACTTGAGCGTCCTCCTTATATACTCATCCATGCCATCATAACCATTGGCACCTTCCAAAGGAGTTCTTCCAATCTACCCGTTGGACAGAATCAATTCGGAAGGTCTCGAGTTATTTAAGGAATGTGATGATAGCCCACCCATCCTGCTTGCCCATACAATCGGGATCTAGGTTTCCATAAGTAGAACTTTCCAAGTATACTTCACCATTCAACGGATCTAATTATTTAAGTTGACTTCAATAAGAATAATTGATCACGGGATGCTATCTCCAGCCGTGAGATATTCTTCAACTGTACAAATCAAATCCTTAAAGATATACTTGTATCTAGATAAGTCTTCTTCATTAAATGAAACTTTTCTTCATCGGTTTGGAAACTATTAGTGAGGGCAGACTTTAAATCTTGAGTCTAGAGGTCTTTAAACTTTGACGATAAAGTCTTCAAGTCTTCAAGTCTTTAGACTAGACTAATGGAAACGTTTTGTCAACTTCAAAACAGATAAGAAAGTTTTCTCCAACAATCTCTCATTTTTTATGGTGACAAAACTATCCTGCAGATTTGGGCACTTTGACCCGCAAAACAACACTTAAGCAAATCAAGATTTCTTATAAAGATAATTAGAGATTAGGACAAGGATAGTAGCGATTTTGCAACCACAGAAAATGTGTTAGTCCTGCAAAAGCAACTTTCTTTATCATAATCAATAATATAGCTTAAGTTACTTGCAAGAATCGTCAGTCCAAACTAGCCCAAATCATAACCACACCAAACAGAAGATAAAGTCCAAAACAAAAAGTCATCAAATCTGCATAAAACCTCTCCCCCTTTTTGTCAACAGCAAAAAGTGGAAAACAAATAAAAAAGAGTTGTTTGAATATGGAGTCAAAATCATGGCTGTTTAGGAAGGCGAACAAGCTCTAATTCTCCAATAGAATGCACTGTCTTCTCAAGCCTTTCAAAACTCTACTTCAATAACTGAAAATCTTCACCCTACACAGTAGACTATACGTGAATCTTCAGAGCGTTCAACTGGTCATGCAAAGACACTGAAGTGGCTTTAAAAGCATTCTTGAGATCCTGCATTTCAAATCTCATAGCATATTGTTGTTTTCTGATGTCCAATAGAATTTCCAGTAGTCTAAAAAAGTTTGTTGTTTGAGCTGTTGCAGAACTAAGACCAGCTGAGTCAATTCCAGGGATTTTAAGAATGGATGGAGCTTTAGCAGATTGTCCACCATGACTGTCTTTTGGGTAATGCGAGGCATACACATCCTCTGGGTCTGTTGCAAAACGATTTACATCACTAGCAAATAAAGGTGAAGAAATACCTTTTCGTCCAACAGCTCCCCTTGTTTTGTTGCCTTCAGGTGGAGTAGGTAAGGTTTCTTCTTGTTCAACTTCAGCTTCAGAGTGATGAGCGTCAGCAGTTCCAATTCCTATCATCTCAAAATCACTAGATAGGGAGACAGCCAAGGTTGGCTCGAAAGAGTCTTCTTGACCCTAATCTTGTTCTCCTTCTCTCTCTTCTTCTTCCTCTTCTTCTTCCTCTTCTCTTCTTTCTCTTCTTCTTCCTCTTCTTTTCTTTCTTCCTCTGTCCTCCTCTATTCTTCATCTTCCTTCTCTATCTCTTCTGTCTCTTTTCCTCCTTCTTCTGGCTCTTCTCTTGTCTCATGAAAGCTGACAAAACTCTTTAAGTTTCTTAAGGATGAAAGAGTCATTTCATCCTCATCTTCTTCATCTTGCAATATGAGAGTTCTTTTATTCTTTGCTGGAGCAACCATGGGCTCCTTGCCTTTCCTCTTCGTTGTAGAAGAGTCTTGTTTTGCTTTGATAGGAGACTTCTCCTTCATATGCTCCAACACCTTGTTCAGCTCTTTCAAGCGCATCTTTGTGATCATTTTGAAACCAATTACCATTGGGGAAATGGTTGTCAAATATAATGGTGCAGAGATGTGAATTTTAAAGTGTCTAAAGAGACGCATGATAAGAGCAGAATAAGGGAGTTGTCCCTTATCTTTCACCATAGTTCGATACATGTGAAACAAGATAGTGTGAGGTAGAGAGAATTTAAATCTAATATTGATGGCACACATCAATTTCACTTCAAATGGAGAGACATCAGTCTTGGATGTTGACTTGGGATGAATGCAATTGATTACAATCTTGTGCAGCAAGATGTTAGAGGCACTTATCCTTGTGTAGGAAATCTTGCCTTCAACATCCTTATCTCTCACCAACGACAGAGTAGCATGAGCACTAGACATGCTAATTGGTTGGAAACTCGTTCTTTCCACCCAAATTATGTTAGCTAACGTGTCTATATCCACCGAAAATTCCTTGTCTTTCACAGTGAAAGTAAATCTGTTTGCATCCAAGAAAGATAAGTTCGAGTAAAAGTACGCAATGAGTTCTGGATAAGCAGCAATGGATTCAGAATAGAACCGTTCCAATTGCAGTAGAGCAAACTTCTCTTATAGATTGATCTTTATCGAATCAAGGAAATCAAAGTCAATAGTCCTAGGGTTCATAACCCCTCTCTTCATAAGATTCGAATAAACTTTCTTGTGATTCTTCAATCTAAACAAATTGGAACCATCAACAATATTTGCAGCCACTCCCGTTCCAGGCTGAAAATGAGTAAACATCCATTCATCGCCATCCAGAACTTGTGGTTGATTTGCAATGCCATAGAATGGGTCACTCGGGAAATTCGCAAAAGTTCTTTCAGCCATTCCTTTCTCTACAACTCCTAACCTTTCCAACTCCTGCAAGAACATGGTTTCATTCTTGTATCCTCTATCTCTTAGGAATTCATCAATTAAAGACATCGACATTCCTCCTTTCTTCATATTAGAGTAAAATTTGAAAGCAACCTTGGGAGTTAGTGTTCTTACAGGTTCAGCCTCCTCAATAACTTCATCGTCTAGTTGAGTCGGTGGAGAAGATTGACGTTGCTGAGAAGGTTGTTGCTGACTTGGACGCAGTGGTGGAGAAGAATCTTCTTCCTCAGTTAAGTTAAAATGCGTAGGACCCTTGGGCATATGCCGTGGTCCCCTATTTGCAATCCTTGAAGACTTTCTTGAAGACATTGTCGCTTCAAGGGAGGAATTCACCAACTTGCTCGAAAAAGGTGAAAACTTTTGGACAGATCCAGAATGAAAGTGAAAGCAAATAGGAATTTTGTATTCTAGGGTTTTAGTGTAAAAATGAAAAAGACAAATCTCAGCGGTATATAAAGCAAGTGAAGCGAGCTAAACGAAATGTTGTAAAAGGAAAAATAAAAATACCTTTTTTAAAACGAATAACTTCCCTTTTTGAAAATAACTGTCTTTTCAAAATTGATAACCGCCTTTTTGAAAAAGAAAAACTTGGAAAGATAATTTCAATCAATTAGCGGTTAATAGGTAACGGTACCTTTTATAGTTTAAAATATTGGAATAGAGACAACTTACAGTCGTAACTCTGGGTCTTCTAAGTCGGAATACCTTCAGACTTTAACTTTGAGTCTTGAGCACATCTAAACTTTACTGAGTAAGAGATACGATGTTTAGTCTGGTGCGAATAGATTCAAATAGACTTTTCTCCAAAGGCTTTGTAAATATGTCCGCCAGTTGATTCTTTGAGTTAATGAATTGAATCATAATTTCTCCATTTTGAACATGATCTCTAATAAAGTGATGTCGAATCTCTATTTGCTTTGCTCTTGAATGAAGAATTGGATTCTTTGTGAGGTTAATTGCACTAGTGTTGTCACATTTGATCTCGGTGCAAGAGTCTTTGATTCCGAAGTCTCTCAGTTGTTGTTTTATCTATAAGATTTGAGAACAACAACTTCCAAGAGCCACATACTCTGCTTCTGCGGTTGAAAGAGCTACAGTGCTTTGCTTCAACTAGTGAGTAGTCATATGGCAATACATTAATGATATCCACCATAACAACATATACAAAGCATTTACCATCGAAACCCAAAAAGTTCTATCTTGTGTTTTGCAAACGAACACCGAAATTTATGATAGTCTCCTAGTCTTGATCACCCGGATCCTATTTCACACTTCCCACTCCTTATTTACCAACTCAAAACGCACAAAAATGATAAAAAAGCTGATCCCAAAATGATGAATTCTCGATCTCGCAATTCTTGCTTCTCATCGTTCCTTTCTCTTTTCCGGTTGTAAAAATTCTCACTCTGTCCCCCACCCCCACTGAGAAACAAACAAACACAATCAAAATCCAAGTACGCAGTTCCTCCATGTACTAGCATAGAGGCGAGAAGGGAAGGATTGATCGAACCTCATGAGGAATCGCGGGGGGAAGTTTTAGAGAAGGAGGCGAATGAACAAGGACGCGAGCGGATTGAATGACGACGGGGATGGGCAACGGCGACTGGAGTTGCGGAATCGAGAGCGGAAAGGGGACACGAACAAAGGAGGCGGGTCCGACGGGACGATTGGAGCAAATTGGATGGTCTGAGGACGGCGACGGCGAGATGAGCGATGATCTAACCGGCAAGAGGACGGCGACAATGTCGGAGTCGACGGCAAGGATGGACAGCTTTGGAGTCAACGGCACTAGAGTTTTTGGTTGAAGTAAGGAGAAGGAAGAAAAGCAAGGGTAAGAAGTGAGGAGAAGGAGTCAACGTTTGTGAACGAAGAAGGATGGAGAAAATGAAATAATTTCTATTTCTATTTTAGAAACTGAGAAGCTAAAATTTTTAGCTTATGATTTATCCTCAAAATCAATTTCTGGAATAGAAATCTGTTTCGAAATAGAAAAATCAAGTTGCGTTACCAAACGGATTTTTGTTCCAAATCTGTTCTAGATAACGAGAGAAATAGAGAAATCGAGAAATAAAAATTTTATCATATACAGCCTTAGTAATTATTGAATAGGACTCACTTGCACTTAGCCAGATCGCTTGGTTAGCTACTTATGTATGGTGGTCATAACATACCTAGTGTTACTCTTTTTAATAGTTTTTGTATGGTTGTCGCAATGTGCCTAGTATTGCTCTTTTTAAGTGAGAGTTAGACTTCATTGACTAACTATTTATCTAAGTCAATCACTAGATACTTAGATTTGTGATTTCCTTTTCTTATGAGCAAATAGGATGGGAAGGAACAACCAATTAAGCTATCCTTCTTGGATGTTAGGATACGACTCACACATCAACAACTTCATATTCAGTTTGAGTCATTATATAACTCGGTCCCCTGTAGGTTTTACATGCTCATCACAACTTTATTAACATGCCATAAATTAGAAAGTCTTTTCACATAAGGGAGTGGATGTCCATGGCGCGAGGTAGCAAAGGTTTACTCACAACATTACTTGAACTAAGACAGTACGGTATCACTAAGTTATAATGCTCGGCAATAGCTTTTATGAAATTAGTTGTTCGCTTTCAATATAATTATTCTTTTCACATTGTGTCTAAATGGATTGAACAGTACACAGACGCTCCTGTTTAGAAAACATATTAATTTTTTTCATTCGGAGACATAATTAGGCTTA
The DNA here is from genome assembly GCA_016097545.1 of Eucalyptus victrix. Classification (NCBI taxonomy): domain Eukaryota; kingdom Viridiplantae; phylum Streptophyta; class Magnoliopsida; order Myrtales; family Myrtaceae; genus Eucalyptus; species Eucalyptus victrix. The sequence goes on from CM027841.1 coordinate 26,901,712, forward strand.
AAGCAATTTAAGAGTTCTCACCAAGTTAGAACATAGGGGACATCGAGAACCCACGTTTAAAAAACAAAAATGGGTACCGAGGTTTTAGATTTGGATCAATACTAATGCATTCTCTCAAGAATAATCATGAAAGAAAATATAGTTGCTCATAAAAGCTTTAGTCATAGCTCAATAAAAGATAAGTCCATCTGATATTGAATTATTCGAGAACAAATTCATGATCGATTGGGTCAATGTATGTAATGAGAAATTCACCACGATGACCACATTCTGCCTAATTGAAAATTTTAAAAACATGAAATTTCACTGTAGTTTCTTTGATTTTCCATGAGTTCAATGTGGATGACAGATAACATCAGAATTTTTTTAAATTTGAATATTCTCTGAATATCCATAGATGCGAGAAATATCAATGGATTTGATTTCGTAATTAGTATCTAATTTTCTTTCTGATGCAGTTAGCGTTTAGCTAACCGTTAACCGATCCTCAAAATCGGACCTACTTTTCCGTCCCCACAAGTATCTCTCAACATGCAACTATGGTGGACTGAAAAAAATTAAAATTATAAAGATAACCATTAGTGAATATACTTCTACGTAATAAACATATGAAATAAACTCCAAAACCAAAAAACGAACTTGTTCATGCAGCAAAACTCAGTCGGCAACATTAGGCCAAAAAATCCAAAAACAAAGAAGAGAGATGTTTAAAACTGAAAGGCAGACCTGATGATCAATGCCAAATTTACAGAATTATATCTAAGGAGATTAATGTAAATTATTCTCGTTGCTCTAGACGATTGCAGGACCGTTCTTGGTTTGATTCTCAGCCTCTTCACAATTCTCCTGCGACATTTCCTCAAGTGATTTTCCTTTGGATTCAGGCACGAGAAGAGTCAAGAACAAACCCAGCAGATTGATCACCGCGAGCACGATCAATGAGTTCCTCATCCCGATTCCAGCGGGGAACCCCGGGTCGGCCTTGGTCTTGTCCTGGTTCTGCGATGCGTACAGGAACCCGAAGGCGCCCACGATGGCGCCGGCCTTCCCTGAGGCTGCTGAGATCCCATGGCACGTCGACCTGAACCGGGCCGGGAAGATTTCAGCAGGGACGACAAAGGTCGTGCTGTTGGGCCCGAAGTTGGCGAAGAAGAAGGTCAGCCCGTACATGACCACGAACCCGATGTTGTTCTCCTTGAGGGTCCAGTGGTGGTACGGTATGGCTAGGGCGAACATGAACACCGACATGAAGAGGAACCCGATGGACTGGATGGTGAACCGGCCGATGCGGTCGATGAGGAAGACCGTGAACCAGTAGCCCGGGACAGTGCCGCAGAGCGCGATTAGGGTTTGGGCCCGGGCGATCTTGTAGAGCTCGCCGAGGGCGCTCATGGATTTTGCCGCGGGGAGCCATCCGACCGCGCTGAATATGTCCTTCTGGAAGAGGTTTTGGCTGTAGTAGGCAATGTCCAGCAAGAACCAGGTGGTTGTCGTGCCCAGCAGGTGCAAGCCATGCCTACGGAGGAACTCTTTGGAAAAGAGCCCGAAACCGGCGGTTTCAACCCGGTCTTGGCTCTCGATGGTTTGCTTCTCGACCGGGATATCGACTTGCAAGACCTTGGACATGTCCGCGCAGGTCTTCTCGGCGTTCTTCGCCACCAGGGCGGTGTAGCGCGGCGTCTCCGGCATCTTCATCCGCCAGTAGTAGGTGAGGGCCGCTGGCAGGGCACCGAACATCAGGATTATCCTCCACACGTAGTCTGCCTGGGGAACGGTGGATCCCACGTGATCATGGGCGAACGGCGGCGCGGGGTACAGAGCGCGGAAGATGGAGGAGACGATGATGGCGACTGTCCCGCCTGCGAGGATCCCGAACCCTTGCATCGCGAACACCGCCGCGATGAAACTGCCCCGGGTCTTCTTGTTGGAGTACTCTGCCATGATCGTCGCTGACAATGGATAGTCCCCTCCGATGCCGAAACCTAGCCAATCAGCACAACGGTGATCCTCCGCATAATGTACTAGTTCATGCTAATTTAAGTCGAATCCATAATATTTTTTGGTTCAAATTCTACTTTCAATCAACATTATAGCGAAACTCACCTAGCCAGAATCTGAAGAAGCAAAGGGTCGCCACGACAGCCCCTGGCGAGCTCCCGAAGGAGAGCCCGGAGGCGACGGAACACCCCACCATGAGCATAAGGGTGATGCCGTAGACGCGCTTGCGGCCTAACTTGTCCCCGAGCCACCCGAAGAAGAGCTGCCCGGCCAGGGTCCCACACAAGGCGACCCCGTTCACGGCAGCCGCCACGTTTGGGGGCAAACTACCGGGCTTTGAGGATCCGGGCACGTAGTAATAGATCCGGCCAAGGAGCTTGGTCACCAGGGAGATGCAGAAGAGGTCTCTCTCTCTCTCTCTTCCTCTTCACTCCTGAACGATGAAGCTATCAGGGCGTATGAAGGGTTCGACGCCAATGCGGTCGATATAAATACGGTTTGATTTCAGGGAATTGCTGGGAATATTCTCTTCACGATATTAGTTCCACAGCAAGAAGGAAATACTTGTACGAGTAGTAGTAGTGTTAGGAGGAGAAAAGATTATTTTTGTTGCGTTTTAAAAGTTTTGCCGCAACCTAAATAGTTAGGTCTTCCATGTATATGCAGTCTTCTTAAATGAACAGGAAACTTCCACTTTCGGTATGAAATTCAATGTGTCATGACAAACGAGTTAAAAATTTATGTCGATTGATTTTTTTTCCTAAATGCTTTATTTTTTAAAGAAAAATTATAAAAAAAGTCATAAATCTATTATATGGCAATCAAGTCAATTCTCAATTTTTAAATTACGCCAATTTAATCATAAATCTTTCAATTGTATTAATTTAGTCCAAAAATTTTTAACGATTTGCCAAAATAGTTTAAACACTTTAACAAATTGTTAATTCAATCATTTCGGTTAGTTTTTGTAGGATGCTGACGTTGCGATTTAGTCAATGTCAACTATCTTACATGAAGTAGTTGACACTAACATTGTCCTAAGCGAAGTGACCGATGCTAATGTGGATAATTATTTTACTTTTTTTTAAATGAATTTTTTATTTTTTATTTTATGTTTTCCTTTTTCCTCCTCTTCTTACTTTGTCAGTTTAGGCTTGGTCAACCCTCATTGGATTTGGCAAGGGCTGTGACCCTCACCTAAGGGCTTGTGGGGCGACAACCCTTGCTTAGTTGTTGGTGAAGGTTGTTGGCCTTGTGTAAAAAGAGGAAAAAAAGAAAGAGAAAAAGAAAAATAAAATTTTGAAAAATTGATTTTTTTTTTTAAATTTTTAAATTATTTACATCAGCATAGGCCGCATTACAGTAGGTGGCCGACACTGACTGAACTACAATATCAGCAATATTTGATCTAAATTAGCTAGAATGATTAATTTGACGATTCATCAAAATGTTTATGATTAGTTTGGCATGTTGTTAATACGTCTAGGATTAAATTAGTATAATTAAAACATTTATAATTGAATTGGTGAGTTATCAAAAGGTTTGTGATTGAATTTTCACAATGACAAATTTTAGAATTGAATTGATTACTATATAATAGGTTTATGTTTTTTTTTCTTTTTAACAATTTTCCCTTATTTTGAAGAATCACTCGTCAAAATTTGTGAAATTTCCTTTGTATTCATCATCTTCACTACCTATTAAAAAAATTTAACATACAGTCAAACTTATTGATTGCGTTTCATTCTTAAACTACTTTACAATAAGATATAAATGTAATTTTTATTTCCTGTGATTTCGAGCTTCTCAAATCTCAGTACCACCAATTTTTTTGCACGAAGCAAAATTCCCGAGCTACTCTTTATAATCTGTCTCCCCTAATCTTTAATTACATTAGTTAAAACCTCCACTATATCTAATCCAAGTAAAATCGGCCCCTATCTCTTTAAGTTTTCAAATAAAATTCCAAGGCACTCTTTATGAAAAAAAAAAATTGAATAATTTGAAAGATATTATTTTAGAAATAATTATTTATATTGCTTACAAATATGAAGAAGAAAATATTTTCATAGACTGGGAAAATATTTAAATATAAATTATATTGATAATGAAAATATTTTTATTGATAAATTATTTGAAAAATATAAGAAATCTTTTTATTTATTTTTTCGCGAAAATAAATATACCCCAAATCATTTCATATATTTTTGTTCGGATATATATACTTATATATATATATATATATATTTTTTTTTTTTTTTTTAGTTACCTAGGGAACCTCTTACATTGGTAGCCGGTGAGTAAACTACGGACGACATGTAAAGTCACCACCACCCTTGCCTGCCGGATAAGTCGACAACATGTAAAATCACCATCACCCTTGCCTGCCGGGTAAGTTGTGGGTTCCTTTCATTCAAGGCAGACAACGCTATGGATTGAACACTAGACCTTTTGTAAGAGGAACCAGCGCCCAACCACCTACGCCACCATCATGGGTGGTTTTGTTCGGATATTTTGGTACATTTCAATAATTGGAATTTGGAAAAGTTCTCAAAAGCATTTTTGGCACGTGTTGCACCATGGCTACTAAAGAAAGTTCATGTGAAGGGCATGTGCAAATACAAGGAACAGAAGGTCTAGAGACAAGTGTTGCTTCGTGTTGCTTGCAAGTCACGTTCTATCCACCGGAAGTAAGTTGGAAATGATTTATTAATTTTTGGAACTTGAAATTACTTTGCATAAATGAAATTTAAAAAACTTACTTGTGTCAATTGGTTCCAATCAATCAATTTTTTTATTTCATTTTTAGTTAATCAAAATGATTATTTGTCAAAAGCAATAATTCATAAAAAATAAGCACATATACTAAAATAAATAATAAAAAGTTCAAAATACATAATAAAGTTTTATCAATTTGTTATTCTGGATCTGATTTTCCAGTTCTCGATTTGATTCTTACTTAGAATTTGAGAATTGAATTGATAAAAATTGGAACTTGAAACCGATTCTTATAGTGGTTCAATCTTGTTCCCATTTTTACCTCTAATATAAGGGATTAACTGCTAGTATGAGCATCAATTAAGGGCCCCGACAGAAATAACAACAAAAAAAAAAAAAAAAAAAAAGAAAAGAAGAGCAGCAATCTCAAAATGGGCAGCTCCGGCATTAACCATCAGTATTTGGTTCCAACGCGAAATGACACGATTGCCCTCAGCAAGAAATGATCGGGAAATCCGCTGATGTGAAAAAGATCAGGCCGGCGCCCTGCGGGGAAACGCAAACGTCACGACGAGGACAAACGAATAAAATTAGTCAGATGGATTAAATAATTTCTTTGTATTCTTTGTTAAAATATGCAACAAAAATCCCTCCCCAAATGGCTTTTCCTATATATACATCGAAAACTCAATGTCTTTCCTAGAAAGGACTCTAAGAAAAATGGAATACTCAGTCGATCAATCCTAACTTAACTCTTACTACATAAATATTTCATAAAAAAATGAATGAATTTTTTTTGTTATCTCTTCATTATTTAGGGATAATTTACTTTTCCATGATCTCATAAACAATCATTCATAATTGACTAGATTATTGGAGAAGTTCGAGATAATAGTTCTAATTATTCCTTTGATTGGATCATTGTCTAAAGCGAATTTTTGTGACACATTAGAGCATCTCATTAGTAAACCGACCCGGGTTGATTCATTAGATTATGATATTATTGACCATTTTTTGCATATATCTAGAAATCTTTCTCATTATCACAGTGAATTCTAAAAAAAAAAAGAATTTTATATCGAGTAAAATATATATTTCGCCTTTCTTGCGTTAAAACTTTGGCTCATAAACACAAAAAAGCAAAAAAAAAAAAAAAAGAAGGGCTGTACACACTCACGCCCCACGCGCCTCTCCGTACGTAGGGGCTGAGGACTCGTTTCAAGCGAAGGCGGGGCTCGTTGCGCGCCTCGTTTGCTTTTCCACTTCCGCCACCATTTTTTGGCAACTGCTCTCTCGCCCTCTCCCTCTCTCTCTCTCTCTCTCTCTCTCTCTCTCTGCCTGCTTTTGCGCTTATAAAAGTAGCCTGCTCGAGCTTCAGTGCAAGCTCACAGGCTTCTCCATTCGCGGTCGCTCGTCGAAGCGTCAGGGTTCTCTCGGTGCCGCTTTCGCTCGCTCGAAACGGACTCGCTGATCGGCGATTTTTCTTCAGGTGAAGATTTACTCTCTTCTTCTTCTTCTTTTTTTCAGTTTCGGTTTCGCGTCTTGCGAAGTTGAAGCAAATCGAGGTCGACGCTGCCGATGTTCGTGCCGCCTTGCCTTCGTTTGTTTCGATGAACGATCGTCTCGAGCGGTTCTGGTGCGTTGCCATTTCGTGCTGTACTTATGCGGAGGCGAAAGGATCTTTATTTCTCGAGGCGTCGCTCGTCTCGTCCTCATTTCGAGGTTTTTCGAGTCGTTCGGCCGTACGCGATCCGCTTAGGTTTTTAGTCGGTTTGTTTCTCCTCTTGAGCGAGACGACGTGTCGCGAGAGTCGGTCGAGTGTGTTGCGAGACCATCTCGTAAATCCGTTTCGCGTTTTTTCGTCGAGGTCTGATCGGAAGGCTAAGCGGTTCCTGATTCTTCTGCTGGTACTAGAAACACTCCTGCGATCGCCTGCGGTTTTCGAGGCGTTCGTTCGGAGAGTGTAATCGGAAGGAAGTTAACGAAGATTGCTGCTGTCTTTTGAAAGACGTGAGATGAGAAAGTGTTTCCTTTTTTTCTCGGCGTTCCTCTTCTTCGTCTTCATCACTAGCAAGATAGTAGAGGCGCGTGCGTGTGCCGAATGGCAAAGATTTTTGCTGTGGATAGGGAGAATGATCGAAAATTTTTGAGTTCTCTTGGAATAAATTTCATTGAATGAGGGAGATAATGTGGATTGTACGTGGGAAGAGTCGAACCGGAAATATGGGAGAAAAATATTGTAGTTATGTTGTGGAATCAAAATCATGCTATTCGTTTGGAAATTACAAGTGTTCTTTTTGTCGATTTTGTAGATGTGTACTATCATAACTTGTCTTATATGTTTGGGGCAGGTCTTCATGGAAGTTTTGTCGCACAAGTTTGAGGTTTGAAAGGTCTCATTGAACGTGCTTTATATATCATTATATTATCGAGCAAAAGAACTGGTCAGGAAAGAGAATATTTTTTTTATCCAACTGCTGTTATGGTCTTCAAGTGAGATTTTCATGCGAAGAAATTCAGTCCTATGAACGGCAATGAATGTCCCATGGTGAAAAGTGATCTACTGTTTTAATAAGAAAGAAAGATGGAGACTATTTTGATGAAAATCTGATAAGGAAAGTGGAAAACATACCTGTGTTGGGCGCCAATAGAATAAAGTGAATATATATATTGTACTATTCTCGAACTTCTCAATGTAATCTGGGAGGCCAAGTTTGTAAAAAATACTTATGGACAATCCATATTTGTTCTGTGAATAGATTCATATATACGGTTTTGTGACTTTTGACTGAATGGATTAGTGCGTTCTGATGCATTTTATTGAATTTCTTGTTCATGGATATAATGACTGCAGCACCTAAAGAAAATCTAAATCACCATTGGTATCCTCCAAGAGAAATGCTTCACGTAGTTGTTATTTGCATGAAATTCTAATACTTGCTGTGGCATTCCTACTGAGTGCTTTTGGTCATACTCATTACATTATCCCTTCATGTAACATGTTAAACTTGCTGGATAAATTTAAACATTGGTCTTGCAACATGTGGAAATTAAGCTCCAAGCCATGGCCTTGTACTTGTTTGGCACAATGTCTTACATGGTAGGAACATCCTGAAGAATTTATTGGGTTCACCTTTGAAAACCTACTTGCTTTGTGTGTTTCCAAGGTAAAAGCGAGGAGTTTGTAACAATCTTAAGTTCCATATGAACTAAAAGAGCTCTCGTGAAGTGATATCTATGTAATTATTTACATCAAATATTACTATCCTTATTTATTAAAGCAAAGGGTCCGATAGAGCACAGAGCCCCATGTTCACTTATGACCTCATTTATCTCCAATTGTGATAAGTTTTCAAGCTTCACTGTTGGACCAAATATCAACATGGATCCATTGAGTATTAAATCATGCAATCATGTAATATTTTATAGCTGGAGTCCTATATTTTCCTATCTTCCTCTCCTTAACCTTGTTGGTGTAAAGGGACGTGGAAATCGTTGATTCGCACGCTGTCTAGCTTAGCATTCATTTTGTCATGTTGCCACTGCTTGAATTAAATCAAGCGTGCTTATAATTTTGGATAGCAGAATGGGTGGAAAGGCCAAGAAAAATAATCACTTCTTGGAGGAAGCGGGATATCCAATCACAGCACATCTGCAAGGAATTTGTGTAGAAAGGATCTTGGCGGAGTAATTTTGGGGTGCACTCACCATACCATTAAGGAGTGTTATGCAAAGAAGCTATTTGGTCAGTTGGATGTTTCCTAATGCGTGCCATGCAAAACTTGTTTTGGATTTCGTTGCGCACAATGGGCTACCTTTGAGTTTGAGGAACTCTTAAAATGCTTGAACAGGTCTGCCTCGTCTACATTATGCATATATTAAGAAGATTGAACCTGGCTTGGCGCTTTTCTTATTCAACTACAGCGACAGGAAATTACATGGCGTGTTTGAAGCCACTAGCAGAGGCCAAATGAATATAGACATACGTGCATGGACAAAGGAACCCTCTGAAGAAACCCCCTATCCTGCGCAGGTATGTGCCATGATTTGTTGACTGTTCATTTTGTACATGCTCTCATATTGTGGCTTGTGATGATTACTTGGTTGATGCTCGTGTTAAAGGTTAAGGTGAAAAGGCGTATTGACTGCCATCCTTTGGTGGAAGAGCAGTTCCAACTAGTAATAATTTCCAACTACTATAGTACGATGCACTTCTGGTTTGAACATGATCAAGAACAGACAACAAAATTGATATGCCTGTTTACATCTAATCGAATTGGTGCAACTATTCCAAGGGCAAAATATCCAGACAGACGGATCACTGTGGAGAAAGATTTGCTTGCTTTTAACAGTAGGATAGGAGGTGAAAGAGCCAAGACACCTGCCAGCAGATGGGATCTTGCTCCGCCAAATCAGGTTATTGGAGACTGGAGGTCTAATGAGAGTCCTAGGCCTGAGAAAGAGAGACTACAAGAGCATGATGAAGCTGATCAGAGTCGAAGTTATGCCAATGCAAATAATATTCCTCGAAAGTTGTGGAGCTCTTTATTCAGGTCTGATTCAACTTCTAATGCTGGGGAGCAACCTCAAAGTTCCAAGTCTCTAGCTATAGGAGCAAAATGATTTGATGACCTAACGGGGGAAGAAACTGATGACATAGCGGGATTTGCAGCTGAAGTTGGAGTTATTGCTTCAGGTCAATGCAATCCTGGGGGCTCTGTGCCTGCTGCAGCTTGTATAAATGCATCTGCACGTCCTCCTCCAGCTTGCTGCAGCTTGTATAAATGTCCTCCTCCAGCTGAGAGTAGGAAGGAGTTTGAAGAGCATGTAAGCTCGGAACCAAGTTATGAAGCTGCTAAGGAGGTTTGGATACACCTCAGAGGTGCTTCATCAACTTCTCGTGCAACCAGTGAACATGATGAATTTAAGGTTGTAGATCCGGAAGCCAGATTTTCTCGAATTGATTATAGGAGCATTGTAGGGGATGCTTCAGTTGTTGCCCCTAACTTTAATAGAGAGAGCCATATGTCCCAACCCCATATAGATATGGAGAGGGATGAAGAGGCTTTATGCATAGAAAAGAAATCTATGGCTCTGTCCTGTGTGAGCATTTCTTCTAGCACTTCTTCTCAGCTGAGTTCACCTACCTTGGCAGTGACAGAGACTCAAGGTCTGATTCCTTATGAGTTCACTTCCAGTTGTGATTCTTCATCTACAATGATCACAACAGAAATTGCACCTGACAACCTGGAGGAAGGCGCTAAAGTGCCGTCACTTGACGTAGGTGTTTCAGAAATTGTTGCTGAGGTAATTAAAGCCACCTGTTCATCTATTTTACTGTATTATACTTTTGGCTATTATTTCAGTACCTTGTCAGTTGTAACATAGTCAAATGTGCTTCGCAGTCGCTATGTGAAGTGCAAGGGCTCATGTTATCTCAGTTGGAACAAGCCCAAAGATTTAGTTTTATTGAGAAGGAACTGGTATGTTTTGAAATATCCCTCGTCGTTTGACAATTTCTGCCCATTCCGTGTGTGTGTCCATCCCCGTTAGTCAAATCTCATTTGTCATTTCTAGTCCAGCTTACAATTCAACTTGGGCCTCTTTAATTGCCTTACAAATTACTTATCTTAGGAAGCTTGTATCTGCATGTGCAGATTCTGGACTCCGACTCAGTGCTAACACACTGACTAACTTGTTCCTTTAATATTGCACGGACATGATAATCTGTTAACATCAACAGTCATTCTTTGCTTAGCTGAGAAGATGGATATGATAAGTCTATGTTTTCAAAGACATGATAATCCAACTCTTGATAATCCAACTCTTATGATGCTATGAATCAACAATATCAGTTATTGCTGTTCTATTATTATTTTAGATTTTTGTTTTGTGGCTTTTGTCCTACTTAACATTGTATATGTGTTGGGTGTAGTAATGTCAGTTCTAGAAGAGAAAATTATAAAGTACAAGAATCATTCTTATGGGACGTCTACTTTCTAGAATAGTATTTGTCACTTCCTGTCAAGCAAAAGTTCTTTATATGCTGATATGGTCCTAGTTGATGCGGTTCTATGAATGAACTTATTGACATTATGGATGAACTCTTACTGGATTGCAGAGACAGAAAATTTGCTGTCTAGAAAATAGATGCAAATCATTAGAGCTCAGGGAATCTTCAGCTATTGGGCCTGTTGGTGAAACTCAGTATGAGACTGGTTGCAAACCTCCTTCATTTAATGAGTCAATATTCATAGTGGGAGGATATGATGGTTCTTCCCATTCATCAGCCTCATATCTATATTCTCCTCATGAAGATATCATGACTTCACTGTCTCCTATGAGATTTGTGCTCTCCCAAGCTTCAGTGGCAAAATTAAGAGGCGAACTATATGTTTTTGGTGGTTTTTATGATGATGTATGGCATGACACAGGTACTAATTGCTCTCATGATATTGTGCTTGCTGGAGTCGTGTTTGGGTGGATAGACTGCATCAATTTTTTGGATTCAAAGCATGAAGTTTCTTCTAGTTGTGTCTCACTTTGCATAACGAAGATTTTCTTCTGTGCACTATAGTGGAGTCATACAGCCAGGAGTACAATAAATGGACTGATCGACCTTCAGTGAATCGACGAAGAGGATGCCTAGTGGGGGTATCTTTAAAGGATAAGATATTTGCAAGTGGTGGGGCAGCTGACCGTGAGCCCTTTTCAGATGTCAAGATGTATGATCCAGACATGGGAAGATGATCCCTACTTGTTTAATGCTATGCAAGGTACCCTTTGTTATAGTAGGAGGCAGATTTTAATGATCTTGAGACATGATTCAGAAACAAGGAAAATCACACGGTGTTAGAATTTCAGTCAGAAAGAATAAACGTGAATACTGAGCATAGTTTGAAGGCTTAGTTGTATGGCATTCTTACACTGACTGAAGACAGTTATCTTAGTTTATTTAAAGATGCCGCATTCTTTACTTATCTTATTTTATTTTTGGGTCATAAACTTTACATATTCTATTGACATGCTTCTTATATCAATTTTTTGCATATGCATGAATAATAGCGTGACGTATTGAATCTGCTTTTGTGGGGAAAAGTGAGATCAGGCATTGATTATAAGGGTGATGAGTTTAAGGCCTTAGTTTATGAGTTCATGGTCAATGGCAGCCTAGACGGGTGGCTGCACCCAAATCCAGCTCTAAATGATGCAGATGGACACTCCAAGAATCTGTTTCTGTTGCTGTAAATATTACAAAAGAGTGGAAAACCGAAAAGGGTTAATCAAAGATTAGTTAGCAGTGGGTAAAGAAAGCAAAATTCCAGCTGTCTCATGGGTATTCTTAACCTTAAAATACTCTATTCGATGAAACATAGCATCTTCTATATCTTGGATCTTCAGTACCTATTATATTTGAACTCGCCCCCTCCTTACCTTTTTACTTTGCTTCTCTTGGTTGCTTCTGTCAGCGACTTGCTCCAGCTGCTGCAGAACTGAATGGCATGCTCTATGCTGTTGGAGGATATGATGGAGAAGACTACTTGGAGTAAGACTCTAGTTGTGAATTCATATGTTCGATGGAGTAACATTAACTTTCCTGGAGTCAATTGTTTTCTGAGTAGGAGTTGAACTTTAGACCAGTAAAACCCATAAGGAGAACATAGTTCTCTTTTCATATTTGGCTTAAAATGGGACAAGAAAAATCCAAGAGGGCCAAGCGTAGGCTGAATTTGGCATCCATAAACCCAAAAGCATAAGCTGATTGGACAAAAGAAAATAAAGAATTGGGTTCCACTGTCTTTGCAGAAAAGTCATTGATTACGGACTAATGAAGTCCTTCTAATGGCCAAAAGACAAGTACTTGATCCATAACGTGATGACTTAAATGCGAACGGTTGCACAAGATCTTAACATAGTGTTTTCAACCCACCGTGTATTTCATACTCCAAATCTGAGGCCAATTTCTAATTTAAGCACCTCTTTGTGAGATCACCAATTTCAGGATAAAAGAACACTAGAAAAAAAAGTTTTATCATTTTTAATGCCAAAAATTTTTATCGGACCACTTAAGTGTCAACATTTAAGTGTCAACAACGAAATTCAAGCAAAAAATAATACATGGTTTTTAGAATTAAAAATTTTAGATGACTTGGTATATTATTTAAAAAAATTCAGTCCATGTAGCATTTTTACGTGGTGTGATTGGCACTAAAATAATCATTTTTTAATAATGTGATCATTTGGCGAAAATTGCGTGTTATCCATGCACTATTCACATACTTTAGGGCATTTAATACTAAAATATGGCAATGATAAACCTAATGAGCTAGAAAAGCTCATGGCCCTCCCTTGGGCCGCCCAACTCATGGGTGCATGGCCCTTGGGCTGCCCAACATGGGCATGGGCCCATTTGGACCTAGCTCTGTAGGCTTGTGTAACATCCTCGATTTCAAATTCATTTTGGTCTCAATTAGAAGGTTAAGCTAGATAGGCCTTGGATTAGTCAAACCTTCCTAAAAATTAAGTGTGAATAAGTGTGAAAAGCATTAAATGGGGGTGATGAGTATGGAGGCTTAGGTGTCCTAAGTAATTAATGAGCGAAAATGACTCATAATGAATGAGGTGAATCACATGTCCATATGTCCCTATTAAATTAGGGTCATCATTTTCCCTACTTTGAGACTTCCAAAGAAAAGTTATTTACAACTTTAAATGCTTGATGAACCATTGACCAAGTAATTAATGAAGGATGATCTTGGAAGACCATTAGGGGTGCCATCTCTTCCCCCATAGACTTGCCACCTTGAATTTCATAGATTTTGATGCCCGTTTGTCATCCTTCAGTTTGTATTTGAACCACCTAACATACATAATTAAACAATTAAATCACTAATCCAAACTAACTAACCACCTAATCCACACTTAGCCTAAACTAATTATCTATTAAGCGCCATTAACTCCATAAGCAGATTTTAACAAGTAAACTCACCAATTTGGTGGGCCGATGAGTCCATGGCGACGGCGATGTGGAGATGAGCAACACTCAAGCTTGCAACAACACCAACGGAGGTATATATAGGCTTTAAAACAGGCCCTAAAACGGGCCACGAAACCTCAATTAGGGTTTGAGCTTTGGCTTCTGCTTCTTGGGTCGAGAAGGCTGGTCGAGGCTTGGCTCGGGTTGAAATGGCACGGGATGGGTGGTGGTGGTTGCAGCTGGTGACGAAATGACAAACGGTGGCCTGTGAGTTGGTGAGCCGTGATGGTGAGTTGAGGTGGCTCGATGGACAAATGAACAACGGTTAGCGCCGGCGGTGTGGGGATGTGCGAACGGGCTTGCAAGTGTGAGTGAGCAGCTTTGGCGCCTTTAAGTGGCGATCGATGTCAAGGGGGATGGCTGACCGGTTTCTCTAGTTCTTTCAAGCTCTCAAATGCTTCAACAATGGATAAAGTGAGCTGTAAGGAGAAATAAGGAGGCTGCTAAAGCTTGAGGGGGCCACAAAATATCTAAAACACTCAAGTTCACGCCCCACCAGCCCTTGGCTGTCATCCTCAACCAAATTGTAGCCTTCAAGCTTCCTTAGCAAGCCATCCAAGGGTCCACATGTTGCACACCCCAAGGACCTACGAATTTTGGACAATTTCCATCCAATTTCATTCAATTTCTTCTCCAATTGAGCTCAATTTGGTCCCCATAAATTCAGCTAAGGTGCCTACATTAAATTCTTGTAATTTCCTCGCCAAATAGTCCAACTTGATGGCAAAAAATGAGACCAAAAGCGGTCCCTCGAATTTTCTGGTCCAAAATAACCAAACTTTAATTTTTCGCCGAAATCTCGAGTTTGCAGAAAAATCTTCAGAGGATGAGTTGACATTTCTAAAATGAATCATCACAACTTTCAATTTCTGAAATTTAGTTCAAATTTGCGGTTTATTTCAACTGGGCGCGATTTTAATGTGATCTAACATATTAGGTAGCTTTTAGGAATTTTTAGTGCAATTGACCCGTGGTCAATTATTTTCGAGCCACATTGTGCATCTTTGACTCATTGGCGATTTTCAGTTGTCATGAAAATCTCAATGTTTCAAATACGGGCATATGGTACAAAAATGATAGAAAAATCGGCTAGTGCTGTTCGATAGAAATTTTGCAATCAGGTGGAATCACCCACACACTGATCACATACTTCTGTCGAATCGACCTATCTCCGATCTCTGATCGATTTTGATGGTATCGTAATAACCCTTATAGATTAGTACAGACGATCAGTCGATTTCTGGTCGAATTCTCAAGTCCATTGCATTAAAATCCCTTAATGGCTTTATCAAATAGACTAGTTATCTTGTGAGTAATTAGCTCAAAGAAAGAACTATAGGTGCATCGATGAAAAACTCAACTTATTCAATTGAAAACAGAATCAGAAAATCAGGATGTCACAATAATTCTCTCTGTCAATGCTTCCAATGGCACATTTAACTAGACCCTAATCCCTTGTCTCATGTATCTCCTCAACAACATGTGAAAATGCATACAAACTTAAAACATTTCACCAAGAAAAAAGCAATGTTGAAGACATGTGTGGGATGGAATGTTCTCAGCAATTGTTTGTGCTAATGCTTCCACAGGCATTCTGTAATTTACAACTTTTCATCTGACTTTTGCATCTTACTTCCCAACAAAACATTCTCATCTTACTTTTGCATCTTACTAATACTTCCACACACATGCTTATACTAACTAGTAAACAAATTCACTCATATACATTTGTGTCTCACTTCAATATAAACACCACTATAAAATAAAATGATGTTAGATTACTAGTATCACACCTATGGCTTTAGTTAGGCAAACAAAAGATAAGATTTAGTACTTTCAAAAATCAAGGCTTCACTAAAAGGAAAGTTGAAACTTCTAGTTGCAAAAAAATTGGTCATCTATATCACTGCTAATGCTCAACAGTCGGACAAATAGAAGAAGATGATGCAAAGAGCCCAAAAGTAGAATCCGAACTTGAGAATCCCATATGGATAGAATTTGATGAAGAAAACAAAAGTAGAATTTGATGACACCCCATATGGATAGTTACTTTAGAGAATCCGAACTTCGGTAAAAGCAAACAAAAGAAAAGTGTAAAAACTTAAAGGATGCCATTTTACTACAGAATCTGCCTCTTGCCTATACAATTAGGGAAAAAATGAAAACTCTAATTGCATCATGTGGATACAAGTAAGCAAGACTGATCAATCCATTATATATTAATAGATAACCTCGAAGCTCTTCACCCAACCAAATCTTGCGTGCGAAAATAGTTGAAAAGAAATCAATAGAAGAGCCACTACCTCTTGGAAACTTTTGGTGCGAACACGGCACTTCTAAAGAACTTGGTTTATGCGAATTGAAACTTCTTCTCGTAATTTTTGGGAAACCCACAACGAGCTGCCTAATTTGCTTCCAACCTTGTCCAAATCAATCCACACCCTTGATCGTTTACTCTCCCATCAATGTCACCTGGTCAAATGCTATCGCTAGTCACGCGTTAGTCGCATGCCGTCAGTCACTCAATCGTTAAAATCTCAACCCTTGTTCTCTTAAGTGCGTTGAGGGAAAGAAAGAAGTAAGTGTGGGTTTTTATTTCATAAAATTGGCATTTCTTTTTGTTCAAAATTTTTTGGACAAAAATGTCCTTGTTCCAGTAGTCGGAAAAGTTACTTTGTTGCTGTTTGGCAAGAATTTTGATAACTAGCAAGTGCAGGCCTTATTTGAGACCAATTTGGGTACTTCAGGTTCTGATTTGAAATAATGTTCATTTTAAGCCTTTTTTTTTTTTTAAGTTTTGAAAAATGACTCAATTTCAAGCCATTATTTATAATTTTCCCAGTCTAATAAGTTAGCTCTCTTATTTCTGGTTAAAGTATTGATGAATTTTTTTTTTTACCATTTTCAAATAAAGCAAGATTGCTAGCAGCTACTAAGTTTTATAAATGGGGGCATTGTAGTCATTAGTAAAGAGAAATTCCAAATAAAGACTTGAGTAAAGTCCATTTCTCAAATGAAAACCCATATTAGACCAACTCAATTTCAAATAAGAGTTTGTATTGGCTAATTTAGTCTCAAATAAGGTTCCAAACTCATTGGCTGGCCAAATTTTAAATAACACCAAGGGCATTTTTGTACAAGGGTATTTTTATATAATTTTCTTTTCTCTCTTTTTATTTTGTTTCTTCTTTTCTTTCATCTTCTTCAGCCTCTTTCTTGGCTTTGCATCACCTCCATCTTAATTTACAACCACTAAATGGTCAATACCTAAGCTGAGATCCAATGACTAGAAATTTATAAAACACTTTAACCACCAAAAACAACACTCAAACCTTGAGTCAAAAAATTATCAATCTCTCTCTCATCTCTCAGTGCTTTGTATGGTTTAGATTGGATGATTCATGACATTCATAGACGCAGTTTGTATGAAGATGAAGGTTGAATCAAATGATCAATTGAATATGAGTTCAAGCATTGATGACGACAGGCAGGAGATTGGATTTATTAGCGGTTTTGTGGTATATTGGTAATTTCTCCAATACATTATTATCTTTTATTCAATCATTGCTCTTGGAATGTGTTGAGACTAACAATGCATCTTAGAGTGGGTTGAATAAGTTGATATGTAAAACTAATAATTTTTTGAGGAATAAGTCAAGTTCAAGAGAGGCGGGAACAATTTGATAATATCATATGCAATATACTTCCATTAGTTAAGTAATGTAATAAGTAAAGAGATAGAAGACGACACATGTAGATCTTTACGGTGGTTCGCTTAAATCAAGTTTGCGTCCACTTTCTTAAACTAACAACCACCAATATACTATAATCTACTAGTAATCTTTTGAGTAGTTAAAATGAAGCATGTGATACTTCTACCCAAAATTGACAGATCCCACTATCAATACACAAGCATTGCTCACACACTTGTACACACCTCAAAACAAAGACTACAATGAGTAATAACAACTATCAACAAAGAAGAACAAAAGTGAATAAAATCACACCGTAACACAGTAACTATGTGACTATATCAGCATTTGTAGCTTTCCAAAATTTTCATCTTATATCATCCGATTTGACTTGTGAGTTGATCTTCTTATATAGGGTTAGTCTTCAAATTAGCAATTGGACAACTTTCAAGAGCATCAATTTGTCGTTAGAAAGGATGGACATAATTATTGAAGATTTGGTCTTCCACACAATCAAATCTTCCTTATTACGGTGAGGTGTTTTCAAATAAAGTAAAATATTCTTGGTAATAGTCCTTTCCAAAAATAGGTAACAATCGATTAGATTTTGCTTCAACTATTCTTTTTGAATTCCAAACCTGAAGCTTAGTTGTTAGTTCCTATTAACCTACAAGATTCGTAAAACGAATATCTAGGTCCTATCCGATTTCGTAAATAAGTGAAAAATATTTTTTTTCCACAGTTGATATAGTGAGCAGCTTCCGTCAGTAATCTAGTAAGTCTATATAATCTTGTTCAACTGTGATTTTCTTCTTGAGTATGCTAGTGTTTTAGAACTCACTGAACTGTTCACCTTGTATCAGTAACTCCAAGTCTCTAAGAACTTTGTATTCTTCCTAACTTGTTCTCCTTCTATCAAGGTCCATCTAGCTTCTATTAGTCTTCTGACTTTGTACTACAGATTCCATTTATAGACTATAGAGTATCCCTTACAACATTACCTAAAATAGGAAAATATCTATATTTATTGAGAAATAATGATAGATAGATGGTTTTGCCAACTTCAAAATATCATAGGAAGTTTCTCAACAAAATGGTCAGTTTAAGTTGTCAATTAAACACTGAAATGTGATTTTCGGCTTGCAAACTAAGTTTTGAACCACTCAACCAACTATCTGGTTGGCCAATACATTAGTAACTGCAATGGTAGTATCATATTTCCAATGATAAATTTTTAAACAGCTTGATAACTTCCCATTGAATATGGTGTTCGCAAATTCCTCAAAGTGTGGATAATTTACTATAATAAAACGGGCCAATGTTGGTAAGTTACTTATTGGAATGACAAAAAGTTCCATACTATGTTGGTAACTAACTAACCGCTAGGTTTTTGTTTTGAGTGGTAAATTCCTACATAAGTAGAACTTATATTCCACTTGAAATTGATAATTTTGATAACTTACTATTGCATTTGACGTTTGTGAGTAGTGAATATTATCGGTAAATTAGCATCTGCATACCCAACCAACAGTTTGCCAGTTAAACGATTTTACCCACGAGATTTTAAACTTACAAACCACAAACGAAAATTACGTACAAACGGAACATAGCTCCTGGCAAATGGAAAAGCAGACTTTGTTTTTCAGTACAAATAGAGGCAGAGATAACAAGAATTGGCCCCGCACATGACGGAAGCTACTTATTGACAGTAATACCTTTGATCCTATTTATCCTCGTTCATGAAGGAGACCAATTTCTTCATCATCTTCGCAGCATTCTCACAGCCAGGTTTCGCCAAATGAAACACATGATCCTCCTCTGGTGCTTCCATCACTTCCACATCTCCCTTCCATCCGCTCTTACTCAACACCTCCTTGTAATACCAACCCCTCTGTCTCAACATATCCTTTTCAGCGACACAAACTAGGACCCTGCTGACACCCAAACCCGAGAGCCTTGGATCGGTCGCTGGGTTCATTAGGGGGTCGTCGAGCCCGGTGGTTGTCGGTTTTGCCGCGTGCCAAATGTCCCTCATCTTGGACCTCTTCTCGTGTTCGGTGGTCTCCAAAGGCAATGGTTCTTCGCCCCAAAAATAAGGATGCACCATAACAATGCCCGGAATTTCAATTCCATTTAGCTTTTCCTCTCCCAGTCGGATGCCCATGTTGTGAACTATGTTGGCCCCGGCGCTATCTCCAGACATGAAGACCTATGAAGAGTTTAGAGAATTTAGTATAATTTGTGTATTCATATTGCTGAGCATGTTTGAGGCTGCTATAACGAACAGTTCACAACAGAAAATCATTTGACCATGATAGACATCAAACGTTGTTTTTGAAACCACCAAAATTGAATGACACTTCCAAATATTCGTCGAACTGTTTGCAACTATTTGTGAAAACTCATGAGACCGGTCGATCGCTAAATAGGATAGTGAAACAATATTACATCTAGTTAGCAAGACATTTGAAATATCCACTGCGCAGCCAAAACCATTTTGGAAATTCGAACATACAATCTAGCTCCTATAATAGAACCATTAGTCATTGTTTCATTAAAAATATATATTAAGAACAATTCTAGCAACCAATTTTTAGTATGGCTTTATTTTTTTTTTGGCTTATTCTTTAACTTTAGAGTTTGAAATAGATTTTCTTATCGTTTCAGTGTTGAGAACCTCAAACCTTACTCTTTTCTCTTTTTTTTTTTTTTTTTTTGGGGGGGGGGGGGGGGTGGGGAGGAATGATAAGTGCATTGAAATTCTAAAAATTATCACGAAAGTGCAATTAAGTCCTTAAACTTTTACAAAGAGCAATTAGTGGACTCGATTGTACTCTGTAAAAGTTTTAGGATTTGATTATATTTTGTGAAAATTTTAGGACTCGAAGATTTTTAATGCACTTATTCTCCCTTTTTTCTATAGTATGCTACAATTGAAGCTGACCTAGTTGTAATATTTATTTTGGAGGGAAATTCAAACGTTTTTTTTTTTTTTTTATTGCGCTCCAAGCTCTCTAAATAGTATGAAGGCAAAGATAATGGACCGATTTTTAAAAGTCATTGAAAGTTTGCTTGGAACAATTTCCTCACAATAACTATTTATCTGGGAAGGGGTGTTGTAACTTTTAAAAGATGTTTGACAAACTTCTCACGGCTATGGTACCCTCGAGGCTGTAGCAATCTATCCTAGACATGAGCACAAGGCCGAATGGGGAAAAAAATTTCACTACAAAGTAAAATCACGAGTCATGAGGCGGGCCGATTGACGCAGAGGGTTAGGGCTGCTATTAGCCGGCCCCGCCCTACTAATCCACACCGTATACACTTTAAGAGAAAAAATAACTTTAATTTCTTTTAATTTATGTGTTTATATTATCTGCTTTAAACATAAGGGATAATTTTAATACAACCCTACGAAAATCTTCTTTCCTCACAAGTCGAGTCTTGCTTTCGTAGAAAATGCAATCTTGGAAAGTGGGTAAGCAAATATGGGACAATTGTTTTCCATGCGTTTCATCTTCACAAGTGTCCCCCATTGACTGACCGGTGAACATGGGAGCTTAGTTGGCCACGTAGAACCAACCCATGACGCCATCCTTTTTAATAAAATCTACTAATGAGCCCATTCTTTCTTTTTTAAAAAAATGAGAAAAAGAAAATCTAACAACCATCTAGCAAGTGGTTTTAGTTCTTTTTGCGAAAAATAAAAAAGATTTTATCGCGGGGCTCGCAAAGTCAGACTTGCCCCCACCGAGCACAGCGTGATGACAGAACAATGACAGGACAAGTTTTTATTTCACCACTATGTATTAGCCACACCTATACTAGACACGTGTTAGATCTATATTTTGATTTTGGATGACAAGTCTATTATGCATCTGTCGATACGTGATCTTAAAAAAAAAAAAAAAATGAAGAACGATAAGGATTACCTTCTTGAAATTGGCATGAGAATTCAACCACTCCTCGGGGCCGTTTCCAGCAGAATGAGAGGCCACCCATTTGAGGGCAGTCCAAGAATCATCATAGGCTGCCGGAAGGGGATGCTCAGGTGCCCTTCTATATTCAACGGAGACAGCAATGATGTTAGCCTCTGCAACGAGGGGATTGAGATAGTTGTGGTAAGTCGGTGACCACGCCGTTTCGATTATGAAGCCTCCCCCGTGAAAGTACACGAGTACAGGGAGCTTTTGGAGAGAGCCGACCGCTGCTTTAGGGATGTAAAGTCTTGCCGACACGGTGGAGTCCGATGAAATGGCAACGTCTTTCGATTGGACGCCAGTTTTCTCATCGAGCGATGGAGGGACAGTGGCCGTGCTCATGAGTCTCTCCACTCGGCCATCCTTGTAAACCTTTGCCAACGGAGACAAATCATTGGCCACTTCTGTTTCCATGAAGTTTTTGAGTGGAAGAGAAGCAAGATTAATATTGGGGAGAAGAAGCAAGAGAGTGAATCAGGAGTTCATGGTGCCTTCGTGCATTATTTGCTTACACGCCTCGACATTGTCGTTTGTCTTTTTGTCAGATGCGGAAAGAAAGAATTTTCGAGAGGTGGCTTCGTACATTGAATTTTCGTGGTAGTGACGGTGTAAGAAATTTAATAAGATGTTTATTGGGGAAAGTGATGTTGACCCGCGATCGGATATCTTGAGTGGACGAGAAATTTGACAGCTCAGCATTGAATTTTTTTTTTGTCCTTTGTGCTAACCAATATGGGATATTTTCTGGTTCCGTTGTCTTTGCAAGGTGTGGGCTTGTTGATTCCGACGCATGCCAATTTCATTGAAACTTCCATTAGTGCTTGCCATGAGAAGCCGATTGTCATTTTCCTTCTCTGGACATATCCGAAAGATATCGTCATGCTGTCCGTATATTAAGTACTATATATGGTATAATGTAATATGGCGAATATCCTATAAAAAAATCTAAACATTAGGTTTTATTCCAATTCTATATATAAACAAAATTTCAACTTTAGCTCCAGCTTCAATTTCACCATAAATCACCGACTTTTACTTGAATTCCAAATTTGGCACCTTAAAACCTCTCTCCCAAATTTCCCTTGACAACTAAGAGATAAAAAAACTCTCCAATGCGAGCTATTCAAGCGTTCTTAGCGCGAGCTTTCCAACTGCAAGAGATGGAAGACTTTCAAGCATGAGAGATTGAATACTAAGCACGAAATTCGAAGGTCCTTGAGTGAGATGGAAGGAGAACTCTTATTAGAGTAAGAATAATTGAAGAAGGTAACCCTAATTGACTTAATTTTTACCCAAATTTCATACTCAAGAAGACTACATTTGGGCCGATGTAGAAATTCATCTCTAAAAGATGTCTTCTTGGATTTTAAATTTGGGAAAAAGCTAGAGCAATGATGTGGAAATGCCATATCACTATGGGCGATTTAGGATGGAAAGTTAACAAAGGCATATATGAGATTTAAGTAAAAGTTTGTGGTTTTTATGAAACAAGAAAAGTTTAGAATAGAATTGGAATTATATCTAAAGTTAGTGGTCTTTACTAAGATGAAAAAAATTTAGGGTAAAATTGGGATTGAACCAAAAGTTAAAGAATTTTTTATGAAACGCAAAAAAGTTAAGAATGGAATTGGAATTGGATCTAAAGTTGAGAGGTTTTTTTTTTTTTTTGGTATTAGGCCAATGTAATTTAATATAAAATAAAGTAATTAAAGTAATTCATAAAGCTATTGATAATTTATGAGTTTAATTATGATTAAGTGTTGATAAAATATGTTTTGAGTTTGAAGGCATAAAGGTAACTTGATTCAAGTAGATTTACTCAATTGAATAGGTTTCCTAATTTGAGTAGATTTCTTGACCAAAGCTTCCTATTTGGATCCAATCTTTATGGGTCTTTGTGCCTCATGTCGAGAATGATAACGCTAGTATGAACACCTAGAGGGAGGGTGAATAGGTGTTAAAAAAGTTTTTGCATGACTTAATAACTTAATTCAACTTATAATAAAATAGTAGATTGAAGATATAAAATATTATAAGTTGATATGTAAGACTATGAATTAAGTAAAGAGATTAGGGAAAGAGAATTGAAATACAAGGTTTATAGAGGTTCGGCTTAGACCAAGTCTACGTCCACTTTCTCGCACTAACAGCCCGCCGGTTGGATTCCACTTAGAATCAAGAGAGATTTTACAGTATCACGTCCTTGATTCCACATTGTAGAAACTTTGCTACACTTCCTCAAGATCTCACAAGAATTTGATTTCTCTTTTTTGAGTATATTTTAAGCTCAACAAATTGTAACGGCAATGAACTAAGAGTTTTAGACTTTAGAATTTTTCTTTCATGCAAATGCTCAAATAACTTGAGTGTCCTCCTTATATACTCCTCTATGCCATCATAACCGTTGGCACCTTCCAAAGGAGTTCTTCCAATCTACCCGTTGGACAAAATCAATTTGGAAGATCTCGAGTTAGTTAAGGAATGTGATGATAGCTCACCAATCTTGCTCGCCCATACAATCAAGATCTAGGTTTCCATAAGTAGAATCTTCCAAGTATACTTTGCCATTCAATGGATCTAATTATTCAAGTTGACTTCAATTAAAATAATTGATCACGAGATGCTATCTCCATCTGTGAGATATTCTTCAACCGTACAAATCAAATCCTTAAAGATATACTTGTATCTAGATAAGTCTTCTTCATTAGATGAAACTTTTCTTCGTCGATCTGGAAATTATCAGTGAGGGCAAACTTTAGATCTTGAGTTTGGAGGTCTTCAGACTTTGACAATAGAGTATGCAAGTCTTTAGATTAGACTGATGAAAACGTTTTATTAACTTCAAAATAGATAAGGAAGTTTTTTCCAACAATCTCTCATTTTTTTATGGTGAGAAAACTTTCCCGCAAATTTGGGCACTTTGACCCGCAAAACAACACTTAAGTAAACCAAGATTTCTTATAAAAGATAATTAGAGATTATGATAAGGATAATAGCGATTCTGCAACCACTGAAAACATGTTAGTCCTGTAAAAGCAACTATCTTTATCATAATCAATAATATATCTTAAGTTACTTGCAAGCATCGTCAGTCCAAATCAGTCCAAATCATAACCACACCAAACAGAAGATAAAGTCCAAAACAAAAAGTCATCAAATCTGCATAAAATCTCTCCCCTTTTTTGTCAACAGCAAAAAGTGGATAACAAATGAAAAAGAGTTGTTTGAATATGGAGTCAAAATCATGGTTGTTTAGGAAGGCGAACAAGCTCGAATTCTCCCATAGAATGCATTGTCTTTTCAAGCCTTTCAAAACTCTACTTCAATGACTTAAAATCTTCACCTTGCATGGTAGACTGTACTTGAATCTTTATAGTGTTCAATTGGTTATGCAAAGACACTGAAGTGGCCTTAAAATCATTCTTGAGATCCTGCATTTCAAATCTCATAGCATATTGTTGTTTTCTAAAGTATAATAGAATTTCCAGCAGTCTTGAAAAGTCTGCTGTTTGAGCTGTTGGAGAATTGGGACCGGCCGAGTCACTTCCAGGGATTTTCAGAATGGATGGAGCTTCAGTAGATTGTCCACCGTGATTGTCTTCTGGGTAATGTGAGGCATACACATCCTCTTGGTTTGTTGCAAAACGACTTACATCACTAGCAAATAAAGTGAAGAAATACCTTTTAGTCCAACAGCTCCCCTTATTTTGTTGCCTTCAAGTGGAGTAGGTAAGGTTTCTTCTTGTTCAACTTCAGCTTTAGAATGATGAGCGTTAG
Source organism: Eucalyptus victrix (assembly GCA_016097545.1). NCBI lineage: Eukaryota > Viridiplantae > Streptophyta > Magnoliopsida > Myrtales > Myrtaceae > Eucalyptus > Eucalyptus victrix. The sequence continues at coordinate 26,926,914 of CM027841.1, forward strand.
CAGTTCCAATTCCTACCATCTCAGAATCACTAGATAGGGAGATGGCCAAGGTTGTCTCTAAAGAGTCTTCTTGACTCTGATCTTGTTCTCATTCTCTCTCTTCTTCTTCCTCTTCTCTTCTTTCTTCCTTTGTCCTCCTCTGTTCTTCATCTTCCTTCTCTATCTCTTCTCTCTCTTTTCGTCCTTCTTCTGGCTCTTCTCTTGTCTCATGAAAGCTAACAAAACTCTTTAAATTTCTTAAGGTTGAAAGAGTCATTTCATCCTCTTTTCTTCATCTTACAAGACAAGAGTTCTTTTCTTCTTTGCTGGAGTAACCATGGGCTCCTTGCCTTGTTCAGTTCTTTTAAGTGCATTTTTGTGACCATTTTGAAACCAATCACCATTGGAGAAATGGTTGTCAAACATAATGGTGCAGAGATGTGAATTTTAAAGTGTCTAAATAGACGCGTGATAAGAGCAGAATAAGGGAGTTGTCTCTTATCTTTCACCATAGTTCGGTACATATGAAATAAGATAGTGTGAGGTAGAGAGAATTTAAATCCAATATTGATGGCACACATCAATTTTGCTTCAAATCGAGAGACATCAGTCTTGGATGTCGACTTAGGACGAACGCAATTGATCACAATCTTGTGCAGCAAGATGTTAGAGGCACTCATCCTTGTGTAGGAAATCTTGCCTTCAACATCCCTATCTCTCACCAACGACAGAGTAGCATGAGCAATAGACAAGCTAATTGGTTGGAAACTCATTCTTTCCACCCCAATTATGTCAGCCAACGTGTCTGTATCCACCAAAAATTCATTGTCCTTCACAGTGAAAGTAAAACTGTTTGCATCCAAGAAAGATAAGTTCGAGTAAAAGTACGCAATGAGTTCTGGATAAGCAACAGTGGATTCAGAACAGAATTGTTCCAATTGCAGTAGAGCAAACTTCTCTCGTAGATTGATCTTTATCGAATCAAGGAAATCAAAGTCAACATTCCTACCGTTCATAACCTTTCTCTTCATAAGATTCGAATAAACCTTCTTGTGATTTTTCGATCTAAATAGATTGGAACCATCAATAATATCTGCAGCCACTCCCGTTCTAGGCTGAAAATGAGTAAACATTCGTTCATCGTCGTCCAGAACTTGTGGTTGATTTGCAGTGCCATAGAATGGGTCACTCAGGAAATTCGCAAAAGTTCTTTCAACCGTTCCTTTCTCTACAACTCCTAACCTTTCCAACTCCTGCAAGAACATGATTTCATTCTTGTATCCTCTATCTCTTAAGAATTCATCAATTAAAGACATCAGTGTTCCTCATTTCTTCATATTAGAGTAAAGTTTGAAAGCAACCTTGGGAGTTAAGTGTTCTTATAGGTTCAGCCTCCTCAATAACTTCATTGTTTGGTTGAGTCGGTGGAGAAGATTGACATTGCTGAGAAGGTTGTTGACTCGGACACAATGGTGGAGAAGAATCTTCTTCCACGTTTAAGTCAAAATGCGTAGGACTCTTGGGCATATGCCGTGGTCCTCTGTTTGCAATCTTTGAAGACTTTCTTGAAGACATTGTTGTTTCAAGGGAGGAATTCACCAACTTGCTTGAAAAAGGTGAAAACTTTTGGATAGATTGACAATGAAAGTGAAAGCAAATAGAAATTTTGTATTTTAGGGTTTCATTGTAAAAACAAAGAAGATGAATCTCAGCAGTATATAAAGCAAGTGAAGCGAGCTAAACGGAATGTTGTAAAAGGAAAAATAAAAATACCTTTTTAAAACGAATAACTTCCCTTTTTGAAAATAACCGTCTTTTCAAAATTGATAACTGCCTTTTTGAAAAAAAAAAAAGCTTGGAAAGATAATTTCAATCAATTAACAGTTAATAGGTAATAGTACCTTTTCAAGTTTAAAATATTGGAATAGAGACAACTTATAATCGTAACTCTTGGTCTTTTGAGTCTGAATACATTCAGACTTTACCTTTGAGTCTTGAGTAGATCCAAACTTTACTGGGTAAGAGACATGATGTTCAGTTTGGTGCGAATAGACTCAAATAGGCTTTTCTCCATAAGCTTTGTAAATATGTCCACGAGTTGATTCTTTAAGTCAATGAATTGAATCATAATTTCTCCATTTTGAACATGATCTCTAATAAAGTGATGTCAAATCTTTATATGCTTTGCTCTTGAATGAAGAATTGGATTCTTTGTGAGGTTAATTGCACTGGTGTTGTCACATTTAATCTCGATGCAAGAGTTTTGATTCCAAAGTCTCTCAGTTGTTGTTTTATTCATAAGATTCGAGAATAGCAACTTCCAAGAGCCACGTATTCTGCTTCTGCTGTTGAAAGAGCTACAGTGCTTTGCTTCAATTGGTGAGTAGCCATATTGCAATATAACAATGATATCCACCATAACAACATATACAAAGCATTTACCATCAAAACCTAAAAAGTTCTATCTTGTGTTTTGCAAACGAACACTAAAATTTATAATAGTCTCCTCGTCTTGATCACCCGGATCCTATTTCACCCTTCCCACTGCCTATTTACCACCTCAAAACGCACAAAAAGGATAAAAAAGCTGATCCCAAAATGATGAATTCATGATCTCACGGTTCCTGCTTCTCATCATTCTTTTCTCTTTTCCGGTTGTAAAAATTCTCACTCTGTCCCCCACCCCCACTGAGAAACAAACCAACACAATCAAAATCCATGTACATAGTTCTTCCATTGACCAGCACAAAGGCGAGAAGGGAAGGATCGATTGAACCTCATGAGGAATCGCGGGGGAAGTTCCAGAGAAGGCCGCGAATGAACACGGATGCGAGCGGATTGAATAACGATGGAGATGGGCAATGGTTACTGGAGTTGCGGAATCGAGAGTGGAAAGGGGATGCGAACAAAGGAGGCGGGTTCGGCGGGACGATTGGAGCAAATTGGATAGTCTGAGGACGGCGATGGCGAGATGAGCAACGATCTAACCGGCAAGAGGATGGCGACAACGTCGAGTCGAGGGCGAGGATGGACAACTTTGGAGTCTATGGCATCTTAATTTTCAAGTCTAATTTCGATGAGATAAAATGGGCTTTTCATTGACGCGCTAATGGCCTTATTCTCTAGAGGGCCCCTCACAAGATAACTAGACTATTTGGGGAAGCCATTAATGGATTTTAACGCAATAGACTTGAGAATTCAACCAGAATCGATTACTCGACCGTGTTGATCTGCAAGGGTTATTACCGCACTATCAAAAATTGATTAGAAATTGGAGATAGGTCGATTCAATTGAGATATGTAATCAAAGTGTGGGTGATTCCACTTGATTGCAAGATACTCATCGATTGACACTAGACCGATTTTTCTATCGTTTTGGTACCCGGTGCCCGTAATTGATACTTTGAGATTTTCACGACAATCGAGAGTCGCCAATGTGTCAAAGATGTACAATGTAACACGAGATAAATCGATCACGAGTCAATTGTACCAAAAATTCCTAAAAGTTACCCGGTAGATTGGGTCTCGCTAAAAGTGCGCCGGATTAAAAATAACTGGGAATTTGAACCCGATTTCATAAATCGAAAGTTCTGTCATGTCACAATCTATTTTAGGAACGTCGACTCATTCTCCGAAGAATTTTCAGAGATTCCGAGATTTTTACGGAAAATTGATTCGGATGTTGCAGAGAATTAGCGGAAATTCGTATGGGTTGAATTTAATGGAGTTTTGACTTTCAAACTGAGCTATTTGTCGAGGGGCACTTGTAGAAATTCTATGGGCTTTTTCTTCGAGGAAATTAGACATCAATTGGGAAATTTCATGAAGACATTAAAGCTAAACTTAGTGAAATTCGACCCTATGGTTTGAGGGTTGAATTTTGGGCAATAAATTGAGCGAATATGGATATTCAAAGCAAGAAAGTAATAGGGGGAACATTGGATATTTATGCAAACCAAAGAGGGGACCAAGCATTCAATTCTTTGGATAAGCTTGTTGACTCTTTTCAATCTTCTTGAACAAGATTGCTAGCTGCTCATCCGTCGCCATCTCTCTCTCCCGTGCGTGCTCTCACGTTTGGTTTCTCCTCCGTAGCTCCTTGTTCATTTTCCTTTTCTCCTATTTTCACTTCTTTCAATTCCATTTTGCCGTTTTCATTGAAGACTGCTGCTCCCCCTTGGATTCAATGCCACCGAAGCCACTCATCCCCTCCACCGAAAACTCTCCCACTCACACATGCCTACACCCCCTAAATTCTCCTATGCAATTTTGTTGACCCCATTTATTCAATGCTTGCACCACCACTCGCATTTGTCTTCCACCCACCGTTTCTCCTCAACATCACACGCCCAAAGCCACCTCAACTTCGGTCAAAGCTTCTCTCGTTGGCCTTGGTTGTTGACTCCACTTGCGTAGCGCCATGTCCGAGCCTCCATCTCCTTCAATCCACGCTAGCAAAGCCGAGCTTGCTACCTTCTCCTCCACGTGGCCATGAATCGAGTCGCTCCTTTGTTGGCCCGTCTTCGCAAGCCCAGCCTCGACGTTGATCCCACCTTCATCCAGCAACGATCGAAGTTTCCTCAGCAGCAACAATGTCCGCGTGTTCCTCCATCAACCGAAGTCTTCGCTCGACGCCAGCTGCTTCGATCTTGCCGCATTGTCTCCCATCTTCACTCGTGGATCGGCCCGCATCAATGGCCCATCTTCAAGCCAAGAAATCCCAAAGACCTGCAGCTCCGTTTCTGCTTCGGTTGGCAACGCTCAATCCAACGGATTTCACGCCCAACAAGTTGGGCCCGTCCACGATTTCAGCCAGCAGCCCATCTTGAGTTCAGCAGCCCTCATGGATCAAGCTCAGCCTGTGTCTCCAGCCCATCTTCATGCAATGTCAACCCGAGTGAATTTTAGCAGCCCATCTTCAATTTTGGTCAGGCCCATTTGAAGCCCAAGCCTGTGAAGCAAGTCAGTCCAAGCCCATGCCCAACAATTTGCTATGGGCTTGCAATGGTTTTGGGCTCGGCTCGAGTGTTTGCTAATGCCGCCAAAAATTCGGATTTCGGCCATCGTCGCATCGCTATCGCGGTGAATCGGTTTCGCAATTAATCGGTGAGTTTATACTCTAAACTCTGCTTAGTAGGCTAATGACGTTTAAGGGGTGCTTAGATTTATTTTATTAGGAATTAGGTGATTAGTTAGATTAAATTAGAAATTAATTATTTAAATTGAGCATGTTAAATAGTTAGCATGGTTTAGCTAAGGCCTAAATGAATTGTAGTATTTATCTAGAAGGGTTCGGGAATTTTCCGAGTCTGTATTGGTATTTAAGTTAATAATTTTGACCTAGGTTGGTATTTTTAGAAATTAAATTGAATTATTTTATTGATTTTCGAAATTAATTAATTATTAATTATATTTTCCGGAAATTATACCGGGAGAGCCACTCGATAGAATTTTGAGTTGATCGCAGTGATGTGTTTAGTTTCTGCAATTGAATGATGTATTGTTGAATTGAGTGATGATTGTGATGTATTGGTATTTTAATTGAAAAATGCCGGGTGTCGGGTGTTGACACCGAAAGTGGTCTTTGAGTACCAAATCAGCTTAGGTGAGCATTGATCAGCTTAGGTGAGCAATATAGATCTATAGCAGCTTCAGGGAGCATTAACATCATTATAGATCTCTAGCAGTTTCGGTGAACAATGGCAAAAAATAATCCTTTAGCAGCTTCGGTGAGCATTATTTGATCTAGCAACTTCGGTGAGCAAATTTTAGATATAAGCTTTGGGGAGCAATGATATATGAGTATATCTATTTCAGTTTATGCGAGCAGTGTTCGAATCAACATAATATATATGGATGACATTGATGGCATGGAGTCGAATGAATCGACTGATTGATGGTGGATTTGAATTGAATTGTTTAGTTGAGTATTTGAACTATACTGACTTGTAGGGTGGAACAGAGGCGAGGTAAGTCCTCTATGCTAAATGTGTGATTGTGTGGTTATGACGCTTCTAGGCATATTTCCCTCCTAATTGGGGTTTAGAGCTTAGACTCGCTGAGATTATATCTCACACCGTTGTGGAACAACATTTTTAGGGTTGTCGAGTGGAGGACCTGGAGCTGAGAGGAGGTGATCGGAAGCGTAGGTCAGTTAACACCGCTTCTTTTTGGAATGCTAGTCTTTTGTAGTCTTTTGACCATAGACTTTTGTACTTGACATTATGTGAATATAAAAGCATATGTTGGTTGTGAATCTGTTGTCCTGCTTTTCTATCCCGAGATGGCTACTGTCAGGGGATTTTTTTTTCGCTTCCGCATGTGCAATAAAATGAAAAGGGTCAGCGACTCGTCCTGGGAAGTCGCAAATTATTATCGACCAGAGGGGGATGGACGCGCGCTCGAGGATTGGGGCGTGACAGAGTCGATAGTGCTAGGGTTTTTGGTTGAAGTAAGGAGAAGGAAGAAAAGCAAGGGTAAGAAGTGAGGAGAAGGAGTTGACGTCTATGAACGAAGAAGGATGGAGAAAAGGAAATAATTTCTATTTCTATTTTAGAAACTGAGAAGGTAAAATTTTAAGCTTCTGATTTATCCTCCAAATAAATTTCTAGAATAGAAATCTATTTCAGAAATAGAAAAATCAAGTTGTGTTTTCAAATGGATTTATGTTCCAAACCTGTTTCAAGGAACAGAGAAATAGAGAAATCAAGAAATAAAAATTTTATCATAGATAGCCTTAGTAATTATTGAATATGACTCATTTGCACTTTGCCAGATCGCTTGGTTAGCTATTTATGTATGGTGGTCATAACATACCCAGTGTTACTCTTTTTAACAGTTTTTGTATGGTTGTCACAATGTGCCTAGTATTGCTCTTTTTTAACTGAAAGTTAGACTTCATTGACTAACTATTTATCTAAATCAATCACTATACTTAGATTTGTGATTTCCTTTTCTTATGAGCAAATAGGATGGGAAGGGACAACCAATTTAAGCTATCCTTCTTAGATGTTAGGATACGACTCACACATGAACAACTTCATATTCAGCTTGAGCCATTATATAACTCGGTCCCCTGTAGGTTTTACTTGCTCATCACAACTTTATTAACATGCCATAAATTAGAAAGTCTTTTCACATAAGGGAGTGGATGTCCATGGCGCGAGCTAGCAAAGGTTTACTCACAACATTACTTGAACTAAGACAGTACGATATCACTAAGTTATAATGCTCGGCAATAGCTTTTATGAAATTAGTTGTTTGCTTTCAATATGATTATTCTTTTCATATTGTGTCCAAATGGATTGAACACAACACAAACGCTCCTGTTTAGAAATCATATTAATTTTTTTCATTCAGAGACATAATTAGGCTTAAAGCAATTTAAGAGTTCTCACCAAGTTAGAACATAGGGGACATCGAGAACCCACGTTCGAAAACAAAAAAGGGTACCGAGGTTTTAGATTTGGATCAATACCAATGCATTCTCTCAAGGATAATCATGAAAGAAAATATAGTTGCTCATAAAAGCTTTAGTCAGAACTCAATAAAAGATAAGTCCATCTGATATTGAACTATTCGAGAACAAATTCATGATCGATTGGGTCAATGTATGTAATGAGAAATTCACCACGATGACCACATTCTGCCTAATTGAAAATTTTAAAAACATGAAATTTCACTGTAGTTTCTTTGATTTTCCATGAGTTCAATGTGGATGACAGATAACATCAGAATTTTTTTAAATTTGAATATTCTCTGAATATCCATAGATGCGAGAAATATCAATGGATTTGATTTCGTAATTAGTATCTAATTTTCTTTTTGATGCAGTTAGCGTTTAGCTAACCGTTAACCAATCCTCAAAATAGGACCTACTTTTCCGTCCCCACAAGTATCTCTCAACATGCAACTATGGTGGACTGAAAAAAATTAAAATTATAAAGATAACCATTAGTAAATATACTTCTACGTAATAAACATATGAAATAAACTCCAAAACCAAAAAACGAACTTGGTCATGCAGCAAAACTCAGTCGGCAACATTAGGCCAAAAAATCCGAAAACAAAGAAGAGAGATGTTTAAAACTGAAAGGCAGACCTGATGATCAATGCCAAATTTACAGAATTATATCTAAGGAGATTAATGTAAATTATTCTCGTTGCTCTAGACGATTGCAGGACCGTTCTTGGTTTGATTCTCAGCCTCTTCACAATTCTCCTGCGACATTTCCTCGAGTGATTTTCCTTTGGATTCAGGCACGAGAAGAGTCAAGAACAAACCCAGCAGATTGATCACCGCGAGCACGATCAATGAGTTCCTCATCCCGATCCCAGCGGGGAACCCCGGGTCGGCCTTGGTCTTGTCCTGGTTCTGCGATGCGTACAGGAACCCGAAGGCGCCCACGATGGCGCCGGCCTTCCCTGTGGCTGCTGAGATCCCATGGCACGTCGACCTGAACCGGGCCGGGAAGATCTCAGCAGGGACGACAAAGGTCGTGCTGTTGGGCCCGAAGTTGGCGAAGAAGAAGGTCAGCCCGTACATGACCACGAACCCGATGTTGTTCTCCTTGAGGGTCCAGTGGTGGTACGGTATGGCTAGGGCGAACATGAACACCGACATGAAGAGGAACCCGATGGACTGGATGGTGAACCGGCCGATGCGGTCAATGAGGAAGACCGTGAACCAGTAGCCTGGGACGGTGCCGCAGAGCGCGATTAGGGTTTGGGCCCGGGCGATCTTGTAGAGCTCGCCGAGGGCGCTGATGGATTTTGCCGCGGGGAGCCATCCGACCGCGCTGAAAATGTCCTTCTGGAAGAGGTTTTGGCTGTAGTAGGCAATGTCCAGCAAGAACCAGGTGCTTGTCGTGCCCAGCAGGTGCAAGCCATGCCTACGGAGGAACTGTTTGGAAAAGAGCCCGAAACCGGCGGTTTCAACCCGGTCTTGGCTCTCGATGGTTTGCTTCTCAACCGGGATATCGACTTGCAAGACCTTGGACATGTCCGTGCAGGTCTTCTCGGCGTTTTTCGCCACCAGGGCGGTGTAGCGCGGCGTCTCCGGCATCTTCATCCGCCAGTAGTAGGTGAGGGCCGCTGGCAGGGCACCGACCATCAGGATTATCCTCCACACGTAGTCTGCCTGGGGAACGGTGGATCCCACGTGATCATGGGCGAACGGCGGCGCCGGGAACAGAGCGCGGAAGATGGAGGAGACGATGATGGCGACTGTCCCGCCTGCGAGGATCCCGAACCCTTGCATCGCAAACACCGCCGCGATGAAACTGCCCCGGGTCTTCTTGTTGGAGTACTCTGCCATGATCGTCGCGGACAATGGATAGTCCCCTCCGATGCCGAAACCTAGCCAATCAGCACAACGGTGAACCTCCGCATAATGTACTAGTTCATGCCAATTCAAGTCGAATCCATAATAATTTTTGGTTCAAATTCTACTTTCAATCAACATAATAGCGAAACTCACCTAGCCAGAATCTAAAGAAGCTGTTGGTGTTTTGAGGAAGCGTGTGTGTGTGCAAGTGTTATGTGAATAAAAAATGAAACACAAGGCAAGGGGAGAATGGGAAAAAAAAGCTTTTATTTAGAAAGTGTTTTATTACAAAGGAGTGTGTGTAGTTTTTATTTAGAAAGTGAAACACAAGGCAAGGGGAGAATGGGAAAAAAAAGCTTTTATTTAGAAAGTGTTTTATTACAAAGGAGTGTGTGTAGTTTTCTCGGCTACAAGGAACAACAAACATCCAACTCCTATTTATAGGCGTGAGCACCGCCTTCCTCCACCGACATCTAGTACAAAAACCAGGAGAGGCATCTTTCATTTCCCTTAACCACGCCCAGGATTGGTTACCCGGGGAAGGCTTCACGGGGATCTAGATGTGGGCCCCGCCCCCGTAGGGCTTTGGCCGGGGGTTCCCAGTGGGGAAACTATCCCATACTACTCTTCCCTCACTTGCCTTTAAATGGCTTGTGGGGGAGAGTCCTCCCGGGATTTCCAATTCAGGAGGGAACCTTTTAAGGACATGTTCAAGTCCGTTCCGCATCTTCTGGTGTCTTCTCCATTTTTCTGCATTATTCTATTCTCAGCAGCTTTTGTTGACTTTTCTTTGCTTTGGCCTTTTGTTTTCTTGCTATCCACGTGGTCTGCTGCCCACGTACCAGAAAGTTCTTCATTATTTGAGATTTTTCTTGCCTTTTTCTTGCATGCATATGGACTAGAATCTTCAACTTTGTCTTGAACATATTGTTGCTACCATTTTTCTTTCTTGTGTAGTCTAGTATAGTCTAGAATTTTCTAAAAATGGATCACTTTTTTAACACTCCTCCTTGATCCATTTTTGTGATACTCCAAGCATACTTCTCAATATCTCGAATTTTGCTGTTGGTAGTGCTTTAGTGAATATGTCCGCAATTTGATCTTCAGTCTTACAATACTTTAGCTCGATCTCTCCTCTACTTTGCACTTCACGAATGAAGTGATATTTTATATCAATATGCTTTGTTCTTCTATGAAAGACTGGATTTTTTGATATTGCAATCGCAGACTTGTTGTCGCAAAATATTGGTGTTGATTCCATTTGTGGTTCTCCAATGTCTTCTAAAATTCTTCGAAGCCATATTGCATGACTAGTAGTTGTAGCAGCCGCACCATATTCTGCCTCTTGGGTCTTGATGTAGAGTGTCGGCTCACTCATACTCCTCCTGAATCCTTGCTTGATGAAGTGCTCATCAATTCTACTATACCACGCACGTGGTGCTTGTTTTAACCCGTATAGGGCCTTCTTAAGCTTTAAGACTTTTTCTTCTTGGCCTTTGAGAATAAAGCCTTGTGGTTGTTCTATGTATATTTCTTCTTGAAGATATCCATTTAGGAATGCTGATTTTACATCTAGTTGATAGATCTTCCATTCTTTCTGTGCCGCTAGGGCTATGAGTGCTCGAATAGTATCAAGACGAGCTATGGGAGCAAAAGTTTCAGTATAGTCGATACCTGGTTGTTGCAAGTATCCTTTTGCCACAAGCCTTGCTTTATGCTTCTGGATTGATCCATCCGCATTGAGCTTTGTCTTGTAAACCCACTTAACGCCAATAATCTCTTTGTCTTTTGGTCAATCAACAAGCTCCCAGGTTTCATTTTTCTTGATCATCTTAATCTCTTCTTCCATGGCTTTTATCCAAACTTCATCTTTGGATGCTTGTTCATAGTTTTCTGGTTCCAAAATAGCAAAATTGCATGTGTCATAAATCCTTCTAAGGGCTTTTACCCTTACTACTGGAGACTCTGGAGTAGATTCTTCTTGCGTTACCCTTGGAGAGCTTGGTGGAGTTACGTCGTGAGTGGTGGAATCCGGTACTTCTTCTTCTTCTTGCGATGTTGACTCCTCTTGAGTGGGTGGTGTGTCTGGTAAGGTTATGTACTTCTTCACGATCTTCTCGTCTTCCCAATTCCAGGCAGCATTCTCATCGAACTCAACGTCTTGACTAATCATTAGTTTTTTAGTTCTTAGGTTGTAAACCCGATAGCCTTTTGATTGGTCACTGTAGCCAATGAATATTCCTTTTTCTGTCTTTTCATCTAGCTTACTCCTTTTTTGAGCAGGGATGTGGACGTAGCAAATGCATCCAAACACTTTGAGATGCTTTGCTGAAGGCTTCCGTCCACTCCATGCTTCGATTGGAGTTTTATTTTGAACTGCTTTAGTTAGACACCTGTTTAATAGGTATACATTAGTATAAACTGCTTCTGCCCAGAAAGTGTTGGGAAGGTCTTTTTCTTTTAGCATAGACCTTGCCATCTCCATGACGGTTCTATTTTTTCTTTCAGCTACTCCATTTGTTCTGGGGCGTAGCCAACAGTTTGTTGATGATGGACTCCTTCATCTTCACAAAATTTATTAAACTCCTTTGAATTATATTCTGTGCCTCTGTCACTTCTTAGGACTTTGATTTTTTGGCCACTTTGATTCTCTACGTGGTTCTTGAATTTTCTAAAGATAGAGAAAACCTCAGATCTTTCTCGAAGAAAGTATACCCATGTCATTCTTGTATAATCGTCAATGAATAAGATGAAATATTTATTTTGACTAGGTGTAGGTGTCCTCATCGGACCGCACACGTCTGTGTGGACAAGTTCCAAAGGCTTCTTAGCTTTCCATGAAACTCCAGATGGGAAGGACTGTCTCTGTTGTTTTCCAAGAAGACAGCCTTCACAAACGTCTGAAATTTCTGTGATGGCTGGAAAATCTCTCATCATATTTTTCTGATGGAGAACTTTTAGCCCAGCAAAATTGAAGTGGCCAAATCTTCTATGCCATAGCCATGAATCATCAAGTTGAGCTTTCAAGGCTATATCTTTGACCAATTTCCATTGAATAGGAAAATTGTTATTTTTCATCTTAACGAGGCAATGATATTTTTATATTTATCATAGATAATGCAGGCATCTCTATTAAAATATAGAGAATACCCACTTTGTATCATTTGGCCCACACTTAAGAGATTTTGTGCAAGACGAGGGACTAGATATACATTACGTATATATTTTGGGCCTTTATTCGTTTCCACGGCGATGGTGCCTTTTCCTTTGACATCTACTAATGCACCATTGCCCAACTTTACTTGAGATTTCACTGACTTATCAATATGAGTGAATATAGTTTCGTCCCCTGTCATGTGATTGCTACACCCACTATCGATGTACCATGTTTCATTTTTATTGTCATTTGCCGCTTGGCCTGCGTAGAATGTATTCTCTTCACTTTCTTTTTTTTTTCTGCATAGTTTGCTCGATTATTTGTTTTCGAGCGACAATCTTTTTCTACGTGGCCATATCTTTTACAAAAGCGGCATTGTTTTTTTATTTTTAAACCAACAATCCTTCTCCAAATGATTTGTTTTCTTGCAAATACCACAAGGTGGATAATTTTCTTTTTTTATAATTTCTCCTCCTCTTTTTTTTTTTCCATGAGCTCCTTCCATCATTTTTAGTTTGATGAGACCGTATATTTACTTTAGACTGAAAGGCACTTTCGACTGAATCTTCATCTTGTGCCATTAGTCTTTTCTCATATGCTTCTAGAGAGCCAATTAATTCACTTATTGATAGGGTCGTCAAGTCTTTAGTTCCTTCTATAGTTGTAACTATGGAGTTGTATTTTTTGGTAAGTGACACCAATATTTTCTCAACAACCCTTTGATCGGTTATCCCATCTCCATAGGCTTTCATTTGATTAACGAGTTCCTTTAATTTTCCACAATATTCTTGTACGGTCTCATAATTTTTCATTTTAGAATTCTCAAAATCTCTTCTTAGTGTTTGAAGACGAATAGTGCGTACCTTTTCCGATCCTTGAAATTCTTCTCGTAGTATATCCCAAGTCTCTTTTGCAGTCCTTGCTCCAATTATTCTTGGAAATACAGTTTCCGAGAGCGCTTGCTGGATAAAATATAGCGCCTTTGCATCCTTTTGTAGTTGATCCTTTGAAACACTTGCACCTTCTGGCGGAGCCTCGTAACCTTTTTCCACGATGTCCCATAAGTCTTGGGCCATCAAGAATGTAGTCATTTTCATGCTCCAAAAGTCATGGTTGTTCCCATAAAAAATGGGAATGGGAAATGAGGATGTGGTTGGGTTGGCCATGGTTTAGTTAGTGGGTATTTAGAAAGGGTAGTTTTAGGAATGGGTAGGTAGGACAAACACCCGACACCAACCAAAGACGTGGCTCTGATACCACTGTTGGTGTTTTGCGGAAGCGTGTGTGTGTGCAAGTGTTATGTGAATAAAAAATGAAACACAAGGCAAGGGGAGAATGGGAAAAAAAAGCTTTTATTTAGAAAGTGTTTTATTACAAAGGAGTGTGTGTAGTTTTCTCGGCTACAAGGAACAACAAACATCCAACTCCTATTTATAGGCGTGAGCACCGCCTTCCTCCACCGACATCTAGTACAAAAACCAATATAAAATTACAAGTTTCCTTTTTTATCTCCTGCTTGTGCACGGCTTGTTCCGCATCTTCTAGTGTCTTCTCCATTTTTATGCATTATTCTATTCTCAGCAGCTTTTGTTGACTTTTCTTTGCTTTGGCCTTTTGTTTTCTTGCTGTCCACGTGGTCTGCTGCCCACGTACTAGAAAGTTCTTCATTATTTGAGATTTTTCTTGCCTTTTTCTTGCATGCATATGTACTAGAATCTTCAACTTTGTCTTGAACATATTGTTGCTACCATTTTTCTTTCTTGTGTAGTCTAGTATAGTCTAGAATTTTCTAAAAATGGACCACTTTTTTAACAGAAGCAAAGGGTCGCCACGACAGCCCCTGGCGAGCTCCCGAAGGAGAGTCCGGAGGCGACGGAACACCCCACCATGAGCATAAGGGTGATGCCGTAGACGCGCTTGCGGCCTAACTTGTCCCCGAGCCACCCGAAGAAGAGTTGCCCAGCCAAGGTCCCACACAAGGCGACCTCGTTCACAGCGGCCGCCACGTTTGGGGGCAAACTACCGGGCTTTGATGATCCGGGCACGTAGTAATAGATCCGGCCAAGGAGCTTGGTCACCAGGGAGATGCAGAAGAGGTCGTACGCGTCGGTGAAGAAGCCCATCCTGGCGATCACCGCCGTGGTGAAGTGGTAGAGCTGAGTTTTGGCCTGGTCCAACACGTTGAGGACCTCCAGCTGATCCTTCGCCATGGCGGGTCGCGCCTCTCTCTCTCTCTCTCTCTCTCTCTCTCTCTCTCTCTCTCTCTCTCTTCCTCTTCACTCCTGAACGATGAAGCTATCAGGGCGTATGAAGGGTTCGACGCCAATGCGGTCGATATAAATACGGTTTGATTTCAGGGAATTGCGGGGAATATTCTCTTCACGATATTAGAAGGAAATACTTGTCCGAGTAGTAGTAGTGATAGGAGGAGAAAAGATTATTTCTGTTGCGTTTTAAAAGTTTTGCCTCAACCTAAATAGTTAGGTCTTCCATGTATACGTAGTCTTAGATGAACAGGAAACTTCCACTTTCGTATGAAATTCAACGTGTCATGACAAACGAGTTAAAAATTTATCTCGATTGATTTTTTTTACATGCTTTATTTTTTAAAGAAAAATTATCAAAAAAAATCATAAATCTATTATATGGCAATCGAGTCAATTCTAAAATTTTAAATTATGCCAATTTAATAATAAATTTTTCAATTGTATTAATTTAGTCCAAAAATTTTTAACGATTTGCCAAAATAGTTTTAAACATTTAACAATGTTAATTCAGTCATTCCGGCTAGTTTTTGTAGAATATGGTTGATGTTGCGATTTAGTCAATGTCAACTGTCTTACATGAAGTAGTTGACACTAATATTGTCCAAAGTGAAGTGACCAATGCTAATGTGGATTATTTCTTTACCTTTTTTTAAATGAATTTTTTATTTTTTTATTTTATGTTTTCTTTTTTCCTCCTCTTCTTACTTGGGGTAAGTTTGGGCTTAGTCAACCCTCATTGGATTTGGCAAGGGCTGTGACCCTCACCTAAGGGCTCGTGGGGCAACGACCCTTGCTTAGTTGTTGGTGAAGGTTGCCGGCCTTGTGTAAAAAGAGGAAAAAAAAACTAAAAAGAACAAGAAAATTTTGAAAATTTGATTTTTTTAAATATAAAATTATTTGCATCAGCATAGGCTGCATTACAGTAGGTGGCCGACACTGACTACACTACAATATTAGCAATATTCAATCTAAATTAGCTAGAATGATTAATTTGAAAATTCATCAAAATGTTTATGATTAGTTTGGCATGTCGTTAAAACATCTAGGATTAAATTGGTATAATTAAAACGTTTATAAATGAATTGGCGAGTTATCAAAAGGTTTGTGACTAATTTTCACAATTAAAAATTTTAGAATTGAATTGATTACTATATAATAGGTTTATGGTTTTTTTTTTTTTTAAAAAAAATTTCCTTATTTTGAAGAATCACTCGTCAAAATTTGTGAAATTTCCTTTGTATTCATCATCTTCACTACCTATTAAAAAAATTTAACATCCAGTCAAACTTATTAATTGCATTTCATTCTTAATCTACTTTACAATAAGATATAAATGTAATTGTTATTTCCCATGATTTTGAGCTTCTCAAATCTCAATACCACCAATTTTTTGCACGAAGCAAAATTCCCGAGCTACTCTTTATAATCTATCTCCCCTAATCTTTAATTACATTAGTTTAAAACCTCAACTATATCTAATCTGGTAAAATCAGCCCCTATTTCTTTAAGTTTTCAAATAAAATTCCAAGGCACTCTTTATGAAAAAAAATTGAATAATTTGAAAGATATTATTTTAGAAATAATTATTTATATCACCTACAAATATGAAGAAGAAAATATTTTCATAGACTAGGAAATATTTAAATATAAATTATATCGATAATAAAAATATTTTTATTGATAAATTATTTGAAAAATATAAGCGATCTTTTTATTTATTTTTTCATGAAAGAAATATACCCTAAATCATTTCATATATTTTTGCTCGGATATTTTGGTACATTTCGATAATTGGAATTTGGGAAAGTTCTCAAAAGCATTTTTGGCACGCGTTGCACCATGGCTAGTAAAGAAAGTTCATGTGAAGGGCATGTGCAAGTACAATGAGCAGAAGGTCTAGAGACAAGTGTTGCTTCGTGTTGCTCACAAGTCACGTTCTATCCACCTGAAAGTAAGTTGGAAATGATTTATTAATTTTTGGAACTTGAAATTACTTTGCATAAATGAAATTTAAAACTTACTTGTGTCAATTGGTTCCAATAGATCAATTTTTTTTATTTCTTTTTTAGTTAATCAAAATGATTATTTGTCAAAACCAATAATTCATAAAAAAATAAATAAGCACATCACTAAAATAAATAGTAAAAAGTTCAAAAGACATAATTATATTTTATCGATTTGTTATTCTCGATATGATTTTCCAGTTCTCGATTTGATTCTTACTCGAAAGAAGCTGAGAATTGAATTGATAAAAATAGGAACTTGAAACCGATTCCTATAGCTGGTTCAATCTTGTTCCCGGTTTTATCTCTAATATAAGGGATTAACTTCTAGTATGAGCATCAATTAAGGGCCCAAACCGAAATAACAACAAAAAAAAAAAAAAAAAGAAAAAGAAAAAAAAGAGCATCAATATGAAAATGGGCAGCTCCCGCATTTACAATCAGTACTGGTTCCAACGCGAAATGACACGATTGCCCTCAGCAAGAAATGATCGGGAAATCCGTTGATGTGAAAAGATCAGGCCTGCACCCTGCGGGGAAACGCAAACGCCACGACGGGGACAAAAGAGTAAAATCACACACCCCACGCGCCTCTCCGTACGTAGGGGCTGAGGACTAGTTTCAAGCGAAGGCGGGGGCTCGTTGCGCGCCTCGTTTGCTTTTCCACTTCTGCCCACCATTTTTTGGCAACTGCTCTCTCGCCCTCTCCCTCTCTCTCTGCCTGCTTTTGCGCTTATAAGAGTAGCCTGCTCGAGCTTCAGCGCAAGATCACAGGCTTCTCCATTCGCGGTCGCTCGTCGAAGCGTCAGGGTTCTCTCGGTGCCACTTTCGCTCGCTCGAAACGGACTACCCTTCTTTGTTTTTTTCGGTTTCGGTTTCAGTTTCGCGTCTCGCGAAGTTGAAGCAAATCGAGGTTGACGCTGCCAATGTTCGTGCCGCCTCGCCTTGTTTGTTTCAATGAACGATTGTCTCGAGCGGTTCTGGATGCGTTGCCATTTCGTGCTATACTTATGTGGAGGCGAAAGGATCTCTCTTTCTCGAGGCGTCGCTCGTCTCATCGTCGTTTCGAGTTTTTCGAGTCGTTCGGTCATTCTCTATCTGCGTTGCGCAGGTTCGTCGGTTTGTTTCCCTCTCGAGTGAGACGACGTATCGCGAGAGTCGGTCGAGTGTGTTGCGAGACTATCTCATAAAATCCGTTTTGCGTTTTTTTGTCGAGGTCTGATCGGAAGGCGAAGCGGTTCCTGATTCTTCTGCTGGTACTAGAAACACTCTCGCGATCGCCTGCGTTTTCGAGGCGTTCGTTCGGAGAGTGTATCGGAAGGAAGTTAACGAAGATTGCTGTCCTTTGAAAGACGTGAGATGAGAAAGTGTTTCCTTTTTTTCTCGGCGTTCCTCTTCTTCGTCTTCATCACTAGCAAAATAGTGGAGGCGCGTGCGTGTGCCGAATGGCAAAGATTTTTGCTGTGGATAGGGAGAATAATCGAAGATTATTGAGTACTCTTGGAATATATTCTATTGAATGAGGGAGATAATGTGGATTGTACGTGGGAAGAGTCTAACCGAAAATATGGTAGAAAAATATTGTAGTTATGTTGTGGAATCAAAATCATGCTATTCGTTTGGAAATTACAAGTTTTTTTTTTGTCGATTTTGTAGATGTGTACTATCATAATTTGTCTTATATGTTTGGGGCAGGTCTTCATGGAAGTTTTGTCGTACGAGTTTGAGGTTTGAAAGGTTTCATTGAACGTGCTTTATATATATCATTAGATTATCGAGCGAAGGAAACGGTGAGGAAAGAGAATATTTTTTTTATCCAACTGCTGTTATGGTCTTCAAGTGAGATTTTCATGCGAAGAAATTGAGTCCTATGAAGGGCAATGAATGTCCCATGGTGAAAAGTGATCTACTGTTTTAATAAGAAAGAAAGATGGAGACTATTTTGATGAAAATCTGATAAGGAAAGTGGAAAACATATTTGTGTTGGGCGCCAATAGAATAAAGTGAATATATATATATATATATATATATATATGTATATATGTATATATGTATGTATGTATGTATGTATGTATGTATGTATGTATGTATGTATATTTTGTACTATTCTCAAACTTCTCAATGTAATCTGGGAGGCTAAGTTTGTAAAAAATACTTATGGACAATCCATATTTGTTCTGTGAATCGATTCATATATATGGTTTTGTGACTTTTGACTGAATAGACTCGTGTGTTATGATGCATTTTATTGAATTTCTCGTTCATGGATGTAATGACTGCAGCACCTAAA
This sequence comes from Eucalyptus victrix, assembly GCA_016097545.1. Classification (NCBI taxonomy): domain Eukaryota; kingdom Viridiplantae; phylum Streptophyta; class Magnoliopsida; order Myrtales; family Myrtaceae; genus Eucalyptus; species Eucalyptus victrix. The sequence goes on from CM027841.1 coordinate 26,945,935, forward strand.
GAAAATCTAAATCACTATTGGTATCCCCCGAGAGAAATGCTTCACGTAGTTGTTATTTGCATGAAATTCTAATACTTGTTGTGGCATTCCTACAAAGTGCTTTTGGTCATACTCATTACATTATCCCTTCATGTAACATGTTAAACTTGCTGGATAAATTTAAACATTGGTCTTGCAACATGTGGAAATTAAGTTCAAGGCCATGGCCTTGTACTTGTTTGGCACAATGTCTTACATGGTAGGAACATCCTGAAGAATTTATTGGGTTCACCTTTGAAAACCTACTTGCTTTGTGTGTTTCCAAAGTAAAAGTGAGGAGTTTGTAACAATCTTAAGTCCCATATGGACTAAAAGGGCTCTCGTGAAGTGATACCTATTTATTAAAGCAAAGGTTCCGATAGAGCACAGAGTCCCATGTTCACTTATGACCTCATTTATCTCCAATTGTGATAAGTTTTCAAGCTTCGCTGTTGGACCAAATATCAACATGGATCCATTGAGTATTAAATCATGCAATCATGTAATATTATATAGCTGGAGTCCTATATTTTCCTATCTTCCTCTCCTTAACCTTGTTGGTGTAAAGGGACATGTGGAAATCGTTGATTCGCACGCTGTCTAGCCTAGCATTCATTTTGTCATGTTGCCACTGCTTGAATTAAATCAAGCGTGCTTATAGTTTTGGATAGCAGAATGGGTGGAAAGGCCAAGAAAAATAATCACTTCTTGGAGGAAGCGTGCCACCAAAACGGGATATCCAATCGCAGCACATCTGCAAGGAATCTGTATAGAAAGGATCTTGGCGGAGTAATTTTGGGGTGCACTCACCATTAGGGGTGAGCGGTTTCCGGTTCCTTACAGGTTCCACTTGGAACCTGGAACCTACCCTCAGGTATAGGTTCATCATTTTTTGGAACCTGAAACCTGCCCGTCAAAACCAAGAACCTGAAACCTACCCTGTCATAGATTTCGGGGTCAGTTCCAGGTTCCAACAAGTTCCAACAGGTTCTTTTTTTTTTTTTTTTTTTTTTTCATTTTTAGTTAAAAAAAATGGAAATGAATGCAGCAATAATAACGACATAGCCATGAATCCTGTAACTCGATGCTAGAACACACTTCACATGCTAAACCAACTTGAAGCTACTGAAGATGCCCATAAACTAATGATTACTCTCATTTAGACGTTGTAGATAGCAAACCAGTTGGTAGGCGAAATTGGGCACTTACATCACTACTGCATACATACCACATAAGTTGAAATTCCTCAGAATTGACACAACTAAAAGCTCCCCAATGTCTGGAAGGACGACCACTAATAATCACTACCACACTATGAGAACAAGCACTGTAACCTCAACAAGCACTGAACAGGAAAAGCAGGTCCAACACAAGCCTATAAGTCTCATCTAAATAAGAAGATAAGGCCAATCATTAGTAGAACCAATCAAAGGCATTGAACGTTGAACGCAATGTGTTATAATAGCGACAAGCTTAACAAGACATAAAGTTGAAGCAACATTAAAATTCACTAAAATCCCATCCCTGATACTATCAAAACCACATGAAGCAACAAAAATTACCACAATTTGCAGATCATTAGATATAAAAAATGCTCGTGCTCGAGAGTAACAAAGCAGCATTGTATCGAAGCAGCTATTTGCTTCCTTACAAGTCTTCAATTCACTTAAAAGCAATAATCAGAAAAGCATCAAGAGATCTCTTTCGCAACAACTAAAAAGCTATAACCCAAAGCAAAAGCACCTCCTCCCATGAAAACACCTCAGAACCCTAGCTTGGTGCGGCGCCAGTGCCTGCGCTTCGCGTTGTACCTGAACGATTTCGGCGACAAAAATTAGGCCACAATAAAATAAAATAAAATAAAAAAGACAGATTTTTTGGGACAAAACGTGAAGGAATTGGATATGAACCTAATGGTGTTGTCGGTCCGCATGCAAATCCAGTGAGGGATGGGCCTGTTCTGCCTCATCTTCTTCGCCAGCTTCTTCTTGATCCGGCGACGGTGAGCACGCGGTGACGGTGGCGCTATGGCGATGAAGGCATGAGTCTCACGGCACCAACGGCGGCATGAACGGTGTAGCGAAGATGGCGGCGGTCTTGGCTAAACCCACGGCCAAGGGGGGAAGAGCTCAGTTCGGGCGAAGATGGTGATGGTTCGGAGCAACGACAGCCCGGACGGCCAAGCAAGCGTCGGCAAGAGGTGGTGATGGTGGCTTGGGGACGGCGGGGGTGCCTCACGGCGGCACGGACGGTGAGACAGCTCGTCGAGCTCAACGGCGAGATGGCTCGTCGGACAAGCAGTGGGTGGTGGGGGTTCGGTGGCCAAGAGGTGGTGGTGAGTAGGGCGTGGGGCGGCAGTGTGGTGGTGGGTGAAGTAGTAGCCGGCGAGAGGAAGGAAGAAGAAGAAGGGGGGTTTCAGCCAAGAGAGGGGGAAAGAGAAGAGAGAGAGAGAGAGAGAGAGAGAGAGAGAGAGAGAAAAGAAAAAAGTGGGGGGGGTTGGAAGTGACGTGAGGAGGAAAAAGGGGAGAAAAGAGGGAGAAAAAGAAAAGGAAAAGGAGGAAAATTGAATAGAAGGGGGAAATCGCGTGAAAGGGGTTAGGGTTTCTTTTGTTTTTTTTTTTTTTTTTTTTTTTTTTTTTTTTTAACTTGGCCAGTTCCGGTTCCTCAGGTTTCGGTTCTTATGGGAATCGGAACTGGAATTGGGAACCGCCGGTTCCTAGAAAAAGAGAACCGGGAACCAAAACCTATCCCCTTAGAACCGGCAACCGAACCGGAACCTCCGGTTCGGTTCTCCAGTTCCCGGTTCTACCCGGGAACCACGCTCACCCCTACTCACCATACCATTAAGGAGTGTTATGCAAAGAAGCTATTTGGTCAGTTGGATGTTTCTTAATGCGTGCCATGCAAAACTTGTTTTGGATTTCGTTGTGCACAATGGGCTACCTTTGAGTTTGAGGAACTCTTAAAATGCTTGAACAGGTCTGCCTCGTCTACATTATGCATATATTAAAAGATTGAACCTGGCTTGGCGCTTTTCTTATTCAACTACAGCGATAGAAAATTACACAGCGTGTTTGAAGCCACTAGCAGAGGCCAAATGAATATAGACATACGTGTATGGACAAAGGAACCCTATGAAGAAACCCCCTATCCTGCGCAGGTACGTGCCATGATTTGTCGACTGTTCATTTTGTACATGCTCTCATATTGTGGCTTGTGATGATTACTTGGTTGATGCTCGTGTTAAAGGTTAAGGTGAAAAGGCGTATTGACTGCCAGCCTTTGGTGGAGAGCAATTCCAACCAGTAATAATTTCCAACTACTATAGTACAAAGCACTTCTGGTTTGAACTTGATCAAGAACAGACAACAAAATTGATATGCCTGTTTACGTCTAATCGAATTGGTGCAACTATTCAAAGGGCAAAATATCCTTACAGACGGATCATTGTGGAGAAAGATTTGCTCGCTTTTAACAGTAGGATAGGAGGTGAAGGAGCCAAGACACCTGCTAGTGGATAGGATCTTGCTCAGCCAAATTAGCTTATTGGAGACTGGAGGTCTAATGAGAGTCCTAGGCCTGAGAAAGAGAGACTACTATTGGGATCGATACCAATGAGTTTGCGGCGCGGAGAGCATGATGAAGCGATCGAGTCGAAGTTATGCCAATGCAAATAATATTCCTCAAAAGTTGTGGAGCTCTCTATTCAAGTCTGATTCAACTTCTAATGCTGGGGAGCAACCTCAAAGTTCCAAGTCTCTAGCTACAGGAGCAAAAGGATTTGATGACCTAACGGGGAAGAAACTGATGATACAGTGGGATTTGCAGCTGAAGTTGGAGTTATTACTTCAGGTCAATGCAATCCTGAGGGCTCTGTGCCTGCTGCGGCTTGTATAAATGCATCTACACATCCTCCTCCACCTGAGAGTAGGAAGGAGTTTGAAGAGCATGCAAGCTCGGAACCAAGTTATGAAGCTGTTAAGGAGGTTTGGATACACTGCTTCATCAACTTCTCGTGCAACCAGTGAACATGATGAATTTAAGGTTGTAGATCCGGAAGCCAGATTTTCTCCAATTGATTATAGGAGCATTTTAGGGGATGCTTCAGTTGTTGCCCCTAACTTTAATAGAGAGAGCATAGTTTGAAGGCTTAGTTGTATGGCATTCTTACACTGACTGAAGACAGTTATCTTAGTTTATTTAAAGATGCCGCAGTCTTTACTTATCTTATTTTATTTTATTTTATTTTTGGGTCATAAACTTTACATATCCTATTGACATGCTTCTTATCATCAATTTTTTGCATATGCATGAATAATAGCATGACGTATTGAATCTGTTTTTGTGGGGAAAAGTGAGATCAGGCATTGATTATAAGGGTGATGAGTTTAAGGCCTTAGTTTATGAGTTCATGGTCAATGGCAGCCTAGATGGGTAGCTGCACCCAAATCCAGCTCTAAATGATGCAGATGGACACTCAATAATCTGTTTCTGTTGCTGTAAATATTACAAAAGAGTGGAAAACCGAAAAGGTTTAATCAAAGATTAGTTAGCAGTGGGTAAAGAAAGCAAAATTCCAGCTGTCTCATGGGTATTCTTAACCTTAAAATACTCTATTCGATGAAACATAGCATCTTCTATATCTTGTATCTTCAGTACCTATTGCATTTGAACTCGCCCACTCCTTACCTTTTTACTTTGCTACTTCTCTTGGTTGCTTCTGTCAGCGACTTGCTCCAGCTGCTGGTGAACTGAATGGCATGCTCTATGTTGTTGGAGGATATGATGGAGAAGACTACTTGGAGTAAGACTCCAGTTGTGAATTCATATGTTTGATGGAGTAACATTAACTTTCCTGGAGTCAATTGTTTTCTGAGTAGGAGTTGAACTTTAGACCAGTAAAACCCATAAGGAGAACATAGTTCAATTTTCATATTTGGCTTAAAATGGGACAAGAAAAATCCAAGAGGGCCAAGCGTAGGCTGAATTTGGCATCCATAAACCCAAAAGCATAAGCTGATTGGACAAAAGAAAACAAAGAATTGGTTTCCACTGTCTTTGCAGAAAAGTCATTGATTACGGACTAATGAAGTCCTTCTAATGGCCAAAAGACAAGTGCTTGATCCATACCGTGATGACTTAAATGCGAACGGTTGCACAAGATCTTAACATCGTGTTTTCAACCCACCAAGTGTCAGATTGGAAAAAAAAAAAAGATCATTTAAGTGCCAACAACAAGAAATTCAAGCAAAAAATAATACATGGTTTTTATAATTAAAAATTTTAGATGACTTGGTGTATTATTTAAAAAAATTCAGTCCATGTAGCATTTTTACGTGGTGTGATTGGCACTGAAATAATCATTTTTTAATAATGAGATCATTTGGTGAAAATTGCGCATTATCCATGCTCTATTCACATACTTGAGGGCAATTAATACTAAAATATGGCAATGATAAACCTAATGAGCTAGAAAGGCTCATGACCGTCCCTTGGGCCGCATGACCCTTGGGTTGCCCAACATGGGCATGGGCCCATTTGGACCTAGCTCCGTAAGCTTGTGTAACATCCTCGATTTCAATCCTTATTTTGGTCCCAACTAGGAGGCTAAGCTAAATAGGCCTTGGATTAGTCAAACCTTCCTAGAAAATAAGTGTGAATAAGTGTGAAAAGCATTAAATGGGAGTAATGAGTATGGAGGCTTAGGTGTCCTAAGTACTTAATGAGAGAAAATGACTCATAAGCTTAGGTGTATATTCATCATGACAATCCATTAATGAATGAGGTAAATCACATATCCATGTGTCCATATTAGATTAGGGTCATCATTTCCTCTACTTTGAGACTTCGAAGACAAGTCATTTCCAACTTTAAATGCTTGATGAATCATCGACCAAGTAATTAATGAAGGATGGTCTTGGAAGACCATTAGGGGTGCCACCTCTCCCCCACAGACTTGCCACCTTGAGTTTCATCGATTTTAATGCTTGGTTGTCATCCTTCAGTTTGTATTCGAACCACTTAACATGCATAATTGAACAATTAAATCACTAATCCAAACTAATTAACCACATAATCCACACTTAGCCTAAACTAGTTATTCACGTTATTAACTTCTTAAGCAGAGTTTAGCAAGTAAACTCATTGATTTCGCGGGCTGGTGAGTCCATAGTGACGGCGATGGGGAGGTGAGCAACACTCAAGCCTACAGTGACACCAACGGAGGTCTAGGTGGGCCTTAAAACAGGCCACGAAGCCTCAGTTAGAGGTTGAGCTTTGGCTTATGTTTCTTGGGTTGAGAAGGCTAGTTGAGGCTTGGCTCGGGCTGAAACGGCACGAGATGAGTGGCGGTGGCTACAACAGGCGACAACAATGACAAACGGTGGCCTAGTGAGCTGTGATAGTGAGTTGAGGCAGCTTGAGGACAATGAATGACGGCTGGCTAGCGCCGGCGCAAGGGATGCGCGAACAGGCTTACGGGTGTGAGTGAGCAGCTTTGGCAACTTCGGTGGCGATCGATGTCAAAGGGGGATGGTTGGCCGGTTTCTCTGGCTCTTTCAAGCTCTCAAATGCTTCAACAATGGATAAAGTGAGTTGCAAGGAGGAAAAAGGAGGCTGCTGAAGCTTGAGGGGGCCACAAAATATCTAGAACACTCAAGTTCATGCCCCACCAACTCTTGGCTGTCATCCTTAGCCAAATTGCAGCCTTCAAGCTTCCTTAGCAAGCCATCTAAGGGTCCAAATGTTGCACACCCCAAGGACCTACGAATTTTGGACAATTTCCATCCAATTTGATTCAATTTCTTCTCCAATTAAGCTCAATTCGGTCCCCATAAATTCAGCTAAGGTGCCTATATTAAATTCTTGTAATTCCCTCACCAAATAGTCCAACTTGATAGCAAAAAATGTGACCAAAAGTGGTCCCTCGAATTTCCCAGTCCAAAATAACTGAACTTTGATTTTTCACCAAAATCTCGGGTTTGCAAAAAAATATCTGGAGGATGAGTCAATGTTCCTAAAATGAATCATGACATAACAGAACTTAAATCGGGTTCAAATTCACAATTAATTTCAATCGGATGCGATTTTAGCATGACCTAACCTATCGGGTAGCTTTTAGGAATTTTTAGTGCAATTGACTTGTGGTCGATTATTTTCGAGCCACATTTTGCATCTTAGACTCATTGGCGACTCTTGGTTGTCATGAAAATCTCGAGATTTTAAATATGGTAATAGGGTACAAAAATGACAAAAAAATCAATCTAGTGCCGTTCGATAAAAATTTTGCAATCATATGGAATCACCCACACACTAATCACATACCTCTGTCGAATTGACCTATCTCCAGTCTCTGATCGATTTTGATGGTGCCATAATGACCATTGCATATTAGTATGATCAAACAGTTGATTTTTGATCGAATTCTCAAGTCTATTACATTAAAATCCCTTAACAGCTTTACTAGATAGACTAGTTATCTCGTGAGTGATCAGCTTAGAGAAAAGAACTATAGGCGCATCGATGAAAAGCCAAACTCATTCAATTGAAAACAGAATTAGAAAATCAGGATGTCATAACAATTCTCTTTGTCAATGCTTCCAAAGGCACATCTAACTAGATCTTAATCCCTTGTCTCATGTATCTCCTTAACAATAGGTGAAAATGCATACAAACTTAAAACATTTCACCAAGAAAAAAGCAATGTTGAAGACATGTATGGGATGGAATGTTCTCAGCAATTGCTTATGCTAATGCTTCCATAGGCATTCTGTAATTTACAACTTTTCATCCGACTTTTGCATCTTACTTCACACAAGTAAACAAATTTCCAGCAATTCCCTATGCATCTAAACATGTTCATCTTACTTTTGCATCTTACTTCCCAGCAATTCTCTGTGCTAATGCTTCCACACACATGCTTATACTAACTAGTAAACAAATTCACTCATATACATTTGTGTCTCACTCAATATAAACACCATTATAAAATAAAATGATGTCAGATTACTAGTATCACACCTATGGCTTCAGTCAGGCAAACAAAAGATAAGTTTTAGTACCTTTAAAAATCAAGGCTTCATTAAGAGGAAAGTTGAAACTTCTAGTTGCAAAATTGGTCATCTACATCACTGCTAATGCTCAACAGTCGGACAAATAGAAGAAGATGATGCAAAGAGCCCAAAAAAATGCTTTATTCCATTAAGTTCACCAATGAAGAAAACAAAAGTAGAATTTGATGACACCCCATATGAATAGCTACTTTAGAGAATCCGAACTTCGGTAAAAGCAAACAAAAGAAAAGTGTAAAAACTCAAAGGATGAAATTTTACTATAGAATCTGCCTCTTGCCTATACAATTGGGGAAAAAATGAAAACCTTAATTGCGTCATGTGGATACAAGTAAGCAAGACTGATCAATCCATTATACATTAATAGATAACCTCAAAGCTCTCCACCCAACCATATCTTGAGTGCGCAAATAGTTGAAAAGAAATCAATAGAAGAGCCAGTACCTCTTGGAAACTTTTGGTGTGAACACGGCACTTCTAAAGAACTTGGTGTATGTGAATTGAAACTTCTTCTCGTAATTTTTGGGAAATGCACAACGAGCTGCCTAATTTGCTTCCAACCTTGTCCAAATCAATTCACACCCTTGATCGTTTACTCTCGCATCAATGTCACCTGGTCAGATGCTATCACTAGTCACATGCGTTAGTCGCATGCCATCAGTCACTCAATCGTTAAAATCTCAACCTTTGTTCTCTTAAGTGCGTTGAGGGAAAGAAAGAGGCAAGTGTAGGTTTTTATTTCATAAAATTAGCATTTCTTTTTGTTCAAAATTTTTTGGACAAAAATATCCTTGTTCCAGTAGCCGGAAAAGTTACTTTGTTGCTGGTCGGCAAGCATTTTGATCTACTAGCAAGTGCAAGCCTTATTTGAGACTAATTTGGACACTTCAAGCTTTGATTTGAAATAATGTCCATTTTAAGCTTTTTTTTTTTTTTGAAAAAATGACTCAATTTCAAGCCATTATTTAGAATTTTCCCAGTCTAATAGGTTAGCTCTCTTATTTCTGGTTAAAGTATTGATGAATTTTTTTTTTTTACCATTTTAGAATAAAGCAAGATTGCTAGCAGCTACTAAGTTTTATAAATGGGGGCATTTTAGTCATTAGTAAAGAGAAATTCCAAATAAATACTTGAGTAAAGTCCATTTCTCAAATGAAAACCCATATTAGACCAACTCAATTTCAAATAAGAGTTTGAAATGGCTAATTTAGTCTCAAATAAGGTTCCAAACTCATTGGCTGGCCAAATTTCAAATAACACCAAGGGCATTTTTGTTCAAGGGTATTTTTATATAATTTTCTTTTCTTTTTTTTTTCTTTTTTCTCTCTTTTTATTTTATTTATTCTTTTCTTTCATCTTCTTTAGCCTCTTTCTTGGCTTTGCATCACCTCCAACTTAATTTACAACCGCTAAATGGTTGATACCTAAGTTGAGATCCGATGACTAGAAATTTATAAGACACTTTAACCACCAAAAACAACACTCAAACCTCGAGTCAAAAAATTCTCAATCCCTCTCTCATCTCTCAGTGCTTTGTATGGTTTAGATTGGATGATTCATGACATTCATAGATGCAGTTTGTATGAAGATGAAGGTTGAATTAAATGATCAGTTGAACATGAGTTCAAGCCTTGATGACGATAGGCGGGAGATTGGATTTATTAGCAGTTTTGTGGTAAATTGGTAATTTCTCCAATACATTATTATCTTTTATTCTATCGTTGCTCTTGGAATGTGTTGAGACTAACAATGCATCTTAAAGTGGATTGAATAAGTTGATATGTAAAACTAATAATTTTTCGAGGAATAAGTCAAGTTCAAGAGATGCGGGAACAATTTGATAATATCATATGCAATATACATCCATTAGTTAAGTAATGTAATAAGTAAAGAGATAGAAGATGACACATGCAGATCTTTTTGGTGGTTTGCTTAAATCAAGTTTGCATCCACTTTCTTAAACTAACAACCATCAATATACGAAAATCTACTAGTAATCTTTTGAGTAGTTAAAATGAAGCATGTGATACTTCTACCCAAAATTGATAGATCCCACTATCAATACACAAGCATTGCTCACATACTTGGACACTCCTGAAAACAAAGACTACAATGAGTAATAACAACTATCAACAAAGGAGAACAAAAGTGAATAAAATCACACCGTAACACAGTAACTATGTGACTATCAGCGTTGGTAGCATTCCAAAATTTTCATCTTATATCATCCAATGTGAGTTGATCTTCTTATATAGGGTTAGTCTTCAAATTAGCCATTGGACAACTTTCAAGAGCATCAATTTTTCGTTAGAAATGATGGACATAATTATCGATGATTTGGTCTTCCACACAATCAAATCTTCCATATTACGGTGAGTTGTTTCCAAATATAGTCAAATATTCTTGGTAATAGTCCTTTCCACAAAATAGGTAACAATCGATTAGATTTTGCTTCAACTATTCTTTTTGGAATTCCAAACCTGAATCTTAGTTGTTAGTTCCTACTAACCTACAAGATTCGTAAAACGAATATCTAGGTCCTCTTATCTCGATTTCGTAAATACGTGAAAAATATATTTTTTTCCACAGTTGATATAGTGAGCAGTTTCCGTTAGTAATCTAGTAAGTCTATTTAATCTTCTTGCTAGTAGTCAACTTACGTACTGCCGTTCATTTGGTCTTCTTGAGTATGCTAGTGTTTTAGACCTCTCTCAACTATTCACCTCATCACAGTAACTCCAAGTCTCTAAGAACTCTGTATTCTTCCTAACTTGTTCTCCTTCTATCAAGGTCCATCTAGCTTCTATTAGTCTTCTGACTTTGTACTACAGATTCCATCCATAGACGATAGAGATAAAATAGGACAATATCTGTATTTATAAATAATAACGATAGATAGATGGTTTTGCCAACTTCAAAATATCATAGGAAGTTTCTCAACAAAATGGTCAGTTTAAGTTGTCAATGAAACACCAAAATGAGATTTTCGGCTTACAAACTAAGTTTTGAACCACTCGACCAACTACCTGGCTGGCCAATACATTACTAACTGCAATGGTAGTATCATATTCCCAATGATAAATTTGTAAACAACTTGATAACTTACCATTGAATATGGTGTTCGCAAATTCCTCAAAGTGTGGGTAATTTACTAAAGTAAAAACGGGCCAATGTTGGTAAGTTACTTATTGGAATGACAAAAAGGTCCTTACTATGTTGGTAACTAACTAACCGCTACGTTTTTGTTTTGAGTGGTAAATTCCTACATAAGAAGAACTTATATTCCACTTGAAATTGATAATTTTGATAACTTACTATTGCATTTGACGTTTGTGAGGAGTGAATATTATCGGTAAATTAGCATCTGCGTACCCAACCAACAGTTCGCTAGTTAAACGATTTTACCCATGAGATTTTAAACTTACAAACCACATACGAAATTTACATACACGGAACGGAACATAGCTCCTGGCAAATGGAAAAGCAGACTTTGTTTTTCAGTACAAATAGAGGCAGAGATAACAAGAATTGGCCCCGCACACGACGGAAGCTACTTATTGACAGTAATACCTTTGATCCTATATATCCTCGTTCATGAAGGAGACCAATTTCTTCATCATCTTCTCAGCATTCTCACAGCCAGGTTTCACCAAATGAAACACATGATCCTCCTCCGGTGCTTCCATCACTTCCACATCTCCCTTCCATCCGCTCTTACTCAACACCTCCTTGTAATACCAACCCCTCTGTCTCAACATATCCTTTTCAGCGACACAAATTAGGACCCTGCTGACACCAAAACCCGAGAGCCTTGGATCTGTCGCTGGGTTCATTAGGGGGTCGTCGAGCCCGGTGGTTGTCGGTTTTGCCGCGTGCCAAATGTCCCTGATCTTGGACCACTTCTCGGGTTCGGTGGTCTCCAAAGGCAATGGTTCTTCGCCCCAAAAACAAGGATGCACCATAACAACGCCCGGAATTTCAATTCCATTTAGCTTTTCCTCTCCCAGTCGGATGCCCATGTTGTGAACTATGTTGGCCCCGGCGCTATCTCCAGACATGAAGACCTATGAAGAGTTTAGAGAATTTAGTGTAATTTGTGTATACATATTGCTGAGCATGTTTTTTTTTTTTTTGGTAGAGCATATTGCTGAGCATGTTTAAGGCTGCTATAACGAACAGTTCACAACAGAAAATCATTTGACCATGATAGACATCAAACGTTGTTTTCGAAACCACCAAAATTGAATGACACTTCCAATTATTCGTCGAACTGTTTGCAACTATTTGTGAAAACTAACGAGACTGGTCGATCGCTAAATAGGATAGTGAAACAATATTACATCTAGTTAGCGATAAATTTGAAATATCCACTGCGCAGCCAAAACCATTTCGGAAATTTGAACATACAATCTAGCGCCTATGATAGAACCATTAGTCATTGTTTCATTAAAAATATATATTAAGAACAATTCTAGCAACCAAATTTTAGTATGGCTTTATTTTTTTGCCTTTTGGCTTATTCTTCTTACTTTAGAGTTTGAAATAGATTTTCTTATCGTTTCAGGTTGAGAACCTAAAACCTTACCTTTTTTGGGTTTTTTTTTTTTTTTTGAGGGGGGGAGGGAGAAATGATAAGTGTACTAGAAATTCTAAAACTTATTACGAAAGTGCAATTAAGTTTTTAAACTTTTACAAAGTGCAATTAGTGGACTCAATTGGACTTTGTAAAAATTTTAGGATTTGATTATATTTTGTGAAAATTTTAGGACTTGGAGATGTTTAATGCACTTATTCTCCCTTTTTTAGTACTCAGACTGACCTAGTTGTAATCTTTATTTTGGAGGGAAATTCAAACGCTTATTTATTTATTTATTATTATTGCACTCCAAGCTCTCTAAATAGTATGAAGGCAAAGATAATGGACCGATTTTCAAAAGTCATTGAAAGTTTGTTTGGAACAATTTCCTCCCAATAACTAATTATGTGGAAAGGGGTATTGTAACTTTTAAAAGATGTTTGCCAAACTTCTCACGGCTATGGTACCCTCGAAGCTGTAGCAATCTATCCTAGACATGAGCACAAGGCCGAATGGGGAAAAAATTTCTCTACAAAGTAAAATCAGGAGTCATGAGGCGGGCCAATAGACGCAGAGGGTTAGGGCTGCTATTAGCCGGCCCCGCCCTACTAATCCACACCTTATACACTTTAAGAGAAAAAAATAACTTTAATTTCTTTTAATTTATGTGTTTATATTATCTGCTTTAAACATAAGGGATAATTTTAATACAACGCTACGAAAATCTCCTTTCCTCACAAGTCGAGTCTTGCTTTCGTAGAAAATGCAATCTTGGAAAGTGGGTAAGCAAATATGGGACAATTGTTTTCCATGCGTTTCATCTTCACAAGTGTCCCCCATTGACTGACCGGTGAACATGGGAGGTTAGTTGGCCACGTAAAACCAACCCATGACGCCATCCTTTTTAATAAAATCTACTAATGGGCCCATTCTTTCTTTAAAAAAAATATAAAAATGAGAAAAAGAAAATCTAATAACCATCTAGCAAGTGGTTTTAGTTTTTTTGCGAAAAAAAAAAAGAAAAGATTTTATCGCGGGGCTCGCAAAGTCAGACTTGCCACCACCGAGCACAGCGTGATGACAGAACAATGACAGGACGAGTTTTTATTTCACGGGGCGGGCATGGGGAAATGATCCCAGTTCCCCGCCCCCGCTTCTTCTCCATCACTAGCATACCATAGCTTTTAATTAATTGCCTCACTCGACTTTACTGGATTGAAATTCTAAATCACATATCACCAAAAGCGCCGGATATAACTGTTTACAGCGTAACACCACTATGTATCAGCCACACCTATACTAGATACATGTTAGATCTTTATTGTGATTTTGGGTGACATGTCTATTATGCATCTGTCAATACGTGATCTAAAAAAAAAAAAAAAAAATGAAGAACGATTAGGATTACCTTCTTGAAATTGGCATGAGAATTCAACCACTCCTCGGGGCCGTTTCCAGCAGAATGAGAGGCCACCCATTTGAGGGCAGTCCAAGAATCATCATAGGCTGCCGGAAGGGGATGCTCAGGTGCCCTTCTATATTCAACGGAGACAGCAATGATGTTAGCCTCTGCAACGAGGGGATTGAGATAGTTGTGGTAAGTCGGTGACCACGCCGTTTCGATTATGAAGCCTCCCCCGTGAAAGTACACGAGTACAGGGAGCTTTTGGAGAGAGCCGACCGCTGCTTTAGGGATGTAAAGTCTTGCCGACACGGTGGAGTCCGATGAAATGGCAAGATCTTTCGATTGGACGCCAGTTTTCTCATCGAGCGATGGAGGGACAGTGGCCGTGCTCATGAGTCTCTCCACTCGGCCATCCTTGTAAACCTTTGCCAACGGAGACAAATCATTTGCCACTTCTGTTTCCATGAAGTCTTTGAGTGGAAGAGAAGCAAGATTAATATTGAGGAGAAGAAGCAAGACAGTGAATCAGGAGTTCATGGTGCCTTCTTGCATTATTTGCTGTTTTTTTATATGCCTCGACATCGTTGTTAGTCTTCTTTGTCAGATGCGGAAAGGAAGAATTTTCGAGAGGTGGTTTCGTTCATTGAATTTTCAACGGTAGTGATGGTGTCAGAAATTTGATAAGATATTTATTAGGGAAAGTGATATTGACCGGCGATCGGATATCTAGAGTGGATGACAGCTCAGCATTGAAGTTTTTTGTTTGTCCTTTGTGACTAACCAATATGGGATATTTCTGGTTCCGTTGTCTTTGCAAGGTGTGGGCTTATTGATTCCGACGCATGCCAATTTCAGTGAAACTTCCATTAACGCTTGCCATGAGAAGGGCCCGTTAGGTTCGGTTTTTGGGAAATGTCTTTGACCAAATGCAAATATCTTTAGGATAAAGGGGTTTTCGGGAATGCTCAGCCGTTTGGCAAATTACGCATTGAAAAGTTGCTTGTGCGAAAATACCGTTTGGCAAAATTTATTCCAAATGGGCTTTTGCTTTTAATTTTCTTTTTTAAAAAATCTGAAAATCAAATCCGACGGCCGGCAATGCTGGACGGCTAGATCTGGCCGTTCGACCGCCTGAGGTTGCGACCTTAGGCAACGCTGTCGTCGCGACCTCAAGCGCTTGGAGGCGCATAGGCCAGATCTGACCATCCGGCGGCCAAATTTGGCCTCCAGACTGCCAGATCTGGCGGCCTGAGGTTGTGTGGCCCCATGCGGCGCACGACGCGACCTCAGGCGACGTCGTCGCTGCCTGGAGGTGCGACCTCAAGCGCCTAAGGTCGTAGAGGCCAGATCTGGTGGCTTGAGGTCCGTGTGACCTCAGGCGACACGGACCTCAGGCGGCGTCGCCTGGTTCGCTCCTGAGGTCCGCACCGCCTGGGTCGCGTGTCGCGGCACCCCCAGACGGTGGTCACCGGTGACACACGACCCTTAGGCGGCAACGACGGTGGCTGCCGGAGAAGCTCGGTGGCCGGAAAGAAGAAGAAGAAGATGATAAGAAGAAGAAGACGATGGGAAAGAAAATTGATGAACAGTAGGCGTGGCATTTCCCAAATGCCGAATGCCGAATGCTGCCCCTCCCCAGCATTGAGCATTGAGCATTCCAAATGCTCATACTTGGGCAAAGGAGCTTCCAAAAAATTTGCCAAACACTAAAATTTTCCCCCAAGGGGCTTTGGGGGTCCAAGGGGCTTTGGGAATGCCCAACCAAACACCCCCGAAGCCGATTGTCATTTTCCTTTTCTGGACATGTCCAAAAGATATCGAGTCATGCTGTCCGTATATTAAATAATATAATGGTATAATGTAATATGGCCTATATCCTATAGAAAAATCTAAACATTGGGTTTTATTTCAATTCTATATATATAAATTTTTTCAACTTTAGCTCCAGATTCAACTTCCCTATAAACCACCAAATTTGGCACCATGAACCCTCTCTCCCAAATTTCCCTTGACAACTAAGAGATGAAAAAACTCTCCAATGCGAGCTATTCAAGCGTTTTGAGTGCGAGCTTTCCAACTGCAAGAGATGGAAGACTTCCAAGTATGAGAGATTGAATACTAAGCATGAAATTCGAAGATCCTTGAGTGAGATGGAAGGAGAACTCTTATAAGAGTAAGAGTAATTGAAGAAGGCTAAACCCTAATTGCTTTAATTTTTACCCAAATTTCATACTCAAGAAGACGACATTTGGGCCGACGTAGAACTTCATCTCTAAAAGATGTCTTCTTGGATTTTAAACTTGGGAAAAAACTAGAGCAATGCTGTGGAAATGCTATATCACTATGGGTGATTTTGGATAGAAAGTTAATAGAGGTAGATATGAGATTTAAGTAAAAGTTTGTGGTTTTTATGAAAAAAGAAAAGTTTAGAATAGAATTGGAACTGCATCTAAAGTTAGTGGTCTTTACTAAGATGAAAAAATGTTTAGGGTAAAATTGGGATTGAACCAAAAGTTAAAAGTTTTTTATGAAATGCAAAAAAGTTTGGATTAGAATTGGAGTTGGATCTAAAGTTGAGAATTTTTTTTTTTTTGGGTATTAGGCCAATGTAATTTAATATAAAACAAAGTAATCAAAGTAATTCATAAAGTGATTAATAATTTATGATTTTAATTATGGTTAAGTGTTAATAAAATATGTTTTGAGTTTGAAGGCATAAAGGTAACTTGATTCAAGTAGCTCGATTGAATAGGCTTCCTAATTTGAGTAGATTTCTTAACCAAAGCTTCCTATTTGGATCCAATATTTATGGGTCTTCGTGCCTCATGTCGAGAAGTGAGAAGCGCATTGTGAATTACACCGTTAAACAATCTAAAAGTGTTAAAGCTGATTAAATTTTGTGGTAAGATTGTGAATCTTTTGTGAAATTGAGAGATTAATTTGAGGGAGTTGTGAGGGCCTAGCATTATTTGAGTTATTTAGGTAATTAGGGGTTAGGAAATAGTAAGAGTGTTTAAGTACTTGAGTTGTGTTGTAGTTTCCATTGTGTCTTCGCTAATATATGATGTTATGCTTATTTTATTACTCTCTCTCTCTCTCTCTCTCTCTCTCTCTCTCTCTCTCTCTCTCTCTCTCTCTCTCTCTCTCAACAATTGGTGACTTGAAGCTAATTGATGATGACGTCAAAAAAAGAAAAGTGAAAAGTCAACAGATTTGATAAGAATAATTTTAGTTTCTAAAGGATGTAGACTAAAAATTATCTAATTGAACTTGTCTAGTAATAAATCAAAGTCAATGAAGCCAGCTAATTGACATTTGTTAGATAGACAGCTTTGGATGTTATTTGGTTGAGGTTAGCTTTTAATGTCACTTTTAACATCGTGAGAGAGGAGAATACTACAAATTTGTTGAATGTTCAATCAAACATGTATAAGAAGCCCTCTACAATCAATAATGTTTATTTGATGCAACATTTGATTCACTTAAAGATGGGTGAATGTGTGTCAGTTACTTAGAGTATCAATGAATTCAATGTGGTCTTTATTTAATAGTTCAATTTATATTGACTTTAAAGATAAGTTACATGCTTTGATTTTGTTATCATCATAGCTTGATAATTGGGATTATACTATTACTATTGTTAGTATCATTTGGGTCTAAAAGCTTGATGTTTGATGAGGTTTGTGATTTGATTATGAGTAAGGAGAAAATCTAGTGAACTTGTTTCTGCTAAGGTGAAGGAAAAGAAAAATTACTACTCATGTTAGCAGGAGTAATGCGAATCTAAATAAACATAATCAATCTAGTATTGGTGGTATTATTTGTTGGAATTGCA
Organism: Eucalyptus victrix; assembly: GCA_016097545.1. Lineage (NCBI taxonomy): Eukaryota > Viridiplantae > Streptophyta > Magnoliopsida > Myrtales > Myrtaceae > Eucalyptus > Eucalyptus victrix. The sequence continues at coordinate 26,963,838 of CM027841.1, forward strand.
GCTAGTATGGACATTTTACAAGGGATTGCCTAAGTTGAAGAACAAAAAAGGCAAGGGAATTAAAGTTGAGTTTATAGATGATGTTGCAGGTCTAGTTGATAGTAATTTGGATAGTATTGATTATGTTTTGTTTTTCATTGAGAATTCGTTATTTGATGGATGGGTTACTGATTTTTTGGTTATTTGTTCAAAACTACATCAAACAAAAACTAGTTTACAACTTATCAATATAGAGATAGTGGCATAGTTCATTTGGGGAACTACTTGAATGCAACGTTTTGGGGGTGTCAATGATGTTAGAATCATAATGCACGATGGTATAGTGAGGTCCCTGACTCGATTGAGCCATGTTTTGAAATTGAAGAAGAACCCAATTTCCTTGAGTACTTTGGATCTAATTAGGTGCCAATAAACTTCAAAAGGTGAAGTTATGAAGATCATTTGAGGTGTCCTAATGATAATGAGAGGAAGCATAGTGGTCTGTGCTATGGCATAGAGGTCGTTGGAGGTGTCCTAGTCCTCATATTTGCTTTGTATAAGAATTAATGATTTTTCGTAGGCAATGTTTTTTTGTTCTTTACTTCGACAAATAAAGTTAGAAGTTTTAAATTCTATGGCACTTAATTTTGTTGTATTCAATGCAAGTATGGAGAACAAGTGGCTCATGCAACAAATGAAGGCCTAGATGTTGCAGGACATGCTATCGCAATTGCTTGGGTTGTCTATAAGGCTTTGTTTGTTTCACAGAAAATGTGACATTTTTGAAAAATATTTTTCAGGAAGTCATTTTCTAAGAAAATAACAATATTTTTCAATATTTGGCTGAAACTCAAAATTAATTAAAAAATATTTTTTGTTGTTTGGTAAGAAAAATCTGATTCAATTTTTCCCGTGCACCCCCTTTGTTTTCTTCTCTTTTATTTTTTTTCCTTTTATTTTTTTTTTTTCCCTTTTTCTCTCCACCAAGCCTGAGGCGAGGGCTGCCCAGCTGATGCATCCAATGGCAGGACCACTTTCATAAAAAAAAATAGTCCTCCTCACCACCATTAAAATTACAGGTGAGGCATCTCCATCTTCTTCCACACTCAACGCGGTGACATCGTATTCTCTTTGGACATTTATAGTAAAATTTTCGATGAAAAAGTCAGAAATCGACTCAACACCCATCACCATTATCTAGAAGTTTGTACTGTCTCACCTTGCTCTGGAACCCCTATTTCAGGAACACTACTGGTGGGCAAGGGCCACACGGCAACCCTTGCTTAAGGCTGACGGAGGGAAAGTAGGAAAAATAAAAAGAAAATAAAATAAAGAAAAAAAAAGAAAGAGAAGAGAAAAGATACAAAAACGAAAAAAAGAAAAGGACTAGAAATGGAAAATTTGAAAGATATTAAATTATTAAAAATTTTCTGTATTAGCATTGGTCGTGATACATAAAAAGGCCAGCATCCACATCTCTGGGTGCAATTATTTGGCAAAGCGTAAAAAAATTTAGGATTTAATTAACAAAATTTTAGACCAAAAATTAAAAGTTTTACAATTGAATTAGTAAAAATGTAATAAATTTAGGACATTTTGGATAATTGTTCTCAGTTTTAACAATAGGATTTCAACCTTACGAGCCAAATAAGAATATTAACACGCACCGAACAGGTTCCTGGCAAATGGAAACCCAGACTCAAGTCTTTTAGTACAAATAGACATCGAGATAACAAGAATCAGCCCCGCATAGAAAGGAAGCTACTTATTGACAGTAATACCTCTGACCCTACTTATCATCATCATTCATGAAGGAAACCAATTTCTTCATCATCTTCGCAGCATTCTCACAGCCAGGATTTAGCAAATGAAACACGTGATCCTCCCCCGGTGCTTCCACCACTTCCACAACGCCACTCCATCCGCTCTTACTCAACACCTCCTTGTAATACCAACCCCTGTGTCTCAACATATCCTTCTCAGCAACACAAATTAGGATCCTATCGACTCCCAAGCCTGATAGCCTTGGGTCGGTTGCCGGGTTCATTAGGGGGTCGTCGCACCCTGTGGTCGTCGGGTTCACCATGCGCCAGATGTCCCTGACCAGGGACCTCTTCTCGGGTTCGGTGGTCTCTAAAGGCAATGGCTCGTCGCCCCAAAAATAAGGATGCACCATCATGATGCCGGAAAATTCAACTCCATTTTGCTTTTCCTCTCCCAGTCGGATGCCCATGTTGTGAACAATGTTGGCCCCGGCGCTATCTCCAGACATGAAGACCTATGGAGAGTTTAGAGAATGTTGTATTATTTGTGGGTACTCGTTGCTGAGCATGTTGAAGGATGCTGTAATGAACAGTTTTCCAACAGAATATTTTTGACCATGATAGACAGCAAACGTTGTTTTTGAAATCACCAAAATTGAATGACACTTCCAAGCATTCGTCCAACTGTTTTCAACTATTTGAGAAAACACATGGGACCGATCGATCGCTAGATAGAATAGTAGAAAATATTATACCCAGTAGGTGATAAATTTGAAATCTCGAATGTCTAGCCAAAAACATTTCAATATTTTAACATACAGTCTAACGTTTATGATAAATCAAACAACCATTGTTTCATTAGAAATATATTTTAAGAATAATTCTAGCAACCAATTTTTAGTATGGCTTTATTTTTGCCTTTTGGCTTATTCTTTCCACTTCGAGTTTGAAATATATTTTCTCATCCTTTCAGAGTTGGGAACCTCAAATCTTTAAATTTTTTAAAGAATATCATCTGCAGTCACCTTCTTTTTGTCGATAGTATTCTATAATTGAAGCTGACCTTTTCGTAATATCTGTTTTGGAGGCAAATTCAAGGGGGCTTTTGATTTGGCTGCAAGTTCTCTTAATAGTATGAAGGCAAAGATAATGGACCGATTATTAGAAATCATCGACTATATTTTTGGGACAATCTCCCCGCAATAACTACTTCGGTGAAAATATGTGCCACCACTTTTAGAAGATGTTTGACAAATTTCTCACGATTGTTGTACTTTCAAAGCTATAGCAATCTATAATAGAGATGAGCACGGGGGCGGGGACACCGGCCTGAATGGGTCAAATTTTCTCCAAAAAAATGATCCCATAAGAGGCATGAGGTGGGGCAATAGGCGCAGAGGGGTGGGCTGGTATTGGCCTGGCCCGCCCTACTCACCCACCCCTTATCACTTCAAGAAAAGAAATATATTCTAATTTCTTTTGACTTATGTGCTTATATTGTTTGCTTTAAACATAATGAAATAATTTTAATAGAACCTACGAACAATCTCTTTTCCTTACAAGTCTTGCTTTCATAGAAAATGCAATCTTGGAAAGTAGATAAGGAGATGTAGGATAATTGTTTTCCATGTGTTTCGTCTTCACAATTGTCTCGCATTTACTGATTTGTGAAGATTGGATCTTGGTTGGCAATGTAAAACCAATCCAGGACGCTAACTTTTATTTATTTATAATATCTAACGATGAGCCCATTCTTTCTTATAAAAATAACACAAATGAGAAAAATATCTAATAACCATCTAGCAAGTGGTTTTAGTTCTTTTTGCAGTAAAAACAATGATTTTATAGCGGGGCCTCTAGCATATAATGAATTTTAGACAATTGCCTCACTCAAATCTGCGGTGTTGTAACTCTAAAACATATCACCAAAAGCACAGAAGTAAACAATTCACAGTGCAACATCGCTATGTTACAGCCACAGCTGTACCAAACACATGTTAGATCTGAATTGTGAATTTGGCCGTCACATCTGCAATTACAAGATCTAAATAGAAAATGAAGAACAATTACGATTACCTTATTGAAATTGGCATGAGAATTCAACCATTCCTCGGGGCCCTTTCCGGCAGAATGAGAGGCCACCCATTTGAGGGCAGTCCACGAATCATCATAAGCTGCCGGGAGAGGATGCTCTGGTGCCCTCCTATATTCAACGGAGACAGCAATGATGTTAGCCTCTGCGACGAGGGCATTGAGATAGTTGTGGTAAGTCGGTGACCACGCCGTTTCAATTATGAAGCCTCCCCCGTGAAAATACACGAGTACAGGGAGCTTTTGGAGAGAATCAACCGCTGCTTTAGGGATGTAAAGTCTTGCCGACACGGCGGAATCCGATGGAATGGCGACATCTTTCGATTGGATGCCAGTTTTCTCATCGAGAGATGGAGAGACAGTGGCCGTGCCCATGAGTCTCTCCACTCGGCCATCCTTGTAAATTCTTACCAACGGAGACAAATCCTTGGCCACTTCTGTTTCCATGCGGTTTTTGAGTGACAGAGAAGCGAGATTAATATTGAGGAGAAGCAGCAAGAGAGTTTACCCAGGACTTCTTGTTGTGTTTTTGCATCATGTTGGTTTTTATATACCTCGATATCGTCATTAGTCTTCTTTGTCTAGAAGGAAGAATTTTAATGCGGCGGCGTCGAGCAAAATTCATTTAATGGGATGTTGGCAGGTAAGAAGTTCGGTAGGATATTTATTGGGAACCATGATATTGACCGGGTGAAAAATTTTGATTAGAAATATTGAGCGGACAAGAAATTTTATAGCCTCAGCATTAAATTTTTTTGTTTGTCTTTTGACTAGCCGGTATGTAAGTCTCTGCAATAAATGGGGTCATAGATTTCCACGCCCACCGATTTCAATGAAAGTTCCATTTATTCTTGTCATAAGAAGCCGACTGTTATTTCCGTTCTCTGGACATATCGTTCCCTGGACATATAGTATACTGTAGTATAATGTAATATAATATAAATATATTAGAATAATTCATAAAGTAATTAATTATTTAGGAGTATAATTAAGGTTAAGTATTGAAAATATGTCTCAATTGTAATTTATGAGTATAACATTTTCTTGATGCAATGTCTAATTCACTCAAAAATGGGAGATGGTGCATCGGTTGCTTAGAGTATAAATGAATTCATTGTTGTTGTTATTCAATTGAATTCAATTTAGATTGACTTTGCAAATAATGTATGTACTTTAATTCTATTATCATCATAGCTTGACAGTTGGAATATTACCATTACTACTGTTAGTAGTTCCTTTAGGTCTAAAAGCTTGATATTTAATGAGGTTCATGATTTGATTCTAAGTGAGGACATTCATAGAAAAGAATTTGGTGAACTTGTTTATGCTACTTTAGTAGGCAAAGGTAGAAGAACTAGTACTCATGCTACTAAGAGTAATGTGAACATGAATAGACATTGTCAATCTAGGACCGATATTGTTGTATGTTGGAATTACAGTAAGTTGGGGCATTTAAGAAAGGATTGCTTGCTTCGAAAGAAGAAGAAGAAGAAGAAAGAAGGGATTGCTTAAGCTGAAGAGAAGAGAAGGGTTAAAAGAATTAGAGTTGAGTTTATAGATGATACTACAACTTCAGCTGATAGTAATTTGGATAGTGCTAACTATAATTTGTTTGTCCCTAAGATTCATTATTTGATAGAAGAGTTATTGATTTTGGTGTTTCACACTACACCAAACAAGAATTGGTTTATAACTTACTAATACACGGATGGTGATATAGTATAGTTGGGCAAACACTTGGGTGCAATGTTTTGATTATTGGTGATGTTAGAATCAAAATGCATGATGGTATCATGAGGACATTGACCAGATTGAGCCATGTTTTGGAATTGAAGAAGAACTTGATTTCCTTAAGTGCTTTGGATTCAGTCAAGTGTCAATATATTTCATAATGTGGATTTCTGATGGTCATTCAAGCATAGTGGTCTGTTTGAGCTTTAAGGGGAGATAATGACAAACTTTGACGCGGATACATCAGATGAGTATGTTCAACAATCCAAATTGTGGCATGTGAATTGTAGGCACATTGACAAGGGAAGCTTGAAGGTTCCAAGTAAAGGAGTCTTTTATGTATTATGTGGCTAAGGAATTAAAAGTAAGCAGGTGTTGTAACTTAGGCAAACAACGGAAAGTGCAATTTAGTATGATTGTTAGAGAAATCATAGAGATTATAATTGATTTACTTGGATGTTCATAGATTGTTGCGAATTTCTTCAAGAATTAGTAATTTGTGTTAATGGATGTTGACTATTTCTCTAGGAGGACGTACATATTTATGCTAAGGCGTGAGTTTAATGTTGTTATCAAGATCATGCATTTGAGTGATTTGATTTAAAAAAAAAAAAAAAAGGACACTAGCAACAAGATCAAGCATGTGCAAACTGACAGTAGTATAGAATTTTGCTCAAAGTTGTTGAATAAATTATGCATAAAGAAATGCATACCGCAACAAGTCATAGAGTTGACAAATAGAACGTTACCAGATATGATTATATAAAAAGCTTTTTAATGCTTGGATTCCTTGAGGATATGTTTAGGATGACAAACAACTTGGTGAATAAATTCCCACAAGCTATAAGTGGATGTTGAACTATTGAAAAAATGTGGTCAAATGAAATTGTTGATTATTATGTTATTAGAATTTATGATTGCCCGTTTTATGTTTGAATGAGTGATGATAAGCTCGATGCCCTCAGGCTAGAGGAAGGGGCAAAGGTGCGAGAAAGTGCATATTCCAATGCTATGCACGAGGTGAGAAGGACTATTGATTGTGGTGCCTAGAATTAATTACTAGTTGTTAGTAAAAAGAGTTACATTTGATGAGTCTTTGTTATTTTTGATTTGAAGTGATTATGGTAATAATTATATGAATCTAGACAGCGTTTAGCTCGAGGTAAAATTGCAACTAAAAAGTCCTAAAGTAACACTTGCATAGTAATTGACACAAATGATGCTTATGGCAAGATGGAGCCTATAGAGTTAATGGTGTTGTAGCTATTGAGTTTGACAAGGTTTGTGTTTGATATTTTTATAGAGATGTTTGCAATAGTTGTTTTGCTTTATCCATTGTGTGTGAGGTTTTATCATATGAGTACCATGGTTATGGGGAGTTCGAGTGCAACTTTGACTCGAAAGATGTTTGTGGAGTGGAAACCAAGAGAGACTGTAGGAAAATAATAGTAAAGTTCATGATTTAACGAAGTGATTGCCATTTAACTCACATGTTGAGCCAATGTGGAGAATGTTGAAAAATGCCTAGAGTTTGAACCCATAAAAGGAAGGCCGATCTAAGTAGGTTTCCCATATCAAATAAGTTTCATAGTTTGACTATGTTTCCTAATTAAGATTTCCTATTTTGGACCATTTACATAAGAGTGGGTAATCATCCCATATGTGAAGAAGTGAGTGCGGCTTTTTCATGAATCACACCCTAAGTAATCTGAGTGTTAAAGTCGATTAACTCTTCTAGGTTGGATTTTGTTAGATTATATAAATTATTTTATGGGCAATTGTGACTATCTAACATCGTACAAGTTATGAGTGTAACTGGGAGTTGAGAAACATTGAGTGTTTGAGTGACTCAAGTATGGTGGTAATATTGCTGTAGTGCTTGATTCATAGTGGAATTTTTGTTGCTTTCCCATGAAGTAAGCCCCTCCATCTAAATTATATAAATCTAGTGTTCAATTAATTTCCATGTTATGTTTGTTTTGTTATTAAATCGCTTATTTGTTGCAATAATAAATGAGCCAAGTGAGAATTGAGTTGTGCTTAAAGCTTGATTCGACAAACTAAATTAAGGAACTTACTATTATGTCGTCACGGGAGTTCCGACAATCAAAGAATTTGTTGTTTACTCGCACTATATTTTCTAATATGTCAAAAGTGCACAAACTCAAATGGAGCTTGACTCTACTACGATCTTCATTAGGGGAGGGGGGAAGGGGAATGATTTGAACATAGAGAGAATTTATGATTTAGTTTATAATGTATGGATTTTGACTAAGTCAAAGCGGAAATGTAAAAAAGAAAAAGAAAAAAAGAAAAGCCTTGAAAAGTCAACAAGAGAGAATGGTGGAATTCAGTTCCTTTTAATAATCGAGAGCATGGGAAGAGACAAGGAAAGTAGAAAAAGAAGGAAGAAAATGAAGAAACAAGAAGAAGAAACAAGAAAGAAGGAAGAGAGTACTCACCACGAATGCTTCGTCAAGCCGATTTAACTCCAATTTGCAATGTTCAATAAGTGTTTGCGCCTCTCGATCTTCCGATAGAATATTTTTGGAATGAGGTTTCAAATTTGAAATTAAGTGGAATTTGAGTTGCGATATCCGATTTTGGAGTTGCTAAGTTGAGAATTTATAGGAGAATGATAGTTTAGAGTGCTATGGAGGAGTAGGATTTTATGGAATTTGATCTGAGCTTGTGTTTTGTCTGAAACGAATTTTCGGAATTTCCCATGCGTGATGAATGGTGTATGCCCAACAACTTTTGAGCCAATTTTGTTAATTTTCGGCATGATTTTGGGTTGCCCAAGTTGTGGGTCTTCTAGTGCTTGGAAAGATTTTCATTTTGACTATAAGATCACTAGAAACAAGGTTCAAGCGAGAGATTTATAGCGCAACTAAGTTTCGTGCTCAAGCCCCACGTTGTAAACGGCTTTGAATAATCGCATCGAGTAAGCGGTTTGTGAGCACGTAGGAGTTGTTTTGTTAGCATTTAGGAATAGTTAAGCCGTTTCATAGTTGAGGTTGCATTTTCCTTGATTTTAATGTCGATTCTCATATAATTGCGAGGAATACGAGATCATCAACTTGTTTAACTTTGTGTTCTTTGCTTTTTGGGCTTTCTAGCTAATGATACTATATCTTATTTGAATTTGTAGACTCATACTTTGAAAATGAAAAGTATGAGGTATATTTGATGTTCACCGCATATTTGATGCATAATTTCGCATAGCGCATTCACTACTTATTTGTGGCACCCCTCAACGGCCCCCAATTCGTTAGGGTCGCCACAGATTACTTGTCACTTATCTTACTACATACCAGTCTAATGACTTTTATGATTAAAATGAAACCGCAGTTCATAAGGATTGATCAATGGAATTCCTTACCATTTTGTTTTTAAAAGAAAGGTCCCAGCGCAGTTCATCAGCGGAAGCATGAACAAGTCTCACCATCTCTCCCTCCGATAACTATAATGCAATGCATACCAACTACGCAACAGAAGAAAAGATAAAGCTGATTCACTTTTATTTATATTTTCATGATGGACATTTCAGGTCAATACAAAAAGGCCAAGATTTTTAACTATACTTGGCTATCCCAAAAAGAGAACTCGACCCTATACGAAACATGTACATCTCTCCATCAACAAGTGTCAGCTATCCCAAAAAAGAAAGCATCAACTCCCACTAGTCCTGCGTGCCATCACACCCACCCCGGTGCATTGGACGGTGGTGGTGGTAGCATCCCTAGCATCACCCTACTGCGTCGAACGTGAACGGACAAAAACTCTTGGATGATAGGGCCATCAGCTAATCCCATGTCATACATCACCAATACTTGAACTCGAACATACTCCAGACCAGGTATACTAATAAAGGAATGCTCGGTGCACTCCACCTCGACGTCAGTAGGTATGTCATAGAAGGTACCACGCACAACTGGTGAAAGATGCATCTTTCTAATCTGAAATGTTAATCTCCAAAAGGGGTGAGTATAACCACTCAGTAATAAAGATTCGCCACAATACACAGTGCATCAAACAGACAATCAAGGTATCATAATTAAAACACATATCATTCATGCATTTAAGCATACCTTACCTTGCAACCATGCATATATCACCATGCCATATGTGCATATATTACCATGCACTCATCATCAAGTAGTCATGCATATATAACTATGCCATATGTACATATCTATGCGCATGATAAAGTCTCAATTTTTATCTTTCTAGGGACCAGTGTTTGCATCCCTCAATTTATCGCTCGCATCCAACCTGGCATCACGAGGAACCTTCGAGCATTCGGCACACACACTTCGGGCATCTCGTACCCCAACTAGCATCACGAGGTATTCCCCTGGCACACACCTCCGAGGCTTCCGGCACACACACTCTGGGCATCTCGAAACTCCCGAGGCATCATCGGCTCACACCTCCGACGGTCTTGTTATTATCTCAATTTCAATATTTTATTTGATGCATTATTATCAAGAGTCTCAACCAACTTTTTGATACCACATAACATGCCATATGTCATCACATATGCAACAAAGTCCACCACTCAAAGCGTTGTATCACATGGAAAAATTCATTTATTTTTAATAACACATCAATTTTTAGATAAAACAGAATACACTCCTTTGGTTAAAACTCCAGGAAAATTAGTAAATGGTATAAATAAATTCTAAAAACTTGACACATTATAGACAAGACCTAAAGGCAGATATCTCATGAAGAACACCATACCAAAAGAATCTCACACAAAACAGTATGGTCCATGCATCATAGTCTTCAAAATTTTAACACTTCAGCTTGCACAGTTTCGGAAGTAATTTAAATTAAATATCCAATTGAACTCCAAAAATTCTGAAATTTTGATATTGTAGACAAGTCCTAAATTTAAATATCTCGTGAAGAAATCAAAACCAAAATCGTTCTAGATTAACAGATATAGACGATTAATTCCCCTTATTCTCGGTGTCGTTTTTCCAGATTATCTTCTTTCAAAGGAAACTCGTTTTACCTATCTACATATGTCCATTTCTTCTAATTTTTGAGTATGTTATACCTTAGAATATTATCTAAAACTTTCATGAAGGACACATGATCAAAGTTTAATTATATGATTTTATAAAAATCAATGAATCATACTAAGTCGAGGTAGCATTTTCCCAGATTCAGTTTCTTCAAAAGACATCAATTTCACCAACCTATGTTTGTTCATTTCCTCTAAATTTTTGATATGTTTTACCTCAAGAAGTACACTACAACTTTCATTAATAACTCAAAGTGAGATTTTCGCAAAAAATCTACTTTATAGGTCATGAATTCACTGAAGGTCAGCATAACAAATTCAAAATATAATCTCTCTAAAAGAAGATCGTTTTACCAGGCAATCCTTGTCCGTTTTATCTCAAATTTTAGTATGTTATTCCTAAAGATGTTCTCTACAAATTTCATGAAGAGATAAGTAAAATTCCAATTAAAAAGTCGCATGTAGCTCACAAACTCGTGAAGAATCGGACTGGTTTTTTTTTTTTTTTCTAGAAAACAGCATTCTAGGCCAACGAATTTCTCCCCATAGCTTTGAATTTTCATCACATCTACCACAACCAAAATTCACCATCTTCTACACACACAACACAGCAAGCAAAGGGTAGGTTTTAGGACTCTACTTGCCTCGAATTTAAGCACAAAACAACGACAAACAGCGGACAAAGTGGCGAACGAACAACGGTGAGCTAGACGGACGATCGGCGGACGGACCACCCCTCCTTCCTCTTATACGCACAGCCTCTTCTTTCTCTCTTTCTCTCCTCTCTCTCTCGGACGATTCTCTCTCTTCCTCTCCTCTTTCTCTCACTTAATCTGCCCCCCTCACTCTCTAATTTCTTCCCCCTTATGATTAACACTCATGATCTTTGCATGCCGGCGCCACTTGGCAATTGCCATGCAAGGTGGGCTCGAATCCGGCTGGGCTTGGGCCAGCTTGGTCGACGACAACTCCTCCTCTCCCTTTGGGCTTCGTGGGCCAGGCCCATGTGGCCAAATGGTGGGTGATCTTGGGTTGGTCTTGGCCTAAGAGTCTTGGCCCACTCTTCTCTAATGTAATCTACTAATATCTTCCACTTAAATAAAATCCTAACTTACAAAAATAATATGGCCATAAGACTGAGTCATAAGTCCATAAATTCCAATTTATAGCTCACATGGCCAATGATAGAATTTTCTTTCCTATCAAACTTATTATCCACTAAAAGCTTGACCATAAATGTCATTGCAAATTATGAATCAAATGGCTACAATATAACTTGATGGTACTTCCATCACCTATTCATAGACTTTAATGCTTTTAGAGATTGCCATGAATTTGGGGATGCCACATTATTATTCATTTGAAAATGGTTTGAGAATTATGTTTTGGAAGGTGTCACAAAGTTCAAATGTATGTATTATATTGAGAACTAATTTATGGAATAGGTTCTTTAATGATTTGGAAAACGTTTAACGAGAAAGAGTTTTGAAGTGTTCCTGGTTTATGAAATGAATTCCAAAATGGCGTGAGCATTGTATTGTTTAAAATATATATTATGTTTGATGAATGTAGTTGGGATAGATGACATATTTTGGGTTTGCGAAATCTTTTTGTGAAAGAATTATGCTGACTTTGAATATATTTTATGAAAGGTGATTTGATTTGATATGTGAAACTAATTTATATGTGGAATCGATTTGTGAAAGGCTATGTTATGACTTGTGAAACAAATTGGGATATGGATTGCTAAAGGACTAAATACTATATGATAAAGTAATTTTGTGAGTCACCTCAAGAGTTTTGTACTATTGATATGTGTAAGTCGAGGACTAAGTGTTACACAATAATGTAATTTCATGGGAGACATCTCTAGAGTCTTGTACTATTGATATAAGGTGGTTAAGGATAAGTGATACACAATATTGTAACTTTGTGAGAGCCACCTCTGAAGCTTTGTAGTTGAGGACTAAGCATTATACTATAACGTAATTTTGTATGAGTCACCTCTAAAGCTTTGTACTATTGATATGTGTTGGTTAAGGGCTAAGTGCTATATGATGATACGATCTCATGGAAGCCACCTCAAGGTCCTTGAGATGTGATGTTGTATGAGTTTGGACGATGGAATGGATCATTGATATATATATTTTTTTGATAGAAGTTAACTAATGAATTTGACCATTGATATCGAAATTGTATAAAACTTGTTGAAATGAAACATTTTTTATATGATTTGATATGTATATTAAAAAGTTTATTATGAGTTTATGGTAGTGCTCTATATTTATGTATGTCTGTAATTATGTATGTATGTATAAGGGTTGCTCGACTTGCTTGAAAGAAATATATTACTCATTGAGCTATGGTTACTCACCCTCTTTCCCAATCTTTTCAAGTCTCTTGATTAGCAAATAATAGAGCAAGTGATATCAATGGAGACTTTTGGGTGTCGGATTTTGGGTGGTTAAGGGCCTGTTTGTTTATTTTTGTTTCTATTCCCAAGAACACAAATTTCTGTTCTTTTGTTATGGGGAACAAAAAAAGAATAGAAATGCATTTGTTTACACTCTTGTTCCGGGAACAAATTTGAAATAGAAACAAGAAACAAATTTCTTGGGAAAACTTTTTGAAGAAACAAAAGAACAAAAACACAAAACTAGTTTCTTTATTTTCTCATTTTTCTTCTTTTTTCTTTGGCTGCTTGCCGGCCTCGGCCATGGCCAACTATCGGCCGTTGAGGGCCGGTGACCTCGTCGGAGTGTTGTTGGCCCTTGGCGAGGCTGACCTCGTGTCGGCCAGCGAGGCTCAGCCTTGCCTAGCCATCGGCGATGCCGAGCCTCACCTGGTCATGGTGAGGCTCGCCCTCCCTAGCTAGCGTGAGGTCAGGCCTAGCCAGGCCAGGGCAAGGTCGACCTCGAGCCACTTGGGTGAGGCCGAGCCTTGCCGGTGGCTTGGCGAGGCTTGCCGGGGCCAGGCTGGCCTTTAGCAAGCTCACTGGATGTCGCCCAGCCGGTGGCCGACGACGAACCAAAGAGAAAAAAAAGAAAAAGGAAAAAAGAAAAATAAAAAAGGAAAATTATAATAAAATTATTTGAAAATTAAAAGAATAAAAAAAATTAAACAAGTTTACCAAATGTGTTTGTTCTTTTTCTATTCTAGGTACATAAATTTTGTACATTTACAAATACGTTCTTTTGTTCAAAAATTGTTCCCCGGAACAAAAATGGTTTTTTCTATTTATGTTCCCCGAAATAATTTTTGAACAGAAGCATTATCAAACACGCCCTAATAGGTTGTGTCCTTCGGGTGGAAGGATGGCCATGGCATTCCCCTTTTTTTGCTAGGATTTGGGGTGTGACATAGTCATCCTTCGAGCCACTTACTTTGACCTTCTACCTAGCATAACTTGCTTAAAATTACTGGCTGTAATAACAATAGACCTTAAATTTCACGTGCCATGCACATATGAAGGGACGAGGCTTGGTTGGATCCTTACTTGATGATCTTGATCATAACAAAGCTGCATACTGAGTGTTTGAAAGAATTGAAGACATAACAACTAGTCGAGGGCTTAACTGATGTTTCTAATAACTATGTGCATAAGCCCAAGAAGTCAAATCTAGATGAGAAGAAGCATACAACTAGAATTGAAACCCGAGAGGTTATTGTGCTCATTAATTTCCCCTTTTTTGCTTAGACTCGTGAATGTTTTGCAAGAGTTTCTATCGCTGTATTTATAGGCGTTTTGTCTTTTATGAGCAAAGTTTTGGGAGTTTTTCAAGAGAGAGTTTGTAAGCATTTTCTATTGTTTAGTAGGTGTGACATCCTGAAAATTGATCTTGTCTCGAATATTGAAATGATTGTTTCGTCGACGTGTTTATGGTTAATTTACTTGGAACTGATCATTCACGAGTTAACTAATCTATTAGGTGAGGCCGTTAAGGGTATGAACGCGACAGACTAGAGAATTCGATCAAAAATCGATTGTTTAACCATAATAATCAGTAATGGTCAATATGACACTATTATAATCGAATTGTGATCGGGTATAAGTCGATTCGATGGAATTGCATAGTCAAATTGTGGATGGTTCTACATGATTGTAAAATTCACGTCGAACAGCAATAACCTGATTTTCTATTGATATTATACTCAAGACATGTAATTGAAACCTTGCGATTTTTACGACAACAAAGAGTTGCCTACGAGTTGAAGATACACAAACGTGAATCGAAAATTATTGACCACGGGTCAAATGCGCTAAAATTCTTGAAAGCTATCCAATAGGTTAGATCTTACTAAAATTGCGTTGGTCGATTTTAACCACGAAATTGAATTCGGTTTCGGGAATCGGACGTTTGAGCGTGTCACGATTCATTTATAGGACGTCATCTCATCTTTCGGAAAAAGTTCACTAAGTCCGAAATTTTGTGGAAAAATCGATTTTGGCCAAAGAAATTAAGGAAATTCGGATGGGCTGAGCAAAAGGGTTTTCTACCCTTATTTCGGCTTTGTTTGGAGAAATTGAAGCTAAACTCTCATTGGAGGAGCACTTGACTTTGGGCATGAAGACTTTAGGGGTATTATATTGAGATATTTCCCTAGGCATTTTATTGGCTGCAACTTTGACTTCCATTCCTCTCTCTCTCTCTCTCTCTCTCTCTCTCTCTCTCTCTCTCTCTCACGTTCACCCCCTTAGCCAACTCTCTTCTTTTGCCATCCCCTTCTCCCTCATGTTCCTTTTTCCCTCCCTTCATGTTTCTTTGCCCTTTTCTTTTGCCAACGTCTCACCCTTATGCCCACCATCCCTCATCAACCATCAGACTCCTACCTCACACCAGCAACATCACGCTTCCACTACTTCACCCCATCATTTCCCCATCTTCATCATCCCATCTCCATCATCTATCACCACCTGCTTCACCATCCCCTCCCTTCCACTTTTGCCAACAGCTACACGCCCAGCCACCTCGTACCAACCCACATGTCCACCATCCCAATGCCCGACTCCTCACCAACTCACTACCTCACCATCTCCATCGAACAACCACCCACCAACCTTAACTCCAACGTCCAACCATTTTCCACCACTATCCGGCTAGCAGCCCTAAGCTGTGAGCATCACCTTGCCATAATAGCTGTCGATTGAGCTTCGTTTGAGACACGGTAGTCTCGGGTTTTCTCTGCCATCACGTTGCCATCACCATGAGCTCACCGCTGTCCTAATCTAGTGAGTTAACTCCATAATCCTTGATTATAGTGTTAATTGTGCTTAGGGGTTAGATTAGTGTTAATTAGTTTAGTTAGATTAGTGTTAAGATGGGTTAGCTTAATCTTCAGATCGGTTTATTGAATACTCACCATTTGCCATTTTCGTGGGTTAAAATGTGCTACGATTTTGAGGTTGCTTTCTTCTTGAAAAATGTTTTAAACATCTTCAACTATGACATATATTTTACTCAAAATTTTATGGATTTAAAAGAACAAGATTTCAGCTTTGTTACATGCAAAATAGAATCTTAGTTGGTGTTGGAAACAGTGAGCTTTTGGTGTTTAAATGATTTTTATTAACTTTTAGTGTTCTATTTTTGAAAGAGTTCCTTCACAAAATTTTTTAATCACACCTTGTAGTTTAACATAGTCAAATTTCAGATCAAACGGACGAGTTTTGGATGTCAAACCAAACTAATTTTGGAAAATATAATTTCTAGACCTGAACACAGTTTTGGCAACGGTTTGAGCGATTTACTTATCTTATTCTAGTAAGATCTAGGTCAAGGTGTATCAATAAGAAGAGTTCATTTAAGTGTTCTTTATAACATATTCAAATTTGAGAATTTTCTGAATTCGTTTGGTTATATTTCTGGAATTAATCTTGGAGACGTGCGAGTGGACCATATTTCTACTGTGAGGGCCGGTTGTAGTCTTGTGGTTGTTCTTACTATCTTGCTTGCCAGAAAATGTATATGTAGTGATTTCATTGATTTTTGGCACGCTAAGAACTTATGCGTGGTATTATGTGAATGGTTGTTCTGTGGTGATGGTCTATTACTATTGCAAAAGATGGCCTTATGGTCAATTAATTAGAAAAACAATGAGGTGTCGGGTTTGGACACCAAAACTTATTTACTTAATAAAATAATAAGATTTTAAACTAGGTGTGTGCAAAGTTTGATGGATTAATTTTGAGTGCGTGAGTACTTATGAATTTATTTCGGAAAGCTTTTAAAGAAAAACAAGAGTTGCAAGGTTTATTATTTGAAAAAGGAATTTGGTGTTTTGGGCTAATTGACAGAAGATAAGAATTGGTTTGATTGATGGTGTGCTTGTGTGATCACCTAAATGCCATGATGTGTATGAATATGCAGGGCAATGAACTCGTCTTGATGCGTATGAATATGCGGGACGATGCCTGATTAAGTTCGGATGCCCCACGTCAACGAATGCCGAGTCGCGGTAGAGGTTGGACTGATGTTCCTTAATGGAATGCCGTCCTAATGCGTATGAATACGCGGGATGATGCTGTGTCTGATAGGGTGGGACGATGCTCGGTTACGCCAGATGACTGCCGATTGCTGAGTTGGTCATGGCCATTGGGTCGTAATAACTGGAACACGCTTGACTAGTTGTGATAGTTGCACCTGATTATGAGGTACAATTGTGTGGCACGGTATGAGACGTGTTATAATGGTTTTACCTTATAATCAGGACCCATATGAACATTTGAAGGATGAAAATGATGTGTTTCGGTTAGTAATTACGCTCGTTATGTTTATATTGGCACATGTCATGCACTAATATGCAGGGATGTGCTAAGGCGAGGGGAGTTTGTTGTGGTGCCTATTTAGTTTGCCTCTGGGCAAATTTGCGTCCTAATCGGGGTTTTGGATTTTGACTCATTAAGATTTATCTCACCCTATCATGGTTAACACTTTTTAGGATCATAGCATGGAGATTTGCCGAGTGCGGATGTGGTGGGCGCGAGATGCGACACCTTTTTAGCTGATCCTGCCGTTAGTGAAGTAGGTTGACCTTAATCCCTAAAGATTTTGAGAGGGTTGATAGGAAGTGACCGTAAAAAGGCTCGTATTATTAAACTTCATGGGGGTAACATTTGATAAATAGATATATTGTTTTCGACAATGGTTGTCGTGTTTTACTATCCCTATGTTTGATTGTTGGTCGGGTGTATATTTAATTAGAGAGCCTGGGGTTGATTGTCAAGTTTATTAGTGGGCCGTCAAGGAGACTAGCATCGGTAACTTACTGCCTTATATGCGAGCCTACATTGGTATGCCCTATCTCATGTGCTGTTAAAATGGTGGTCATTATAGGTTTACAAGTTATAAAATCTCAATTTCACTTATATTGACAGATGCAAGTTGGAACTTCTAGGTGAAGTTGTTAACTAAATTTTATTTTCATTTTCCCTTATTTTACTTTATTTAAGATAAATATAATAATATAAATAATAAATATATTATTAATTAAAATAAAGAAGAAAATCAGTTTTCCTAATGTGGGCTACATTAATTGATATTATAATTTACCGTTTTTTTTAAGAAAAATTTTCTCTCTCATCTCTATTTCATCTCTTTTTTTCTTCTTCTTTTTTTTTCTTTTTTCTTTGGCCGGTTGTATTGGTCTAAGGTGAGATATGATGTTTTTTAATTAGTCTAATATGGAGCTAATTAGGGTAGACCGAGTTGAACTTGGCCCGTAATGAGAGGATCTAGTTGGAAACTTTATAAATAGTGCTCAAGTCTCTCCTTAAACCTTAATTCTCACAATTAACCTCATAAATGAGTGTTTACCTAGCATTACAGAGTGAAGGGGCCACCTTATTAAGCTAGTGATACAGAGGGTAATAGAGGAGGACTTATTCTTAGATCATCGTTTTTTTACTTACACATCAAGAATAATGGATTCCAAAATAAGTACGTTAATCTTTCTACTCAATTATATATTATTGTTCCAGCTATGGAGATCATGGGATTAGGCGTTTTAGCATCTATCATGTGGTATTAGAGCAGCCATAACCTAGAACTCATACGCATAAATTTTCGCTTGATTTTCGTGATATTTTATGCGGTAAAATTTGATTTATATTATATAAACATAAATAACTCGACAAGACGAGCAAAACTGTGGATGGGGTGCCACCACGGGAGGCCCCATGTGCCCCCACGCGCGGCCACACACTGCCAGGGGAGTCAAGCATGCACCCATGCACCCACACGCTCCTTCATGCGCGCTCACATGCAAGCGTGGCATGCGCTAGGGGTGATGTCAACAGAATACGACTTGTGAGACCCAACCTGATCTAGTGACTTGACCCATTGACCCCGAGACCCAACCCAAGATTCGACTTGTTGACCCACTTGAACTAGGTTACCATTGAACGGACCAGTCAACTGGTCAGACCATACAGTTGAGCCAAGAATTGGTCAGACCGCTACCGGTTGGACTGGATTGTAGAGAAGTACGTCCACACGTGTGCTCCACTCACTGCGCACTTAGGCGACACTTGCGGGCATGTGGAGCCTCCGATGGAGCGTGGTTGGTGGCTAAATGCTTATATGGTCATACTCTACCTTGTGATATATTTATTTTATATGTTTAATAATTTTGTGAATGTGAAGATGCATACAAAATCATAAATATGTGTATTTTTAATATTTTTTCACGTATTTTCTTGTGTTTTTCTATGATTTTGGAAATACAGGTATTGATTTACAAGTATATTATCACACATATATTATTAAGAGTGTGATTCATTGAATATATATATATATATATATATATATATATATATATATATATATTTTTAACTTATATTAATGAATAAAAAAATGTAATTATCATGATATGTGATTTTAGTAATAAATTGTACTTATTACTAAAGTTAAAATCACATGTATATGATGTACGTGAGAAGTAAAGTTTATATCCTGGTATGAGACAATTTAAAGAATTCAATTGAGTTGTGATCACCAAATTAGCACACTTGATTGGGTTTGAAAAATATCAGTCTTGTATAATAATGGGATGCCTCATAATCTAATACATGATCATACTCCCAAAGGAGATGATTATGTATTAATTCATGGAGGGATACATGATAGTATGATGGAGGAGTAACTGATCCTAATGGTTCATACACCCAAAAGTGATGAATTCACGAATGTTAGAATATATTCTCATTGCCACTATTATGTGGGGAGTGTACAACCACATGTCATATATTTTGCACAAAGAAAATTATGTGATTTTGCATGTAACGCTATGAATGTATACTTGTATGTTAAGATACATAGTATAGACTTGATGTTAATTATAGATGTTGCTTGTTTTTCAGTAACATTTTTTTATAAATGATAATTCTATCACTATTGAAATTATTGCTAGTTCAAATTTTAAGAGATGAAGAGAAGATTTTTTGTTTGTTATGGAGATGGCAGATGTTCATATGGCTTTTACTGCCAATAAGTCGGTAGACCTTCTTGTCAAGAGTACAAAAGCTCAGAAAGCACATTTTGCTACTTGAGAAAAGAGCAACTAAATTTGCTTGCTGTCTATGAAACGTTATATTTGAAAACATTTGAAAAGTAGTTTGTCTATAGACTGCACTACTAGACAAATAATGGAAGTCTTGGTGGCTAGAAATCATATCTTGTCTAATGCTGAGATAGGGACACAACTACAAACACTATTTGATATGAAATATGATAGTTGCGGTGGAGTTAGGAATTATGTTCTAAGAATGATAGATTTGCAGACAAAACTTCAAACTCTCAATGATTTTATTCCTGTGGCTTGCATTGGGCATCAAGCTTTAAATACTCTTCCTCCTGATTTTGCGATTGTAAAGATCAATTATAGTTTTCAAGATGAGACTTGATCAATTAATGACCTGATTGCAAGGGTGGTGGTAGAGGAAGAAAAATTGACGAAAGATAAAGAGCACATTGCCATTTATGCTTCTAATTCTAGTGATGACAAAGATAAGAAGTTCAAAAATTATACTCAGAAAGGCAATTCTGAAGCTGCTAGTCGTTCCAATAATAAAGAAAATTCTAAAGTTGCTAGTCCTTCTAATAGTTTGGGTCCTAAGAAAACATCATTCAAGAAAGATGGTGTTTTTTGCTACTTTTGCAAAGATAGATGACACGTAAAGAAACATTGCAATAAATATAAAGCTTGATTGTTTAAGAGAACCAAAAGTGAGCCTAAAGAGAATGATTTTTTTAGCATTTTTTTGTGAATCCAATCTATTTGAAGCTCCATCCAGTTCTTGTTGGTGAGCTAGCGGTGCAACTAATCATATTGTGTTTACCATACACGGGTTCATAAACCGAAGGACACTAAATCAAGATAAATTAAAGCTTATGGTGTGAAACAACATTAAAGTTGACGTCAAGTTCGTGGGAGATGTTATTTTGATTTTAGATTCCAGTTTTAGGATGACGCTAAGAAACACTTTTTATGTATCTTCCTTTAAGTGGAACTTAGTTTCTATGTCTTGTTTGGACATGTGTGAATACTCTTTTAAAATAAAAAGTAATAGTATTTCTATGTTTTATAATTCAAATAAGATTGAGTGTTGCAATTTATCTAATATATTGTATTGTTTGTGTTTATCTCCTAACAATATGTACATCATTTATTAAGCTTAAAATGTTGTTTCCAAAATGCCTCTACCTAGGGAACAATCTTATGCATTATAGCATAAACATCTTGTTACATCTCTAGAAAAAGAGTAGAAATGCTAATAAAGGTTGACATCCTGCTTACTGTTAAAAGTGATATAAAGATTTGTGTAGATTGTTGTAGAAGCAAAGCTATAAAAAAAAAAAATCATAACCCGAAGTTTTAATTTGTTGATATTAGTGGACTATACATGACAAATTTGTGTATAAATCTTTATTTTATCACATTTATTGATGACTATTTCTAATATGGATACTTATACTTTATTAAAGAAAAGTTTGAATCTTTTGACTAATCCAAGATTCTTCAGACAAGTAAAGAAATAGTTGGGAAAAATCATAAAGATTGTTAGATTTGATCGTGGTGATGAGTATTTTCAGCATACATGGTAATGTTGGACTACTTAAAGGGTTGTTTGCCAAAAACTTGGAGGATTCTAGGATAATAGTTCAATTTACTATGCCTAGGAGTCCTAAACTAAATAGTGTGGACAAAAGGTGCAATCACACTCTTATGGATATGATGAGAAATATGATTAGTAGGACTAATTTACCTAGTTTTTTGTGAGGTGAAGCTTTGAAAACAATGCTTTACATTCTAAATTGTGTTTCTACTAAAGCGGTTCCATCAACTCCTTTGAGTTGTGGACTGGACGTAAACCTAACTTGAATTATCTTAAAGTTTTAAGATGTATTGTAAAAGTGAAGTTATATAATTTATCATTGAGTAAGTTGGATTCTAAAATTACTCGGTGTTATTTCGTATCTTACTTAGATCATTCAAATGGGTATTGGTTTTATAACTTTAATGGAGATACAAGAATTGTGGAATCTCAGACAACAAAACTTTTGAAATTTAATGTAACAAAAAATGGTAGTTGCTCACAAACTATTGAAGATGACAGTATGGTGTGAATTATCGAATCCATGTCTCTTCTTGAGTAGACGATTATGGAGCTTCCTACACCACAAACTAAGCCTATTGTGGCTCAAGATCCTATTGTTGAGGCAGTTTTTGATGAAATTTCTCAAGTCCCTTAGATTGATAATGAGGTTGTAGTAACTTCATTCATAAAATCAATCAGGGAAAGATGTTTAGCTATACCATCAAACTATATAGTTTACCTGAGAGAGTATGATTATGATATCGGTTGTTGTTGATCCAATGACTTATACAAATGTTATTTCATGTTCTTAATCAAATTTATGGCTAGATGTGATGAAAGATAATATGCAATATATGAAACACAATGGTGTTTGGGAGCTTGTTGAATTGCTTAAAGGTTATAGACCCATCAGATACAAATGGGTATACAAGACTAAAATGGAATTCCAAAGGAAAGATTGAGAATTTTAAAACCAGACTAATATTTAAGGGTTTCACTTAAAGAGAATGAATAGATTATGAAGCAACTTTTTCTCTAATGTCTTCTACTTTAGAGTGATTTTGGCATAGGTAACTTATTTTGATACGGAGTTACACTCAATGGATATTAAAACTATTTTTCTAAATGGAGACCCTAATGAGGAGGTTGGTGCAGCCTGAAAGTTTGGTGGCAGATGATTCAACTAAGTTTGTATGTAGATTGGAAAAGTCTATTTATGGGCTTAAGCAAGCTTCTAGACAATGATATTTAAAGTTTCATTATGTTGTCACTTTATTTAGATTTATTGAGAACAAAATAGATTAGTGTATATACTTGTAAGATCGGTGTGAAGAAATATATTTTTTTTTTCATATTTTATATAGATGATATCTTACTTGCAAGTAATGACATTGGATTTTTGCATGAGACAAAGTGCATGTTATCAAAAAAATTTGACATGAAAAAACTTGGTGATGCATTTTTGTTCTTGGCATTGAGGTTCATAGGGATTGTTCTCACAATTTATTGGGTTTGTCTCAGAAAGGGCATATGTTGATCGTATTTTAGAAACATTCAATATGCAACATTGCAATCCAAGAAATGCTCATGTTATTGAGGGTGATAAATTGAGTTTCTCCCAATGCCCTAATTCAAATTTTGAGAAAGCTCAAATGAAAGATATTCTTCATACTAGTGTGCTTGGAAGTATCATGTATGTTCAAGTTTGCATTAAACGAAATATTGTTTTTGTGAAAAAACTTCTAGGCATATATTATTTAAATCCAAGACATGATCATAGGATTGCTGGAATTTTTTTTTAAGGTATTTAAAAAGGACAAGAGATTATATGCTGATTTATAGACATATTTTGGACTTACAGCTAGTAGGGTATTCGGATGCCAATTTTGCTAGCTGTCAAAATAATATGAAGTTGACAACACAATACATATTTATGTTGGCAGGAGGTGCGATATTATGAAAGATTGAGAAACATAAATCTATATCTTCTATTATGCAATCGAAGTTTATAACATGCTTTTCAGCTGCTACTCAAGCTATTTGGCTACGGAACCTCATTATGGAGTTGGCCATTTTTTATTTTGTTGATAGGCCCATACAATTATATTGTGATAATAACTCTACAGTGTTATTTATCAATAACAACAAAAGTCTCAAGGGGTATAAGCTCATGGAAGTCAAGTTTTCAATCATAAATGAATCAATACAAAATGATGACGTTGTAATAGATCATATTCATACAGATGATATGGTTGCAGATTTACTAACTAAAGATCTACACCCTTATATATTTGAGCGACATGTCATTAGCATAGGCTTAGGAGCATCTTAGGATATTGTTATTTAGTGGGAGTTATTTTTATTCTTCTCTAATAAAGTTTACATCTGTGTTTGTTACATTTAGTAATGTTTTGATATATATCAACTTTTACATTCAATAAAATATTTTGAATGAATTGTTATTATGTTAATAATATATAGATAAAAGTATCAAGGTAATGTATAAATATTGAGTGAAGATTATGGGCATCTGGTTATTAGCCTTGAGTATATGTCTTATTACACATAAAAAAAAGTTCACCATAAAGACAAAACATATATGGGTTCATGGGAACCATAAAGATGTTCTCTAATGGCATAGGTTTTTGTGATACTTTTTTTTTTTTTTTGGAACAATTTTTGTGATACTTAATGTAAGTTAATAGTGACTAAAAATGGAATCTCTTTATGAGAGATGTTATCCATTTGCCATATTACCATATTGAATTCATATCAATCAAGTTGAGAACACTTGTGACTATGGAAGTCTTTATGTGTATATATGTAATTATCGCAATGATTTTGTGTTTGAGACTTTATGGGATGGGATTGACTATTAAGAATTATCTCTAGACCAATGTGTGCATATACAATACATTTTTAATTAATATAGCCAAAGTTGGATAAAGTAAGAGTTTTCCTAATGTGGACAACATTAATTAATATTGTAATTTATTCTTTTATAGTGTTGGTCTAAGGTGAAATAAAAGATTTCTTAATTAATCTAATATGAGGCAGGCTAGTGTCGGCTGAGTTAAACATGGCCCGTAATGAGAGGGTTTGGTTGGAAACTCTATAAATAGTACTCAAGTCTTTCTTCTAACTCTAATATTCACAATTATTCTCACAAATGAGTGTTTATCTAGCATTAAAGAGTGAATGAGCCGCCTCATTAAGCTAGTGATACATAAGGTAATAGAGGAGAAAAACTTGCACTTGAATCATTACTTTTCCGCTTTTGCATCGAATGATGGATTCTAAAACATGTGCGTTAATCTTTCTCTTTGATTATATATGTGTTCTTGTTTTAGCTATGGAGATCATGGAATTGCGTGTTTTAGCATCTATCGGAAGTATGTCTTCTCGGGCTCATTGGTCACCAAAGGCGGTGGTTCGTTGCCCAAGAAAAAAGGATGCACCATAATAGCACCCGCAATTTCAACTCCATTTAATTACTCCCAATCGGATGCCCATGTTGTGATCTATGTTACCACCGACACTATCCCCAACCATAAACACCTATGAAGAACTTTGGGAAAGTTGTAAGGATGTCATAATGAAAAGATGTCGAAAGACAATTAAGTTATTTGTGAAAATGAAAAATTGATTTTATAACCACCAAAATTGAATGATGATTTCCAAGTACTTGTTGAGCTATTTTCAACTATTTGGGGGAAAAAAAAAGAACACAATACAAGAGTTATAACTTTTGAATGGTGTCCACTTGAGGGCTATGATTTGTTTTTTCTAATCACTTGAATGTTTTAAACTTTCATATGACGCTCATATAAGGGCCGTAACTTTTTTTTATTATTGCTTGAATGCCATAAAACTTTTCTATTGATCACTTAAGGGTCATACAAAACTTAGAGCACTCAAGTGAGCACTGTATAAAAGTCATGGATTCTTGCGATATCTTGATCTCCACCGCCCACCCAAAACCTTTTGAAATTTGATCATAGAAACTAGCAAATTTTTTTGAGGGTGGCTTTACTTTTGGCTTTTGGCTTATTCTTCTAAGTTTAGACTTTGAAATCATTTTTTCAGTAGTGAGAACCTAAAAACTTTCAAATTCGTGAACAACATTTTCTTAAGTCACCATAAGTTTTTTGATAGAATTCTACCATTTAAGCTGACTTTATTGTTAATGTATTTTGGAGGCAAATTCAAACAAGTTATTCCCCACAAAAAATGCCACACGGGGCATGGGGCAGGACAATAGGCATAGTGGGTCAAGGCTGCCATTAGCCTTGGCCCGCCTTGCTAATTCACCCATTGTACACTTTAAGAAAAAAAACATATTTTATTTTTAAAAAAACATGAAATAATATTATTGTTAACTGGGTTCACTCATATATGGAGGAAGCCCAATGAGTTGTAAGCCCAAAAAGGGCCTGAGCCCATATGATAAGTTATATGAGAAAATATGGTTTCTCATTATCTATATAAAGATGTAGCTGCAAAAGGAAACTGTAACACGAGAAAAAGAGAAAGCAGAAAATCTGGGGTTTTGGGTAATATCTGATTTATATCAAGCTGGCATCAGAGGTCGATTCGTGATCCAATTGACCTAAAATTTTGTCAGCATGTTCGTGGCACAATTCTTTCGAATCTGAATGGTTTGATTTTCGTTTGAAGCTCCATACATCAGGTTTTTTGTGGATTGATCAAAACTTGCGTTTTTGGTCAAATTTATCCTTGATCTCTTGTGGAGTTTATATGTATTGCTAAGAATTATGTTCTTAAGGTGTTTGCTACTATGGACCTCTAGTATTTGCTAGAAAAGAACATTGTTCACCAAATTTTGTTGATAGTGAAGATTTTCGGGTGGACTCTGGTCCCGTGATTTTTAATCTCCTCACACCGATGAGGTTTTTCACGTAAAAAATCATGTTGTGTTCGCGTGCTTGATATTTATTTTACTCTACTATATCGATTCCTATTAGGTTTACACAAGAGGGGAGATTATTTTATTCCGTTGCGTTAATTTGATATTGTTCGAATTGTTACCGTTCTCCTATCAATTATTACCCCATTAAATACAATATCTTCTCCCTACAAGTCTTGCCTTTGTAAAGAATGCAAGCTTGAAAAGTCTAGGTGAGCAATATGGGACAACTATTTTCCATGGGCTTTTATCTTCACGATTGTCCTACGCTGACTAATTTGTGAAGTTGGAGCCCGATCGGCTCTATAAAACCAACCCATGACGCTAATCTTATTGATAAAATCTACCAATGAGGCCATTTTTTAAGGGAAAAGTACCAAAAAAGTTCTAAACCTATTACATTGGTACAAATTCAATTCTAAATCTTTCAATTATACCAATTTAGTTTTAAATATTTTCACAAAAATAACAATTTACTTTATCTCGTTAATTTTGGCCAACCAGTGCTAACATGGACGCCAGTCGGTGGCTGGATGCTGACGTGTTAATTTTTGTACTAGTTTTTTTTTTTTTTTTTTATTTTTTCGATTTTTTATTAATTTTTTCCTTTTTTTTTATCCTTTTCTTTTCTCTCTTCTTCCTCTTTGGGAAAGTCCCTGTAGTGGCCAGCGAGCCTCCTTGGCTGGCTGGTGGGCAAGGGCACAAAGCCCTTGCCAGTTGTTGGTGCAGGTTGCCGCCCTCTTGCTGGACCTTGCCTTGGGTCTCATTCCTTGTTGGCAATCAGCGAGGGCTTCACGGCCCTCTCCTAGTGGCCGGTAGTGGTTGGTGAGCCCCTTGCAAGGCTTGCCAATCATTGCAAGGAAAGTCCAAGGAGGAAGAAGAGAGAAAACAAAAGAAAAAGGAAAAAGAAAAACAAAAAAGTTAATATAAAATTCCAAAAAAATTATTATAAAATTGTCACATCAACATCCAACCACCAGTTATCGTTCATGTTAGCACCGATCCGATCAAAATTAGCTAGACGGATTGAATTGATATAAATGTGAGAATGCTTAAGTTTATGATTAAATTGGTACAAATACAATAAATTTAGGACTTTTTCGGTATTTTTTATTATAGATATTATAAAAATAAGAAAAATGTCAAATAACCATCTACTAAATGGTGCTAATTGTATTTAAGTAAAAGTCGATTCTTTGGCGGGGCCTTGCGTGGCTAACCATCCCGCATAGGACTCGGGACAGCGATATTCGTTCCCGCCCTACTTCATGCCCATCCCAAGAAAATACTAGCTTTTAACAAATTGCCTCACTCAATTTGAAGGTGTCGTCTCTTTCGAACATACATCACCAAAGACAGCATACACAACTCTTTATAGCATGGTAATAGCGAAACATGGTTATATTACAACCGTAACTATACCGATCAGATATATTATTATGAGTTTGAATGTAATATCTATCAGTGTATTATAGGCCAATAAGTGATCTCGATAGAAAGTGGAAAGCATTTTCAGATTACCTTGCTGAGATTGGCATGAGAATTCAACCACTCCTCGGGGCCGTTTCCCGCAAAATGAGAGGCCACCCATTTGAAGGAAGTCCACGAATCATTGTAAGCCGTCGGAAGAGGATGCTCTGGTGCCCTCCTATAATCGACAGAGATGGTGGTGATGTTAGCCTCCGCGACTAGTGCATTCAGATAGTTGTGGTAAGTTGGAGATTGCGCTTTTCGAATATGGAGCCTCCTCCGTGAAAGTACACGGGTACGGGGAGCTTGTGGAGAGAGCCGATCGCTGCTTTTGGGATGTAAAGTCTTGCCGACACGCTAGAATCCGATGAAATGGCGACGTCCTTTGATTGGACGCCAGTTTTCCCACCAAGTGATGGAGAGACGGTTGCCGTGCCCATGAGTCTCTCCACTCGGCCATCCTTGTAAATCCTTACCGCTGGAACCAAATCATGGGCCACTTCTGTTTCCATTATTAGGTTTTTCACTGAAGTAGAAGCAAGACTGCTGTTGAGGAGAAGAACATAGAGAGTTAAACAGGACTTTTTGTTGTGTTCTTGCATTATGTAGCTGTTTTTATATACCCAGACATCGTCGATAGTCTTTGTCATATCTGGAAAGAAGAATTTTCTTGCGATTAGCATAGTGTAAATTTTTGTTCGGTGCGATATATACTATGATGAAACCCTCATTTGTTTATTTGGAATGATGATATTGACTGGATAAGAAATTTATAGCCAGCCAGATGAGGCACACAATTATTATTATTATTATTATTATTATTATTATTATTATTATTATTATTATTATTATTATTATTATTATTATTTTCTGTTTAGGCTTGCGAGCGAAGATTCAATGCATCGTGTCTAGGCTTACAAACGAAGATTCAGTTTGATTCTGAGATGGTTTTTCTAATCAGCTAGGCGATTATTGACTTTGCTAACTTGTGGGATTCAATTTCATTCGCCTGATCCTCTGATTTACATCAAAATGAGTTCAAGGGCACTTTCTCGTCGTGGAAGTGAGCTTTTTTAGTCGACCTAGTTTGTTTGGTCTCTGCTCTGAAGTTATAATAGAATGCGAATCGTTCCACGCAGCTATAGCTGCAAATCGCTCTAAATATTGATGTTAAAGTGACTCGGAATACTGCTCAGCAGATTAACTCGATTTCGGTTCGGTCTCTTAGTTTAGTTCGATTTTCCCTGAACATCACAGCGAATCCATTAGTATCTTACATCTCAACCTTTCTGGTGAACTCCGTCATGACTTTCTGTGCGTAAGACAGAGGAGTTATTTTCTCCACTGTTGAGCGTGATATGTCTTATCCACCTCTTTGACGCATGTATTCTGATCATCCGAGAGCAATTCAGCTTTCGTTTATGTTACGTGACATTCAAATCGCCCCGTCGCATGTCTGTTTTCCATATATTTGTGATATAGATGAATCAATACCGAATATTCGAAGCTAAATTCGTCAACAATCACTATTAGAACACTAGATTGTCATTAATCTAGGAAATGCTTTTGTCTTGACATTCTACATCCACAAACGTATGGAATGTTCAATTCTAAGTGCCAACAAAGTACTAGCTTCCCAGTGAGCCCATCACCACAGCCACTTCAAATAAGCGGGGAAGCCCAAGTTGACAATACAAGTAAGTCTAGGCCTGTCATTCACAAACTAATCAAGGTTTCCTAAGATCCATGATAGATTAGAAATTGAATTTGCGACTTTCGACTTGCAAGCCAAGTCTTGAACCACTTAGTAATTACTAGCTTCAACAATCAAGATTTTATTTCCAATGGAAAATTTCTAAACAACTTGATAATTAATCATTAAATTTGGTGTTCGAACTTACTAAAGTAAAGGGCCTATGTTGATAAGTTACTTAATTTTAACGACAAGTTACTAAATTTCAATTTCATTTATAATGACGAGTTCCATATTTTGTTAGTAAACGAGCTATTGACACCTTACTTTTGTTAAACAAAAACATAAAAATCGCAAAAGAGTTTAAAAAAAGGACAATTTATATAGTAATGAAAAATGAATGAAAATGAATAAAAAAGATAACAAAAATGGACAAGACTTCCTGGCCGAGTTGAATAGGGAAGGGAAGGGAATCGGAGTCTCAAATCTGCCTCTTTTTCCGACGATGATTTGCTATTAGTTGCCGTTGTGTTAGATCTGTATAGTTTTCCCTCAAGCATATGTGTTTCATTTTGTTGGAGATTGTTGTGTGTGATTGTCGATCTAGAAGGAAAGATCGTTTAGGTAGAGGAAGCAAGTTGAATTGTAGTCGCGTCGGCATAGGTCATCGTCAGCATCAGTGAACGATCAATGGCGAGGAATGATTTGGAAGCCATTAGAGCTTTGCCGAGAGCTTGGTAGAATGGCTGGAGTTTTCAGTGAAGAAAACGTTGGTGAAGAAGGCCGTCACTGGGAAGAACACTTGGGGAAGGAGACGACGTGGAAAAGAGAAAGAAATAAATAATAAAGAATAAAGAAAAATTAGAAAATAGAATATAATAGAAAGGAATAAGAAGTCAGGAAAGGAAAAGATAAGATTCGGATAATATGTGACTTGGGTCAGATCCGGTTATCGGGTCGGGTCTGGTCGATCTGAATTTTTTAAAACAAAAAAATTGGAGCGGGCCTAAAGACTGGCCCAATTTCAATCCCAACCCGGACCGTTAGGATACGGGTCAGCTAGGCGGGCCGGATCCTTTGACCCGGTCCGAATTTCCTTTTCTTAATAATGAAAAAAAAAAAATTATAAAGTATTAAAATTCATAAAAATAATAAAAACAAGAAAATTCTTTAAAAATTTCAGGAAATTCTGAAAATTCAAAAAAGGAAAATCAGAAAATTCATAAAATTTAAAAAATCTAAAAATTCATAAAAATTCTAGAAAATTCAGAAAAAGTTTTAAAATAATAAAAATTTAGAAAAATTAGAAATCCTTGGAAAAGGCTTTAAAAATTTGCTTTTGGAGTATTTTTAAGATGAAATCCTTGAAAAGTTAAAATCCAAAATTTAGTAAGCCTTTAGAGCTTTACAATAGAGTTTTTTGAATGCCATTTGAGTGCTATTTTTATTTTTAGAGTGGTTAGGATGAACCCTCATAGTCTCTAGGCTACCTTGGCATTTTAATTAGCTCAAAATCAAGTTTAGGTACCGAAAGAGCATTAGTTCCAAAACTAACATAATTAAGTCCCAATTCCCAAGATATCTAGCTACACAAAAAGTGAAATATTTTCTCATATCTCTCTTGCTTTTTAGCTGACTTTAATAGGTTAGTGGTGATTCTTTATATAGGATTTATACATGATGAATTGAATGAAAATCAGACGTTCAATGTTACGCAATGTATGGTTTGGAAGAACCCAAGTCAAATGAAGGCAATGCTCTAAACCTATTTTTCTCCCTATCGAGGGGTAGGTTGCGACACTAACTAACTTGTAAGTGGACCTACTTACGAAAGTCACCAATTTTGCTGCTAAGTTTTTGTTTTAAAGGGTACTATAACTTACATACAACCTGAAGTTGATAAATTCCTTACCACGGGTGGCAAGTTACTACCACACTAAAATCGATGCTATGTTGGTCTGTTATTAATATTGCAGGTAAATTACTATTTTCACCGTCAATTTTTTGTTTTGAGCGGTAATTTTTTTTTTATATAAAAAAGCTTATAACTTAGTATTGCATCGGATAGTTGTAAGTAGCTAAAATTTATTAGCAATTACTATTAGCATACCAACCGAGAGACTGCCCCTTACAAGATTTTACCAATAGGGTTTAAAACTTACAAACCATATGAGAAAATTACCCCGCGAGGAACATATTTCCTGGCAAATGAAAACCTAGACTCATGTTTTATTACAAATAGACATTGAGATGACAAGAACTAGCCCTGCATCAAAAGGAAGCCACTCATTCGTGAAGGAGGCCAATTTCTTCATCATCTTCACAGCATTATCACGGCTAGGATTATGCAAATGAAACGTATGGTCCTTCCCCGGTGCTTCCATCACTTCCACAGCCCCACTCCATCCGCTCTCTCTCAACAACTCCTTGTAATACCAACCCCTCTGTCTCAACATATCCTTTTCAGCAACACATACCAGAACCTTATTGCAGCCCAAACCTGAGAGCCTCGGATCCATTGCCGGGTGTATTGGCGGGTCATCGCATCCGGTGGTCATTGGGTTCGCCGCGAGCCAGAAATTCTCAGCCAAGGACCTCTTCTGGGGTTCGGTCGTCTCTGAAGGCAATGGCTTGTATGTTGTACAATAATACAAGGTAAAGCAATAAAGTAGACCCGACAAAAAAGAAGAAGGAGAGTTATCAAGTTGTTGGCAGAGTCATCAATGATTCCGGGGCTAGTTGAGGTTACGTAAGCGAA
Source organism: Eucalyptus victrix (assembly GCA_016097545.1). Taxonomy (NCBI): domain Eukaryota; kingdom Viridiplantae; phylum Streptophyta; class Magnoliopsida; order Myrtales; family Myrtaceae; genus Eucalyptus; species Eucalyptus victrix. The sequence continues at coordinate 26,996,380 of CM027841.1, forward strand.
GTGAGAATTCAGTTGTGCTTAAAGTTTGATTTGACAAAATACATTAAGAAATCTGTTGGTATGTCGTCATCAGGATTCCTGTGAGAGAGACAGAGTGGGGGAGAGAGTCCACGTCTAAAAACTAGAATGTTTGTTATATTTGATTGAGGCTAATTCCCTGTAAAATTGTAAATCAGGTCCAATACTAATCGTGCTCCTTTTTTTTTTTTTATCGAAAAGTAAATCTCAAATTTTCATTTTAGTCCAAAATCTGCTCGCTCGTTCAAAAATTGACACTGATTTCTTTAAAATTATCAACATCAAAAGGCTGCTGTTGTTCCAAAAGAATGTAAGATTATTGATGAAGATGGGATTTCTAATAATGAACCTCTAATTAGCCCGATATTGATAATTTTGAAGAAATTAGCCTCTAATAGTTTCCATATAGATTTGAAAAGCAAAATAGTTTCTATATGTATTAATCAATCCTTGAGCCAACGTCTTTCATCTGCCTCCTAGCACACCTAACTTAAAATTGAAGGCTGTAAATAACAGCAGAGACATCATTTTACGACACTTGCTAGCATTGCAGCACGGTTACCTTTCATTAGTGACGGTGCGACCATGATCACACGTTCTAATTTGTGAAAGGTGGGCAACCAGACAAATATGTTCTGCAGTTTCAAGCATAAAAGAGTGGTGGATAGGGTCCGCCGCTCCTGTGAGACTGATCGAGCCGTCATCCAGTCTTTTCCCTAATTTTACCTGCCACGCGCATTCCATGATCGTATGAAGGGACGAGGCTTTGTTGGATCTCTTCCTCGATGATTTGATTATAACAACAAGCTACATGCTTGACAATTGACATGTTTGTTTCAGTGGATGTAAGGAAATAAAGGCATGTCTCAAAGTGTCGCAAATGTAATGTTATAGTCCATATCTATATGACAGTCTCGGATACATACAATGAATCGATTACATATGAAAAGTAATGTTATATTGCCATATCGATATCACGGTTGCAGATGTAATGTTATAGTAACTTAACAATATCATAGTCTCAAATACATATGATGAATCAATTACATATGGAAAGTAATACATGACAATGGCTATCAACCTAGTGCAGATTACAGCCATATTCAGCCTATCTTCAAATGAGGACTATAAGATTTACAATCTAATTGGTTGAAGACGAATACAGAGGAATCGAGCTGATTCGTACTGACATGGAAAGTAATATCATGCAAAACTCACTGAGTTTGGAAGAATTGAAGACATAATGGCTATTTAAGGATTTATCCAACATTTGTGATAAGTACGTGTATAAGCTTAAGAAGTCGAAATCAGATGAGAAGAAGCATACGACCAGAATCGAGAAAACCGAGAGCTTATTGTTCATTTCTAAAAAAACTAGACTTATCATAAACAAAAAATCTGCACGGAACTCTTATTTGAGAAAGATAGCACGCTTAGTACAAAATAAAAGAAAGTCTTTTGTTGAATAAGGGTCATTTAAACATTAGTTGAAATTAACAAGATTCCACCTCAACATGCAAATTATTGTTTAGTGATTAATAAAGGACAATATAATCTCAAGAAGTAGGAGTAGACATGTTGCTACTCACGTTAGTGTAGGAACAATAAGTTTACATCCCTTCTAATAAACTCAAGGGTTTACTCGATTGGTAAAAGTGTTAGTCCCACTTGCTCAATGCTTAGATTTCAATTTATCACGCTTGCGCATTTTCTTGTGGTCACCTCTAGGAGAATGAATATCTGTCTTTGGTAATTACCCAGTGTGTCGAGTGGAGAGACTGTCACACTCAAGGGGATTAACTAGATGATCAAAGAGTCAAGAGACTCATTGATAAAAGGAAAATACGCCAAGTTTACTAATTTATTACATTTCATCTAAAGGTAAATGGGGAAAGTTTTTATTGGTAAAATCATGAGGTCCAGGACAAAGGAATGACTTATAATGGCAGGTTGTACATAAATGCGATTTCACATTGCCTCGAAAAAGTGTTTAAAAATTTAATATAATTCGTTAACCATTTCTCATAATCGATATATTTAAGGGGAAATCACGCAAAGCCCCCTAGAACTTTGGAGGTAGTACAAGTTTGCCCTCAAACTTTTAATTATTGTACTGTACCCTTAGAACTTTTATTTTATTACATTCATCAACTCTCTGTTACTTTTTTTGGCCAACATGTGCAATGCACATTCTTTGAAGGTGTAAAAGTAAATTTTACGTCTTATTTTTTAAGGAAATATCTCTTTTACCTATAACTGCTATAAAAAAAAAAAGTTATAGAAAATAGGAGAAAACTAAATAAACTATGATGCTAATAATATAACAAAAATAAGTATCGACAATAATATTAAACTAGAAAGAGTTGATAGATATAGATGAATATATTAATAGAACTAATAAGGTATTTTAAGAAGAAAATAAAAATTGAGTAAAATGAAAAAAAAAAAAGCCTAAATAATAGAAAGGCCATATTTCAAAATAATTAGTCATAATGTATTTATTTAATGGTTGTTACTGCCAAAAAAAAAAGATTGATAGATAAAAAAAATTAAAATATCACCTTAAATCTTGGTTAATCATTTTCTTTTATGAGCCGAGGAAATCATCAATTTTTACCTTAGTTAACCTTTAAATATATATAATAAGAAATCATTTTTTGTCGTTTTGACCTTTATTAAAGTCATTTTACCTTTTTTTTAATCAAATTAGTATTTATTATTTTTCTCAAAATGCCTTATTTAATTCTGCTAAAGTGGCTATATTTACCAAATATTTATTTTAAATATTTTATGGATATTCTAGTGGAATTATTTTTGAATCATTGTAAAATTAAAGGAAAAAGAGATTTTTATCACATGAAATGAAAATATAGTTTTACCCCTAAAAGGTCGTGCATTGCACATACTAATGGAAATATAATGGAAGGCTAGCAATTATGGTAAAAGAAAATTTAGAGGCATAACGCGTTGTTGGAGGTTAACGGTATTAGCTAGAGAAGGGTTGAATAGGTGATTTTAATAGATTTTGACAAATATAAAGTGGAAGTAAAGAAGTCAAAATCTAAGTCCGAACAGTCACTATAATTATGATGATGCTCATTAGAGCACAAAGGTTAGAATTTGAAAAGAGATAAGATGTGGTCCACAAGTGTACAAAAGTCTATCAAAAATAATTAGCATGAGTTTAGAGATAGAAGAAGTTACACACAAAATTTATAGTGATTAAGCTTATATTAAGCCTATGTTCACTCTTTTATGTTAACAAACTATTAGCTGAATTCTACTAGATAATCAATGAGGGATTCCAATCAAGTTGTGCTACTTATATCCAAGCACTTTTGTTCAAAGCTAGTATTGCTTGTACTCAAGCTGATAGATTTCACTATCTCACACCTAAGTACCAACTATAAAACTGTTGACACCTATCAAATGATTAGAATTGCAACTCATGAAGACAAGTGTGTGAGGTGGAAACTCTCTTGAACTTTGGAATTTCATTTTCACGATCTTGATTTCTTTTTAGTGCTAGAATCTCTTTTTATTCTCTTCAACTTCCAAGCTAACCTTTGGACATGAATGCTTTAAGAAATTTAGTAGCCGTTTAAGTGACTAGATCAAAATCTCCCATTGATTCAATCACCCATACAAATAAAGTTAGGTTTCCATAAGCAGAGCTCTTCGTTTGTAAAGAATATATTGGCTTTGAATGATTCTTAGTCAATTTATGAATCCTTGCTTTGAGTGAGTTTGTTGCAGAACAATCTTCAAGGTTGAGAAACAATCAACACTTTCTACATAAGGAATCCGAGCTAGCTTACTAGCCATTGCGATATATATTTTTGAAATTTCCTGAGTCTGAATAGTCTTTTTGATCATATAATATTGTTTGAGTTTGAATACTCCCAGGTCTGAATAGACTTCTCATAGAGTCTGAAGATCCCAAATGTATTGACAATACTCGTGTCTCGTGTACAAGGTTTGTTGATATCCTCATATGAGTCTAATGACATTCATGACATATATTTATGTCATTGACAAGAATATTCAGAACTTCAGACGTATATCTGGATAGTAATAATTAGAGTTTGACCATCATTTCTTCATGAATATCTCCTTAAAATACTTTCATTAGATTCAATACATTTATCCCTAAACTTTCCACCGTTACTTGTGTTCAGAAAACTCCCTAATTTGTTTTGAAAATTAACAAAACCTTTCATAAGTGTTCACTACTAGAAAGTTGGGAGAAGTTTGGAACTTCCCCTATATTTAACATTGGGATCGATATTATTGTCAAGACAATTAAAATCCAAACATTCCTCTGGAGCTTGTGTCAGAATGCTCTCCCAACTAGAGAAAATCTGCACCAAAGAAAGATCGAGACCCATTTTGTCCATTTTGTCACAACAACATCGAAACAACAGAGCATTTGTTCTTCTTGTGTCAATGGACAAGGAAAATATGGCAAGATTCGAGATATGCAGAGATCCGGCCAACTAAACACATTCAACGCTCAGATCTATGGCTCACGGAAGCGTTTCGAGTAAAACCTCTTTACCTGCTCAAGAAATGACGGCCCTGCTTCTTTGGAACATATGGAGGGCGAGAAACCACTGGATCTTCCGTGGAATAAACCCACAACCAGCAGATTTGATCACCACGGCAGAGGAACAATTCGTTTCGGTTAGTCGCAGCAAGGGGAAAAAAATTTCAAAGCAACATCACCGGGACTCATTTGTTAGAGGGATTTCCCCAACGAAGCTAGTAGATCTGAACACCAAGGCACAGGAACAACTCGCTCCGGTTAGTCGTAGCAAGGGGAAAACAATTTCAGAGCCACATCACCGGGATCCACCTGCTTGATGGATTCCCCCGGCAGATCTGAGCACCACGGCACAGAAACAACTCGATTCGGTTAGTCGCAGCAAGGGGAAAAAAATTTCAGAGCAATATCACCGGGACTCACCTGCTTGATGGGTTGCCCCGACGAAGCCGTACTTGAAACTAAATGTTGATGCGGCTTGGAACTCTGGTGAATTTCTGGGCTCGGTGGCAGGGATTGCACGAGATTCATCCGGCCATGTGCTTGAAGGGTTTGCTTCCACGGCTAGGGTTTCCTCCCCATAAGAAGTAGCAGCAATGGCAATTCTTCACGGTATTCTGTATGTTCGAGAACTCGAACTCTCCCAGGCGAGTGACTTCCGAAGCCGTGGACTTCATTGGCTTATTGACAGCAACTGTTCACCGGTTGTTGATATGGTTCTAGGCTGGGCCGAAGCTTCATAGAATCTAACAATCCTTGTGTAGAAATGTAAAGAGCTATTGGCCCAACATACCAACATATTGATCCAACATTGTCCACGGGCGACTAACACTGCTGCAGACTGGATCACGAGGCACCATCGACAATTTTCGCTCCCTCTTAACTGGAGGATTTACACCCCCCCGCCCCCTTTAGGGCATATTTTATGTTCCAACCTTCTTGACAGCTTTTCTTGTAAATACTCTATATAATCGTTAATATCAAGCACTACATTTTCGACCAAAAAAAAAAAAATTAAAACATTGGAGAAGGGTTTAGAGCATGCAATATGGAAACAAAGATCATGTTTCCAGAAGAAAAAACAATTCCCAAAAATTCATTATTTTAGTACAAATAGAGACAGAGATCACAAGTGCAACCCACATGCACACACACAAAGGAAGTTACCAACAACAATACGTCCAACCCTATTTATCCTCATCCTCATTCATGAAGGAGACCAATCTCTTCATCAACTTCACAGCATTCTCGCCAGTAGGATTCAACAAATGGAACACATGATCCTCCCCTGGCGATTCCATCTCTTCCAACACCCCATACCATCCAAGCGCCCTCAATATCGTCTTGTAAAACAACCCTCTATATCTCAACACATCCTTTCCAGCAACACATACCAGGACCTTTTTCCAATACAGGCTCGAGATCCTTGGGTCCTTCCCTGGGTTTATCAGCGGGTCGTCGCACCCGGTTGTCTTGGGATTCGCCGCGTGCCAGAACATCTCGTAGAAGGACCTCGTCTTGGGATCACAGGTCTCCGAAGGCAACGGGTGGTCTCCCCAGAAATAAGGGTGCACCATCATGACACCCGGAACTTCGATTCCATTAAGCCTTTTTATATCCAATCGGGTGCCAATGTAGTTGATTATGTTAGCGCCGGCGCTGTCTCCGGCTAGAAACACCTTTTAATTTATTATTGAAAGGGATTAGTTAAATTCAATAACAAGAGAAGAAAATTTTTCTTAGCTGTGCATACTCATTGCTTGAGGAACCTGTCATGAACAGTTCACAAGAGAAAGAAATGTCAACAGTTCGGAGATATCAAACGCGTTTCTGAGCCACCAGAAATGAATGACGATTTCCAAATTTTGGTCCAATTGTTTTTCAACTATTTGAGAAAACTCATGCCGCCGATCACTATATACATGATAGATTTATAAAACATTATTATATTTATTTGATGACAAATTTTAAATCTCCACCGCCCAGCCGAAAGGCCATTTTGCAATCTGAACATCCAATCTAGCGCCCTTGATGAAACAAATAATTTTTATAACGAAACTCATCTTAAGAATTTCTATCAAACAAGTTTTTATGTGACTTTATCTTTACCTTGAGGTTTTTTGTTCTGACTTTGAAGTTTGAAGTCTAAGTTTTTGCTTCTTTTCGGTATTGAGAATCTTAATATATTAAGTCACCTTTATTTTTCTTTTTTCTATAGTTGTCAATATTAAGTAACTTTAAAAAAAAAAAAATTGGAGACAAATTCAAACAGATTTTTTTTTTTTTTTTTTTTTTGGTAATTGGCTTCAACGTATCTTAGTAGAATGAGGCGATGAAAATGAACCTATTTTCAAGAGTCGTCGAGATCAGTCCATTTCATACAGCAACTGCAATAGCTTTTAGTAACTTAATTTTGAAGTGCTATAAAACATGTATCGCCAAATATAGAACAAGTACATAGCGCAATATAAATATATCAAACCTGCAGCTATTCTAAACAAACGCTAAATATACTATGAACTAATGAGTTTCATCCCCAGATTTACTACTTTATGTAAGCCAATTAGAGAGATCACCTTCTTGAGATTGGCACAAGAATTCAGCCACTCCTCAGGCCCGTTTCCAGCAGAATGAGAGGCCACCCACTCGAGGGCGAACAACTAATCTTCATAAGCTACTGGAAGAGGATGCTCGGGCGCCCTTCTATATTCAACGGAGATGGCAACGACGTTAGCCTCGGCGACTAGGGCATTGAGATAGTTGTGATAAGTCGGTGACGATGCGGTCTCGACTATGAAGCCTCCTCCGTGATAGTACACAAGTACAGGCAGCTTTTGGAGAGAACCGATTGCATCTCTTGGGATGTAAAGTCTCCCGGAGACGACGGGGTACCATGGTTTGAGTTCCGGTGCAATGATGGCATCCTTAGATTCAACGCCGGTTTTCTTCTCGAACGATGGATCGACGGTTTTGGTGCCCAGGAGTCCATGGTACCATGGTGTGGGGCCCCATTCAATGGTGACATCCTTAGATTCAACGCCAGTTTTCTCATCGAACGACGGATCGACGGTTTCGGTGCCCACGAGTCTCTCCACTCGGCCATTCTTGTAAATCCTTACCACTGGGGACAAATCATACAGAATTTCTGATCCCGTTAAGTCTTGAAATAGAATAGAAGCAGGTTCGATATGGGGAGAGAGTTGATCAGAAGTTTTTATTGTGTTCTTGCATCACTTTGCTGGCTTTTATATGCCCTTCGTACTTGCCTAACATCGTCGTATGCGGAAAATATTAGCGCTTGATGGTGTTGTTTCGTGAGATACAATTTTCTTCCATCTTGAACGACGATATTGACTGGATCAAAATTATGAGAAACAATTCACACGTTCACACGTGCCCGATCAGGCTCGTGTGAATTGATTCTTTGCCTTCATTTTTGACCTACCAATAAGCGACAAAATCTACTGGTTGCATTGATAACTCCTTGCGATGTATGGAATTGATTTTATATGTTTCTTATTATCTATTAATTTCCACATCCAATTTCAATGAAAGTTATATTCTTATTATAAAAAGCCGATTGATTTTTCCCTCTTGTAGACATATGCAAGAGTCATGAATCATGATATCTGTGGATCAACGGATATATCTTATTGAATTGTGCTTGGAAAGTTCGATTTGACTAAACACATTCAAGAGTTTGCTAATATGGACTATGGAGGTTCTACAAATTAAATATTATGTTATTGACAGGCGTAATTTAATAATCCAGGCTAATTGATAGGATTTTTCTATTTAACTAATGGTCTTTTAGAGGCTGCAACTGCCGGCCATTTTCGAATCAGGCCAACGATAGTTTGATGTTACCGTTCTCAAACCAACTAATATTAAGTTATCCAAGTGGGCTGGCTTAAAATTTAGTAAACTATCAACGAGGTAATGACTTTACCATTCTCAAATTCAATAGCAGATTAGTAGCTTCATTTAAATTTTTACAATTGGCCCTTTCTGTCATTTGCAACTTAGCAATGAAACTGAAAACTCTATAAAAATAGAGTTATTTTACCTATTTTATGAAACAAATAATGCAATATTTATGAGAAAATATTTGGATTTTCTTCTAATTATTCAGATTTTTCTTATTTATGTAGCATAAAAATATATATTGAGAAGACAAGAATAAGAATGGCAAAAATCAGGAATTCAAAATAGAAAGCACTGGAAATGGATATCAAATTAGAGAATTCTTGATTTTGTTCCCTAATTTAGTGGATTAATAAAATGAATATGTTTTTTGTACCTAGATATAGGATAGTAAATAAACTAAGAAATTCCACCATCACTTGTTTGATATTTTGATATTGCTCTTGTCTCGTAACAATATGAAATTGATATCTAGTGGTTATGGTGAAATTGGATGCTTTAACATATTTATTTGATTAATTTATTGCATTTGGTCTCCAAATTTTGCTTTTAAGATTTTTAGATTTAATTTATTCTCAATTATATTTTGATATGTTAGATAAATTTTAGAATTAATCTATTTTTAGTATTTAATTAGTTTATAATTATCAGTCTTCGTGGGATAATATTCTTTCACATCATCATATTACTTATTCGAAATGTTCACTTGTGTTAAAAATTTTATAAATAGAAACCATGATTTGACTCTTTTGAAATCAAATAGTACATTAATTGGAAAAGTTATCTAAAAAATCATATGGTATTGTTATTTTTTTTAAATCTAACCCTTTTAATTGCACCAATTGAGTTCGAAACATTTTCATGATTTGTTAATTGAGTCTATCTGGTCAATTTTAGTTAGAAATCTCTAACGTTGATACTAGTTGTTCTACATGGTATGACTTATGCTAAAATGGATTATTTTTAATAAGATTTTAAATATTTTTAGATATTTTATTTCTTTTATTTTTTATTTTTTTTTCCTTTTCCCACTTTGGTCGATAAGGTCACCAGCCACAAGCAAGGGCCTCTGCACCCTCATTGACCATAGGCAAGAGTGTTGGACCCTCACTCAAATCTAGGCCAAGTTTGACACCCTCACTTGTTGGTTGGTGATGGTCGTGATGCCCTCGTTAGCTAGAGTTGAAAAAAAAAATTCGAAAAAATATTACTAAAATTTTCTATGTCAGTGTTGATATCCATATTAATGATTTCTAGCTAAAATTAGCCGAATAAACTCAATTAACAAAATATGAAAAGTTTTAGGTCTCAATTGGCAACATTAAAATGTTTGTAACTGAATTGGTAAAAATGTAATAGACTTATAACTTTTTTTAGTTTTTTCATATTAATATAGGAACTTAATAAGGTCAAAACCATATTGTTTTAAAACATTAGCAATGTTCTGGCATTCTATTACTATTCCATCCAAGAAGAAGATAGAGTTGGGCATTTTAAACAATAAGTAAGATAGAGTTGGGCAATGTTTGTTCAACTTTATCCCTTTGATTCTACCATCTCTCGTTGCTTTCTTCATTAACAGCGAGAGGATATTATCAATTATGATGAACAGATGGGTAGAGAGAGGATCATCTTGCCTAATGCCATGTAACGGCTAAAAGTAGTGCAGTGATTTATGATTGAATTGACTTAACTGACCTCTTTTTCATCTTCTACCTAAGGAGTGTGACAAAAAATTATCCTTGAGCTTTTCCCCTTTACTTTTTCTTTTCTTTGATTTTGAAACTCTAGCACAAAATCTATTTAGCGATTGGTGTAAATAATTCATAGTGATATTTTCATCCTTTTATTTATTTAGAATTTTAAAACTAGTTTTCTACTAGAACCGTCTTATTTTATTCTACTAATTATAGATAAAATGTTAAAGAATACATTTGATTTTGGAATAATATCCATCGCCTCAAAGTTGCAGTTTATGTCCCGTGGCTTTTTTTTGGCTTGAATAATATCCTTGGATTTGTTTCTTTAAATGCATCAAACTATCTCGACTCCACGTTCCAGTTGCCTATCTTTTCCAAATTGCAATATGTGTCCAATATTCCACTGTCGCTAGTGTAATGTTTCGGTACCGTCCTACTAGCAACGCTCATTAACGTTCCCATTAGTTAATCAATTATCTTCTATTAATAAGTTAATAACTTCGATATACAAGAATTTATTTCCAATTTTACGACTTACTATTGAACTGAACTTTTCTTACTGGGTCAATAACTTACCACCCTAAGTGCGAGCCTACATCGGTAGGGTAAGTCATTAATTTCTCCAATACATTACTAACTCTTGTTATGGACAAAAATGATTGGACGAAGTTCGGACTTCCCTCATGCAATGCCGAAATGTTCTGTTTAAGCCCTAATAAAATACCAACTGCCCATTGGGTAAGCCCATCACCACAACCCAATCTTATGCGCAGTTAAAATCTTTGGTTTAAGGCCCTAATAAAATGCCAACCGCCCATTGCATAAATTCATCACCACAATCCCATCAGGTGCAAGCCGAGAAGTGCAAGACTGGTGAGACACCTGAGTTAAGGCGCCTCCTTTGCATAGTAACCAAGGTTTTCTAAGACCAAAGATAGATTGAAGAATCAAACCTGTGACCTTCAACTTATAAAGCAAGTCTTGGATCACTCATCCGACCACCTAGTTTATTAGTATAATACTAATTCCAATAGTAAGATTCCACTGCCAATGATAAATTAGTAAACAACTTATATAACTTACCATTGAATTTGGCATTTGTAGATTCCTAAAAAAGTGTTGTCACTTACTAAAGTAATAAAAGGCCTATGTCGGTGAGTTGCTTATTTCAAAGTTCATTTACAATGATGAATCCATTACTTTTTTTCTTTTTTTCTTTTTTTGATCGAAATGAATTCATTACTTGACTGGTAACTAATAACTTTTAATTGGACCTGCGTTGGGAAGCTACCAATTTTGATTCTAAGCTTTGTTTTAAGTGATACATGAGTAGATAACTTACATTCCACTTGCAATCGGTAAATTCCTTATTCCAGGTAAACACTTACTCCATCAATAGTGGCCCTATGTTGGTCACTTATTAATGCAAGTAAAGTACTATTTTCACCGTTAAGTTTTTGTTTTGAGTGGTGAACTTTCATAGAAGGTTGATAATTGCGTTTGATGTTCCTAAGTAGCTAACATTATTGAAGAAGTACCATGAAGGTACCCAACCAACAAGTTGCCAATCCCACGATTTTACTACCGAGATTCAAAATTTATAGAGCATATAAGAAAAATATCCCGCTCGAAAAAAGTATTAGCCCCGGACACGGATGAAGCTACGCACAAATAGGCTACTAATTAACAATAATAGCTCTGACCCTATTCATCCTCATTCATGAAGGTAACCAATTTCTTCATCATCTTCGCAGCATTATCACAGCTAGGATTGGACATATGGAACATATGATCCTCCCCCGGTGCTTCCATCACTTCCACAACTCCACTCCATCCACTCTTACTCAACACTTCCTTGTAATACCAACCCCTCTGTCTAAACATATCTATTTCAGCAACACAAATCAGGACCCTATTGACATTGAAACTCGAGAGCCTCGGGTCGGTTGCCGGGTTCATTAGCGGGTCATCGCACCCCGTGGTCGTCGGGCTCGCCGCGCGCCAAAAGTCCCTGATCAGGGACTTCTTCTTGGGCTCGGTGGTCTCCAAAGGCAATGGTTCTTCGCCCCAGAAATAAGGATGCACCATAATACCGCCTCGAAATTCGATTCCATTTAGCTTTTCCTCTCCCAATCGGATGCCCATTTTGTTAACTATGTTGGCCCCCGCGCTATCTCCAGCCATAAACACCTATGAAGTATTTAGAGAATGTTGTATTAGTGTGTACAGTCATTGCCGAGCATGTTAAAGGATACTCCAATAAACAGGTCCCAACAGAAAATTATATTACGTAAGTACCAAACATTGTTTCTGAAACCGCCAACTGTTTACAATTATTTAAGAAGACTTGAGCGACCAATCAATCACTGGAAAGAATAGCAAAACATTATTTTATCTCGTCAATAACAAAGGAAATCCTCAAGGCCCAGCCAAAATCATTTTGAAATTCGAACAATCCAGTGCCTATGATGAAACAAATAACCCTCATTAAAAAATATATTCTAAGAACAATTCTTGCGACCAATTTTTGGCGTGGCTTTAATTTTTCTTTTTGGCTTATTCTCCTAACTTTAGAGTATGAAATTATCTTTTCTGTATTGAGAACCTCAAATTAAATTCGCATAGAACTTTATCTTAAGTCACCTTAACTTTTGGATTGTATCCTACAATCTAAGCTGACTTTTTTTTCTATATTTTGGAGGCAAATTGAAACGGGTTTTCTATTTTGGCTTCAACCTTTCTTAATAGCCAGAAGGCTAAGACATTGGACCTATTTCTAAAAGTGAACAAGAGTCTTTATGGCATAATTTCCCCAAAAGCTATTTTGTGAAAAACGTTACTGCAAATTTTAAAGGGATAATACCCTAAAAAATCCCAAACTGGTACACTTGTGACAAATTTACCCCAAACTATTTTTTTGACAACCAAAAACCCCAAACTGGTATACTTTTGACAAATTTATCCCAAACTGGTACACTTGTGACAAATTTACCCCATGTTAGTTTTTGTTAAATTTTATTCTCAAATTATTAAGTTAAATGACACGTGATGGTTAACCGGATATCAATTTAGGATTTTACGTTCCGTTTGTCACGGTTACGGTTTTTATGATTTTTTTGTTGTATTAATCCAATTTAGCATAGGGTATATTTGTCACAAATTTATCAATTTAGGGTTTTTTGCAGTCAAATAAATTAGTTTGGGGTAAATTTGTCATAAATGTACCAGTTTAGGATTTTTTATAATCAGTCGGGGTAAATTTGTCACAAGTTTACCAGTTTGGGGTTTTTCATGGTCAAAAAAATAGTTTGGGGTAAATTTGTCACAAGTGTACCAGTTTAGGGTTTTTTAAGGTATTATCCCAATTTTAAAATGTACTCGACAAACTTCAAACAACTGTAGCACCCTCGTAGCTGTAGCTACATATAGTAGAGATGGGCATGGTGCGCCACTCCGAGTGAGGCAGATCCCCCCCCCAAAAGAAAAGCCCCGCAGGCATGGGGCAGGCAATAGGCACGAAGGGGGCCTAATATGCCCCTTGTGCGCTTTAACGAATATATATTTATTTTATTCTATTTGTGAAAAAATATGAAAAATTTTAAATACAATCCTAAGAACCATCTCTTCTCCTTCCAAATCGCTTTTGCAGAAGATGCAAGCTTAGAATCTAGGAAAACAAAATGGGCCAACAATTATCCGTGTGTTTCATCTTCGCAATTGTCCCATATTGACCAATTTTAAAAGGAGCTTGATTAGTTCTTTAGAACCAACCCACGACGCTATTCTTTTTTATAAAATCCACCCATGAGGCCATCTTTCTTATAATACTAATAAGAATAAAAACAATGTCAACTAATCATCTAGAATTTGGAATTATTCCTTTTTGAGAAAAAATATTGATTATATGGTGGGGTCCCACAAGCCCACAAGGCAAAACCGCCCCGTATGGCACACGGCGGTGACGGGACGGGTTTGGGGACCAGGATCTCCGTCCCCGCCTCGCTTCCTTCTCATCCTTAGCATATAATAGCATTCAAGAAACAGCCTATCCCACCCTTAAGACGTGTTACTTATATCCCAGCATGTGATCTAAGTAGAAAATGAAGAACGCTCGGGATCACCTTCTTGAGATTGGCATGAGAATTCAGCCAGTCCTCGGGGCCATTTCTGGTAGAATGAGAGGCCACCCATTTGAGGGCAGTCCACGAATCATCACAAGCTGCTGGAATCGGATGCTCTGGTGCACTTCTATAATCGACAGAGATGGCGATGATGTTGGCCTCCGCAACTAGGGCATTGAGATAGTTGTGGTAAGTCGGCGACTGTGCCGATTCAATTATGAAGCCTCCTCCGTGAAAGTATACAAGCACAGGGAGCTTTTGTAGAGAATCGGTAGCAGCTTTTGGGATGTAAAGTCTCGCGGAGACGGCAGAATCCGGTGAAATGGCAACATCTTTCGACTGGACACCGGTTTTCTCGTCAAGTGACGGAGGGACAGTTTCCGTGCCCAGAAATCTCTCCACTCGGCCATCCTTGTAGATCCTTGCGTAGGGAGACATATCATAGAGCAGTTCTGTGTCCATTGAGTTTTGAAGTAATATAGAAGCGAGTTCACTATAGAGGATGAAAAGAAAGAGAGTCGATCAGAAGTTTATATTGAGTTTTTGCATTAATATGCTGGTTTTTATATGCCCTACGCACTTGCCTTGTCTTGTTGATATACACCGTCATACGTGGAAAGCAAGAATTTTCATGCGATTGGTGCAGGATAAATGCGTTTCACGAGATACAATTTTGTTTTATATGGAACGATGACATTGACTGGGTTATAAAATTTGGATAGCAGGCCAGATCACGGAGGTGATTCATTCTTTACTTTTTAGGTTTACCGACCAAATAAACGATCAAATCTTCTGGTAGCACTAATAACTTAGTCGAGATATGGGGTTTAATTATATGGTTATCATCTGTCAATTTCCACACGCTAACGTCAATCATTTTCCATTCTTGTCATGAGAAGCCGACTGACGTTTGTCTTTTCTAGACATATACAAAAGATAAAATGGATTCGTGAATCATGATGTCTATGTATCAACCAATATAATAAGATATAGCATAATATAACATGGAGCATTAGTCATGATGTCTGTGTACCAACCGACATATAGTACATTTTATAATTAGGTCTGTCAATTTCCACACGCCAACTTCAATTTTTTTTTTCCATTCTTGTCATATAATAAGATATAGCATAATATAACATGGAGCGTTAGTCATGATGTCTGTGTACCAACTGACATATAGTATATGACATTTTATAATTAGGTGTAGCATAATATAATATGAAGTCGGTACAGAAGCATAAATATGGGTGCCATCGATAATGCCTATATAGCCCTGTCATTTTATCAAAGATTAGTATTTTACAAGATTAACAACAAAATAAAATTGATGGTGTAAAGGAATATATGAGAATTCTACTTTGAAGTAATGGTTATGGTTAAGATCCATAAGAATCTCTTGTGGAACAACATCAAAGGAATGTGGTATGATAACCTCTATTGCCAATTTGAGAACTATTTGCAATACTTTAGTCAAGTACTTGCTGATAATTTGTCCCGAACATTAGAATCTTTCACATAAATATCTATTTGAGTATTTGTGACAAATCATAGATAAGAAAACCCCGACTTGTTCATCTACTCTAATATATCGGTTATCTTCTAGCCAATCTTTTCAATTCCAAAAACTTCATATACTCTATCTAAATGCCCAAAAAGAACCTTCCTTACCCATTGGGTTTCTAACAATAAGCTGTCTCTAATAAGTTCTCTCATATGCATGAACATATCTATTGTAACAGTAGACAACCATGCTATTAGTATATCAAGATAAAAATCGTCAAAATCCTACTTAACTGATTCAACTGATGCTAGTTGACCATTATACATGTTATTTTCACATCCATCCATATTACCTATGCTATCACACAAAATAAGAACATAAACCCATTAGATAAGGACTCCAATAATAATCAACAATAGTAATAATGTCATCAAAATTGCAACTTAAAAAAAAAAAAAGTCTCAAATACATAAGTCATATAATGAAATTAAGCCGTATATAAATCCATATCGTATTTTTTAACAACCACTTAAAGAGATTCAAAAAGTCCACATCTCCTTTTAGGTAGAGAGATGATGATGGCCTTTCTCCAAGTGGCATTATGACATGTCTAGTTCACAACTTTGTTATAAAGATTCTACTCTAAGTCAGGCATGCCATTTAGGATAGCAACTATAGCTCCTATGAAGTAGGGGTCTATAGGAGGTGGAGCCTATAAGGGCACGGAGCCATTTGTTGATTGACCCGTTTTGATTTTGATCATTTCTTGAATAGCTTTGTAGGTGTCACTAATATCATAGGTGTTACGCTTTCTTCTTCTCCTAGAATTTGGAGTCATATTCAACTTGTGTTTCTTAGGAACTAGGATGGTAGTCGCGTCAAGTATAAAGACTCCCTTATCAACATGGTGTTCATTAAATTCCTCCAGATCACCTACCATAGCACCACCACCGTTGTCATCACTAACAACATTGTCTCCTCCCTCCAACATCACTAAGTCTTTTGTATTTCCTACTACATACTCCCTAATAACATATGTATCACCAAATACAATACAAAGGTCGGGATACTAAGGAAACCCATCATTCCTGAATTTTGCCCTTTCGCTATTATCTTGTAATTTTCATAGTAATGACATACGTCAACAATATAATTGAAGCTTACATCCATAATAAGAACAAATGGACTCCAGTAAAGTGACACCTTGATGTGAGACTCCCATACACTTGGATCCTCCACAGTAACCTCTCTCTTTTCTTTTTCCTTTTTCACATTTTCCCATCCAAGTCTAGATTGTGAAAAAAGCTTCTTAAAACTACTATGCTATCTCTTTAGTTTGTTTACCCTATTCTTCAATTGAATTACATTAAATTGGAGTCCTATTTGTTCATTGAACTTAGTATGTATGTTATTCCACCCTACTTTGTTATAGGTACAGGTGAGGCGATTTCTCTTTTTTATCTCTTCTACCAATAAACTTATAGGCAAATTGGTCAAAGGCTCGGTCTACTTTGCCATAAATGCCTCTTTGTGAGGTGCCATTTAACCTTAACTGGCTAAGTATCCAATGAGTCATATCGATTGATGTACTAATTTTAGAACATAAACTTTGATGTCAAGATCATATCAATATAATATTCTATGACTGTTAATCAAAATGCACGAAGAAAATTCAAAGAGAACATCATCATATCAAATTATACAAGCAAGCATATATCGCAAGCATACATGTACAACCAATACACATCCTAAGATCACTTCTACTACTATGTAAATACATTTTATTGCATAAAATGTGGAAAATGGCAGCAACCATACTTGGTTTGTGGTAACCACAATTTAAGACCATGGCAGTAGTTGGTTTGTGGTAACCGTACTCATTAAATTTTAAAATGGCAGCAACACTATGAGAATTAATAACAAAATGGTAGGAACACTACGAGAATCAATAATAAATTGCAGCAACAGTGAGAAACAATGAATGATTCTCTCGAATTTGAAACAAAGATGAAAAAGAATATCCAAAATATGTATCTAGTGACCAGGCCAAAAGAGAGACTGCAAGCTTGACATAGTAAATAGAAAGCAGAACAATTGCATCAGTTTACCTAGCAAACCACTTCAAGCAACAATAAAGACAAGCTTAATTAGGAGAATACAAATCTGTCATGTTTGCAAAAGAGGTACTAAACACAGGGATATGAAAGGAATAATTTATGCTTGATAGTTTCTAAAAATAATTAGAGTACAATACACATGGAGGAGGCAAGGACAAGAGGGAGCTATGCATGGACTAGTATACATCATCTATAATCGATTAACTCTTAGCTTTGCCTTTACAAGGCCAAACACATGAACACTCACGAAATATTCAACCAACGTTATTTGAAGATGAAAAAGTCAAAACGAATGGACCATCCAAGCAGAACTAGATTAGTACAGATTCAACATCACACCTACAAGCTCCCGATCACATAGTACGGTTTGGATAAAATAAAAATCACATGCTGCAATGCTACGAATAGTTCAATTAGACCAAGGCAAGATCTTTCACTAGCTCCCTCCCTCCCTTTCTCTCTGAATTGGTTTCTCCCCTGCCTACAAAGGAAGGAAATAAAGTATTTTATGACATTCATGTATTTTCTGATGTATTCTTTGGCAATTGCATAGACCTTAAAGAGATGAAACTAACACGAACACGAACACGACCCCCCAAAAACAAGAAAAGAAACTCACAACTCTTTTGCTATAATAAAACTAAGTCCAAATTTGCCCAAAATAAACTCACAACTCTTCTGCTCTATTCCCCAAACCTTTCAACATCTTCTTCTTCAAGCACACCTAGAAAACCCAAAGGATTGCTTACTAATTCAAGAACATCAACACTCCAACCACGAATATTATGCTTCACTTCATTGGAGCTCTACCACATATTTAACTGTCATTATCTGCTCAAGACTTACGTTCACAACCATATCACAAACAAGGATATTTGGACTCAGATGAAAAGAAATCTCACGAAAATGTTGGAATCAAGAGTGAGAAGCCATGAGCAAGACACTACTGGCTGCAAATCATCGGATGGTGTCGATCAATCACAATTACCTAGAGGTGTCAAGAAGAAGAGGCAAAAAGGCCCAAAATCACACCTTATTAAAGCAACCATGGAAACTCCTAGCCTCACTCAATGTAAAAGCACGAGCGAGACAAAGAGGCAAAAGCCATCGATTGCATGGAAAGCCAGTCAATCATAGCTATCTTGAGGCGTTGAGAAGATATGCTCGTGCAATAGATGAGGGCCTAGGGTTGAGGATGGAGTCAGAGTTGATAACGATGAGTGGATAGAGTGGACACCTCCAAGTGGATGGAGTGGATGCTAGTGAGAGGACGGAGTCAAAGTTGGAGTCAACAGTGGTAGGAAAGATGGAGTCGGAGTCGACGGTGAGGTGAGCGACAATGTGACAGGCGAGAAGACAAAGTTGGAGTTGACAGTGACAAGGAGGACAGAGTCACAATCGATGTTGAGGTGAGCGACGATGTGACCAGTGAGAGGATAGAGTTGGAGTCAATGGCGAGATGAGTGGCGATGTGCCTAAGGTTTTTGGTTGAAGTGTCGCTCTATTGAGGAGGATGAACGCCCAAATGTGTTTTGTTGAGGGAGGCTGCCCAAAGTCTCTTCTATTGAAGAGAGGAAGAAATTAATTTGTTTTCTATTTCAAAAATAGTAAAGTTAAAAATTTTAACTTCTAATTTATGCTTCATATCTTTTTCTGGAATAGAAATTTATTTCACAAATAAAAAAAATGAAATTGCATTACCAAATAGATTTTTGTTCCAAATTTGTTCTAGGGAACAGAAAAATAAAGAAATAAAGAAACATAAATTTTTTCATGGGCACCCATGATTTTTAGTTGACGTGTCACAAAAGGCAAAACCTCAAGATTAGGGTGTCCAATTGTGACAAAACCTATTTCTCACAAAAAGTTTCATTTTCATCTCTTTTTCATTAGCCTTTCATTTGTAGATAGTTTTCTAGCCATTTTCATCAAAATCCAAAAAAGTCAAAAATTTGACTTTGGTCAACCCATTGATCAAAAGTCAACCTACGGTCAAAATTTGGCTTTTTGAATAAAAGTTTCCAATTAGTCCTAATTTCACTTTGGCCACAATATTTTTCAAAAAATTCAAAGTTTTTATCATAAAATCAACATTTTGAGGGTAAGTCACTAAATGATTAACTTTTCGTCAACTCTTTGACCCAAAAAATTGAAAAATATAAAAACTCAAAAATCATCTCATTTTAGCTTTGGTATTGAAGATTTACAAAAATCAATTTAAGGACCTTATTTTTCGAATTTTTCAGATTAGGTTCGGAATCAATCAAAAATTAAATTACTTTCTTTCTAATTGTATTTTGACTTAACTTCTTTTACAACATTTGATCTAGAGGCCATTTAAACATCACTCAAGCGACCTTTTTGGTGATTTGGCATATCTTGGAAAAAATTGCCATTTTCAACCCTAATGAGGGGTCTTGATCGGTTCTTTGTGGTTTACAAGATATTATCTCTAATCAACTCATTTTCCCCAACTAAATCCAAGTTTGGGATCACTTTTTGAAATTTACTTGCGAATTTTTCGATTTGATGGATTTAGCTTACTTGAACTTTGGAAAGTTAGGCTAATGAGCTTCAATTGGTATAATTCAAGTTGTCCAAACTAAGGTTTAATTTGATAGGTTGAGGTTTAATTCTATCATTAGCCCTTAATTGAATTTTGACATAAAGTCACCATCATTCTAGTGTTAATTTGGATGCATCAAGCCATCATGAACATAAGTAATTGAATCAATTGATATCTTGTTGTATGAATTAGAGTCAATTTCAATTAATTTGGTTTTTGAGGATGCGGATTGTGCAAATTATGTTAAACAGCTAGAAATTCTAAATTCATGCACCCATTGAGTTTAAGCATGATTTTCAATATTCTTGAGGTGATTAAGCCAATTAAAATCAATTTAGATGTTTTTGAGAGATTTGCTTGGTTTAATTTCAATGAATTTGGATAGTTTCTTCCCAAATTAGCCTATTTGTCTCCCAAATGTGCAAAAATTCTTTACGATTAGGTCTCTCTAGGACTAAATTGCATGAATTTAGTCAAAAACCGACCTAACCAATCAAAATCACTTCGAACCAATTAGAACCTGTTCAAACTAGTCTAATTGACTCAGCCGACTTTCGATAGGAAATGGCCGGTTTAGCCATTTCCAACAATGCTCAAGTGGCTAACAACCACCCCAGTTGCCTAATACTATGGTCAACTCTCCCATAACCCTCTTGCACAAAGATGACGGAATTGTGCTTTCTAAATTTGCTAAATTGCTCCAAAGTGTTGTGTCACAAGTCCTTATTATTGAAGTTAAGCTAATTAGGAGACATGCTTAGGGATTAAGCATTAAATTTCAACCATTCATCGACGATTAATCCTAACCACTCATCTAGACATGTCATTGATCCATATGATCATCTTTAAACCCATAGGATTAAGCCTTGATCAAGAAGGAACAACGTGAGCCCTTGGATCAGTCTAAGGGCCCAAATTTGATCTTGAGATAAGGTATAAAACCGTTTTTCCTTCCAAAATTGAGGGAGGGTTGGTCACTTCTTCAAATCTCTCTCTCTCTCTCTCTCTCTCTCTCTCTCTCTCTCTCTCTCTCTCTCTCTCTCGTGCGCCCGCATGCCGAGGAGAACTACCATAATCAATTGATCAACAACGTCCATCGGTGAATCTCCATTATGACTAGCTCCTCCACGATGTCCCCTCTTCTGTTGTACGACTTGCACAAAATTTTCGTTGCTGGTTGGCTTTGATCAAGGTCATTTCCTCTCAAGTGAATCGGCCGATTTTCACACCGATGAGAAGATCAGAAAGTTGACCAACTCACAACAACGGTTTCATGTTTACTCCTGGTGGTCCAATCATCCCTCGGTGCTTGTCATTGAGTTGTTGAACTCATGTTGGCCAGCGATCTTCCAAAATTTCAATGATCAACCTCTAATCCTCTAAACTTTACTTGCATATCATTTTCGTCCAATTGAGCTTGATCAATTACCTATTCACTTTGTATTTCTTGCAATCGTAATCTAGATCTCACAAGGAGCTTAGATCAATCATTCCTCAAAGTTCATAGCTGGCCAACCTAGCTCATTCGAACTTGAAGAATAATCACAACAAGGTAAACCTCGAATTATGAATATGTTGAAGAGATATTGCAATAGGCAACCAGGGCTAGGAATCATACTTAGGTTGCGATCTATGTTTATATGAATGATATGAATGATTGAGGATGATATTTGGTGATATGTTAAGGTTTAATGATGATACTATAGCTCAATGATGCATTGTTGATGGTTTTGTGAAAATCGAAATTCTCATATGACCGACTTGATTGATGACTTGATATGAGTTGTTAAATGAGCTTATTCAGCTTCGATGCCTTCATGATATTTGAAATAAATTCGACAAGCTTTCCAACAATATATAATGTGCATGATTTGATTGTCATTTGCCTTTTCAAATTATCATCACAATATTGATGTTTGATCATGGAATTCGGATGACAGATTAGACTGATTTGCTTAACATCTTCAATTGAGCTTATAGATGACTTTAAATATCTTTGATGCCTTATAATGATTTATAGAGGATTTAAGAGGTTTTTGTGGACATCTTGTTTGTTAGATTTGATTGTTGTTTGCTAGGTCAAATGATTTTTAAAAAATCAGAGTCGGATTTGGAAAGTTGACATGCTATTTTTGATTGTTCTATTTTTGTGACCATTTCTATATGTCGATTTTCCACAATTTTTTTTTCTGTGTAGATTCTTAAGTCAATGCCTCAATGAAAGCTATTCATTAGGTTCATATCTACCATATATAAAATTTCCATGATGATCAAAATACATTTACTTAGGTCGATTGCCTTTAGAGCATTCATGCTCATTGTTGTGATTTTGTTCTTTGGTTTGTCCACATTCCCTGATTTTTGTAAAATAATAACTTTGTATCATGCCCCAAACCTTGAGCGCTCACATATCCCTCGGTGGTCAATAAAACTTGCGACGTCCCAAGACGTGTCACCGACCTAATCAATTATGCACATGCGGAAGCGTATAGTAATCCTAAGACAACACTCAACATGAGATAGAAAAGCAAGATAACAATTTCACAAAAATGACACTTTCGTAAACAAACTAATCTGTCTACAAAAAGATTAGCTTTCAAAAAGAAGCTGTCCTACGACCTACTAGTTAGACACATTTGCCGATCCTTCAGACTCCACCTCCACAGGCTCCGGAGGCTTCGGATCCTGTATAACCCCATCATGGGGGTCAGTTGAACCCTCGCCTGGAGTGGCATTAACCGCAACGGCGAGGATATTGAAACCCTTAAGGGGACCTTCCCTATACGCATTGAGCCTATGGCGAAACCATGCCCTGAATTAATGAGGTACCCTCTGAGGTAGGCCCTCATTGACCCAGATAGTAGTCACAACAAGCTCATGGATCGAGTGACTCTCGGAGACAAATATGTCAATACTCCACTTAGTAATCCCTTGAGGCTGTCCAAAACAAATTGGAGGAATCGCCATCTAAGGACTTGAAAAGAATGAGCCCATGACGGGGTGAGATAATGTCTCAGCAAGTTCACCCCCTAAACCCCAAATAAGAAGGAAATACGCCTAGAGGTAGTCTAACTACACATCACAGATGACTCACCTCACCTCAATCCCTTCATACATGTTAGTACAGTTCATATCACAGATGCATATAACAGATGCACACATCAATTGGAACGTTTCACTCAATCTCAATCAATCACAAGGGTCCCGATTATAAGGCTAAATCGTTAAGACATGTCCCATTTTGTGCCACACAATTTTGTCCCATAATCCGACGCATCTATCTCAATCAATCACGCGTTCCATTTAATTACAGCCCTTAGGGCATGGCCTACTTGACATTAGCCAATCTTCTAGTGTAACTAGGCATCGTTTCACCCTATTGAGCACGACAACGTCTACACGAGATGACAATTCCGAAGGAGCATCGGTCCAGCCTCTACCGTAACTAGTATCTTTTGTCCAAAGGCATCCCATATAAGGGCACGTCCAGCGTAAACGGTCATGACAGGTTCTCATACCAATCATGCACAAATCCAATCCCAGCTAAAGACATTGTGCATTGCACTCAAATATCTCAATTAAAATAATGAATTTGGACTATTTTCTTCGCATTAAAAACACTCGGTAAAAATAATTGTATGTGGGTACATAGTCAGATCGAACCTGAAAAATTGATATAATTTCTTTTAAAATCCCACTATTTGATATAATATCTAAAAACATTTTCGGTATCAAAACCCGACACCCGATATTTTCTAATTAAATACCAAAATTTCCTAATTTTGAAATAAATACTCAAAATCACAATCACCACTTAATTTACATAATTTATCATTCAATTGCATAAACTAAGCACACCACTGCAATTAGCACGAAATTCTAGTCACCAGCTATCCCGATATAATTTTTGAAAAATATTAAATAATTAAATAAATTAAAAATTAATCAAATTAATGCAAATTAATCCAATAAATACATACTTAGGCCGGAAATGCTAATCCAACCACCTAAGCGGGCCTAGAAAAATAATACACCTATCCACATAAATAGTACAATCTATTTAGCCTTTAACTAATTTAATCTAACCACCTATCAATCATAATTAAGCAACTAAATCACTAATCCATCTAAACTAACTACCTAAGCCATACTTAGCATAATCTAATTAACCATTAAACATAATTAACCTCCTAAGCAAGGTTTAGTGAGTAAACTCACTAGATTAACGGGCCAGTGAGTCCACGGCGATGGCAACATGACGACGAGCGGAACACAAGCTTACGACGACTCAAAGTGAGGTTTGAACAGGCTCAGAAATGGCCCACGAAGCTCATAGCTGGGCTGTGAGGTTCGGCTTTGGTTATGGATGAAGGGAGTGGTTCAAGCAACTAGGATGGCGCGGGAGAGGGCTAGGCATTGACGGTGGGTCTAGGTGGGGTCGAGTGCTATTGGACGATGACGGAGGAGCTCAGGCGGAGCTGAATGACGGCCAGGTGACCGGGCAGCAGCTCGAGTGGACAGGGGTGCGTGGACGATTGCTCGTGGGCATGCGGACTAGCGTGCGACGGTAGTGACTGGTGACGGCTTGATGGGGCATGGCGGCGCTTGGACGGGCAGCAAGGGCGATCGACGAGCTGCAGCTTACTTTCTCTGGTTTTCTTAAGCTCTCGATAATCACAACAATGGAGAAAGGGGAGCAAGGAAGGAGAAGGGAGGAGGTATAGTTTGAAAGAGGCCCAAATGGTCTCACAAGTCTTCTAAAAATATCCAAATACTCATCACAATTGCCCCATCAGTGGCTGCCTCATCCTTAGCCTCTTTTCCTTCACAAATCTTTCCCAACAAGCCATGGAAGAAGCTGAAATGTTACACCCCCCTTGGACCTACAAATTTGTGACATTTCCCCTTCAATTTCATTCAATTCCAACTCAATTGGACTCAAATTGGTGCCTATAAATTCAGCTAAGGTGCCCACATCACATTACGCATTTTTCCTTGCTCATCGAACTAACTTGACGGCCAAAAGTGCGCTAAAAAACGACTCTCTAATTTTTAGAGGATGAGTCGATGTTCCTTAAATAAATCATGACATGACATAATTTTCAATTTCTGAAATCGGGTTCAATTTCACGGTTAATTTCAACCGGATGCGATTTTAGTGTGACCTAACCTATCGGGTAGCTTTTAAAAAATTTTAGCGCATTTGACCCGTGGTCGATTATTTTTGAGCTATATTGTACATTTTCAACTCATTGGCGACTCTCGGTTGTCATGAAAATCTTGAGGTTTCAAATATAGGCATAGGGTACAGAAATAACAGAAAAATCAGTTTAGTGTCGTTCATCAAAAAATTTGCAATTAGGTGTAATCACACACACTTTAATCACATACCTCAGTCAAATTGACCCATCTTAAATCTCTGATTGATTTTGAAAGTGATGTATTGACCCTTGCAAATTAGCACGGTCAAGTAGTTGATTTCTAGACAAATTTTCGAGTCTATTGCATTTAAATTCCTTAACGGCTTCACCTAATAGATTAGTTATCTTGTGAGTGATTAGCTTAGAAAAAAAGACTATAGGTGCGTCGATGAAAAGCCAAACTCATTTAATCGAAAACAGAATCAGAAAATTAGGATGTCACAACTCTTCCCCTCTCATAAAAATTTTGCCCTCAAAATTTAAAAAATTATAAATCTTAAACAAAAACGTGGGGGTATTGTCGTCTCATCAAGTCTTCACTTTCCCAGGTTGTTCCTTCTATCCCGTGGTGTTGCCAGACCACTTTGACTAACGAGATCGTCTTGGTTTGAAAAATCTGTTCCATCCAATCTACAATCTAAACCGGTCTCTCCACGTACGACACTCTGTCGTCCATGTCCAATTCTTCAAAATTCAGCATATGGGTCAAGTCAGGTTCATACTTCCTCAACATCGACACGTGGAAGACATCATACAGACGAACAATATGACGTACGTACAATTTTGCATACGTGTCCAATGCAAAGTCCTTTTGTACAACGATAAAGTTAGCCGACTTCATCAATCTGTCGACCATAACCCAAATGAAATCATTACTCCTCTGACTCCTTGGTAAGCCCATCACAAGTCCATCGTGATGCGTTCCCATTTCCACTCGGGAATCTCAAGAGGCTGCAGAATTACTCCCGGCTTATAATGACGTGCCTTCACTTGCCGACATGTCAAACATTGGCGACATGCTTGGCGATATCCGCCTTCATACCAGTTCATCAATAGTGTTAACGCAAATTTTGATACATTTTCGTACTGCCTAGATAAATGCTGTAATTGATACGATGAGCTTCTGACAAAATCTCCTCCTTAAGCTCTGCATCGTTAGGTGCTCACAATCATCCACGAAACCTTAGTGTTCCATTATCAGAAATCTGAAAGTCAGCCTTTCTCTTTTCAGTATCCTCTTTCAGGATCTTCTGAATCTTTGGGTCTGTCAACTGAAGAGTCTTGATCCTTATCTGTACTTCCGGTTCAATTCTGAGGGTGGCCATAAGATTTGAAAGGTGGCTTACCTCAAACTTGAAAACCGAATCTTGAGCTCCTTCAAGTAAGATCCACTCCTTGACAATCATTTGCGCAACTAAAGACTTCTAACTTAACGCATCTGCAACCTTATTAGCCTTTCCAGGATGATACAAGATGTCGCAATCATAGTCCTTGAGAAGTTCAATTCAGCGATGTTGTCTCATATTCAATTCCTTCTGAGAGAATAAATACTTGAGACTTTGATGATCTGTAAAGATCTAGAACCTTTTTTCACATAAATAATGTCTCTAAATCTTCAGAGCAAAGATAATTGCTGTGAGTTCTAAGTCATGCGTCGGGTAATTTAGCTCATAAGGTCTCAATTGATGGGACGCGTATGCAACAACTTTGTCATGCTGCATTAACACGTAACTCAGTCCTCTAAATGACGAATCACTATAGATCTCGTATCCTCGAGGATTGGATGGAATGGTCAACACTAGTGCAGTAGTCAGCTTCTACTTAAGCTATTGGAAACTACACTCGCACTTATCTATCCACACGAACTTCTCTTCCTTCTTCAGCAGTCGAGTCAATGGCGAGGTTAATGCTGAAAATCCTTTCACAAATCTTCTATAGTAACTTGCCAAACCCAAAAAGCTTCTGATCTCTGTCACAATCGTCGATCTTGGCCAGCTGATAACTGCTTCGATCTTGGTTGGGTCCACAGAGATTCCTTCTCTTAAAATCACGTGACCTAGGAATACCACACGAGTCAACCAAAACTTGCACTTACTAAACTTAGCGTACATTTCATGATTCCTCAGAGTCTGAAGCACTGTCCTTAACTATATTTCATGCTCCTCAAGACTTCTAGAGTACACCAGGATATCGTTGATGAAAACTATCACAAACTGATCCAAATACTCCGTAAACACTCGATTCATCAGATCCATGAAAGCAGTTGGGCGTTCATCAAGCCAAACGGCATTACAGTGAACTCATAATGGTCGTATCGCGTACAAAACGCTGACTTCGATATATCCTCTTTTATGATCCTCAACTGATGATACCATGTCCTCAGGTCGATCTTAGAGAATATCGATGCCGTGACGTCTTAGGGCGTCACGTACTAAGCGCAAGCGGAATTATAATTATCATTATCATTTTGCAACAATTTGTAATCTCTTTTAGATAACCTATAGTGTTTACCATTGAAGGTTAGCATGTATAACATGGATTATTTAAAATCTCAAGTTTATATTATGAGGTTATCCTGTAATCACTCCACCTTCAATTTAAAGTATTAGCCAAATCATTCATGCACATAAATAAGGTCATAAGAAGCTGCATTTTTACATATCATCATCAGGGCTTACAAAATTTATCAACCTGGACTCTTTCCATGTTCATCGCCTATATATACAACATGTACATTTCAAAAGTAAGGCGTAACAAAAGCCAGGGATAAAGGATGAGGGTATCTACTCCACGAGTTTCCACACAAGCCCGCTTCTAACAAAAAAAAAAGTCAGTCAGCCTCTACACGATCAAGGCATCTAGGCGCCATCCATTCCCGCTCCAGGTCATCCTGCTCCAAAGGGTAAAGGGCCAAATATCTCCCCTTCATGGTTGATAAACCATGCAACGAACGTCATCGATATCAACTCAACTCTACCGTCATCCATCCATAATGTAGCCTCATACTTGGAAAAACCATGTCAATGTCGGGATCATACACGTCATGAAGAGAAACATCAAGACGCACTACCGCACCATATCGAGCTACTGGCGGTACATCCATGATATCAATATGAAAATGTAAGGTATGAGCAAACAACCTTGCCCAGTAAAGAATGATAAAACTCTAACTTAAACAATCCACAGCCATCAAGATTACAAGAGAATCATCCAACAATTTAGGATGCTAAAGGAAGTATATCACAAGCATAAACAATTGGGTAATAATACACTATGTACATAATCACCTTATGAGCATCCATTTCTATGCTTACCTTTCTCAAACTCAATCTCATATCAAGATGTAATGCAACAATAATAAATGGACTCACTCACCAAATAGAATTATATTTAGTGTGCACATGATCCACCCTCGATCAATCACTAACCGGAATTCAACTGGCCCGATCGAGTCACTTCCGGAAGTTACCTTATCCGGACTTCCACAATATTTCTATCATGGGCATCTCACTCCGAGGCATCTCAGTATCACACAACCGAGGCATCCTTGATCACACACAAGGGCATCTCACTCCGAGGCATCTCAGTATCTCTCTACCGAGGCATCGAAGACCACTCATCAAGGGCATCCCAAACTTCTAGGGGCATCACCGGTATCTCAGTACCGATGGGTTCATTCATCTTAAGCATACGTTTCACACCACCACACATTGGAGTAATGCATTTATCGTATGCAAAAGAAAAAGACTCTAAAGTATCTAACTATATATCTAACTCTCATGAACCTAGCACACATGCGTGTCCAAATTATAAGATAAAACCCATTACATCATGTCCCATTCCATGGCGAACAGATATTTATCCCATAATCAAGCACTATGCACCGCACTCATTGCACACACATGATTCTATATGCACTTATGTCTCAAATGATATATGAGACTTACTCTTATATGGCTAACATCTATTATGAGTTTTATTAGACTCTACGTGCATCACAAAAGCCTAATACAAAAGACACAACATCTAATATACGTTCTCGGTTCCAGACAATTTACTGGCTAAATGAACAGTTTCGGTTTCGGACACAAAAGGTATATCAATTCTTGTTGAAATATTACCAAATTTTAGTATGTTATATTTAAGAATAGAATAACAATTCCCATCAAGAAACTTAAGTCTAATTCTCACCGTAGTAAGAGTTACAATTGCCATAATCTTTACTAGTACCCTGTATCGACGTCCAGATTCTTTATCTACAAAGAAAATTGTTTCACTAGCCAAATCTCATCCATTAAATCTCAAATTTTGACACGTCAGTCCTGAAGATGGGTTCTACAATTTTTATTAAGGATTCGAAGTCCAAATCTAACTAGGTAAATACAGAAAATTCGTACAATCAGTAAGGGTCAAACCGTTTCTCACAACACAGTTTATTGGTTTTACTAAGTTCACTTCTATCTCTACGTTTTCTATATTCATATGGTTATAGCTACGTGTATAACTTGATCTTATAGATGTTCTATCATGTAGAATGGTTTTCTATCTTATTTCGATTAACATACATAAAGAAAATAAATACAAACAAAAGACTCCATAACCGTTTTCACCTAGAACAAATAGGTACACGATTTCCTTTGCTTCTAACCAGGCTAAACCACTTATCTTTTCATGAACTTCTTCTACAATACTTCAATGCCTAATCTCAGTAACTTAAGGCACCTTCGGCATGTCTTTCTCTAACAAATAATCAATCCACAACTCAACTCGAAGTGTTGTTGCACCCGTGAGTTCACTCATCACAGTAAACACCATATCCATCCACTTGGCATCTATTTCATCACTTCACTCAACAAAACAGCATACTCACACTTGGATTTCGAACATGCAATCCTCAAAACAACATGCAATGGCTTCTAACTCTAATCTAACACTTACTCAACTTGGATTAACCACAAAACAACAACTACAAACTAAATCCTTCACTATTTGGATTGACCCGCAAGCTTTCTTGACAAAACAATGGATAACTTTCAATTTAGAGTTATATCTTTCCTTACCTTGTTCAGCTGTTAGACAACATAAGGATGACAACATAAGGATGCTTCAAGATCAGCACCAAAATCTTGCATGCAAGAAGAAGAAATTGCTGGTTTGCCTCTGGTTCTACCGCTCGACCGAGAGAGAAAGAAAGAAGAAGATGAAGATGGGTTGCTCGATTTTATATGGAGAGAGAGAGAGAGAGAGAGAGAGGGTACGAAGCTTAAGGGGAAAATAGGCTACAAACTAATCCCTAGGCTAGACTAATGATGAAGTTTGCTAATGATTGCTTTCCCTTGAGTTGATGGTTTCGGTTTCTAGAGAAAGAACCTTGAGTTGATGGTTTCGATTTCTAGAGAAAGAAAATTGTGGGTGTCGCATGCAAGGAGAAAACGAGAGAGAGATGGTGATGTGGCCTCCAAGTTTGTTCTCTCAAGTTTAATTTGTCACTTAAAATTAATTAGTCTCTAATCCGAGTCATTAGTCGGTTCATTGATTTCTAATATTTTTCAATTGATTTCCTTTTGTTTCTACTTGATTTCAATCCTTTTATAATTATACAAAGTCATGGCATAACATATCGACTAGTCAATCTTAGTCTATAAAGAATTCATCACAAAAATGCTAAAGTTAGAAATTGATATTAGCATTATAAACATTAATCTAGTTATCATAACTACAATCTATAAAATAAAATCATTCGGGCCTAACTCATTTCCGGCCCAATAGGCTTAAACCATAATAATCAGGCCCACTAAACAAGTTCTACAAATCTAATAATTCCGAACCTAGGCCCGCTTCAAGCCAAGTCCAAACCCATAATCTCTCATTAGATTTCTCAAGTCCAATTCGTGTGGCCCACTTATTTCTCAAGCCCACACATTCCTCACGATCCATTAGGTTCATTTTCTGGCCCAATCCAATTAATCTAAGTTCCTAATGATCTAATTACACTAATGAATGTCAATGAAATTCGGGATGTCACAGATGCTCCCTGCAACTAGTCAAACAAGTTGTCGATCCTCAGTAGTGGATACTTGTTCTTGATTGTCACCTAATTGAGTTGACGATAGTCGATGCACAGACACAACGAACCATCTTTCTTCTTCATGAACAGAACCGATGCTCCCCAAGTGATGCACTGGGACGTATGAATCCCTTATCCAATAACTCCTACATTTGCACCTTCAGTTCTTTCAACTCTAATAACGCCATCCGGTAATGAGCCTTAGAGATTGGCTCTGTCCCAGGGGCTAACTCGATTACAAACTCGATCTCCTTTCTAGGGGCAAACTAGGTAATTCCTTTGGAAACACATCTGGAAACTCTTGCACCACTGCAATATCTTTGATCTTCAGCTCCTCAACTGTCGTGGATACGATAGTTGTTAAGTAACTTTGACAACCCCCGTCTAACAAACTTGAAACATTTTCGCGCTAATGGGTTAAACTGAATCATTGCTTGATGAGCCAGTCCATGCCAATTGTCACATCAAAATCATACATGGTTAGGACTATTAATTCTATTCTCTCTTCTCGCTCACCAATCATTAACTTACAACCAAAATAGCCTATTGCAGCTAACACCTTATCCTTTAACGGTGTAGATATACTACCCACTGATTCTAACATTTCAGGACTCAATCCTACCAACTTAACATACCGCTCAACTACAAACGAATGAGTTGCACCAGGTTTAAATAAAGCATAAGCAACATGGTCATTCAAGGAGATCGTACCTGTGATCACATTAGGCGAGTCCTTTGCCTGTCCTCTAGTGACAATGTACACTCTTCCTTGTGCCGGAGGTCTGTTTAGTCCACTCTACTGTGCATTCTATGGTGTGAATCCCTGATTCTGACCCTTCGGCGGCGGTGGCGGCAACTACTGTCCCATCGATCTTCTGTGACAATTCTTTGTCCATGTGACCCTGCTGGCCACATTCAAAGCAAGCACTCGGCCTAGAATGGCACGGGGCTGATCTGTGTCACCTTCTGCAGAAGTGACATACTCCATTATAGCTCGATACTGACTTACCTAACCCATCTTTCTTGTTAAGTGGGACAGGATACCTTCCTTTGGTCATGGGCTTCTTCCCAAACTGGTTTCCATCTTTGCTCGAGCTGAACCTTGACCCAGATGTAGTAGCTTGCTCACTCAGGTTCTTCTCTATTAGTTGAGCCCGTTCGTATAAGTTGTTGTAGTCCTTCAAATTGAATGGTACTAAGGGATTCTTCAACTCCGGTCGAAGACCATTGCTAAACCTTTAAGCTCTGTCCTCCAGATCTTCCACCAGTCTAGGAGCGTATTGCAATAGCTCAACAAATTTAGCCTCATACTGATCCCCAGTCATCATCCCTTGATGAAGGCACTGGAATTCCTCCATTTTCTGCTCTAGGGCGTTGTCAGAAAAGTATTTGCTATTAAAGGCTCCAAGGAAGGCGTTCCACACCGACACCACACCTTCAGGGACTACTCTGCATTTGGTGGCCCTTCACCAGGTACTTGCGTTACCTTGTAGCTGATATATTGCCAGGACAACCTTCTCCTCTTTAGTGCACATCAGTAATATAAAAGCTTTCTCCAAGTGTTGGATCCAGAGTGTTGCAGCCTCAGGATCTCCTGCACCGGTGAACCTCGGC
Source organism: Eucalyptus victrix (assembly GCA_016097545.1). NCBI lineage: Eukaryota > Viridiplantae > Streptophyta > Magnoliopsida > Myrtales > Myrtaceae > Eucalyptus > Eucalyptus victrix. The sequence goes on from CM027841.1 coordinate 27,029,755, forward strand.
GGGTTCAGCTTCAGAAATTGCTCTACGAGCTTGTGCATCGGCCTCTCAACAATTACGTTCCAAGGTGGAACTTCGACAAATGCGGCGGCAGCAACGACAGTAGTAGCAGCAGCTGTAGTAGCGACGGTAGTGGCAGCGGCTTGATTTTGGGTATGTTGCAACCATCAAAGCTCTAAGAGTCTCAAGCGCTTGAACAATCCCATTGATTCTAAGATCGCTAGGGGCTGCTACCCCAGCACCGACTGGAGGTGGTGCTACTCCACTCATGCTGGCTTGAGCCTGCGCTCTACCACGATCACCTCGAGTACGATCGCCTCAGGTACTAACCCTTTTCAGCGTCCTACCCCAAGTCACTGGTCCTATGGTCCTCTTTTTAAGCATTCTCTGCTCTTGATCACTCATTATGTAGACTTTCTACGAAACCTGTTCCCAATTCCATAGAGAATTAGAAACTGAGTGATCCCCACAAAATAATCTAACAAACAGCTATCAATCACATGTATCAACATAAAATAAAGGTCGTTCCTACTAATTATCCCATAAGCCATTACACCTTATCACTCCAACCACTAACCAGCTCTAATACCACTTTGGGAGGGGATGTCATGCCCCAAACCTCGAGCGCACGCACATCCCTCGGTAGTCGATAAAACTTACGACGTCCTAGGACGCGTTGTCGACCCAATCGATTATGCACATGCGAAAGCATATAATAATCCCCAGACAACACTCAACATGGGATAGAAAAGTAGGATAACAATTTCACAAAAACCACACTTTCATAAACAAACTAGTCTGTTTACAAAAAGATCAGCTTTCAAAAAGAAGTTGTCCTACGACCTACTAGTTGGACACATTTGCCGATCCTTCGGACTCCACCTTCATAGGCTCTGGGGGCTTCGGGTCCTATACAAGCCCATCAGATAGGTTAGCTGCACCCTCACCTAAAGTGACGTTGACCGCAACGGCGGGGATATCGAAACCCTGAAGGGGACCTTCTCTATACCCATTGAGCTCATGGCGAAACCATCCTCTGAATCGATAAGGTACAATTTGAGGTAGGCCCTCATCAACCCAGATAGTGATCACAACAAGCTCATGGATCCAATGACTCCTAGGGATAGGGACGTTTATACTCCACTCAGTAACCCCCCAAGGCTATCCAAAACAAATCGAAGGGATCACCATCTAAGAACCTGAAAAGATTGAGCCCGCGATGGGGTGAGACAATATCTTAGTAAGTTCACCCCCTAAACCCCGAATAAGAAGGAAATACACCTAGAGGTAGTCTAACCACATCTATCTCAATCAATCACGCGTTCCATTTAATTACGGCCCCTAGGGCATGGCCTACTCGACGTTGGGCGATCTTCTGGTGTAACCAGGTATCGTCTCACCCCATTGAGCACGGCAACATCTACATGAGATGGCAATCCTGAAGGAAAATCGATCTAGCCTCTACTGGGATCGGCATCCGTTGTCCAAGGGCATCCCATATAAGGGTAATGTGTGGCATCCAAAAATTTAGATGATCCTCGGATAGGTGACGGTCACCGAACTGTGGCATTAACATTATTTACAGGCATTAAATTGTATTTGTTCATTTGAATTTATATTTTATTTTATTTTATTTTATTTTATTTTATTTTGAACCGAAAGGATGGAATTCGATCTTGCGTAAGAAATATGTGTGCTGAAATTAAAGAATTAGAACTTTGAGGATGTTGGACGGCACGCAAGAATTTTGAGTATATACTTGTATAGGAAGCAATTTAATTTTTGGGATATTAAATTAAATTCGGTAGAAATAAAATGCTGAATAAAAGAATTATTATTAATAATAATAATTTGGGGCTTTATTTTAAGGATTCTTGGGCCCAAGATTTCAGGCCCAAGCAAGCCCAAAGACCCCCATGGGTGTCGACCGGACCAAAAAGGGGAGGGGGAGTGCATGTCCTCTAACACTTGTCTTCAACTTTGCCTCCACTTGTTCTCTCCTTTTTGTCACTTGTTCTCCTCATGAGAACACTGGTCTCTTACATGCAAAAATAGAGATAAATTTTTAATCAAAGAGCAAAAAGGAAGGGGGTTTCGGAAGTGAGAGGGAAAGAGAGAAAGGGAGGTGAGCTGAGGGAGAGAGAGAGAGGGTTCGTGGGTGCTTCAGCGAGGGAAGAGGAAGACCAAGCCACGCCGTGCGTGCGCCTAGCTGCTGCCGCCGAGCCCGCCTTGCCTCGCCATTGTGTTTGCTGTGATTTTCTTTGGATTTGAGGCAAGTATAGTCCATTGATCTACCCTTTGCTTGTTGTGTTTGGTGTGTGATGAATGGTGAATCTCAGATGTGGATGAAGTGTGAAATTTCAAGGTTGTGTTCCAGCCTAGTATTCTGTTTCTGGGAAAAACAGTCCGACCTTTGATGATTTCGTGAGTTGCATGCGATGTTCTACTTGGAATCTGACTTCGACTTCTTGATGAAAGTTGTAAAGGACTTCTTGGAGAGTAACATATCAAAATTTGAGAGGAAATGAACAAGTATAGGTCGGTGAAATCATTTTTCTTTGAAGAAAGTAGATCTGGAAACAGTTATGCTGATCTAGTGCGATTCTGTGAAATTTATAAAATTATCTGGTTGAAATTTGATCTTGTGTCCTTGATAAAAATTGTAGGTGACATCTTGAGGAATAACATACTAAAATTTGAGAATAAAAGGACAACCATCAGGAAAATGATTTTCTTTGAAAATGGTGAATCTGGACAGTGAACCGAGAGTTAGGGAGAGTTATAAAAGTTATAGCTTTTAATCTAGAAGGAATTAGACTTTGATTTCTTCATGAGACTTTTACCTCTAGATCTTATCTATAACATATCAACATCTCAGAATTTTCAAAGTTCATTTAAGGGCTTAATCAAAATTATTTCCGAAACTGTGCGAAATTATTAGTAAATAATCTTAATAAATTCTGAATGAGTCGATACCCTTTGGATGCCTAGTTGTATTATGAATACATGCCTAAAGGTTTTCCCTGAGAGTGCCGGGATGCCTGGAGGTGTGTGTCGGAGGCACCTCGCGATGCCAGGTTGGGTGCGAGTGATAAATGAGGGATGCAAACACTGGTCCTTGGAAAGAAAAATGATGAGATCCTTGTGAAAGATAAAATTGAGAATTGAATCATGCGCATGGATGTGTGCATATGGCATGGGATGAACCTCATGGAAATGCAAGCATGAAGTGCATGGTGGTATATGCACGTTGCATGGTGATATATGCATGCCTGCTTGATGATATATGTACAAGTGCATGGTGGTATATGCACATTGCATGGTGATATATGCATGGCTGCCTGATGATATATGTACAAGTGCATGGTGGTATATGCACGATGGCATGGTGAGATATGCATGACTACATGACGATATATGCACGACCGCATGGTGATGTATGCTCGATAGTATGGATGATATGTGCTTTACTTGTGATATCTTGATTGTCTTGCTTGTTGTATTGTGTAGTTTGATGGATTTTTACTGCTGAGTGGTTGTACTTACCCCTTTTGGGGATTAACATTTCAGACTAGATAAGATACCTCTGCTGCCACTGCCACTGGTAGATGAATCAAGTGGTTGGATATGATCGCGAGGAGGATAGCAAAGGAAGAAACTTTTGGACGCCGATACTGATCGATGGACTTTAAATATACGACTGTTGGAGGAGATGTCAATCATCTTTTGAAGTATAGCCGAGTATAGAAGACTACAGCATTTTGATGTACCGATGAATGATGTCCATCTGGTTTAAGTAAATAAAAGTGTTCGGCTTTTACCTATAAATGTTTAGTAGGTGTACATCGTTTTCTGAATATAAGGAATGCAGTTGATGGATGTACTTCCACCATATAAATTGTGTAGGGACCGATCTAAAAAACCCCCAGGATTTATGAATTATAATGAAATTCCTTGGTATCAGAGGATTATATTATCAGGTCAAGTGGGGGTAAGCGGACGGTGGTGACCCTAACGGTTCGGGGGCCATCGAGGGGTGCCACATAACGTCCAATATAAACGCTCGTGACGGGTTCTCATATGAATTATGCACACATCTATTCCCAACCAAGGACATTGTGCATTGCTCTCAAATGCCTCAATTAAAATAATGAACTTGGCATGTTTTCTTCGTATTAAAAACACCCGGTAAAAATAATTGTATGTGAGTACTCGCCGATCGAACCTGAAAAATTGATATCCTTTCTTTAGAATCTCACTATTTGATATAGTATCTAAAAATATTTTCGGTGTCAAAACCCGACACTCGATATTTTCTAATTAAATACCAAAATTTCCTAATTTTGAAATAAATACTCAAAATCACAATCACCACTCAATTTGCACAATTTATCATTCAATTGCATAAACTAAGCACACCACTGCAATCAACACGAAATTCTAGTCACCGACTATCTTGGTATAATTTTCGGAAAATATTAAATAATTAAATAAGTTTGAAAATTAATTAAATAAATGCAAATTAATCCACTAAATGCATACTTAGGCTAGAAATGCTAATCTAACCACCTAAACGGGCCTAGAAAAATAATGCACCTATCTACATAAATAGTATAATCTATTTAGCCCTTAACTAATCTAATATAACCACCTAACAATCATAATTAAGCAACTAAATCATTAATCCATCTAAACTAATCACTTAAGCCATACTTAGCCTAATCAAATTAATCATTTAAGCATAATTAACCTCCTAAGCAAGGTTTAGTGAGTAAACTCACTAGATTAATGGGCCGGTGAGTCCACAACGATGGCAATGTGACTATGAGCGGAACACAAGCCTACGGCAACTCCAAGCAAGGTTTGGATGAGCCTGGAAATGGTCCACACCTGGTCGCGGCTGAAGGGGGTGGTTCGAGCGGCTAGGACGTGAGAGAGGGCTAGGTAGCGACAGTAGGTCCGGGAGGGGTCGAGGGCTGCTGGATGGCAACGGAGGAGCTCAGGCAAAGCTAGACGGCGGTCAGGCAACTCAAGTAGCAGCACGAGCGGACAGGGGCGTGAGGAAACGGTCGCTCGCAGGCATGTGGGCTGGCACACAACGGCAGACACTAGCGATGGCTTGGCGAGCAACAAGGGCTGTCGACAAGCTGCAACTTGCTTTCTCTAGTTTTCTTGAGCTCTTAATAATCACAACAATGGAGAAAGGGGAGCAAGGAAGGAGAAGGGAGGAGCTGCAGCTTGAGGGCGGCCCAAATGGCCTCAAAAGTTTTCTAAAGATATGCAAATACTCATCACAATTGCCCCACTAGCTACTACCTCATCCTCAGCCTCTTTTCCTTCACAAATCTTCCCCAACAAGCCATGGAAGAAGCTGAAATGTTGCAACCCCCTTAGACCTACGAATTTGTGACATTTTCCCTCCAATTTTATTCAATTCCAACTTAATTAAACTCAAATTGGTGCCTATAAATTCATCCAAGGTGTCCACATCACATTCCACATTTTTTTCGTTGCCCATTGAACTAACTTGACAGCCAAAAGTGCGCTAAAAAACGGCTCTTTAATTTTCCCGATCCAAAAACACACAACTTTGGATTTTCGCCGAAAACTCGGGTTTGCAAAAAAATCTTCGGAGGATGAGTCGACGTTCCTAAAATAAACTGTGACATGAAAGAACTTTCAATTTTTGAAACTAGGTTCAATTTCTGAAATTGGGTTCAATTTCACGGTTAATTTCAACTAGGCACAATTTTAGCGTAACCTAATCTACCCAGTAGCTTTTAGAAATTTTTAGTGCATTTGACCTGCGGTCGATTATTTTTTAGCCACATTGTATATCTTCAACTCATTGGTGACTCTTGGTTATCGTGAAAGTCTTGATATTTCAAATACGGGCACAGGGTACAAAAATGACAGAAAAATCAATTTAGTGCCATTCGACGAGAATTTTGAAATTAGATGGAATTGCCCATACTTTAATCACATAACTCAGCCCATACTTTAATCGTATTGACCCTTGTAGATTAGCACAGTCGAGCAGTCGATTTTTGGTCGAATTCTCAAGTCTATTGTGTTTAAATTCCTTAACGGCTTCACTTGATAGATTAGTTATCTTGTGAATGATCAACTCAGAAAAAGACTATAGGTGCGTCAATGAAAAGCCCGACTCATTCAAGCGAAAATATAATCAGAAAATCAGGATGTCACACTTTGATTCTAGATATGATTTCTTCATGACAATTGTGTGTAACATACAGATGTACAACATGTAAAAATTTAAAAGGTTTTGAAATTCATTTGGTTAGGATGATTGCCTTGGAACTGTACACGCTCTATTCTGTAAAGTTTGTGTTGCTGATTTGAGTGTATTTATTCTTTGACCTTGATCAAATCATGCATTTGGATTCAAAAGTAGATTTCTTCATGAAAATGTAGGTGTTTACATGTTTTGTATGCCATAAAATTTTCGTGGAAATCTCACATCTCTAGATATGCATGAACATGTGTCATGCTTGCTTGTCACTTTACTATTACTACACCATTGTGACTTGCTCCTTGATTTTTAAAAATTTCATATGGCATTAGTTTCATTAAGCTTGAAATTCCTTAAGGTATTCAAAAGAGAGCTTGATTAGAGTGCTCTTAATTCCGCACTCAAATTCTCATTGAACACTTGGAGGTATTTCACAATTTTAACGAAGTTAATGACATATTCTGAAAATTCTCAAAACCTGAAAATTTTAGATGTTGATCTAAGTTTTCTTTTGATATCAAGTTTGTTAGAATCAAGTCATGTTTGATAGTTGATAACTCTATAAAAATAGAGTTATTTTACCTATTTTAGGCAACAACTAATGCATTATCTATGAGAAAATATTTGGATTTCCTTCTGATTATTTAAATTTTCCTTGTTTATGCAGAATAATGAGATATGGAGAAGATAAGGAAAAGAATGGCAATTATCAGGAATTCAAATAAAAGCAGCAGTGGAAGATGGATATCAAATCAGGAAATTCTTGATTTTGTTCCCTGATGTTATCTGCAAGCGTTTGGAGATAGATATCTTTGATATATCCTATAAATAGAGACAGAGAGAGCAGCTAGGGTTTTTTGAGAGAGAGAGAGAGAGGAGGAGCTAGATTGTTTTCCATTGTTCTGAGAGTTTTTCAAGTATTTTGAAGAGAAGACAAAAGTGGTGACAGAATTCTTGTTCTTTGATTCAAGATGCTGAGTTTGATTTATATTTATATTTTTCCTTCTACTATGTTCTAATTTTCTTTTGTTAGGGCTACGATGTAGCCTAACCATGATGATGTGAATTTCATGATGTTTATGTTATGCAATTGATTTCATTCATGTGAGTTATATATTATTGCGTTTAATGCTTTTGAGTGACTGGCCACCACTTGAATGATCTGATGTGCATGTTTGAGACTGAGAGGTGATAATATGCAATTGCTCATTATAATATATAACCATGAATTAAACGTGGATAGAAATATACCGCGTTATTTGTGTAGCTTTCGGTGATAAGGTGATCCAAAAGACTCATTGTAAACCGGGAATATTCATAGTTTTTAATGCACTCATGTTTATTTTAATTCACATAGAGATATAGTGGATTAATAAGCTGAGTAGGTTTACTATACCTAGAGATAGGATAGTAAATAGATTAGGAAATTCCGCTATCACATGTTTGATATCGCTCTTGTATTCATAGCAATCTGAAATTCATATATAGTAGTTATGGTGAAATCGGATGCTCTAACATATTTATCTGATTGATTTTACTGCATTTAGTCTACAAGTTTCGTTTTTAATTCATTCATAATTATATTTTGATTTGTTAGATAAATTTTAGAATTAGTCTATTTTAGTATTTAATTAGTTTATTAATCATCGATCTCCGTGGGACGATACTTTATCTCATCATTATATTACTTGTTCGATACGTGCACTTGCGTTTAGAATTTTACGACCAATAGTTCAAAGGATTCGATTAGTGTGCAAACATTATTTGCGCCCGGGTCCAGAAATTCATTTCCCAAGGACATCGTACTTGTCTCAAAATTTAAACAAATTTAATATCCTTGTTTGTTATCACTTGTTACTTAAAAATTTTCTTTTAAGGACTAAATTGCAATTTTTCAAAACTTGTGTCCTTGATTGCAATTTTTCTAAACTTGTATTCTTGGTTGCAAATTTTTAAAAAGTTTGATCTTTTGGTTTTCTTTCTTGTATGCATACTTAAATGATTGAATTTGCCTTGATTGTGCAAGTGACCCGTTTCAATTCACTTTCATTGATTGATTGATTGAGAACCAAGGTCTTATGACCCAAGTGCATGAGCTTATACTTCTTTTGCATGTGTTTTCTACATGTATGGCTTATGACTAATGCATGCACACAAGGTAAACCAAAAGGACACACCTAGACCCAAATTTTAGGAGTCATTGGATTTTGTCCATCGCTTATGAACATAAGGGATGACCAAATACCAACAGTTAAAAACAATCAATTGGTGGTTATAGGATGGCTGGAAATGTATGAATTTCAAAGGCCAATTTTGAGGCATGCCTTGTGTTTTGAATTGCCTCGAAATGTTTGCACTTATTTGATTGTGTTTGATTCAACCATCGATTGTTGTTTTAGCATTAGTTAGTATTAGACTAGTTCCAACAGCGACCCTTGGAGGAGGTGATTATAGGGACTTGAAGACGGTACGATAGCTAATGTTCAATTTGGTTATGATAATTTGTACTAATTCATTTCCCGATATATTTCTTGGCTTCCCTTTTGTGTTGATGAGTTGTGAGTCTACTTTACTTGTATTTTGAATTGTTTTTCTTTACTTATTTATTTTGTTGTCTTGAGTGTTTATTTTTGTAATGCAATTTCAATTTACTTGATGATTGTTTCTTTCATTTCAATAGTCAGAATAGAAATACACAAACGAACCATCCATGTGTGATCACTTATTATTAAAATTTAAACTTGTACAAAAAAAAAAATGTAAAAAGACCACTTGACCACCTTAAATAACAACCATACTCATAGTACCAAATGGGTGCTAATAGAAATTTTAAAGCAACCCAAATCCCCGAACGCATGAAATCTCTGGTTCTGTGAAATCAAGGGAAGTCTATTGACCCTTGATTAGGTTTCTAGCCGGCCCCAAACAAAGAGGCTAGTTGCGACTCATAGATAATGTTTTGTTGGTTGTGACACTAGATACTGATTTGGGAGAATTCATGTTCTCAATTGATGGATCCCTTGGACGAACATTAAAGAAGATGCTTTCGAGTTTTCTTTGTGTGATGCACCTTGAGGACTGTCGATTAAACAAGTATCTCTAAACCTATTCCTTAGTATCAAAAGCCTGCAAGGTTAGGTCGCAACAAGTGTTAAGTTTTTGACTTTCAAATTAGTGATAAGAGTATTTTGGACCATGCAAATTTGTTTTAGGATTTTTTGAAGCGGGACTATAAAATGGATGTCAATGGATGTGTTACACAATACATCCAAAAACCTTATCCTTATTTGTTTTTCATATCATCCTATTAGATCTTTAGATCTTGTGACTCCAAAGTGATTTTTCTTTTTTTAGAGCTTTTGAATTGTACTCTTGTACTCGTTGTTGAAGATAGTAAAATCCTCCTCTCTCCCCATTGTCTTCATGTCCAAGACTCTAACTGAACCTTCTCAAAATAACAATACCTTCATCTTGATTCTCCATTGACCAAAATTGTTTTGGCCCTTTGAAGGGTGCCACTTCGAATTTGATAGATGCCATATCAAATAAAAAGACCGAAATTCCTTTACTCTGATGTTGTGAAAAAAATCAAAAGATACACTAATTGAAGCACAAATAGTAAATGATGAAAACAAAATCAAAATCACATGAGACGCATGATATATGTGGAAATCCAAAATGGGAAAAACCATGGGGAGATAAAGGGTTTCACTATCTTCAACAACAAGTACGAGAGTATAATCCAAAAGCTAAAAAAAACTACTTGGTGAGCCACAAGATTTAAAGGTCTAATAGGAAGATAGGAAAAACAAAGAGAGGCTAAGGTTTTTAGATAAGCTATGTAACATGTCCCTTTTATATGACAATAAGTGTTGTGAGTGTGTATATGACACATCTAGGTAAAGCTCACTACCAAATCGTGAAATTGATTCTTAAGTACATCCAAGGTACCTCAAAATGTGTGTATGGTCTTTGACAAAAGTTGTGATATAGGACATTCGGTTGTTGGCTTCGTTGATTTTGACTATGCAAGCAATCTTGACAAAAGGAGATCTTTGACAGTTTATGCTTTTATGCTTGGTAGTTCCACAATTAGTTGGAAAGCAATTTTGCAGGATATAGTTGCTTTGTCTACTACCGAAGCAAAGTACATGGTAGTAGCGGAAGCAGTAAAAGAAGTTCTTTGGTTGAAGCATTTGGTTATAAAATTTGGGGTAAAGCATAAGAGAGCCTTGTTATCTTTTATCATAATCAAAGTGCGATCCAATTGACAAAGAATGCGATGTATCACGAGAGGAAAAAACATATCGACATCAGATATTACTTTGTACATGATGAGATTGTTAGGGTATGGTTACAATGAAAAAAATATCTACGACAAATAATTTGGCAGATATGTTGACCAAACCAATTCCTTTGACCAAGTTCACGCATTGCTTGGACTTAATTAGCATTTCCACCATTAGAGTTGTCTAGACGGATTGGTGGCATTTCATCCATTGTTTCCTACACTAAGTATGTTCATGGAGGCATAGGGATGTGCGTCATTGATTCTGCCATTTTAGGGGGGGCCTTGTGTGGTCACTTTTTGGTGGTGAGGGAGAAAGGTCTTGTGGCATTTGGCATAACGCCCTTTTGGAGATTGGAAGTCAAGGTGGAAATTTGTTGAGTTTTTTACTTTCAAATTAGTGATAAGGGCATTTTGGACCATGCACATTTATTTTAGTTTTTTTTTTTTGAAGGGGTACTATAAAACAGATGTGGTACACAGTACATCTAAAATCCCTAGCTTCCACGTTATCTCCATTCTTTGTTTTTCCTATGTTCTTGTTAGATTTATAAATCTTGTGGCTCACCAAGTGTTTTTTTTTTCTTTTTTCTTTTTTTTTGAGCTTTTGGATTGTGCTCTTGTACTTATTGTTGAAGATAGTGAAACTCCTCTCTCCATGTGGTTTTTTCTCGTTTTGGACTTCCATATATATCTTGCATGCTATGAGATTCAATTTTGCTTTCATCATTTGCTATTTGTGCTTCAATTGGTGCATTGTTTGACGTTTTTTCAAAACATATTGTATGAAATTATATAATAAGGTATCGCATAATATAATACAGAAACTAAAATCAAGAAAATGTTTCTCGTTTTCTTTTTTCTTTTTTCGGTAAGAGGGAAATATATTTGACTGAAAAAATGTGAAGGAACATCTAGCTACTTACGTTAGTGTATGTAGGAGTGTCCAACTGGACTGGGTATACCCAGTTCCCAGACCGGCCCACCCGGAAAATAGTGTCGGGAACCGATTCCCATTGAAACTGGTCCGGGAACCGGATTCCAAAATTCGGAACTGGTTTAAACAGGTCCAAGAACAGGTTTCAAATGATTACTCACCCGGAAACCGGTTCCTGGATCGGTTTTGGAACCGGTTCCTAGGCGGGTTTTGTAAGTAGAGAGATCCAAAACCATTTTTCCCCTAATTTCTATTCTTATTTCTGCAATCACACGACCTTTTTTCTCTTGACTTTTTCAGACACGCATGGCATTCCTCCTTTGTTAATCCTCTTCCTCACTTGCTTCCCTCCCTCACTGGCTTCCTCTCGCACTGTCCGATGGACATACCATGTTTGTCACCGCCAAATTCTTGTGTATTACATGGATTGGCTAGCCTAATTTCTCTTTTGTAGGAGCAGTTATGTTTGCATAAATGAATAGCTTCATGTAGTAGTTGTGGGGATAAAACTAATATTAGACCCGTGTTTGTTGCGAATTCTTTGCCTTATGATTTTATTTATTATAATTAGCCTTGTGGATCCTTTATTTTTCATTTAGTCAAAAAGTTTATGTATTTATTTATTACACGTGCTTAATGTTTCTATTCAAAATAAGAGGATTACCTTATTTTCTTGTGTATTAATATAAAATTCGAAGTCGTATAGGATATAGATTGCAAAACAAGTTCCGGTGAAAACAGGGTTGATCTTGAAACCGAATCAGAAAAATAGGGTGGGTCGGATATAGGGTCCCATATAAATAGGGTCGGGTATAGGGTCCAGAAAGAGGAATCAGTTATAACAGGGTCGAGTACAGGGTCCAGGTTTAGACCCTATCCACCCTGGACCCAATCACCCCTAAGTGTATGAACAATGAGTTTACATCGCTTCACTTCTAGTATACCTAATGGGTCACTCGATTGGTAAACCTGTTGGTCCTCCTTACTTGAGATTTGGATTCGAATCATCAGGCCTACACATTCTCTTGCAGTAACTTTTGGGAGGGGAAAAGTGTCAGAAAAATTCTAAACTTATTGTATGTGTGTTGATTTAATCCTAAACCATTTAACCTAATGCCAGTTCATTCGTAAACCTTTTGACTTGGTGCCAATACAGTTTTTAGGCTAATTTTGATTGGACATTGCTGATGTGGATGGCAGTTGGCTTATGTGGTACAGCCGGCACTGATATGAATAGTTTTAATAATATTTTAATATATTATTTTCTTTTTCATTTTTTCTCTTTCCTTTTTCTTTTTCTTTCTCTTCCATCTCCCTTTGGTCGGCCATTGGCCCGATGACCTACCAAAGGCCCTTGCCTCTGGTTGGCAATTGGCTGGAGGAAGATGAAGATAAAAAAAGAAAGAGAAAGTAAAGGAAAATAAAAAGAATAAAAGAATAAATAAAAAAATTGAAAAATATTAAAGTATTTTTAAAAGTTGTCCACCACCCCTCCACCACCCCTATGCGACGTAAGCTAACCGGTATCCACATCTGCAATATCTTGCCAAAATTAACTGGCAAGACTAAATGGATATTAAGTCAAAATATTTAGGACTGAATTGGTATCAATAAAATGTTTAGAACTAAATTAACACAAATACAATAGGTTTAGGATTTTTTTTTTTTTGACATTTTTCCCCTTTTGAGAGCAAGGACCTATATGCTGTTAATGATTATCCAATGTGTTTGGAACTATAGGTGATCGATTCTAGAGCTAAAACTTGGAACCTACCCTATTATAATCGATTATTAGTTTTTAGATCCTAAAACCTACTCGATTTGCTTGGAACCAATTTTGGAACTTACCCTATTTTTTTTGGTCCTTTTCTAGGGTTTTTAGATCCTAAAACCTATTTTTTTTGGTCCTTTTCTAGGGTTTACCTAAGAAAATCATATGATGCTATTAATAACGAAACGATTTAAAGTAAAATATGAGCAACATAAATTTTAATATGCCAACAACAACAAACTAAATATGCAGTCATGTACAATTATAAACAATAAAAATTTCAAACACATACAATAAAACATAAATTATAAAACTCTATTTCCCATTTATTTAGAGGAAAATGAAAGACTGATGAAGAGTTCTGAGGAGAGATAAAAGATGAAGGAGTACTGAGCTTAAAATTTAGGGGAAAAGGAAATTAGGATTCTGGCAATTTAGCTTATCAAACCAGTTCAGAAATTGGTTCCAAAACAAGGCAGTCCAATTTAGTTCTTGGGTGGATATTCACTCAAAATCTGTTCCTGGACCTATTTTTCAAACGATCTGATCTAGTTCCCCGATAGAACCAGTTTGGTTGCACATCCTTATTTAGAGCTAGGGGGGGGATTGTCACTCCCAATAAGGATTAGTCTAGTGATCAAAGATTTGGTCGCTCATTGATAAAAGAAAATGCTCCAAGTTAGTAATTTTCTATGGTTCATCCAAAGAAAGAGAGAGAAAGTTTTTTTTTCGAAAATCATGAAAAATAGGACAAATCGATGGCTTACCATTAGAGTTGTACATAAATGAGATTTTACATACCTCAAAGAAGCTTTCAAAATTTTAATATAATTCGGTAACCATTTCTCCTAATCTATATATTTAAAGGGAAATTACACAAAATGCCCCCATAAACTTTGGATGTAGTTCAAGTTTGTCCTCAATCTTTTAATTATTATTCAATACACCCCCGAACTTTTATTGTATTCCATTCATCAATTCTCTATTTTTTTGGTTAACATGTGCAATGCTTTGAAGGTGTAATAGTGTATTCTTTTCTCATTTCCTGGAGGAAATCTCTCTTCTACTCGTAGTTGATGTTTAAAAAGAGAGAGACAGAGAGAGAGAGAGAGAGAGAGAGAGAGAGAGAGAGAGAGAGAGAGAGAGAGAATAAGATAGTACAGGAAATACGAGAAAACTAAACTAACTGAAATATTAATAATAAAAAAAGTATCGAAAATAATATTAAACATAAAGATTTGATAAATATAGATGAAAATAATAATAAATACTAATAAAAGTACTAAGGTATTTTCAGAAAAAAATACAACTGAGTAAAATGGAAATAAGGCTCAGTAAGAAAAAGGTCAACTTTAAAAAACAAGTATTCATAATGTATTTTTAAATGGTTGAATAATTAAGAAAATGATTGATTGATACAAATAAAAAATCACTTTCAATTTCGGTTAATCATTTTCTTAAATGAGTTTGAAATCATCCTTCTCTTATAATTTTTTAAATATTTTTATCAATGGTCATTTTTTTTTACCGTTGTTAACCTGTAAATATATGATGAGTAACCAATTGTCGTCATCTTGACCTACTTATGTTGAGTTATTTTCCCTTTTTATCCAATTCATGTAATTCTTCTTCTCAAAATGTCTTACACAGTTCCATTGAAGTGGCTATATTTATAAGATATTTATTTTAAATATTTTTATGAATATTTTAGTTGTTGTATTTTTGTCCATTTTATTTATAGAATTTTTCACATGAGATGAAAATACACTTTCACCCCTAATAAGTCATGTGCAAACCACAACCAACCTCACTTGAAGTTGCCCAGGTTGCAAGCGATGCCTAAGATTGCACAACCTCAAGCAAGGCTATCTGGCAACCAATGAGGCTCATCAATGGCCTAAGTTCTATCGGCAAAAAGTTGAGATATTTTTTTTAAAAAGAAATAGTAAGTCTTTTTTCTTTTTTCATAATTGTGAATGTGTTTTACAAAGTATAGTTTTTTTTTCCAAATAGCATTGAAATCAAAGTTGCTTCCCATTATGTTCTTAAATTATACTTGACTAAACACTATTTGTATTTTAGAAAAATCTTTGTCACCTAAAGTCCTTTGCATTTTTTCAAAGACTTTCCTCAAATGCGTTACCAAACACACCACGTAAGTTTGAAGTGAAACAAAAGCAAGTTCAATATGGAGAATGGGAAGAAGAGAGTTGATCAGAAGTCTATATTGTGTTATTGCATCAATTTGCTGGTTTTTATATGCCCTACGTACTTGCCTAGACATCGTCGTTAGTGCTCGTCGCATGTGAAAAATATTAGTGCTTGATAATGTCGTTTCGTGAGATACAATTTTCTTCTATTTGAGACGATGATAATGAGTGGATGAAAATTATGAGAAACAATTCACACGTGCCAGTTCAGGCACGTGTGAATTGATTCCTTGCTTTATTTTTTACCCACCAATAAGCGACAAAGTCTTCTGGTTGCTTACCCAGGGTACGTGGGTGGTGGTTTCCTGCGTGCCTCCCCAGGGTCTATTCGGCGGCTGCCAGCTGTACGGGATTCCCTAGATCACCAAAAAAAAAAAAAAAGTCTTCTGGTTGCATTGATAACTCTTTGCGATTTATAGGGTTGATTTATGTGGCTATCATCTATCATTTTTTCACACACCAATTTCAATTTTCATTTTTATTGTAAAAATCCGATTGATATTTCCCTTTTGTAGACATATACAAGAGTCATGAATCATGATATCGGTGCATCAACCGATGTATAGTATTGAGTTGTGTTTGGAAAGTTGATTTCAAGAGTTTGCTAATTTGGACTACGAAAGTTCTACAAATTATAGATTATGTTATTGACAGGCATAATTTACTAATTTAGGCTAATGGGTAGGATTTTCCTATTAACTAATGGTCCCAGAGGCTGCAACTGCCCCCCCCCCTCCATTTTTCTAATCAGGCCGACGATAGTTTGACGTTACCGCTCTCAAACCAACTATTATTAAGTTTTACAAGTGGGGTGGCTCATAAATTAGTAACATATCAATGAGATAATGACTTTACGATCTTCAAATTTAACAGTACATTACCAGCTTCAATTCAATTTTACAATTGGGCCCATTCTATCGTTTTCAACTTAGCAATGAAATCATGATTTGACCCTTCTGTAATCAAATAGAACATTAATTTCAACTTAGTAAGTTCCTTGAGTTGTTGGTAACTTGATACTCAATGGGCTTACGTTGGCAAATCACCAACTTACTAGTTACATTTGTTTACAATTTGCGCAAATATATAGTTTGATGATTTACTATTAATAGATTTTAGGACATTATTTATCAGGTAGGTAAAAAGAAAAAACCTTCCTAAAAGTAAGCATTCATTGGTACATTACTAATTCTATTAATAAGTGAATAACTTCAATATATGAGAATTTAATTCTAATTTTATAACTTACTATTGAACTGAACTTTGGTACGTTCCTTACTTAAGCGATAACTTACCACCCTAAATGCAAGCCTACATTCGTACAGTATGTTAGTACTTCCCCAATACATTGCTAATTTTTTTTATGAACGAAAATGTTTGGATGGAGTTGGGACTTACCTCATGTGTTGCTAGAATGTTTTCCTTAAGGCCCTAATAAAATACCAACTACTCACTGGGTGAGACTATCACGCAGTCCCACTAGGTGCAAGCAGGGAACATCTAAGTCAAGGTCCTTCCTTCAGTGACTAACCAATGTCTTTTAAGACTAGGGAGAGATTGAGGAATCAAACTTGTGACTGTAGCTTGCAAACCAAGTCTTGGACTATTCGATCGATTACCTAGTTGGCTGATATGTTACTAAATTGAACAGAAAGATTCTATTTGCAATGGTGAATTTCTAAATAAATTGATAACCTGCCATTGAAGTTGGCATTCATAGATTCCTCAAAAAGTGTGAGTAACTTACTAAAGTAATAAAAGGCCTATGTTAGTAAGTTGCTTATTTCAATGGCAAGGTACTAAATTCAAGAATTTTGTTTTCGATGACGAAATTCTTCCTTGATTGGTAACTAACTCGTAAGTGGACCTACGCTTGTAAGTTATCAATTTCAATACTAAGTTTTGTTTTGAGTGACAAATTTCTACATAAGCAGATAACTTATACATTCCACTTGAAGTTGGTAAATTCCTAACTCCGAGTGATCACTTACTACATCAAAAGTGGCTCTATGTGGATCAGTTATTAATATTGCAGATAAGCCACTATTTTAACTATTTAACTATTTAACTTTTGTTTCTGGTAATAATTTTTTTTTTTTTAAGTTGATAACTGCATTTTAAGCTCCCAAGTAGTTAATATTATTGGTAAAGTACGGTCAGCATCGCCAATCACACGATTTCACCAACAAACATTTCAAATATACAAACCGTATATGAAAAGTACCAACCACGGAACAAGAAATATTCTATTTGTCCTCCTCATTCATGAAGGAGGCCAATTTCTTCATCATCTTCACAGCATTATCACAGCTGGGATTGATCAAATGAAACACATGATCCTCCCCTGGTGCTTCCGTCACTTCCACAAATCCACTCCATCCTCTCTCACTCAACACCTCCTTGTAGTGCCAGCCCCTTTGTCTGAAGATATCCTTTTCAGCAAGACAAATTAGGATCCTATTGAAAACCAAACCCAACAGCCTAGGGTCCATCGCTGGGTTTATCAGAGGGTGGTCGCACGCGGTGGTCGTTGGGTTCGCCGCACACCAGAGTTTCTCCACCACATACCTCTTCTCAGGTTCGGTGGTCTCCAAAGGCAATGGTTTGTCGCCCCAGAAGTAAGGATGCACCATAATAACTCCCAGAAATTCAATTCCTTTCAGAGTCTGTTCTGCCAATCGGATGCCCATGTTGTGAACTATGTTACCGCCAGCGCTATCTCCAGCCATAAACACCTATGGAGAATTTAGAGAATATTGTATTAGTGTGTACAATCATTACCAAGCATGATCAAGGATGCTGTAATAAGCATTTCACAACAGAAAAATTATGTTATGTAATTATCAAACATTGTTTTTGTGACCGCCAACTGATTTCAATTATTTGAGAAAACTCAAGCGACCGACCGATCGCTGGATAGAATAGCAAAACATTATTTTATCTAGTTAATGACAAAGTTGAAATCTCCACCGCACTGGATAGAATAGCACCCATGATGAAATAGATAACCCTTATTTCAGTAAAAGTATATTCTAAGAACAATTATTGCAATCAATTTTTAGTGTGGCTTTAATTTTTCCTTTTGGCATATTCTTCTAACTTCAAAGTATGAAATTATCCTTTCAGTATTGAGAACCCCATATTTTTAAAATTCGTATGGTACATTATCTTAAGTCTCCTTAACTTTTGGACTGTATTCTACAATTTAAGCTGACCTTTTGCACATTTTTTAGGCAAATTCAAACAGGATTTCTGTTCTTTCTTTTTTGCTTCAACCTCTCTTAATAGACAAAGACACTGGACCTACTTGTAAAAGTGAACAAGAGTCTGTTTAGCACAATTTCCTCAAAAGCTATTTCCATGAAAATCGATACTGCAATTTTTAAAAGGTGCTTAACAAACTTCAAACAACTTTAGTACCGTCGAAGCTGTAGCAACATAGTAGAGATGGGCATGGGGCAAAATTTTCCCCGAAAATTGTGCCCCGCAGGGCATGGGGCGGGCGATAGGCAGGAAGGGGCTAATATGCCCCTTGTACAATTTAATATAAATATATATATATATATATATATATAGATGTTTCTTTTATTCTATTTGTTGAAAAAATATGAAATAATATTAATACAATCCTAAGAACCATCTCTTCTCATTACAAATTGATTTTGTTGAAGATGCAAGCTTAGAAAGCCCTCTAGGTAAGCAATATGGGGCAATTATTTTCCATGTGTCTCATCTTCACAATTGTCCCACAGTGACCAATTTTCAAAGGGTGGAGCTTGATTATCTCTTTAGAACCGATTCATGAGGCTGTTCTGTTATATAAAATCTACCCGTGAGGCCATTATTTCTTATAATAATTATCAAAATAAGAAAATGTCATATAATCATCTAGCAAGGGTTATTAATTCTTTCTGAGAAAAAAGTATTGATCCTATGATGGCGCCCCACGAAGGCAAAACCGCCCCGCAGGGAGCACGCGGCGGTGAAGGCATAGGTTCCCGTCCCTCGCCTTGCTTCGTCGTCATCCCTAGCAATGGCATACAAGAAATTGCCTATCCCAACTTTAAAACACATATTACCAAAAGACACCCGATAAAACACTTTATAGCACAGTCATAAAGCAACATCGTGATATTACAGCCACAATTATACCAAACAAAGTCGAATATAATATTATGAGTTTGGCCGTTGTTTCTAATGGTATGTCTATGCCAGTAAGTGATCTAAAATAGAAATTGATAAACAATCAAGATCACCTTCTTGAGATTGGCTTGAGAATTCAACCACTCCTCGGGGCCGTTTCCGGTAGAATGAGAGGCCACCCATTTTAGGGTTGTCCACGAATCATTGTAAGCTGCTGGAAGCGGATGCTCTGGTGCCCTTCTATAATCAACGGAGACGGCGATGATGTTAGCCTCCGCAACTAGGGCATTGAGATAGTTGTGGTAAGTCGGCGACCACGCTGTTTCAACTATGAAGCCTCCTCCATGAAAGTATACGAGCACGGGGAGCTTTTGGAAAGAATCGGTCGCAGCTTTCGGGATGTAAAGTCTTGCGGAGACAGCGGAGTCTGATGAAATGGCAACATCTTTTGACTGGACGCTGGTTTTCTCGTCAAGCGATGGAGGGACGGTTTCCGTGCCTACAAATCTCTCCACTCGGCCATCCTTGTAAATCCTTACGTACGGCGATATATCATAGAGCAGTTCTGTTTCCATGGAGTTTTGAAGCAAAATAGAAGCGAGTTCACTATAAAGGATGAGAAGAAAGAGAGTTGATCCGAAGTCTATATTGAGTTTTTGCAGTAATATGCTGGTTTTATATGCCCTGCGCACTCGCCTCGTCTCGTCGATAGTCCTCGTCAAACTTGGAAAGGAAGAATTTTCATGCGATTGATGTTTGATAAATGCGTTTCTGAGATGCAGTTTTATTTTATATGGAACGACGACATTGACTGGATTATAAATTTTGGATCACGCGCATGTGCATTGAATCTTTGCTTTTTAGGTTGGCCAATCAAATAAGCGACAAAGTCTACCGGTAGCACTAATAACTCTTTGTCGAGATATGGGATTAATTTATATGGTTATCATCTCGAGAAACCGATTGATGTTTGTCTTTTCTAGACACATACAAAAGATATGGAATCATGAATCATGATATCTGGATCAACCGATGTCTAGCATAACATTATATAACATGATATAGCACAATATAATATGAAGTCATTAATCATGATGAGGTATAGCATCATATAATACAGAAAGTATAGTGAAAAAAACTATTAATCGGAATCTTAATTAAAGTTGTGACGTGAGGAATGAGCTGTGGCTTTGAAAGTTAGATTTGACTTAATATATTGGGAAGTTTGTCAATATGGCTTATGGAGAATTTGCAAATTAAAGAATTACGTGGCTATTGTTAGAGGCGTCAAAATGAGTTCAAAACTTATTCTTTAACTCATCTTTTATGAATCAGGTTATAAATGAATTGGCTAAAATATTAGAAACAAATTTAAATGGGTTTAAAAAACAAATGCCTAGATATATATGGCTCTAAAAATGGGCTATGAATAAACTCATTTTCATTTTACAACATATTTGTCCGTTTCTCTTATAACCCTACCGGTGTAATCCCAAAAGACCAAAATTTCCCTCCTCCTTCGCCTCCTCCTCTTCCTTCTCTCTCCTCATGCCTAAATACCACCATTAACATCCTCCCAACAAAAATGAACGCTCCCTCTCTCACTTTACCATGCTCGCACTACTCAATTCTCCCTGTTACTCCACAATCGAAGCCACCTCATTTCCTCCATCGTCCCCATTATTAGGTCACTCCCCCAAGAGCCCTTCTTGGATGCTCGAACCTGACACGGACGGCCTTGACCTCGACCGTTTCGACCTCGATTATTCTATTGCCCTCAAGAGGATCCCCAATAGTGACATCTTCGAGGTCACTCGCCCTTGCAAAGTCAATTGCATCAAGCACCTCCTGGAGATCCGCGTCAAGTCAACGCTCAGGATTGGTGGGATTGAGCTTCACCAACAGCGGTTGCCAAGTCATGTCAAAGACGATCGGAGTTTTGCAGGATGCACTTTTCCTAAGAGAAATCGCAATCTGGGTATTGAATTTCGTAGGACAATTTGATCAACTGTTATAAATCGAGAGAAGAGAAAGATGGAACCTTGAAGAGTGAATGTGCAAATCGAAGATCCCCTGCTCCAGCGAGGCTTCAGGGTTGGAGGAGGAGGTTCGTGGTGGTGCCGTCAGAGGCGCAGTGGCCCATTTTGAGAACGACATAGCTGTCATTCCATTCGAAAGACTCAATCTTAAATATAACCAATAACATTTTATCAAAATAGAAGGATAGCCGTGTCATTCTCTAATCTTGTTGGATTTAGGGTATGACAATTGTTACTCATCCATCACAAACAATTTGAATGAAGGTCTCGCCCATGAGTTGCTGGAGCATCTTCTCAGCCTCTCCATTTCGCAGCCACGGATGCCGACCTGATTTCAATTGACGGAAATGGCTTATCCTTGATCGCGGTTACTTCGTTGATGTTCCATCCTCTGGCCACAAATCCGTCCCTGGTGGCGGGGGAGGAGTGGTTGCTGGGGGATTTCACGAGGGCGGTGTTTCCATTGGGTTGAGCTTAGAGCAACTTAAATTTCTTTTATTTTCCGGTTTTTATTTTTGGAGATATACTGGACTTATTCTATGTGTTTTGAGCGAGTTATGTGGGTAAATTTGGGTTGGATTTGGGTATGGTAGGGTATGGACTATCTAAATTATCTACTGAAAAAATTAGTCACTGTGAGTTAAATGAGTGAATTTTGGCTGAACCCAATTATAACCCACAAGACCTGCCAATTTGCCACTTCTAGCTGCTGTAGGTGTGACTTGCTCTATAGAAAAGTAGCACCATACTCTCTATGTCAGCCAAGTGATATGATGAAAATTATAATCACACTTTTAAGTCATCCAACACTCAATGTTTCCTAACTATAATTACATCCGATAACTCAAGATGTTTAGCCCTCATAGTTTTTTATGGAATCTTACCAAATAAACTTACCAATATAGTAACGCAAAATCTGTTGGCTTCAAAACTAAACACTCGCAATTTCTCCTCTAAGATCTTATCCACGAAGCATGCGACCCATTCAGCGTAACACCAACAAAAAGCAGCACTCAAAGCACTCGCATGGCACACTTTAAACAGCCTAGGAAATATCGTCCTACATGTCAAGAGACGATATGTGTCTCCCTGGTGGTCTTCTCTTTGTGTGACAAGAGACAATACTTGAAGGCGGATCTGTGCTTGACCTTCCTGTTGCTAGGAGCAGCCATTTTCCTCGAGTTATACACACTATCTCATATCCTTTTCTTCGACTAGTTCGCCTGTTGGCTCATAAAGAACAAGCAATCAGATGTGTTCAATTTTGTCAACCGAATCCAACTGCTGTCTAAAAGGCGAAAGGGGTCCAATTCCATCAGCCAATACAGCCTAATGAGGTGCTCCTTCAAAGAAAATGACTCCTGCTGGTGGAAATTCCTTAAGCTATTGCACGTTGACGAGATGGGGGCGAAGTTTCTCTACCATGGCTGTGAGGAAGTGACAGGCTATATGAGGGAACTGATTCTTGAGACGATCACAGGTAAGGAAGCGAAGGGTGAGTAAAAACTGCCATCCTCGTCGATCGACAGGGGAGGCCACGTGTTGAGCACACATAATTTGCTGGATCAGTTGAAATGGAGCATCGAGCTGGACTTTGACATGAGCATCCTAGTCTGGCACATAGCGACGGAGCTCTGCTACTACCCCAATAGCAGACCAGACAGCACTCAGGAGCAAGATAGGAATAGCCAGACCCATGTTAAGCGCTATTCCTTAACAAGTTTGCACTTGTCTCAGTACATGCTACATCTCTTAGTAATGTATCCTTCGATGTTGCCAGTTGGAATTGGAAGTATCAGGCTCCGAGACATTTATAAAGATACCGAGAGGTACTTTGGCATGCGTGAATTTGCTTCAGAGAGACCAGCTCATGGCCACAATGAGAGTGAGCGCATGGGTAATGACTTAGAAAGGGAGGACCTCGGGATAAGGAGAGAGTATAATCCTGAGATCAAAGAGGCTTGTGATGTATTGCACAGCCAAGTGAAGACCAAATTCAATCTGAGCGTGACAAAGGAAGACAAAGTCAAGCATGTGCTGTTCAATGGGTGCTGGCTCGCGTTGGAGCTGGAGAGCATCTCAGTAAGCTTATAAAATGGGGTGTAATTAGGCAAGTGTGGGCAGACATGTTGATCTACACGGCTAGCAAGTGCAAAGCGATGGATCATGCTCAGCAGATGTGGCGAGGGGGCGAGCTCATAACCCATGTCTAGTTTTTCATGGCTCATTATAGGCTAACCGACAACTTCCAGATACCACAAGCCCTAGCAATAGCAGAGATAATGGTGAATTCCTGGTGAATAATGGTGATTGAAGATTTGCAAATTAGTCAGATTTGTTATTTATGGATTGATGGTGTTCCAACACCCCCTTTGAGATGAAAATTGCCGCTTTCAGTGTCTCGTTGGCAATGTTTCTATTCCGGGGAACTACTCTTTTTCTTTTTTTTTTTTAGGAATAGTTTTTTTCTATTTTTACTCCGGGAACAATTTCTGAGTAAAATAAAATACTTTGTAATTATACAAAATTTCTATCCTTGGATTAGAAAAATAATAAAAAATGTATTTGGTAAAAAATTATAAATTTTTCTATTTATTTATTTTTTCTTCTTAATCATGAACTACCTGTTGAAGAAATCTTTCTCGGAACATTTTGAAGCTAACAAAACGTTTCTATCAATCTAGTCTGAAGATTTGCAGACTTTAGTATTTAAAGTCTGAAGACCTCCAGACAGCCAGACTCAAGACTCAAAGTCTATTCTCAGTGACAGTTTCTAACCCGTTGAAGAAAGGCTATCCAGAACTGAGTACTTCATTAAGGATTTAGCCTTATTGACTGGAGAAAATCTCTTGGCTGGATGTGACATAACAGATTCCTTTATTCGAATCAAGATTGATTAAGGATCCGATGATTAGCGAAGTATTCTTGGAAGGTTCTACTTATGAAAACCAAGATCCTGATTGTATGGGCGAACAGGATGATGGGCTATCGACATGTTCCTTTAATAGCTCGAATGATCTTTCTAATTGATTCTATCTAATGGGAAGATTGGAAGAATTCCTTTGGTAAGTGCTAACGGGTATGATGGCATAAAGGAGTATAAAAGGAAGACATTTTAGTTGTTCGAGTAAGTGCACGATAGAAGAATTCCAAAGTTTGAAGCTCCTTGATTCGTAGCAAATTCTTTTACTGAGCGAAATATTGTACGCAAAATAGTCTATATTTTGAGATACCTTGAGGAAGTGTGGTAGAATATCTACACTGTGGAATCAAGGGAAAGCATTGCTGTAACATCTCTTTTGTTCATAGTAAAATCCAGCCAGTGGGCTGTCAATGCAGAAGAGTGGACGTAGGCTTGGAATAAGCCGAACCACTATAAACTTGTGTTCAATTTTCTCTTCCCTACTCTCTGTTTTACTTTGATCATAGTTCGTTTTGTTAACTGAATGAGAGCTTTCTTTCTATTGTCTACCTAATATTGCTTTCATATCTCAAGAAATTATTTCTACAACTATTCACCCCCTCTAGGTGCTTATACTAGCTATATCAATTGGTATCAGAGCCTGTGTACTCACTTTGTTTGAAGTGTTTTACTTCAGAGTTAAAAATCCATGGCTAGTATGCTAGCTCCAGGGCTGATGGAAGGGCAAAGCAATACCAAACCACCTTACTTTGATGGAAAGGATTACAACATTTGGAAAAACAAGATGAAAGCGTTCCTACGATCAAAGGATCCTCTAGAATGGGACGTTGTAGAAAAAAGAATCACTCCTAAAGTTGCATCTGTCTCAGAGAGAGGAAAAGAAACTGTTGAGTCAAGTGAAATGACTCAAGAAGAGATAATCAAGAGACAAGCTCTTGATGCAAAAGCAATTTATTCTTTATATTGTGTTTTGCCACCTACTGAATATAACAGAATATCTTCTTGTGTTACAGCAAAAGAAGTCTGGGATAGATTACATATCACCTATGAAGGAACAGATCGAGTGAAAGAAACCAGAATCAACATTCTTCTCGGTCAATACGAAGCCTTCAAAATGAAATCAAGAGAATCTATAACTGACATGTTTAACCGTTTTACAAAAATCGTGAATGGTCTTGAAAATCAGGGTCAACCAATTTCTGATCCCATGAAGGTAAACAAGCTACTACGTGGACTCTCCAAGGATTAGAATCATATAAAGACCTCAATAAGAGAAACACGAAGAATCATGCCACTATCTATCGATGAGTTGGTTGGAACTCTTCAATCTTATGAAGTGGAGCGAATCAATGAAGATGAAGATCCTAAATGTAAGAAATCCATTGCATTAAAATCCAATGATGACTCTAATGTTACAAATTCTGAAGACGATATGGACGATGAGGAGCTTGCTCTTATGATAAGAAGATTTAGAAAGCTGAACAGAAAAGGAAAAGATTCAATCCAAAGAAACAGAGTTTTCAAAAGTAATAGACCAAGTCTATTGATGATGATGAATCAAATAAAGATGTAATATGCTTTGAATGTAAGAAAAAGGGACACATTAGACCTAACTGTCCTCTTCTGAGGAAGAAGAAAGGAAAAGCTTAAAAGTATTGAAAGGCTCTTAAAGCAGAAACCTGGAGTGATACAAAGTGTGAAGAAAGTGATGATGATTATGCCAATAGATGTCTAATGGCACAGTCATATTCAAACTCAAACTCCGAGATAGAATCAGATTCAGACAGTGAACTTGAGGTGAGTAATTTCAAAATCCCTATTAAAGTTTCTAAATACATTGATGAGTTGTGTTTTAGTCTTAAGACTTCTCTTAAAAGGATTTCCAAACTTAAAAAGGAAAACTCTGCACTAAAACAACAAGAAAATGTTTTGAAAGAAAAGTTGAAATGTTTAGACATGAATGTTTCCACTCTTAAAGAAAATGAAGACAATCTTTTAAAAGAAAATGCATTTTTAAAAAATGACTTATCAAATGTTTCAAAAAGATTTTCAATAGGATTTGAGAAACTTGAGAAAATTCTTTCAGCACAAAGACCTTATTTCAATAAATCTGGTTTAGGAATGATAGTAGAAACAATTCCTTTAATTGATTTTCCTAAAGTGAAGGAAAGAATTAAGCAAAGACCTACAAGAGATGCTTACAAAAATCATTTCAAAAATTTTTTTGTAAAATCAGTAGGTCGAAATGCTCTCAGATGTTCAAAGTGCAATAGTGCAGATCATTTTGAAAAAGAGTGTCCTATGGTCTGGAAACCTATTAAGAAAGTATGGGCAAATACCGCACATCATACTAACACCAATGGACCCAAGAAAATATGGGTACCAAAGAAAGCTTGAGTCTCTTTGTTAAATGCAGGTCACTATCAAGAAAAAGGTAAAATGATATCTGGATAGTGGATGCTCAAGACATATGACAGGAGATTCAAATTTCTTCATAAAGCTTGTCCAAATGAATGGTGGAAAAGTCTCTTTTGGAATAGGTTTTCAAGAACAAGATGAACGAGAAAGGAAAAGTCGTAAGAAACAAAGCAAGACTCGTGGCCAAGGGATACACGCAAGAAGAAGGGATAGACTATGATGAGACTTACGCACCAGTAGCAATGTTAGAAGCAATTCGATTATTACTTGCTTTTGCTTGTTACAAAAATTTCAGGTTATTCCAAATAGACGTCAAAAATGCTTTCCTAAATGGATTTATTCATGAGGAAGTCTATGTGGAACAACCACCTGGGTTTGAAGACCCAAGGAAACCAGACTCAGTATTTAGACTGAAAAAGGCCTTGTATGGTCTAAAGCAAGCACCTCGAGCTTGGTACGACAGGCTGAGTAAGTTTTTAATTCAAAATGGCTTTGTCAAAGGTAAAGTAGACACTACTCTATTTATCAAAAGGGAAAGCAAAAGTTTTGTTCTTGTTCAAATATATGTCGATGATATTATATTCGGATCTCCTAATGAAAGTCTGTGTAAGAAATTCTCTAAGACCGTGCAGGATGAATTTGAAATGAGCATGATGGGTGAGTTAACCTTCTTTCTCGGGCTTCAAGTACAACAATTGAAGGAAGGAACTTTTATTCATTAAGAAAAGTATGCTAAAGATCTTGTCAAAAAGTTTGGACTGGAAAATTGCAAAAAGACTAATGTACCTATGTCAAGTTCCTTGAAGATAGACAAAGATAAAGAAGAAAAAAAAGTTGACTAGAAGTTATACAGGAGTATCATCGGTTCACTTCTTTATCTTACTGCTTCTAGACCTGACATTTTGTTTAGTGTTTGCATTTGTGCTAGATTTCAAGCAACCCTAGAGAATCTCATCTAAGTGCTGCAAAGCGTGTTATCAAATACACTACTTCAACTTCAAGTATCGGCCTTTGGTATCCCAAAAAGGGAGACTTTACTCTTCTTGAATACTCAAACGCAGATCTAGCCGTTGCAGAATTGATAGAAAGAGCACCTCGGGTACCTATCAGTTACTTGGAAGCAGGACAGTATCTTGGTTTTCAATGAAGCAAAGTACAATAGCTCTTTCTACAGCAGAAGCAGAGTATGTAGCTCTCGGAAGTTGTTGTTCTCAAATTCTGTGGATAAAACAACAGCTAAGAGGCTTTAGAATTGAAGATTCATGTACAGAGATTAACTGTGACAACACCAATGCAATCAATCTTACCAAAAATCCAATTCTTCACTCAAGAGCAAAGCATATAGAGATTCGACATCACTTCATTAGAGATCATGTTCAAAATGGAGAAGTTTTGATTCAGTTTGTTGACTCAAAGAACCAACTAGCAGATATATTCATAAAACCTTTGGAGAAAAATAAATTTGAAATTATCCGTTCCAGACTCAACATTTTGAGGTTTGAAGAAGTTAAAGTCTAGAGACTCTCAGACTTAGACTCTCAAACTCAGACAAACAAGACTTTAACTGTAAGTCATTCTCTCTCGAATCTCATATTGAAAATGTATGATTATCAACCGTATTTGATTATTGCTATCTTTAATTGACGTGATTATTGCATCGTTTCCTTTTTGAAAAAGAAGTTATTTTGAAATGACTATTTTCTTGAAAATGGCAGTTATTTATTTGAAAAAGACACTTATTGTTAAAAGAGGCATCTTTACACTTTCCTTTATGATGTTTGGTATTTTCCCTTTCGATTGGGCTATATACAGTCGGTTCCTCTCTGCTTAACTCCAAAACCCTAAAAAGTATAGATTTTCCATTCCTGTCTTCCTCCCTTGTTTAATCTTCGAAAAAGTTGTCATTTTTCTTGGGAAAGTCAAGCAATGAATCTTTCAAAGACTAAGAAAGATGTCGTCTTCAAGAAAGTCTTCGAGGATCGCAAACAAGGGACCACGACAAATGAGTGAGGGACCTACTCACTTTGATCTCACCGAGGAAGAGGAGTCACCAAGTCAGCAGAGAGCCCGCAACATTTTCAATAGCATCATTCTCCTCCAACTAGTCCACAGGGTGTGGGTCATCGACAAGAGGAAGAAATCGTTGAAGACGCAAATCCTATAAGAATTCAAAGGCCCTCTTTTATTTATAAGCTTTACCGTGCTTTAAAGAGGACTAGTACTCCATTGAACTACGTCAATGAGTTTCTTAAGGACAAGGGATATGGGAATGAGTACATCTTTTTGTGAAAAATGGAATGTTTGGGAATTGCTCCTAAGGGGTTGGCAGAAGAAACCCTTGCAAATATCCCAAGTGATCCGTGTGTTGGAGACCTAATTCAATAGATGGAAATGATGATGACAAATTGTGCAGCTAATTTCAACCGAGAATGGGTGTTGCAGCGAAAATTCGAGGAAAAGGGGCAGAGTTGTTTAGATCGAAGGAACAGAAGGATCTATACTCCAAATTGTTGAAACATGGGGAGATAAACCCTAGGAGTATGGATTTCGATTTCCTGGATGCTGTAAATGTGAACTTGAGGGAAAAGTTCAGTTTTCTTCAATTAGAACAGTTCTGTTCTAACACCACAGAGGCCTATGCTCAATTAACTGCATATTTCTATTCAAATCTTAATTTCTTGGATGCGAATAGAATATCTTT
This sequence comes from Eucalyptus victrix, assembly GCA_016097545.1. Classification (NCBI taxonomy): domain Eukaryota; kingdom Viridiplantae; phylum Streptophyta; class Magnoliopsida; order Myrtales; family Myrtaceae; genus Eucalyptus; species Eucalyptus victrix. Next base: position 27,059,435 of record CM027841.1, read on the forward strand.
TAGTGTCCGAGATCAGGACTTTGTGGTTGATGTGGATATGTTGGCGGATGTGATTAGGGTGGAGAGAAGAAGGTATCAATCGATCAATGTTTCTATTGCTTGTGCCACATTAGAACTTGTTAAAGATAAAAGAATAGAGGAAAAGATTTTCTACTTGAGGATGAGTGCGTTTAACATTTTGCTTCACAAGATTGTGATCAATTGCCTCAGACCAAAATCAACTTCCAAAACTGATGTTTCAAGTTCAGAGGCAAAGCTGATGTATGCCATTATCAATGAGAAAAAGTTTTCTCTTCCTCACACTATTATATTCCACATGTATAGAGCAGTGGTGAAAGACGGAAGTCAACTTCCTTATCCAGATCTTGTGACAAAGTTATTCAGACATCTAAATATTCAGCCTCCACAAATTCTCTGTGTTCAATTGTGTGATCATATGGTGGTAGGACTAAAAAATGGTGACTAAAATGCGTCTGAAGGAACTAAGCAAGGCGTTGGAGAAATTTAAGGAGAAAACCCCTGTCAAAACTCATCAAGTCTCTTCTGCAGCGAAAAGAAAAGGGAAGGAGCCCATGGTTGCTTCATCCAAGAAAAGAAGAGCTCTCCTCTTAGAGGATAAAGATGATGAGGATGACCTCACAATTTCTGCTATAGTATTGAAGAAGCTAAGTCGTCTTGTTCCAGAATCAATGGAACGATAGAAAAAAGAAGTAGAGGAGAGAGAATGACAGAAGAAAGAAGAAGAAGAAAAAAGAAGAAAAAGAGAAAGAAGAAGAAGAAAGAGAAGCTGGAGAAAAAGAAGCAGAGGAGGAAAGGTTTGAAGAAGAAGAAGAAGAAGAGAGAGAAAATCAAGAGGAAGGAGAGCATGAAAAACACTCTTCTCCACCTGAAAGCATGGAAACAGGGGGAGATCATGAGAAAAGAGGAATGTCCTCATATATTGCTACTAGTGAAGGAGTCACCGCTCTCCAGCAGATCCAGAGGACATACATGCCTCTCAATTTCCTGAGGAGGGACATGATGCTTCATCACCAAATTTGCGTGATTATGCTGATATACCATCGTCTGCCTTTACTCCATCAGATCGTGCTGATGCCAGTATGCAGACCGATAATTCAGCAGATTTTCGCAGAATTCTGGATATTCTCTTGGAAATGCGCAGTCAAATATATGCTCTGGGATGCGAAGTTCAGAATTTGCATAATGCAGGTCAAGCTTCTTCAGGTTCCTTGAATGATTAGATCTAAGCTCTTTCTCTTCAGATTCAGGCTAATGCTAACGATGAGGAGGTTGCACAACTGAAGGAAGACTTGAAAAGGCTGGAAGGCATCGTTCAGTTAATGGGAGATTTCCAACTTGTTCGTGTTCCCAAGCAATCTTGACTCTATTCCATTTTCATCTCAACCTTTTTTATGCTGACAAAAAAGGGGAGAGATGCAAGATTTGAATCTTTGACTTTTTAATCATTTGAATTGTTTGACTTGGATTGTTTTGATGTTTGACTTTACTTTTGTGTCTGGATATGAATTGAATGTGGATTTGGATTTAACTGCTGCTTTTATATTAAGTATTATTGATATCTTATGAATGGATTTACTCTCATGCAAAGACTAACCTATTTTCTGTGGTTGTAGATTCTAGTGTTATTATTAAGCTATTAATCTTTATGAGATATCCATATTACTTGAGTTGCTGATACTTTCTCTTTCGTCGAGCCCTGAGCTTGTGGTCCTCTTTGAGTGTGGGTTCAATTGGATGAATCTGTCAAGTCAAGGTCAACGTACATGTTTTGCAGGTCAAAGTTATTCAAATTAGTAGGAAAGTTTTATCACCATCAAAAAGGCGGAGATTGTTGGAGAAATCTTTCTAGAACATTTTGAAGCTGACAAAACATTTCTATTAGTCTAGTCTGAAGATTTACCGACTCTACTATTTAAAGTTTGAAGACCTCCGAACAGCCAGACTCAAGACTCAAAATCTATTCTCAGTGACAGTTTCTAATCCGTTGAAGAAAGGCTATTCAGAACTGAGTACTTCATTAAGGATTTAGCTTTATCGACTAGAGAAGATCTCTTGGCTGGATGTGACATAAGGGATTCCTTTATTCAAACCAAGATTGATTAAGGATTCAATGATTGGCGAAGTATTCTCGGAAGGTTCTACTTATGAAAACCAAGATCCTGATTGTATGGGCGAATAGGATTGATGGGCTATCGACATGTTCCTTTAATAGCTCGAATGATCTTCCTAATTGATTCTGTCCAACGGGAAGATTGAAAGAATTCCTTTGGTAAGTGCCAACAGGTATGATGGCATAAAGGAGTATAAAAGGAAGACGTTCCAGTTGTTCGAGTAAGTGCACGATAGAAGAATTCCAAAGTCTGAGCGAAATCTTGTACGCAAAAGAGAGTCTATATTTTGAGATACCTTGAGGAAGTGTGGTAAAATATCTACACTGTGGAATCAAGGGAAAGCATTGCTGTAACATCTCTTTTATTCATAGTGAAATCCAGCTAGTGGACTGTCAGTGCAGAAGAGTGGACATAGGCTTGGAATAAGCCGAACCACTATAAACCTTGTGTTCAATTTTCTCTTCCCTACTCTCTATTTTACTTTGATCATAGTTCGTTTTGTTAACTAAATGAGAGCTTCCTTTCTATTGTCTGCCTAGTATTGCTTTCATATCTCGAGAAATTATTTCTACACCTATTCACCCCTCTCTAGGTGCTTATACTAGTTATGCCGACTGCCGCCTGCCACTACACAACCGTTGCACAACTACCACAAAGCTGTCGCACGACCATCACACGGCTACTATAAAACCGTCGCACAACCACCGCACAAACGCCGCACGACCACCAACCAATGGTTGGCAAGCGGCCAGTGGTAGCCACTACAAGGAAGAAGAACAAAAGAAAAATAGAAAAGAAAAAACAAAACCTATTTCTAGATATTGTTCCAGGGAATAAGAAGTTACTTTTTTTTTTGTTTCTTATTTCTGTTCCAAATCTATTCCCTAGTTACTTTTCTATTATGGAGAATAGAAAAATAAGTTGGCGTTACCAAACAAATTTATGTTCTTTTTTTGTTCCCAGAAACAAAAAAACAGAAATCGGGAGAAATAAAAATGTGAGCAGGTCCTTAAAAGGCTCAAGGGAGCTAGTGCATGACAAGCACAGTGTAGAGGCTTTTAAAGTCATTGAAATTGAACTGGGCCTCATCTACAATGTGTTTTATGCGAAGGCAAAGGCGGTCTATATGAGCTGGGGCTTTATTTGTAGACTCTTCATTTCATTCTCGATATGTGTCTCCCTAGTGGTCTTCTCTTTGCATGAAAAGAGACGATACTTGAATGCGAATCTGTGCTTGACCTTCTTGTTGCTAGGAGCGGCCATTTTCCTCGAGTTATACGCACTGTCTCATATCCTTTTCTCCAACCAGTTTGCCTATTGGCTCATAAAGAACAAGCAATTAGTTGTGTTCAATTTTGTCAACCGAATCCAACCGCTGTCTAAAAGGCGTAGGTGATCCAATTCCATTGGCCAATACAACCTATTGAGGTGCTCCATCAAAGAAAATGACTCCTGCTAGTGGAAATTCCTTAAGCTATTGCATGTTGACGAGATGAGGGTGAAGTTTCTCTACCATGGCCGTGAGGACATGACAGGCCATATGAGGGAACTAATTCATGAGACAATCATAGGTAAGGAAGCGAAGGGTGAGTAGAAACTGCCCTCCTCATGGATTGACAGGGGAGGCCACGTGTTGAGCACACATAATATTCTAGATTAGTTGAAATGGAGCATCGAGCTAGACTTTGACATGAGCATCCTAGTCTGGCACATAGCGACAAAGCTCTGGTACTACCCCGATAGCAGACCAGACAACATTCAAAAGCAAGATAGGAATAGCCAGACCCATGTTAAGCACTATTCCTTGACAAGTTTGCACTTGTCTCAGTACATGCTACATCTCCCAGTAATGTATCCTTCGATGTTGCCAGTTGGAATTGGAAGTATCAGGTTCCGAGACATTTATAAAGAGACCGAGAGGTACTTTGCCATGCATGAATCCGCTTCAAAGAGACTAGCTCGTGGCCACAATGAGAGTGAGCGCATGCGCAATGACTCAGAAAGGGAGGACCCTGTTAGGGAAATCCCTTATGATGTTTTGAAGATGACAAAATAAATCAAAGGCTACTAACATGTTTGATGGTTGAGTAATAGACCATGCAGATAATAGAACATGTAAAGGATATTATCAAAGTCAGAAGACGACCCCGGAAGACCGAACGTAACATATGTCCGAGTATATTTTGAAGATTTCTAGACTTCGTGTCAAAGTCCGAAGACGCGCCGGACTCAAGACTCAAAGTCTCGAAGACCGCGACTTTAGTGTCAAAGTTTGTTCTACATCGAAGTCTGTCAACTCGACTAATTCCGCATCGAACGTGAATGCTTTGAACCGAAGACGAGACTCTATGTTGAAACCGAACCGGGTACGAGACCTTAAAGCTAAATCTGTTCAGAAGCAGATATGTTCAGACCCAGATTATAAAGTCTACAGACTCATATTGTAAAGTCTACAGACTCAGACTTTACATCCAGATTCGATGAATCGTAACTCAAGCCCAATCATACAACGGCTAGTGACCTAGTTTGGATTCCACATCAAGATTGATTTGATTGATTCAATCTAATTGATTGACGATTGGATCTTGAAGACAAGAACTTTCTACACGAAGAAGCTTTACTTATGGAAACCAAGATTTCGTTTGTATGGGCGATCGGAATCAATTTGGGATTTTACCTTTGTCACTCAACGGCTACCAAATCTTCTAGATACAGAGCTGTCCAATAGGTATATTGGAAGACAATTCTCCGGGATGCTGTCCAACGGCTAGTTTGGAAGTGGAGGAGTATTTAAGGAGGTGAAGGACCGATGAACAAAAAAGAGACGGAGCGTAGAATTTATAATTCCAAAGTCTGAGCGACCTTCGATCATACACTTGTCTCTCGAGAGCTTAAACGTTTGTAATCGTGAGAGAAATACCAAAAAAGTGACTTAGTGAGATAGTGTGATCTACTACTAAGTGTTTGCACTCGAAGTTGTAATCTCTTGTTGATTGCATAGTGGAATCCAGCCAAGAAGGCTGTTAGCGTGGGAGAGTGGACGTAGGCTTGGATTAAGCCGAACCACTATAAATCTTGTGTTCTTATTCTCTTCCCTAACTCCTTTATTTTGTTCATACTAGCACTCTCAATCGGTATCAAAGCTCGTGTACTCACTTTGTTTGAAGTGTTTTACTTCAGAGTAAAAATATCCATGGCTAGTATGTTGGCTCCAGGACTTATGGAAGGGCAAAGCAACACAAGGCCACCATATTTTGATGGAAATGAATACGACGTGTGGAAGAACAAAATGAAAGCATTCATAAGATCCAGAGATCTCTTGCAATGGGATGTTGTGGAAAGAGGAATCAACCCCATCGCTGCGTCTACATCAAATAAGAATGGCAAAGACAAAGAAAGCAAACCCCCCGCTCCTATGTCTCGGATGAAGATGTCTAAAAGAGAAGCGCTTGATGCGAAAGCAATTTATTCTTTATATTGCGCTTTGTCTCCTGCTGAATATAATAGAATCTCTTCATGTGAAACAACAAAAGAAGTTTGGGATAAACTTCATGTTACATATGAAGGGACCGATCGTGTAAGAGAGACAAAAGTAAACTTCCTGCTCGGCAAATATGAATCCTTCAAGATGAAGCAAGGAGAGTCAATTGGAGATATGTTCAGCAATTTTACAGAAATTGTAAATGGTTTAGCATATCAAGGTCAGCAAATTTCTGCCCTAATGAAGGTCAACAAACTCTTGCGAGGTCTCTCAAAAGATTGGAATCATGTCAAGACCTCAATCCGGGAGACTCAGAGGATTATGCTACTCTCCGTTGATGAATTGATTGGCACTCTTCAATCCTATGAAGTGGAACAACTTAATGACGAAGATCCCGAAGGTAAGAAGTCCATTGCTTTAATATCTAATGCTGTTTTTGATAAAACAGACTCAGAAAATGACATGGACGATGAAGAACTTGCCTTTATGGTCGAGAAATTTAAAAAGCTGAGTAGAAAAGGAAGGAAATTCGATGGAAGAAGTCAATACAAGCAGAATGGCCATAAAAGAATCATGAAAGAAGATGATGATCAAGAAAATATATGCTTGATGGCACATTCAAAATCTAAGTCCGATTCGGATACGACTCGAATCAAAGTGTGATTCGGACACGCACTCGAATCAAAGTTTGACTTGGATACGAGACTCGAAATCCGATGAGGAAATCAATATAAGCAATTCAAAAATTCCTTTCAAAGTTTCAAAATATATAAATGAGCTTTGTTCAAATCTCAAATCTTCTCTTAAAAGGATCTCCAAACTTAAAAAGGAAAATTTTCGACTTAGGCAACAGGATCTTTCTCAAGTCTGGAGACCTATTAAGAAAAATTGGATAAAAGCAGCATATTCTGCTAACTCTCATGGACCCAAGAAAAAATGGGTACCAAAGAAAAGATAAGTTATTTTTGCAGGATATAAAGAAGAAATAAGAAAGAGGATTTGGTAAGGAATTTTTTATTCTCAATTTCTCATTATGCTTGATATTCGATATATCCTTGGTTGATTGAGATTTTATAATGATCATATTTTGCTTTATGAAAAAAGAATCGTATGGTTTGTTTTTGTGATTTGTGAGTTGAGATTTGATTTAACACGTGTGATTATTTGAGATAATTCAAATTATTTTGTCTAATTTTATACTCTCAGATCTACTCATATTTTGCAAAGTGAAAATCTGTTTTACGTGATGATGCAAGATATTCTTAGATATTCAAAGATTTCATTCTCCCTGATTTTATTGTGCTAAGTGAGAATTTATTTTTCAGAATATCATTGTGCATAATATTCTTTCTTTGAATAATTTGTTACGATGAATTAAGAAAGAATATTTGATTATGGAGATTTTCTATTTTACTCTAACGTCAAGGAAGGATCCAAATTGATGGATACCAAAAAGGGAAATGAGTTGATTGCAGGAAATTCTTTAAGGGAAGGATGATTGCGAATCTACACAGATTTTGGTGCAATCAGAAAATATCTCCTGCGACAATTGCAACAATTGTTTCTATTCGCAAATATTGTCATGATCACAGGGGGAGAAATCAAATCCAAAAGAAAAGGAAAAGAATCGTGATCATCTCAAAAAGGCAACAAATTGAGGGGGAGCATTGATCAATTATGGAAAAATCTTTTTGGATTGATCGTGATCTTATTATGGATGGAATGAAAGGTAAATGTGTCAGAATTTGTTTAAAAAAATCTGATTAATGCATCTTTTATAACCATTTTTCATTAACAAATCTCTTATTGATATTATCATTTTATTATGACAAAAATAGTATGTGAATTTTATGATGCATCCGTGATTTTTATTGGATATTTGCTGATATAATCGAAGTGGCCTATATTGCATATCTTTAATATTCAATTTACTTTATAAAAGCTGATTTTTGGAAATTATATGTCATTTTATATTCTCTACGTAAACCTATTGTTATCGCCTTTTGATTATGACAAAAAGGGGGAGAATATATGAATATGCATATGTGCTGATTGGTTGATATTATATTATCTATGGCATAATATTGAGCTGCGATTATTTTCTAGATATTATTATGCTCAATCTATTTGTTATCTTCTGATATCCTTTGATTTAAAAGTATGTTTACAAATCTGCATATTCAGAGATTGTTTTGTCATCATCAACAAGGGGGAGATTGTTAGGGAAATCCCTTATGATGTTTTGAAGATGACAAAATAAATCAAAGGCTACTAACATGTTTGATGGTTGAGTAATAGACCATGCAGATAATAGAACATGTAAAGGATATTATCAAAGTCAGAAGACGACCAGAAGACTGAACGTAAAATATGTCCAGAGTATATTTTGAAGATTTCTAGACTTCTATGTCAAAGTCTGAAGACTGCCAGACTTAAGACTCAAAGTCTGAAGACTGCCAGACTTGAGTGTTAAAGTCTGTTCAACATCAGAAGTCTATCAACTCTAACTAATTCCAAACTGAACGTGAATGCTGAACCAGAAGACAGACTCTATGTTGAAGCTGAACTGAGTACAGACCTTAAAGCTAAACCTATTCAGAAGCAGATATATTCAGACCCAGATTGTAAAGTCTACAGACTCATATTGTAAAGTCTATAGACTCAAACTTTACATCCAGATTCGATGAATCGTAACTCAAGCCCAATCATACAACGGCTAGTGACCTAGTTTGGATTCCACATCAAGATTGATTTGATTGATTCAATCTAATTGATTGACGATTGGATCTTGAAGACAAGAACTTTCTACACGAAGAAGCTTTACTTATGGAAACCAAGATTTCGTTTGTATGGGCGATCGAATCAATTTGGGATTTTACCTTTGTCACTCAACGGCTACCAAATCTTCTAGATACGAGCTGTCCAATAGGTATATTGGAAGACAATTCTCCGGGATGCTGTCCAACGGCTAGTTTGGAAGTGGAGGAGTATTTAAGGAGGTGAAGGACCGATGAACAAAAAAGAGACGGAGCGTAGAATTTATAATTCCAAAGTCTGAGCGACCTTCGATCATACACTTGTCTCTTGAGAGCTTAAACGTTTGTAATCGTGAGAGAAATACCAAAAGAGTGACTTAGTGAGATAGTGTGATCTACTACTAAGTGTTTGCACTCGAAGTTGTAATCTCTTGTTGATTGCATAGTGGAATCCAGCCAAGAAGGCTGTTAGCGTGGGAGAGTGGACGTAGGCTTGGATTAAGCCGAACCGCTATAAATCTTGTGTTCTAATTCTCTTCCCTAACTCCTTTATTTTGTTCATACTAGCACTCTCAGACCCCAGGACAAGGAGAGAGTATAATCCTGAGATCAAAGAGGCTTGTGATGTATTGCGTAGCCAAGTGAACACCAAATTCAATTTGAGCGTGACGAGGAAGACAAAGTCAAGTATGTGTTGTTCAATGGGTGCCGGCTCGCGTCGGAGCTGGAGAGCATCTCATCCAAGCTTATAAAATGGGGTGTAATCAGGTCGGTGTGGGCAGACATGCTCATCTACGCAGCTAACAAGTGCAAACCGATGGATCATGCTCAGCAGATGCGGCGCCCGGAGGGGGGAGGGGGCGAGTGTGAACTCATAACCCATGTCTGGTTTGTGATGGATCATTACGAGCTAACTAACGACTTCCAGATACCACACACCCCGGCAATAGCAGAGATAATGGTGAATTCCTGGTGAATAATGGTGATTGAAGATCTGCAAATTAGTCAGATTTGTTATTAATGAATTGATGGTGTTCCAACACCCCTTTTGAGATGAGAATTGCCATTTTCAGTGTCTTGTTGGCAATGTTTCTATTTTGGGGAACTATTTTTTTTTTCAAAAGTAGTTTTTTTCTATTTCTACTCCGGAAACAATTTCTGAATAAAATTAGGTGTTTTGTAATTATACAAAATTTCTATTCTTGAATTAGAAAAAGAATATAATTGCGTTTGGTAAAAAATTATAATTTTTTGTATTTATTTATTTATTCTTCTTACTCATGGACTGCTGAATGCTGCCCGCGGCTACACAACCATTGCACTACTACCACAAAGCCGCCGCACGACCATCACACGGCTGCCACAAAATCGCCGCACAACTGTCGCACGACCGCTGCACAACCGCCGCAAGACCACCGACCGATGGTTGGCAGGCTGCTGGTGGTGGCCACTACAAGGAATAAGAATAAAAGCAAAATAGAAAAGAAAGAAAAAAACTTATTTCTAGAAATTGTTCTCGGAAACAATAAGCCTTTTTTTTTTTTTTTGGTTTCTTATTTCTGTTCCAAATATATTCTCCAGCCACTTTTCTATTATGAGGAATAGAAAAATAAGTTAACATTACCAAACAGATTTTTGTTCTTTTTCTGTTCCAGAAAACAAAAGAACAGATATCGGGAGAAATAGGTACGTGAGCAAGTCCTTAAAAGGCTCAAGGGAGCTGGTGCGTGACAAGCACAGTGTATAGGCTTTTAAAGTCATTGAAATTGAACTAGGCCTCATCTACGATGTGTTCTATGCGAAGGCGAAGGCGGTCTATATGAGTTGGGGCTTTATTTGTAGACTCTTCATCGATACCCTCTCAATGCCACAACCCTTTAATTAAACTCTAAATCACATTTTTAACGTGCACTTTTTTAATTTCGAAATAGAAATTATATTCCAACATGGTTTTTGGACATCGACATGTGCCGGTCAGCAATCAAGCGAAATGTCTACGTCATCTTGCGGACCGGAATTACCCCATTTGCCTATGTGACAGGGTTGGAAATTATGCTAAGATTGGAATTTCGATAAGGTGATGTGTTCAAATCAAATGGCATGGGACCTTAAATTTCGAAACGATTACCGATGCAAAGGACTTGTCGGGTAACCGTGGTATTTGGAAAAGTGACATGCAAACGAAATGTCCTGTGACGTGGAATTTTGAATACATATGACGAGTTGTGTGTGACATGAAATTTCAAAAATGAAAATAATAAGATTTTCGAATTCTGCAGGTGCGTTTCGAATGAAAAGTGATTTTCATGCACAGGCCTAAGTTCCACCTCTTTGCTATGAGGACCTCGTGTTTGGCCATTAAAACGAGACATTTGCCAAGCACCTTACAAAAACTATAGTATCCCGTATTTTCACTATTGAAGTGCTGCAAAATTATTGTACCAAGATGGCATTTATCACATAATGTCGTTATGTAAGGATGAATCAATGATTCGGAAGCATAACGTTATTGCAAGTCTATAGAAAGAAAATATTACTTGCTTATTCTAACATGTTAAACTAATCGAACATTGATAAAATGACGAGACCCATAACTTTTTTAAGCAGTCGAGGAACCTTTTGAGACAAGTTTTGCTCACCATATTAAAACATCTCTTGGTCCAATCTAAAGGTCGGTTGTCCACATCAAGATCAGGGAATTTACATGAAATTACTTTATAGGGTGATACATCCCAAGGATTGTACTGATAAAAAACTCGAAGGAGATTTTGCATTCCTTTGACAAACCCTCTGAAAATTATATTAGTGCGAAAGTATAACATTTCTTATAAAGTGCATTTGATATGACAACAAAGATTATCTCAAGAAGATAAAAATCCTGAGGAATTCGTCTTCAATACAAATAGAGATAGAGATAAACAAGATTTAGCCTGCACAAAGAAGTCGCTAACACTAATATGTCATAACACTATTTATCTTCCTTGATGAAAAAGACCATCTTTTTCATCAAATTCACAGCATTATCACAAGAAGGATTAAACAAATGAAATACATGATCCTCCCCTGGTGCATCCATCACTTCCACTACTCCTTTCCATCCACTCTTACTAAGCACCTCCTTGTAATACAACCCTCTGTGTCGAAAAATATCCTTCTCAGCAACACAAATTAGAACCCTATTGCAACCTAAACTCGAGAGTCTCGGGTCCATTGTCGGGTTTATTAGTGGGTCATCACAGCCAATGTTGGTTGGTTTCACTATGTTCCAGGATCGTTTGACCAAGGACCTCTTCTCAGGTTCGGTTGTCTCCAAAGGCAACGGTTCATTGCCCCAGAAGAAAGGATGCACCATAATAACTCCTGAAACTTCAATTCCCTCTGGCTTTTCCTCTCCCAATCGAATGCTCATGTTGTGAACTATGTTGGCACCTGCGCTATCTCCAGCCAGGAATACCTAAGTAGAACGAAAAATGACCTAGTTAAACTAATTGACAAGAGAATAGATTGTTGTTTTGGTCAGCGTTGCTTGAATGTATATCATTGCCAATTATAATAGTTTTATATGATGGGTGAACCTGGGCAACACGATAGACTTGACCTTCAGATTCGACATGACTCAGCCCTTGCCCTTCTAATGATCATCTATGTCCAATTATACGCAATAACTGACAACTTCTGCTCTTTATTTACTGATGCATATCATCCGGCAAGAATGAAAACTACTCTCAGAGTACAAGTTCATATAAGATGGCTGTGGGGGAGTCATATGAAATCATTTATCATTGTCAAAATATCTAACCATTTTAGACAGCAGAATTCTATTGTTCCATACTCAAAAGTATGGGACTTCTTTTGTTGGGGAAAACTAATCAATTGGGAAGAAAGAAATCAGATTTCAAGGCATGTATGCACTGTTTTTAAGAAATTATTTACCCCATAATGTTATTAATAATTACTGGCAAAAATCATTTAGAATAGAATAATGTTTCAAACGAAAATACTGGATAGCAATTCTGCTATTTCTCAAAGAACTCTTGAAAGGAAACAATTAGAAATAATAGTTGTAAAAAATATTGAGACGAAGACAACAAATTTATAACAGTGTTTTAGAATAGAGACAATCTTCACTCTGAAAAGTTGCTTTAAGAACAGAAGACAAATTGTAAATTGGAACTAAAATAATAATAATAATAATAATAATAATAATAATAATAATAATAATAATTGTTATTATTATTATTATTATTATTATTATTATTATTATTATTATTATTATTATTTTTTATTCCAAATTGAATCAATTTTGAAAAGATACAACCTTTCAAAGGTTGTAAGATGCCTAACAACCATTTGCAAAAATAATCGCCTCAAAAAAAAATCATGATAATAATAATCGCTTATTAGTGCCAATTATGATTTCTAGTGGCAGGTGCGCAAAATGCTATAGTGTGCCTAATAATTGGACACCTCCACATAGGTATTGCAGGGACACGCTCACTTAGCCCATTGTCTTTAATTGTTATTTTGGAAAACTTCCACCCTTATATATTGACCCACACACTCCTATCTTTATTATGTGGGATAAGGCACTTTTTGTTTATTTTACAGACAACCTATCAACATTTTTCCCATGCTACTTAACTTCAATAAATGTTGGTGAGTGCCAAAAAAAAATGTTGTTAAAAAAAATTATACGTGACCCTTTTTTTCTAAGTATTTTGTTAGTATGGACCGTAAATAAAAAGTTGGTCAAAGATAAGAGAAGTTTTTTTCTGCAGATTTAAGTGTTGTTGGTAATTTTAAAAAATCCAAATTAATGTGGTTAATAAGTCGAATAAGAGTTGGTAACGCAATACTTGTTGGTAATAACTCTAGTTGGAGAAAAGTTAGTAATAACACTTGTTGAGGTTGATAATTTTGAAAATGAGTTAGTAAAGTTAAAAAAATTGGTAAGCAAGGCAAGTAAAAGTGGTAACTCAATAGAATATTTCATATCTTCAGGAAAAAATTAAATAAATATTGGTAAGTCACTCGAATAAAGACTGATAAATTTATGCAAGAGTTAGTAGATATTAAGGCATTGTTAAGAAAAAAACAAGTAAAAGTTGGTAAAAAATAGGAAATTGTGGTAATTTAGAAACTGTGAAAGGAATTGATGATTTTATAAAAGTGTTGATAGGTCATCAGAAACTATATTAGGCGGCAGGTAATGTTTTTTACCACTACCATTCGTGACATATCGATTCTTCTAGAAATTTACCTCTACGATAAAAAAAAAAATCATTTTTTTAACTTAGCAGCACAATCAACGTGAAATATATCCTATTTAGTTAACTCTTCATTAAGTTCAGACCAAAAAAAGTCTTCCTTAAGTCGTGAATATATTGTCGCCTATTTCAAGAAATCGCAATTCGATCAATTTGTTAAAAAATCGTCTAGACCTTTTGGGACAAAACATACAAAAAACACAAACAAGAAACAGAAATCTCAGACTAACAAGTGCCTAGGTGTTTAGTGTGCTTTTTTGCCATTTTTTCCCCTCGAACTCTTAGGGCTTAAAGTTGCACTTTTTCAATGTTGAACACCTCAAATAAGAGCTTATACATTCATTTGAGGGACATAATGAGAATAGACTCGTATCTATATGTCATTGAGTAGTCTAGAAATTTCAACAAAAAAAAAAGTAGGCTACAAACGGAAGAAAAAAAATTGAATATTCAAGATTACCTTCTTTAGATTGGCATTAGAATTCAACCATTCCTCGGGGCCGTTTCTAGCGGAATGAGAGGCCACCCATTTGAGGGCAGTCCATGAATCATCATAAGCCACCGGTAGAGGATGCTCAGGTGCCCTTCTATAATTGACGGAGATGGCGATGACGTTAAAAGAATTCCAGCCCAAAGGCTACACGGCCCACGCGAACAAACCCAACCCAGGCGGAAACCCTACTCGGACGCCGACCCGGGTCCGACTGACGACCCGGTTTGATCGACTAAACCATAGGGTTCCGGGTCACGCGTCCGACCCGGCCAACCCGATTCAACTCCCCTTTCTGCCGCGGCTTGTCCACAGGGAAGGAGACGGCGGCGGACGGTGGACGCTCGTCGGTGTGACCGCGCGCGGCTAACCAGCTGCGGCCGGCGGGCATGACGGCGAGCAGTTAGCTCGTCCGATCTGAGCCGAGACGTAGGGACGGCTGCTAGGGTTTCGCTGGCGACGACACGGCAAGCGGCGGCTGTTACCTGCAGCGTTGGCACGGCACGGCACGGCGGTGTGGGCAGCGGCGACGGAGAGACAGCGGCGGCGCTGGGTTTGGCGAGGTAACAGCAGCCCAGCGCGGTGGATCTCGCGATGGGGACTCCGAGTCGCGCCGGTTTTTTCTAACTCCGGAGCAGCTGCGGATCTGGAGGTGACGGCGGCATGGCTCGGGTGGCAGCAGCAGGAACGGCGTCGGAACGGTGGTGGAGCAGCATTTGTGTCGGCGACAGCGAGTCTTCTCCTTCCGGATCTGGCCCTCCGCCCTCCGATTCCTCTCTCACTCCTCTTAATTAAAATTTAGATGTCAACAGTAGCAATCAAAATTTAGATCTCAATAGTGACAAGGGGCGAAGATCCTATTAGAGATATTTATATATCTTTTAGCTAAGACTAATCCGGAAAATAATAATTGAGAAAATTGTGTGTATTTCAATGTGCTAAAAAAGGAGTACATGGATAGTTTAGGTTTTATTAAATGACTATATAAATCAATCGAATGTAATCAAATCAGATATATATAATCAAAATAAATATAAAAAAATCATAGAAATTATTCTAATAGATCTCATGGAGGGTCACCGGCCTTCTTCCGTTTTCGTTTAAGGTCAGGCAACCCTTTTGCGGTTGCTTGCAGAGGGTTGCACAACCCTCTGCCATTATTTGCAAAGGGCTGGCGACCCTCTAGCAAAGCTGATAAATGGCTTCTTGCTCTTCTCTCTTTTTCCATTCTAATATTTCAAGTTCTTTTGGGCACGATATGGCTCCTAGTTCGAAACCTCACGGGTCAAAACAACTCGAAAAACTACTTCGATATTGGATGGACGCAGCTAAAAAGTTGCGGTAAGTTACCGTGCCTAAATATTTGTCAAAAAAAAAAAAAAACTTACAAAAATCGTAGCGGCTCAATTTTTTAACGGTTGAAACTGCAGCAATAATTTTTTATTTGTCAGACACTGCTACAATTTTTTACTCACCCAAATCAAATTACCTTTCGACCAAACAAAAAAATTAAATCAAATCACCTCACGATCTAGTCAGGGCCAACAGTCCACGTCGAGATTGGGGAGTTCATGGCGAATAAAAATTCCATATTTGAGTAAATTTGTAATGGATCGTGTACACGGAGCTTGAAGTGAGATGCGCACTGAGCCCATAGGATTATGCATGCTTCAATGGTTTTGTCGAAACTTCCACATTATTTTTAGATTATCTACTCATAAAAAGATTGGTCAAGACAAGAGAACAGATGCCGAGACATTATTTTTAGATAATCTACTCATAAAAAATTGGTCAGAAGGACCTCATATGAGACTTTGTTCTATCACAAAAGATTTTTGCCAGTAACCATTTGTAACATTTTGAGGTAAATAATTATCTAAAAGTAGTGTATTTATACCTAAAAATTGGATTCTATTCTTCCGATTAATTAATTTTTCCCAAAAAGAAAACTCTATACTTTTGAGTAAGGAAAAATAGAATTATGCTATCAAACAAGGTTAGATATTTTGATAACGTTAAATGATTTCACATGACTTCCCCAAAGCCATCTTATATGAATTCTTTTCATTCTTGCCAGATGAAATGTATCAATAAACAAAGAGCAAAAGTCGTCAGTTGTTGCGTATAATTGGACATCGAGATGATCACTAGGTGCGCAAGGGTTGAGGCGGGTCGAACCTGAAGGTCAAGCCTAGCGTATTGCCCAAGTTTACTCATCACATAAAACTATTATGTAGTAATTTCCAAATTGGGCAAGCTCAGGATCGGGCCAAAGATGAGTGGGTTCAGCTTTTTCTTATGTGAAAGCATTGCCCAAATCTGCCTATGTATCCTTGGGGTTAAGAGAGCCGAGCGGGCCACCCATAGGTTGATCACTCTGATTGCACTATGATAATGACAAAATAACGAAATACTAGCTTTTCTCGAGCTACAATATTTTAGGTTGACGATGTAATAAATCATTAGTTGGCACTCATCAATTGATCTTAGTATCGGTTTTACAAAATCTATAGTGAATTGAAAACTTTCGATCTTGTACTCTAATACTATATAAGATTTTATGGGAACATTATTAACTAGTTTAGATGTTTGAGCTGTTAGATGAGTGCATAATATACTAGTTAAATATTGTAGCACCTTGAACATGCTCTCCCTATGGGTGGCCTGCTCGGCTCTCCTAACCCCAGGGATACATAGGCAGATTTGGGCAATGCTTTCACATAAGAAAAAGCTGAACCCACTCATCTTTGGCCCAATCCCAAGCTTGCCCAATTTGGAAATTATTACATAATAGTTTTATGTGATGAGTAAACTTGGGCAACACGCTAGACTTGACCGTCAGGTTCGACTCGCCTCAACCTTTGCGCACCTAGTGATCATCTTGATGTCCAATTATACGCAACAACTAACGACTTTTGCTCTTTGTTTATTGATACATTTCATCCGGCAAGAATGAAAAGAATTCATATAAGATGGCTTTGGGGAAGTCATATGAAATCATTTAACGTTATCAAAATATCTAACCTTGTTTGATAGCATAATTCTATTTTTCCATACTCAAAAGTATAGATTTTTCTTTTTGGGAAAAATTAATTAATTAGGAAGAATAGAATCCAATTTTTAGGTGTAAATACACTACTTTTAGATAATTATTTACCTCAAAATGTTACAAATAGTTACTGGCAATCTTTCATAATAGAACAAAGTCTCGTATGAGGTACTTATGACCAATCTTTTATGAGTAGATTATCTAAAAATAATGTATCGGCATCTGTTCTCCGGTTTTTCTTTTAACCATCCAACAAGGGACATTTGATTTTTTTTCATCTAGTCCTTACAAAATATGAGTCAATCTATATTGTTATCAATTTCTGCACGGCCCAGTTGTTTGAATGAGAGTTTCATCTATCATGAGAAGTCAATTGTTATGTCCCTTCTCTCGAAAGGACAAATCCAAACGATATTGCTCATGATATCTATGTACTTGGCCTACCGGATAAGTTTCGGTATGCGATCACAAAATTTTGGTGGCATTCACAACAAGATTATTGAATTGTGGTTTCAATTGCCCAATGCACTGAAGCAAATTGATGCATTTTGGCC
This sequence comes from Eucalyptus victrix, assembly GCA_016097545.1. Taxonomy (NCBI): domain Eukaryota; kingdom Viridiplantae; phylum Streptophyta; class Magnoliopsida; order Myrtales; family Myrtaceae; genus Eucalyptus; species Eucalyptus victrix. The sequence goes on from CM027841.1 coordinate 27,077,164, forward strand.
AAAGATCTGATCAACTTTCCGACAAAATGTTGGCACAGCGACTAAGTGGTGCTGGTATAACATACACTTAGTGTCACGTTAACCCTAACAAAAATCTGAATAAATAAATAAATAAACAACTGAACAAATAGCAAAGGACAAAGACCCTATTAGAGATATTTAGGTATGTTAGCCTTAAACAAAATCTGAAAATAATAAATAAATAAACAACTGAACAAATGGCAAAGGGCAAAGACCCTATTAGAGATATTTAGGTACCTTCTAATTAAGAATAATCCAGAAGATATGCATTGAGAAATTTGTGCGTATTTCAATGTGCATAAAAGAATACATGAATAGCATAGGCTTTATGAGATGACTATAAACAAATTGAATGAAATCAAATCAGATATGTATAATTGAAATAGATATAAAAAAAAATCCAAGAAAATATCCTAAATATCTCAAACAAAAAATCTAAATATCTCCAACAGATCTCATGGAGGGTCAAGGGCTTTCTGCTGCTTTCTTTTAGGGTCAGGCAACCCATTAAGGTTGCTTGCAAAGGGTCACGCAACCCCTCTACCATTTCTTGTAAAGAGCTGGCAACTCTCGAGCAAAGCTGGCAAATGGCCTCTTGCTCCTCTCCTTTTCCATTCTAATTTTCCAAGTTCTTTTAGGCATGATATGACTCCTAGTTCGAAACCTTACAGGTCACAACAACCCGAAGAACTACTTTAAGATTGAATGGAGGCAGCTAAAAAGTTGTGGCAAGCTATTGCAACTAAATACTTGTCGTTTTTTTTAGGTCGAAAACAACTAAATACTTGTCAAACACCTTATAAAAATCGTAGCCACTCAATTTTTTAACGGTTGAAACTGCTGCATTAATTTTTTATTTATTAAACACTGCTTCAATCCTTTACTAACCCAAATCAAATCACCAGACCCAAAAAAAAAACTAAAAACAAAAATCAAATCACCTTACGATCCAATCAAAGGCCAACTGTCCACGTCAAGATTGGGGAATTTAAGGAGAATAAAAATTCCATATTTGAGTAACTTGTAATGGAATGCACAAGCTTTAATGGTTTTGTCAGATCTCCCACCTTATTTTTACATTATCTTCTCTGAAAAAGATTGCTCAGGACAGAGGAGATGCCGTGACGACAGTCCCGCGACTCCCGCGAATTCTTTAATCGGCAAAGGCTAATGCCACCTAATAATGCATTAAATAATTGAATAAAGGGAGTCATTCCCATGTATCAATACGATAAATAATGCAAAACACCAAAAGTAACGGGGGCAAGTGGGCCACATGTTGTGATTGAGAGAAAAAGCTGCTACCCGGCAACAACTTGCATAATTTAATTAATTTCAATTTTTCATGCTTAATTGTTTATTTTTGCAGTGTTTTATTTTATACAAATATTGTGTCTAAAGTCTCAGTTTTTGCTGGACAATACGTGATGGTTTCACAAACATATTTTATATATCGAAAGGATCAACTTCAACTTATGGCGCACATGCCGCAGTCGCTGTCAATAACAACTGTTGTGCGCTGTTGTGCTAGCATTGTTTATTAATAAATGAACAAAGAAACTCCCAAACTAGGAGACCCCGGTATTATTTTCATTACACAGCACAACTGAGTAGTCCTGCAAATCCCATGAGTTCTTCTGAAATAGCCCATGATTTCTCTCCACACCTTCGAGTCTACAAAGATGGCCGAGTGGAAAGACTCGAGGGCACAGCCACCGTCCCTCCATCGTACGACCAGAACACCGGTGTACTGTCCAAGGACGTCATCATCTCGGCCTCGACACCAAGCCTCTTTGCTAGGCTTTACATCCCAACAGAAAACACCATCAACAATCACTGCGGTGCAAAAAGAAGAAAGCTCCCACTTCTTGTTTACTTCCATGGAGGCGCCTTTTGCTTGGAAACTCCATTCTCTCCCATGTACCATAACTACCTGAACTCCTTGGTGTCGGAGGCCGATGTGGTTGCCGTGTCCGTTCACTATAGGAGAGCGCCGGAGCATCCACTACCAGCGGCCTATGACGATTCATGGACCGCACTTGAATGGGTGTCATCGCATTCGGGTGGCGATGGTCCTGATGAGTGGCTGAGCGCATACGCGGACTTGAGGAAGGTGTACGTGGCCGGAGACAGTGCGGGAGGTAACATAGCGCACCAAATGGGGCTGCGATTTGGTGAGTTAGTACCAACTAGTGGCACATAGATCTCTATTTGCAAGGTACTTCCCTTGGTGTTTTAATCAATTATACCTGCTGACCGCCTCATTTATAAACATCAATGGCTGAGATTGATCGAGAAACCATGGATCATAAAGATTGCCATTTGATGCCTCTATCAATCTCATATTTGATGTGTGTAATAAACGAGCTGTTGATCATCGATTAAGATTGATTGCAGCTCTAGAGGGTGTACCTTTACATCCTTCAGATTATTAAGCTGCGTTTGTAACGCTTCCGCAAACACTTATTTCTATTTCTTTGTTCTCGGGAGCAGAAATATAACAGAAATGTGTTTGGTAAGTTTTTTGTTTTTGGGAACAATTGTTCTTGGAACAAAAACAATAATAAAAAAAAAAATGTTTCTTGTTCTTGCAAACCACTCAAGAAACAGGTTTTTCTTTCTTCTTTTTTTTTCTCTTCCTTTCTTCTTCCCTAGTTGGTCACCAACCCGGCGATGGCCGATGATCAGCTAAACGAGGCCCGGCAACCTCGTCGGAGCCTTGTTAGCCCCTGGTGAGGCTTGGGGGAGCCTCACTGTGGCTGGGTGAGGACCCTTGAGCCTCGCTATGGTTGGGTGAAGCTCGAGCTCGCCCAAATCTGGCAAGGTTGAGCCTCAACTGGCCACCGCGAGGCCTAGCGTTGCTTGGGTTGGCGTCGCCTGGCCTTGTGGTGGCCAGGTGAGGCCAACCTCACAGTGGCTAAACAAGGCTCAGGGGGACCTCGCCAGTGGCTAGCGAGGCTCCCCCGAGGCCGGCGACCTTGTCTGAAAGAAATTTGGCCTTGCGGTGGTTGGGCGAGGCTTGGGGGACCTCGTCGGTGGTTGGCGAGGCTCTCCTGAGGCCGGCGACCTCGTCTAGCTGGTCGTTGGCCAACCATGGCCAAGTCAACGACCGGCTAGGAGGAAGAAGAAGGAAAAAAAGGAAAGAAAAAAGAAAAAATATAATAAAATTATTAATATATCAAAAGAAATTTTAAGTCACACAAATTTTTGGGTTGTTCCAAACATTGATCATAAAAAATTTTAAAAGTTATAACAATTAAGTGATCATAGAATAAGTTATGATACTTAACTAAGAGCTAGATAAAAGTTATGATACTCCCTATAAGTGTAAAGAAAATTTAAGGCATGTAGGCTTATTCACTCTTTGATTCGCGAGGCGCGCCAAATTCAATACATTCAGGAGTTGAATATCTCCTTTTGACTCGAGGGAAATAACAATGTCTTGGTTGGCGTGGCTAATCAAAATAACAACCGTACGCCGCAAACTGCTTTATCTAAATTTCTTCGTGAAGTGAATTTAAAAAAGAATTTTTACCACTTTGGTTCCAGATTTTGGGTACCAAAAAAAAAAAAAAAAAAAAAAAATGCAATCATTGCCGTGTGCCGGGGCTCTCACCACCCCCACAAAATACAAGCATTGCCATGTGCCCCTCCCCCCAAAAAAAAAAAAAAAAAAAATACAAGCATTGCTATGTGCTGGGGCTCTCCCCAGCCCCCAAACTACAAGCATTGCCATGTGCTGGGGCTCCCCCACCAAAAAAAAAAAATAATAATAATAACCCAAGAAAAAACAAATACAAGCATTGTCATGTGCCTGGTTGCAGCCTGCATGAAGTCAGGAGTAGTTCTTTGCATATTTAAAACGAAATAATGACATAAATTATTCATGTGTGATGTGATTCTTTAATTGTTTTTTTCAATGTGATCCTTTAATTTTTGCCTAATATACAATGTCATCCATAAATATTTAATTTGTTTATTATGGTCCCAAATTTTCGTACATATTCATTTTAGTCATTAAATTATATGAAAATACTCAATGTGAGATAACATTGGGCATTTTCATATAATCCAATGAGTAGATTGAACATATACCAAAAGTACAAAAACAAATTAAAAGTTTAAGGACATCATTATATATTGGACTAGAGTTTAAGAATCACAGTAAATAAATTCATGAACCATATTACATATTGAATCAAAAATCAAAAACAAAGAGTTCAAGAACCATGGTGAACAAATTAAAAATTCATGAATCTCATTACATATTGAGTTAAAATTCATTCCCGTTTAAAAATGGTAAAATAATTGAATATGTCAAAGAGGAAATCAATAATAGTTTCCTTTTTCTTTTTAGGTAATTGGATAGTTCTCGAATGTAAAAGGTTGTGGCTTCTTGTTCTCAGTAGTTTAATGATTTCGGCCTTTTAAAAAGTCATTGGTAAGAAAGATATTCAAACTTCTACGTAAACTAAAAGTGGAGATAAAGAAAGGTTATGCACTTTTAAAGGATGGGTATGGATACAGACGTAAATAATTTACCTTCAATGACACGATACTAATTAATACTCAAAGTTGAGGGAAAAAGAATATATGATAGAGATATTGAGAGAAAATAAGGTCCCAGAGTTGCAAGTCAGAAAAATGGATCAAAGTTAAATTCTTACTTTTGTTTTTTTTTTCCAGATTAGTTATTTATTTCAAAATACGCATTCAAATCATAAAACTACTCCTTCAGAATGTTCCGAGTACATATAATTCATTGGAAAAATAGGGGGCCAAAAGTGATACGAAAGCTGCTGGCAATAGATGAATATAGATAGATCAATATAGAAGATAGTTGATGAATCCAAATGCTGTGAAATAAGTTAGATTTGCATGTGATTTTAGGTGGGGGAGATATGTTAGACCAATTGCTCGTGGCTAGCTAACCCCTACTGTTATTACCTAGTATACTATGTTTTTTTTTATCGAAACCTAGTATACTGTGTCGAATAAATGCTTATATGTATGTATATCCCACGAAAATGAGCTAGACCTATATATAAATTTATCCACTTCTGACCTTTTTATTTGGTCTGACACTTCTTACCTAAACTGGCACAATTTTTATTGGGCAAATACCAAAAAAAAAAAAAAAATTATACCCATTGTGACACATATACTCACAATCACCAAAAACTCTAAACTTATCCACTATAATACAAATGCCAAACTTATATGTGATATATATACCTTTTATTACAGTTCCATCCAAGTATATTTGTCACATTGATATAAATTTGAGTTTTTTATAATATAAAAAAAAAAAATTGGGATATTTGTGTCATAGTGGGTAAGTTTAGGGTTTTTCATTATACAAAAAAAAGTTTGGTGTATTTATATTGTAGTCGGCATAGTTTGAGGTTTTTTGTAATATTAATGTATTTCTTTAACAGGTTGCGCACTGAAATCTAAGACTTCAGACTGGGTTGAAGGAATTGACCTTAGAGGCATCATCCTAGTTCAACCATTTTTCATGGGCAATGAACCAATTGGTAACGAGAGAACTGACCAGGCGACCCGGTCCTTGCTCGTCGGGCTGTGGCACCTAGCATGCCCGTCAGCCAGGGATGGGTGCGACGACCCGTGGATCAACCCGGAAAAGGATGTGAGTCTCTCGAGCATGGGTTGCGCTCGGGTCCTCATCTTCATCGCGGAGAGAGAGGTGCAGAGGGAGCGAGAGTGGCTTTACCGGGACTCGCTGGTGAAGAGCGGATGGGAAGGGACCGTGGAGGTCATGGAGGCGAAAGGAAAGGGTCACCAGTTTCATATGTTCCATCCAACGAGCGACGATGCAGTGAGTCTGATGAGGCGATTCGTTTCTTTCCTGAACGAGGACGGATCAGTCAGGGGTGATGGCGATTGCTCTTCGTTTTTTTGTCTTCGATTAGGATGGTGACTGCTTATGGTGTTGAATAAAGTCATAAGTAAGGCGTATGTCTAGATTTTCATTGGGCATTTATAATTATTTCTAGGGAAAATTCCAAAATAGGACCCGAAGTGCCATCTTTTTCTCAAATAAGGGTCCGGGTGAACATTGTTTTGAAATAGGGACCCGAAATCCATCACTTTCTCAAATAAGGACTGAAGTGAATGTTATTTCAAATGAGGACCTAAAGTGGTTATGTTTGTTTCAAATAAGGACTTGACTTTTCGGCGATCAAGGATATTTTTGTCTTTCCATTTTCTGCCTTTTTTTTTCTTTCCTCTTTTTTTTTTTTTTTTGGGTTCTTCTTCTTCCTCTTCGCTAGTGGCCAGCTGACCACCGGCGATGCCCACAGAGGGCTAGGCGAGACCGCCCACGCCGATCCTTACTAGTAGCTAGCGAGGGCCAACCTCGTCGATGGCCCCTAGGTGAGGGTCGCCACGCCCAAGCGACGTCATCCCTTACTTGTGGCTAGTGTGGATGGCCCTCACTGGCGAAGGCAACCCTCACCCAGCCCTTTGTGGGCATCGTCGATGGCTGGCAGCCATCGACAATGAGGAAGAAGAAGAACCAGAAAAAAAAAAAAAAAGGAAATAAGGGGAAAATGCCAAATGATGAAAATACCATTGACCGGTCGAAAAATTAGCTAGTTGGCAACCGGCAAGGTGGGGTCCATATTTTGAAATAACCAAAGCCACTTTAGGTTATTATTTGAAACAAAGTCCATTTTGGGCTCTTATTTAAGAAAATAAGGGCACTTTGGGTCATTTTTTGAAATTTTCCCAAAAAAAAATAAAGAGGAAAGAAAAAAGGCGAAAAATCATAAAAGACAAAAATAACCTTGATCATTGAAAAGTCAAGTCCTTATTTGAAACAAATATAACCACTTTAAGTCCTCATTTGAAACAACATTCACTCCAGGCCCTTATTTGAGAAAGTGATGGCATTTCGGGTCCCTATTTGAAACAATATTCACTTGAGACCCTTATTTGAGAAAAAGAGGGTACTTCGGGTCCCATTTTGGAATTTTCCCTTATTTCTATAATAATTATGGTAAATGCTTTTGATTTCGGGGACTTATTAGTATTTGTGATATAAAAGAACGGAATGAATAAAGGGAAAGTATCTCGAATATATTCTCCAATATTTATCTCTATTGACTTTTTTTTCTCTCACTGGTTCTAAATTTGTACGAAAGTACTAAGGGGCAAAATATTTGAAATATATAAATATCATTTTGAAACATTTCGATTTTTAGCTCATATTGATTATATAGTTGAAAAAAAAGTGCATAGTTATAAATAAATTTTTATATATACATAGTTTATTAAGAAATTAGAAAACAAGTTAAAAAAAATGTATCATTTTTAGATTATTTATAATCATAATTTTGAAGTATAACTTGTCTAACTTATTTCAACATATAAATAAGTAACCAATTTTTCTATTCAATTTAGATTAACATCAGAATAATTTGAAGGATAGCACATCTTGTTGACTTCATTTACTCAATAGTTCATCAAGTATAATATTCAACTTATTGGAAACATGCATCATGACATCAAATTAAATTTTATGTCCTTCACTTGAAATCCACTTGCTTTAAATATATTTTATATCCTTTAAAGAAAATCTATTCGGTAGAAAACTAAAATGAACATAACTTTTTGTTCCAAAGTCCACGTAATTCCAATTGATTCCAAAACGAAAAAGGAAAAAAAAAAAAAGATGACAGAGAAGTTCGTGAGATTAAGTCTACCAAATTAACGTGATGCAACTATATAAGGCTATCGACTGGCTTAACCCTGAACACATTAATGATTAAACAAATGCTAAGACGATAATGTTAATTTTCCGCATGTTCGAATTAAGTGGTAGGAAAAAACGTTTGGTTAGATGACAAATTTACTCTTCCCCTTCACGAGGGGTCGATTTGTTATCCCACTTTTCAGATATCAAGCTAGCCCATTGTTTCGTAGAGGCTAATTACATGAATAAAACAACTTTTCGAGCAAACAGAAAATGGCATTTGGCATGTAGGAATAGTTATTTAAACATAGATTACGTAACTAGGGGTAATTACTTTTTTTTTTTTTTTAAAGAAGCTATTTCAAACATAGTGATAACGATGACTTAAATCGTAACCAACGGTACAACATCAAAACATGGGCGCGTAGAGTAGAAAACTCAAGAACCTGTGGATCCCCACTAAAGCAAGCTCATCTTAGAGAAGAAAGGCGGTACAAAGCGCCATTACATCATGAAAATAATTACTATAATGAAAAATCTCAAATTAATATATTCGTGACAAATTTATCCTAAACTTATTTTTACAGCACCAAAAACTCGTGACATATCTGCCCTTCATTAATTTCTATAAACTTTTGTCGTAAAATTATTAAGTTGGATAACATATAACAACAACTCAATTAACATGGTTAGTTCACGTGAAAATCTTTATTAGTTTGAGGTAAACTTGTCACAAATATACCAATTTTGAGTAGTTTGGGATAAATTTATCATAACGTATTTGCTTGAAAATTTTAATGATCCAAAAATTAATTTGAAATAAATTTGTTATATGCGTATTAATTTAGGATTTTTCATATCATTAATCTTTATTAAAATCTTAGGGAAATGGACCTCAAATCCAACAAAAAGAAGACATGAATTTTGTCAAAAGGTGTTGTGAACGACTAACTTTGTGTCATGGATTGGTTGATTACAAACAATCAAACACCCGTGCAGCCTAAGGATTTTTCTCCGAAGTCAACCTTACACACATGCACAAACACAAGGGTCGTATGAGTAAAGGGGCGAGTGTATTTGCTATAAATGACCTAAACACAATGAAGGGGAGGGACTTCTATTTATACAAGTTGGGTCTTTTCTCATTTGTTAATCTTCCCTTCGATCCAATCTTCCTCCGATCCAATGGTTGTGTTTGAACATGTATCATCATTACGAGTCTGTACATTAGGTCACTCAATGGCTCTAGACCTTGGGAAACCCTAGAGTGTGTGTCAGAAGTAAGGGCGGGGCCAACAGGGCCACCTAACATGAAGTAGGTGAATGGTCATGGGCTTTTGTCCGTATTGTGCATGGGCCGATCGGGCATTGATCAGGGTCGTTCATGGATTAGTTGTGGGCTACTTGTGGGCTATCCTTTGTGCGTGACACGACCCTATCAGTTGATCTTGGATTATGCTTTAGCTGTGGTCCGTGTCACTTGACTCTCTTCTATCCTCCCCTCCCCCACCCCTCAAAAAAAAAAAAAAAACCAAATAAAGGACGTTCCATCGCGTGTGAGAGACTAGTGAAGGGGAGTCAACTTCCACAATCAGTCTTTGATTGATTTCATTACTTGGTCAACGACATAGTAATTGGTCAACATCACTAGCATCTACAGTGACTTCTTCGATTACGCCGCGTAAACCTATGCTACGCAAGCATTAGCCCAAGTTCACGAGCAAATTCTCTCACCTAAAGTGATCATCTCTTCTTTGCATTCACGAAGTTGATTAGATCCGTGGGCCACTGTTCAACTACAACGAAATAAATTTTGGGAATCGTGTAGAAATGATAAATCACGAGTTTCATCCGGATGAGTTGAAACGACGGCAAAAAGAGGGAGAACACAATGTCCTTTTGTTTCTTTCGTTGACTCCGTCTCTTAATAAAAAGAAAAAAACAAACTTATCGCTATCTATCAATTGCCTAATCAATTGCACTACTTCTGACTTTGAATATAAATTTTAATGACGCTCATATTTGTGCTAGACCAAGCAAAAAAACATAGGGGTCAATATGAAAGTCACCTCTCTCAAATGATATTAACATGTATTTTGATATTTCCATTATTAAGCAGACTTAACAAGAAGAAATGGTCTTTTCTTTTTTCTTTTTCTTTTTTTTTTAAAACGCATAAAAACAGGCTTCAATTATTCATGTGGAAAGTCAGTCACCGATACTTAAAAGGCTATTTTCCTCTTAATCCTTGGTGATGAAATCAACCATCTTCTTGATTAGTTGCTCAGCCCTCTCGTTCTTGCTAAATGCATGAAAGCAATGTCCCTCATCCTTGGCCTCCTCAAGCTCCACTTTCCCCTCCCACTCGCTCCTGCACAGCGTCTCATAGTACTTCACTCCCGTATTCCTCAGCGAATCCTTCTCCGCCACGCACAACAGCACCTTCTCGCACGCCATCTTTGGCAGGTCCGGGTCGACCGCCGGGTTCAGCCTTGGGTCGTCGTCGAGCCTGGAGCTCGTCGGACATATGAACTTGTACATCTCGTCCATCTCTGTGCCACCAAAGAATGGGTGGACTATCAACACGCCCTTGATCCTGACCCCCGTCAATCCGGCTGCACCGGCTCGGACCGCCACGTATTGGCTTATGTTGGCTCCGGCACTCTCCCCCTGTATGAAGACCCGCCCGAGATCCGCATACCGGTTAAGCCATGCTTCTGGACCGGATCCGTCGGAGTGACCTGCGATCCACTTTAGGGCTTCGAATGAGTCCTCGTAAGCAATGGGCAGTGGGTATTCTGGGGCCAACCTTCAATTACCGGAAGTAATTATAAATTGTGTTTAAACACGGTTATAACTATACATATCATATTTCCTATGATTAGAATATCACCCAGTAAAATTCAACGAAGGTTACTAAGCTTTAATTAAATCTGCGATACAAGTTATTGGATTTTGATCTGAATTACCCAATATACCAAATTCCCCTTATATATGGATACTTTTGACAGGATCGCGACCAATATTTCAACAAAATGCTTATGTTGTGGACACATGACAATGATATTGCATCTAAAATTGACCATGTTTCTGCAATGTCAGCACTAACAATGGAAAATGCACTCCCTAAAAATTAGCTAGATTCTGATCAAAGTGCATCCATCGAAAAAATATGAAAACTTAGTAAATTTAGTGATCAAAATCAAAGTTTGTTGAATTGATTGCAGAATTTACTATATCTTAATGACCACCCATGAAATTTACCCCACCATTTCCTGGGCCAATCCCGATTGATAATTACATCTTTCCCCAACACAAACTTTTAGTTCTGCAAGCAGTCGATACAAGGTAGAAAAATAAAAAATTTCTAGGATTTGAGATGCGTTTTCACATAGACGTTTGCATGTGTTGAATTTATAACAATGCCTATGAAAGTTACCTAAAACCAGCTTAGACTGATAAAAAAATATCTACTTCAAAACTTCTAATGAATTTTAATCTTTATGTATGAGAATAAAGAATTAATATCACAAAAAAATCGAATTTTTACCTAATGATTTATTTAGTTCAAACTAATTTTCATCTAAAAAAGATACCAAATTGGTATCCTCATAAAACATTTACTTCAAATAATTTTTTGTCTTATAAAAATTTCAAACTGGTATTCCATAACAAATATATTCAAAATAATTTTTGTCTCATAAAAAACCCCAAACCGGTACTCTCAATCCAAACCTACCCTACATTTAAATGCGTACCTGTCAATATATGTGGATTTTTCACATCTGGCCCGTCATTCCTCCATTACATCTGTCTTGTAGTCTTATGTCATGTGTGTCCACACATATGCATTTTAAACAGAATATTCAAGCTAATGGAAGATAAATTCGTAATGGGGGTACCGGTTTGGTTTTTTCTTTAGATGAAAATTAGCTTAAGACTAATGTGTCGTGGGTACCAAGAATAGGACAATACTAATTTAGATTATTTTGTGAGATTAAAATTAATTGGGAATACATCTATTGTGGGGTATACGTTTTAGATTTTACAGGGTATCAACCTATCTTAAACATACAACTTTTTTTTATTTAATTTTGCCACCCACTACTAAAATATGTTTTTTGTGCCCGCCCGCCTTACATCAACCCTTCTTCCGAAATTTTTAATTTGCTAAAAATAATTAATTCCGACCTCTACAGTTCTAAAGCAACTTCTTTAACATGCCGCGCCATCACGTCAAGATCCGAGCGACGAAACGAGAACTCTTTCCACACTAATCTATACATATAAACTAGTGTTAAATTAGTTGTATTTAATTTTGATCAAGGGACTTGTCGCTAGTAAGTTTGGGCTATTTTATATTCTTATGTATGTTTGGGATTTATCACTTTATTGGAAGATCGGTTGGCTCCTGCATTTTTTAAGTATGTTTGGCTTTATTTAAAAAAAATGAAAAAAAGGTAGAAAATGCTACATGCTCGATATGAAATAGGTGCTTTTATTTTGCAGAAAATGAATGATTTGATAAATATTTTTCTAAAAATCATTTGTATTATTTCAAATAATTAGTCAATAAAAAATGTTTTCATTATTAACAACATATTATATCTAAATATTTTTGTAAATAAAAAAATATTTTTCATTAATTTATATTTTGTATGCAAAACAAGTTATCATATTTTTAAAAATCTTTTTCAAATCATTCATTCTCTACAAAATAAAAGCACCACAAAAGTAAAGTCACCAAAAAAAGAAAAAGAAAAAGAAGACAAAATGAAGGTAAAAAGAAGAAAATTTTAAGCTTCTAATAAGCACAAAGTCGAGTTTGTCGGTGAAAGTTAAAACTGCTAAGAAAATAGAGTAGAGGTAAATTTTGTTATTCAATCCACCGTTGGTGTAGAAAAATTCTGTACACGTCCACTGTTAGATGAGTGATGTGAATTTGTTCACATATCAACCATCGTACGGTAAATATATAACTTATTTTTTACACTGACAGTAAACCCAATTAAAATTATAAATTTTATTGTTTTGCTCCCAATATAACCAAAAATTTTTTAAAAAAATTAAATAATAATTTGAGTGGGAGAGACTATCAATAAGACTAATATAGGCCGGCTGTCGGCTGCCGGTTATACAGGTTCCCTGGATATCAAAAAATAAAAATAAAATAAGAGTAATATAGAAAGCATCACAGTTCACCAAGGACGCTGCCGGCGGTACCTGTAATCGATGGAAATAGCGACGACATGGGCCCGAGTCACCATCGTGGAGAGAATATCGTTCACGATCGTATCGAACGGCGACCCCGCGCAGAACCCGCCGCCGTGGTAGTGGACGAGGAGAGGCAGTTTCCTGTCCGGGCCATCGATCTTCGGGACGAAGATGCGGGCTGACACGCCGGTCTTGGGCGAGACCACGACGTCCTTGGACTCGACCCCTGTCGATGGATCGAGCCCTGCCGGGACGGGTTGGATGCGATCGAACAGCTTGTATCTCTCCACGCGTCCGTCCCTGTAGACTCTAAAGAAGGGACGGAAATCGTGAGCTACCTGCGAAGCGCCTGAGTTCATTTTGTTCGGGTCTGTGTGGGTTGCGAGAACGGTGTAAAACTGAGAGAGACAGAGGGGGAGGGAGGGAGGGAGGGAGGGAGATGATCAAGAGGAAGTTTTCATGCGGAGGAGCTCCAAAACGGTGCCGTTTCGATGTTTTTAAAAGGTGGAGCAATTGTTGTAGTTAGTGATTCAAGTGGATGGATAGGGCCGGATTTGAGTGGAATATAAGATGAACTGACGTATTTCCTTAGAAACACGAAACGAGTCTTTTCTCATCGATATTGCCATTTGAATTCAACACTCAATTTTTGTCGATCCTTCAAATTCGGTCACCCATTATTTCTGCATTTTTCGCAAAGTCCTGTGATTTGCGGATATCAATTACTCATCTTGAAAGTATGGATCGTAAGTATTGCAACAAAAATCTAGTCAATCAAATGTCGGATGAGAAAGTAATCGCCGGGGTCAAATTCTGATGAAATCTTTGGATACTCGAAAAAGGTCTCAAAACACAAAACCATGCCTAAGAGTTAAGAAATCGAATAAAACTTTCTAGATTGAAATAGGTTTAGCTTAAACAGATAAATTTAATCGATATCGACCCATTTTTATTTTATTCAATTTGCAATCATAGCTCCCGGTGTAACAAAACGTAATTGACAAAAATCAAGTCCAAATAAGAAAGAAAAAAAAAAAAAAAAAGGTAGCAGATTGCGGATTGATGACCAACCTTCCATGAGAATCATGCCGACAGGACACCATCGTTAGTTGCATGGACACAATGCACGAAACATATCAGCAGACCCCACAAGAAACAGATCGAAGCGAGTAGTTTACGGGCATCAGGTAAAACATCTTTAGCAGAAACCTAAACATGGCCAAGAAACAGAAAAGACAATTTTTCAGACACGCTCATGACAATGAAGTTAGAGCAAAATGGACCCCAACGACACAAACTTTCACCAGGCGAAGAAACACAATCGAACCAAAACAAGCAACACTCCAGCATATGGCCTCGCGGAACAGCAGAGAATACCAACCACCAAAGAAGAGAACCCGAAAGGAGGAAAAAAGAGAACTTTTAAATCCACCTTCAGGGTGGTGCTCTGGATTCCGGCGCATTTGAGGACTGTTAGAGGATCTGACGAAAACGACGCTGTGGTCGTTGATGTTTTCCTCCTCCCGTTGTTTACGGAAGCGGAGATTTCACTGGCGGAGAGCTTGACCTTGGAGACGAGTGTTGTAATTATTATTGTAATTATAGGTTTTAATGGCTCAACATTACGTTTCTTCACTTTATGCCTTTCACTTGTAACCGTTATGTCTCTTCGGGTCATGCCCTAATTGTTGCAATCGTGGGTCAATGACTCTTTCTGCAGTTTCTGAATTTAATATTGTTGTTATTAAGGGTTAATGGCTCAACTAATGTGAGCATAACTGACATGACTCTTGAGTTCATGTCCTCTCAATTTTCTATAACCGTTTCCCATGTCTATAAATAGGCATGCTCCTTAGTTCAAAAGTACAACAAAAAACTCCTCAAAGTACTCATTTAATTTTCTCTATAGTCGTTCTTTAAGTGTTCTAGTTTCAAGAATTATTCGAAAAAACCTGTTTATATAGTGCTACTACAAACAAATTTGAGGTGTTGCATTTTGGGGGCATAGTTCATGAAACAGCTTGGCACTGTTGATGGTAACTAATCACTTTAAGGAGATTCGGTTAACCATACCTTACATCCTGTTCATTTTATTATTGCTTTCTGGGGATTTTTTTTTTTTTATTACAACAAACAATGTTATGTTCTTTTTTTCCTAATATGTGACTAATTTTTCCAACAATCTTAAGGCGCTTAGTTGGTGATTTTTACCGTTGTTGGTTTATCAAAAAAATTGAGATGGTTGATAATAATCAAGTACCCAATGATCTTCAAAATGTTTCTGGGGACGTTTTTATGGTCGTTTTGACTTGTGAGGTTCAAACCTCATGGCCTAGTGTTCTAGCAGTAAATGTTGCTAGTTTTTGGCCCAAAACCATTTATAGTGGTACTGGTACAAGTCGCTTGATCGATATCCCTAAGACCGTTTTCAAAATAGTATGGGCCAAATGGTGTATGGTTCAATTTCTAGAGGGATGGTTCAACAAGCTTTGCCTAATATGATGCTACCAATCGAGTAACACCAAAGGAGAAATTGAAGAAATTCACCAATATGGGCTTTAAGTGGTGGCAACAAAAGATGTTTTTCTATCCGACCACCCTAAATCTGATCAAGTACTTATCTTAGGTGTGCCCAATAATTAATCTTGATGAGCAAGATGTCACTATGTTTGGGGCGTTGGAGGTTTGAAAGCATGGGACTTCCTATGCTGAAACTATATTCTCAATCGTTTAGTAAATTCCTTGTCTAATATTTATTGTAACATTGAAACTGCTATACAATTATAGGAGTACTTAGAAAAGAAATACAAAATTGTGGATGTAGGCACCAAGAAATTCGTGGTTGTCAAATTCTTGGACTTCAAGTAATGGATTTTAAATCTGTCATGAGTTAGGTTCGGTAATTACAAATAATTATGAAAGACATATTTGCTAAGGGAATTGATTTAGTGAATCATTCTAAGTTGCAACTATTATTGAGAACTTGCCTTCAGGCTGGTCAGATTTCAAAAAAAATTTGAAAGCACAAATGGAAAGAGATAAGACTTGAAGATCTCATTTTGTACCTCATAATCGAGAGGACAATACGAGGAATGTAAACCCTCCAACGGAACCGAAGGCCAACATTATTTTCCAATTTCCAGCAAGATAGGAAGAGGAAGAAGTCTTTTCAAGGAAAAGGCAAGCAAAAGGAATAGTCCAAAAACCAAGGGACATGCTTTATTTATAACAAGATTGGCCATTGAGCTAAGTATTGCAAGAAGCACCCAAACAAAGGCAAAGGAAATAGAGTAGCCAAGCAGTTGAGTCTGACAAAGTAAACATGAGATGAGAGACTAATTATTGTGGTAATGTCTAAGATATTCTTTGTATGGAATAACACTGGTTGGTGGTTAGACACGAGTGCCTACTCATTCTCTTGAATACGGAACTCTCTTCATGGGTATGGAGTCATTGGCCCTTATTCCCTAATCGTTAAATGTTTATTGCTTCATTGGAATGATGATCTCACCTTGTCTTTGACCATGCAAAGTCCTCTGGCATTGTGATGGATTAGGCTTGGTAGACGTCGTAAAGGAATGCTACCTTGTTGATCCTACCAGTAGTCATATGCTTGTCTCAAAGATTAAGCTATACATGTGTAAGTATGAACTGATTCAGACTGTGAAACTACGAATAGCTCATTAAATAAGTTATAATTTGTTTAATGGTATTTGCTACTCGGATAATCGTAGTAATTCTAAAGCTAATACATGCAACAAACCCTAACTTTTGTGAGGGATGCATTTATTAGATAAAAGGTCGCGGGCTTTGCCCTTCGCTCTGATGATTCATGATAACTTGATGGATCGCACGGCCATCGTGCCGATGATGCATCATTGAAATTTCTGCCCTATCAAATTTCGATGGTAGGATAGTGGCCTACTATGAAGGTGATGGGTGATGGAGAATTAAGGTTTGATTCCAAGAGGGAGCTTGAGAAATAGCTACGACATCCAAGGAAGGTAGCAGGCGCGCAAATTACCCAATCCTAACATGGGGAGGTAATGATAATAAATAACAATACCAGGCTCATTGAGTTTGGTAATTGGAATGAGTACAATATAAATCCCTTAACAAGGATCCATTGGAGGGCAAGTTTGGTGCCAACAGCCATAGTAATTCCAACTCCAATAGTGTTTATTTAAGTTGTTGTAGTTAAAAAGCTCATAGTTGGACTTTGGGTTAGGTTGACCGGCCTGCCTCACGATGTGCACCGATTAGCTCCTCCCTTCTATCGGTGATATGCTCCTCACTTTAACTGGTCAGGTTGTGCCTCCAATGCTATTACTTCGAAGAAATTAGAGTGCTCAAAGCAAGCCTACGCTCTATATATATTAGTATGGGATAACATCATAGAGTCCTATTGTGTTGGCCTTTGAGATTAGAGTAATGATTAACAGAGATAGTCGAGAGCATTTGTATTTCATAGTCATTGGTGAAATTCTTGATTCTTGCATTTATGAAAGATGAACAACTGCAAAAACATTTGCTTACTCTTACAAAAAAAAAAAAAAACAACTGCAAAAACATACCACCACTCTCAGTGGCGCAGCTGGCTTGGGCTCTCTCCCCCTCACAAAGGGGAGAAGTTCGAATCCCAAAGGCGTCGTTAGGGATTCTTACTAGGAGTACTATGGTGGTGGATTTTGCAGTCGCTCTCCTCGGGTTTGCTTGCCAGCTGTCGGCTTACGAGGTTCCCTGGGTTACCAAAAAAAAAAAAAAAAACTGCAAAAACATTTGCCAATGATGTTTTCATTAATTAAGAATGAAAGTTAGGGGCTCAAAGATGATAAGATACCATCTTAGTCTCAATCATAAATGATGCCGACTAGGGATTGGCTGATGTTGCTTTTAGGACTTTGCTGGTACCTTATGAGAAATCAAAGTTTTTGGGTTCCAAGGGGAGTATGGTTGCAAGGCTGAAACTTAAAGGAATTGACGAAAGGCTAGGAGGGGAGCTCACGACTTAATTTGAATCAACATAAGGAAACTTACCAGGTCCAAACATAATAAGGATTGACAGACTGATGGCTCTTTCTTAATTCTATGGGTGGTGGTGCATGGCCATTCTGAGTTGGTGGAGCGATTTGTTTGGTTATTTCAACAATGAACAAGACCTCAGCTTGCTAACTAACTATATGGATGTACATCACCACGGCCATGCATGGGATTGATCCTAGTGTGGAAAAACAAATGTTGTCTTATGAGAAGACTGAGGAAGAAGAGAAGCTTTATATGGCTAACTTTACATCAACAAATATTACTGAGAGAGGAAAGGTGATCTTGAAATTCACCTTTGGCAAGGAAATCACCTTGCTAATTTGCTGCATGTACTGAAGATCCGAAAGGAATCTAATTTCTAGCCCCATACTTATCAAGAAGTGTTTCAAAATTATATTTGAATCGGACAAGTTTGTACTTTCCAAAGGGATGATGTTTGTGAGGAAATGGCACTTGTGTAAAGACATATTTAAAGCCACTATGATTGTCATTGATGTTAATTCAAAATCCTTATAGCCAAAGACTATTAATAAAGATAAGTCTTTAGATTATATTGTTGCATTTCTTTATCTATGGCATGGTAGATTAGGACCTGTAAACTATGGTAAAGTGAAGAAAATAGCAAACATGGAGCTAATTCCAAGGTTTGAGTTGGATGCCCAGTTGTGTGTGAGACTTGTTGTAACATCCTAATTTTCGACATATTAGAAATGGCTGTGAATATGGTGTGCTAGTGACAAGGATTGGTTGTGGATCGTTCCAAGAATCGGCCATGTATCAATCATGAATTGATCAAGGGAATGGTTATGGACCAATCTATTAACCACGTTAATGGGCCCAAACAGTCCAGCCAATGGATGACTACCCGACCATAAGGGTTGGTTGAGGAATGGTCACATCCACCACAGATTAATCGAAGATTGTGGATCGATCCCAAACAGTCATGTTCCAATTGTGAGTGATTTGTTTGGTCATGTACTGGCTATGGATGATCATGATTTGACTTGATATGATCGTTTGTCGGGTACAAATCTAAACGATCTCAAATGGCCACATAATAATCTAGGTCAGCCTGGATGAGGTATAAGGCTAGTCCACGATCTTATTCGTTCTGTAACGAACCCAACTCCACTTTTAGGGTTACGAGTGGTAAGGGTTATAATTTTTTCACGACATCCCAGGTGTGTCGCCGACCTGTACTTGTTTGTTTATTTTAATCTTTGAGTTATGCACATGCGAAAGTGATAAATTAACACCCAATCACCATAGTATCGGCAACATCAATAGGTAGTAGGAAAAACACACATGCAACCATATATTTACATATACATAGCATACTATATATGATTACATGTCTTTTCTTTTGATATTTACAAGCCCATCTACTCGGGCTAAGTTTCACATTATAAGAACAAACAGTCCCTTCCAAAAACTACATCAATTTCGGGTAACCTTATCTCCTTTAACGAGATCCTAAACAAAATGGTACCCCTACAATGACTGGCTATCTAGTAGTCCTCTACGGTGCCATCGAGTGGAGCGCCATCATTTGGCCCTGGTGGTCCATCGAAACCGCGTAGTGGACCAACAAAATCCCCATCGAAACACTTGTACTGGGCTCGATACTCGTGGGGAATGAGTTCATCTAGTCCTTCATCCACCTAAACGATCGTAGTGACCATTCGATTGTATTTATCTATACTAGCAAAGTAGAGCAATGTCTCCGACATAGTCATCTCTATGGGGATGCCGAACCTCACGAGCACATAGCGTAGCCATCCCTCAAGTCTGAAAAAGAGACAACCGGTGAGTATAACTTAGTAAGTAAAACCCACTAAAATCCGGGTAGAATGATGCCTTGCCTTTGAGGTTGGGACACCTCGAGTACCATAACTTGGCATGGAGGAACACTTAAGTGCCATAACTTTAAAATGGTACATTTAAGTGCCAATATCGAAGTAAAATGGGACACTTAAGTGCCACTTCAGCGAAAATCCTGCCAAATGGCTGATGTGGCCATTTTCCGGCGAGTTTAGTCCAAAACGGCGTCATTTTGCACGCTGATGTGGCGGAGAAATGCAAAAACGACGCCGTTTCGTGTCTACGTGTAAATAATAATATAAAAATTAATTAAATTACATTTAAAATTAATTTTATTTAAAATATTCAAAAAATAAAAAAATTTAAGAAAATTTTAAAAAATTAAAAAATTTTAAAAAATTTAGAAAAATTTTAAAAATTTTAAAAATTAAGAAAATTTTAAAAATTAAAAAAAAAGGGGGGTTAGAACGGGGTGGCTGAGGGCTGAGCCCTTGCCGCCATTGCCTTCTCGCCGTCGCCGGGAAGGGCCGGCGACAGAGGGGGGAGGGTCGGCCAGAGTCGCCATCCCGACGGCCGCGAGGGCCCTCCCCACCCTCGCCACCGGTCGGCCGGCGACCTTGGCCGACCCTCCCCCTCCGTCGCCGGCCCTTCCCAGCGGCGGTGGGGAGGAGGTGAGGGCCCGCGAGCCCTCGTCAGATTTGGGCGAGGGTCGCGGCTCGTGCCCAGATCTAGGGCGAGGGTTGCGGCCCTCGCCCATATCCGGTAAGGGCTTACGGGCCCTCGCCGCCTCCCTGTCGCTGCTGGAAAGGGCTGGCGACGGAGTGGGGAGGGTCGGTTAGGGTCGCCGGCCGACCGGCAGAGAGGGCCCACGAGCCCTCGCCCAGATCTGGGGCGAGGGTCGCGACCCTCGCCGCGATCCGGCGAGGGCTCGCAGCCCTTGTCGTCGGTCGGCCGGGGGCTGGTGACCCTGGCCAACCTTGCCCCCTCCATCGCTGGCCCTTCTCGGCGACGGCGGGGAGGCGGCGGCGGGGCTCGCCCTCGCCCTCGCCCCGTTTGACCCCCTTTTTTTTTTTTTTTTAAATTTTCTTAATTTTTTAAAATTTTAAAATTTTAAAATTTTTCTTATTTTTTTTAATTTTTTGAATATTTTAAATAAAATTAATTTTAAATCTAATTTAATTAATTTTATATTATTATTTACACATAGACACGAAATGGCGTCGTTTTTGCATTTTCTTCGCCACGTCAACATGCAAAACGATGCCGTTTTTGACCAAACTCGCCAGAAAGTCACCACGTTAGCCATTTGGCTAGATTTTTGCCGGAGTGGCACTTAAGTGTCCCATTTAACTTCAAAACTGACACTCAAGTGTATCATTTTAAAGTTATGGTACTTAAGTGTCCCTCCGTGCCAAGTTATGGTATTTGGGATGTTCTTTTGCCCTTGCCTTTCAACAAGCACATAACTTATCCAAAACACTTGTTGATGGTAGATCAATAGAAAGATGAAAATCATGCTTTTGGTAAAAACATAAGAGATTTTCAAATAGTTAAATGCAAGCACACACCAAGGATCCATTCCATAATGAGAGGAACACATGCATACGGCATTTATTTATTAATAGCCGAAATTCATCAACTCTTTTGGAATCCACTGGGCATCTGAAATCCATCCGGCAACATCCCTTAATCCAATGGTGATGGCTATCCTTCAACAATGAGTTTGTCGAGCAACGTCCCCCTAATCCAAGGTGATGGCTATCCTCCAACAATGAGTTCTTCTGGCATCCGAACTTAATTGGGCAACATTGTTGGATCCAATGGTCGGCGGCTAGAATTTAGTCTCTCGTGTGTCCCTGCATCAAGCATCATAATTCGGTTCTTATCTTCATCTTTAGTTAAGGGCCTGAGGGCATGCCATGCATAAGTGTGTGGAATGCCTTACTAGTTCCAAGTCGTTGAACATGCCAAGCACAAGTTAAGGTTCACGGCACAGTCGGATCCTCTCAATACACCGATTTAGTACCAAACTTGTCTCAAGAACGATACACCTCAATATCGCACTAAGACCATGAGAGGGACCAATCCATCGTGGTCTTGTGTTCATCCAAGGCCGACCAAACCCTTATTGAAAACTCAGTATGTGGACATACACTTACAAAAATAGTTTATAAAACAACATTGAGAGTTCTTTAAAACTCATTTCAAAACCTAAGATCAAAGTAAAACAAAGGTATAGTAGATCAAGCACAAGAACCGAATCACCTCAACAATCCAAGCCAAGGTACAAAAATCAAGCATAAGAATTAGGCTACTTTGAATTCAAAAGCCAAAGGTAAACCAAGGTCCGACATCATTCCAATACCAACTCAAGTAAGTATAAATAAAACCTCAATTAGAACAACAAATTAAATATGGACTTGTTACCAACTTGGACTTGACGTAACACAACGTCCTAACCAAACATTAGTAAATCTACTTATAACTTTCTAGACCAACGACCTCAAGTGGCGGCGAACGGTGGCAATGACACCTAAAGGGAGAGAGAGAGAGAGAGAGAGAGAGAGAGAGAGATGGAGTGGTTGGTGTGGGCGACCAAAGAAGAAGAAGAAGAGACGAAGAGGATTTTTTTTTTTTTTTTTGTGAGTGAAAGCTTAGGAGAGAATGAGCCTTCCCCCTATTTATAGAACACCCTCCAATAATGGTTATGATAAGGTATTTAATGCCAATAGCTTAGGTGGAAAGCCTAAAAGCAAGGAGGCAAGCCTATAAAATCTTCCAAAGACTTCTAAGTGGCAAGCTCCTAATTGGTCCATCTAGGTTTATAATGATGGCTCTTAATAAATGAAGTGATCCTTCTTGTCTCCCCATTAATTGGCATCTAGATCTTCTTGAAGGGCTCCATTATTAGCATCTAATATTTACTAAGTCAAGAATCATTTAAGGAGGGCATTAAATGTAAGGCAATTTGGTCTTCTAGTCTCATCCTAGGAAATGATTAGGGACACCTCAACTTGCCATTGAAGAACTAAAGTCCAAAGGTATTTAATGCATCCTCATCCTAGATCAAGAAGATTCTAGATTAGATTTGCCCCTCAAGTTGGGCATGTAGCCTCCTTCCCTTCCAAGTTGGGCATGTGATCTTCTTATCCTGGGGTGAAAAATAGTTTTGAGTAATTTTTAAAATCAATGTCAATACCTTAACAAACAGGCTCAAAAAATTATAAAATTTTAATATATTATAGAGAAGACCTTAAAAATTATTTTTCATGAAAGAATCCAAGCCCAATTCTTTCTATGGAAAGAGCAGCAAATCATTGAACACGCCCTGAAAATTCACCGTCAAGCAAATTCAACAGTCAGAGAGAGAGATTGGCCCATGGACTGACCAGAGGACCGATCGACTGATCCAAGGCCTGACCCTTAGACCCTTAGACCCTAAGACCCTATTGCGAGCCCTTTTGTCTATAGAGGGGAAGTCTGAACTCAATTTCACTGGTTAAGCCCGGTTGTGTCGGATTTTGTCTAATCATGAACCTCGGGCCAAATAAGGTGATCGTTATGGTTAATGGACAAAAGAGAAGTCTCTAGAACACCCTAACTTTTTCATGAAGGAATGTGGCTTACCATTTTGGATAGATCCTTCTAGATTTGGCCATGATTACCAAGGATTTGCCTTGGAGATTAAGTAAATAATCTATGCTAAATGTCCCAATAAAAATGAGACAACTTGGGGCAAATTATGGCTATCCTATGGCATTGATGTCACTCTATCTTTTTAGGGTGCCACCTATTTTTGATGACTTGTTCCTTAATAATGAGTCAAGTACTTATGTGGCATGATAAAAAGAAGACAAACAAGTATTCAAATGATTGCACTAGGCCATTAGATCTCCACCTCATGAGTCTAGGTAATGATGGCTTTGAGATTTGCCTTGGAGAAGAAGTTGGTGCTCATAAGCTTAGGTTTCCATGAAAGATATGGTCATCATTATCATAAGATTCTCCTTAGAGAACAAGTATGCTAAGTCATGATGGCATTGTATAAGTGGTCCAATAAGAAGGAAACAAGTAAGCCTTAAATTATTACAATAGGCCATTAGGTGTGCCACCTTTCAAAATAGGCATGACACGTTGCAATTTAGGCTTGCCACCTTAATGTCATAGCCGTGCCAGTCCAAGAAATATGATGGGCCATTTAGATGAGTAATGATGATGTTGGCACCTATAAATAGGAGGAGCCCCCATTCATTTCCATCATTGGAACTGTTTTGCCATTCACACAACATTCTCTCCTTTCTTTCCTTTCTCTCGACCTTGCACTGCCGCCCCTTGTCAAGCTACTCTCTCTAGGATTCTTGAGGTTTATATAGGTAAGTAAGATCCTTATTTCTCCTCTAGGGCGGCAGTCTTTATTGTTGGGTCTAGTTAGGTGCTCATCTATTAAGCCATGGGTAGGATGTTGGATCTTTTGTATGATTTTGCTTATGATTGTGTTTGAACATGTGCTTAAGTCATTCACGCCCGGAATGAAGCTAAGATTTGTTCGAATTGAGTTCAACACAAGACAAGGTTGACCAAGGCTACAAGGCCTTGGCTTAGCACTAAAGCGTGCTGATTCCAAGTCACGTTCGATGTGGGGATTGCCCAAGGCCACAAGGTCTTGGAACGGCATTGAGGTGTGTTGGTTCCAAGTCTTTTTAGGACAGGGATCGTCTAAGCACATGAGGTATTGGTGAGGTATGAAAGTGTGCCGATTCTAAGTCTCAATTAATGCGAGGATTATATGCTTGGTGATTGAATCAAGTCACGAACCAAAGGTCATTCATGGCATGAAGTATGTTCATGCCAGGTTAAGGCCAAGGTCCGTTGAGCTAGGATCTTCACTAAAGTGAGGTGTACCCAAGCCTCAAGGTCTTTGATCAGCATTGAGGCGTGTCATTTATGAGTCTTGTCTAGTGCGGCGATTAGCGCTAAGCAATTGATTCAAGTCACGGACCAAGGTTTATTCCCAACATGTTTATCAATGTAGTGCAAGAATTCATGGCATACATGAATGGATAAGCATACCTTCGGGCCATATATGTGTCAGCTAAGGGAAAAGATAAGAATCGGCTTATATGATGCATATATGTGTGCATTTAAAGAGGAAAAAGTGCCCGTCACCACACGGCATTCACAGTGATGCCTTGTTCATTAAATGGAATGCCTTGGTTGAGTCGGGATGCCCTGGTTGAGTTAGGATGCCTGGGTCTTGAACCTAGAAGTCTCGAGAAGCTAGCCTCGAAAAGCTTCGGTCGAGTCAAGATACACTAGTCAAGTGAGGAAGCCTAACAAGAAGCTGGAAGCCTTAGTTGAGTTGAAGAGGTTTGATTGAGTCAAGATGACGATAAATAAATTTGCATGAATGTCGATTATGCATAAGCATGATAAGTTGATGTGCTCATTGTTAAGTCGAATGTATCTTACATCGACATCACGTGTTGAATCAAGGCATGGCAAGTAATTTGTCATTGCTCTATCATCAATATTATTTGTGAGTGTTTGTACTTATTAAGCTTTGATGATGAGATGCTTTCCTAATAGAGAACTGAGAATTTTACTTACTGAGTTTTCAAGACTCCCTCCCGCATCTTTCAATCCTGTAGACATGGAAGTCTTGGGTCAATTTTGGGAGTTGTAGTCACGCTAGAGGAGATAGAAATTTCCCTTAGCCTTAAGGGAAAGATGGTCTGTAGAGAAATGGCTTGTAAAAGTACTATTATAATATAAACTAGTGTGTTCTATGTGATGTATGTTCCAGTCTTCCAGCTGTTGTTTGTTCAAAAAGTTGTTTATTCATGTTTTTGCATGTGCATGATAATAAGATAAAAATAATTGGGACGGCGATGAGCTTGGGATGTTGTGAAAATAACCCTTGCCGCTCAAGACCCTTGAGATGGAGTTAGGGCCGTTGCAGTTTTTGGTATCAGAGCAGCTTTATTACCGAGAGTCATAAGGTGCGCTGGAAATCATGGGATAGTTAGGAAAACACCCTTGCATGTGATTGTTTGCTTGATTGATTTTTTGTGTGCTAGTGGCTCATGACTAACTAACCTTTTAACTGTGATGTGGAAATATTTTCCTAGAGTTCCTATAGTTGTCCTATTAGTAGACAATATGAGTGCTTGAGATTAGGTGACTTCGAAAAGGAAAGTCAAAAGAGAACCCCTAACTAGACAGAATTCTGCAAGCATTAGCAACCATTGGAAGCCTAATAAAGAAGTGGGCTCAACAAGAATTAGCCTATGCTTCCACCAATGCCTCTATATCTAGTAATGGCAATAGTAATGGCAACTGTCCTATGTAAGGATTGGTTGAACAATTCATGAAATTACGGCCCTTGAGATTTGCCAAGATAGGAAATCTTGAGGAGGCTGAATCTTGGATCAAAGAGATAGAAAAGATATTCACACTTTTGAGGTGCTCGGATGAAGACAAAGTGACATTAGCAGCATATTAGTTACAAGGTAATGCCAATTATTGGTGGGAAGTGACAAAAGGGAGAACATTTCCTGAAAATACTCCCATTGCTTGGGATGCCTTTATCCAGGCTTTTAATGAAAAATATTTTCTTGAGTATGCTCAAGACAAGAAGATGGCAAAGTTTCTGCAACTCCAACAACAGAATATGATTGTTGATCAATTTGAAGCAAAATTTGTTGAATTGTCGAGCTATGCCTCCAAGCTGATTGAAGATTCGATGGATCAAGCGAAAAGATTTCAAGATGGCCTAAATCTGGACATTCAGAGACAATTGGTGCCATTGAACCTTAAGGACCATAATGAGCTGTATAAACAAGCCCAACTAGTAGCAAAGGATTTCTTGGAGCGAGCCGCCACAACAACTTATCAAAGAAGTCCTTGTCCTCCAATTGGTTAATATAGGTGTGTACAAATTGGGTATACGTAATGTAATTGCTAGAATCCAACTATTGGATGTTTCAGTTAGCCTCTCAAGTCAATCATCATCATGGCAAAAGGTCGATATAGGAAGGAGAATGTCTTTACAAGAAGAATAAGAAACTAAGACCGATTTTCGCTTTGAATGAGATATGCCACAATTGTAGGAAGTGACACAATAATACTCCTCGTTTCACTTGAACAAGAGCTTGTTATGCCTGTGGCTAGCAAGGCCACATGATAAGAGATTGTCCACAGCAAGAACAAATGAGGCCGTTGTAGCACTTGCAAATGACACCATGAAATGGAGTCCCGCCGCATGATAATCGTCCTCTAGTCCAAGGAAGAGTGTACGCACTTACTCAGGAGGAAGCAAGAAATTTCAAGATCATGGAATGAAGTACTGCCCATTATAGGATGTAGAGAGTATAAGGTTGTTATATATAATAAGAGAAAGCAATAGACCTAATTGTGTTGGCTATGTATGATTTTGACATCATAATAAGAAGGATAATAATCAGAGTGTGTAATGAAACTGTGATCAAGTTGGGAGTGCTATAGAAAATTTAGGCACTACCGGTAGGCAAATGGTCAAAACAAAGAAGACCATCCAAATGTTGGAAAATAGGTTAAGAGCTTGTGCAATTAACTTCCAAGAAAGTTAGGACGAGCATTTATATGTCGTTGAATTTGCTTATAGCAACAGTTACTTGAAGAGCATTAGTATTATTCCATTTGAGGCACTGTATAGTCGAGTTTGTAGAACTCCAATTTGTTGGAACGAGGTTGGAAAAAAGAAAGTTACTGGTCCAGAGTTAGTCCAACCTACGGTAGACATCACGCAGGTAAGTAAAGATAGGTTTAGAATTGCTTGGGAAAAATAGAAAAGTTATGTAGATAAACAATGAAAACCTCTAGAATTTCAGGTAGGTGATGATGTTTTTCTCAAGGTATCACTCTTGAAAAGTGTGTCCCACTTTGGAGAAAATGGAAAGCTGAGCCCTAGGTACATGACCATTTGAAATCTTAGAATGGATTGGGAATTTGGCCTATCAGTTGGTGCTACCACCAAAACTTGCTCAAATACATGATGTGTTTCTTGTATTTATGTTAAGAAAGTATAAGCTCGATCTAACACACAAACTAAACTTCGATGAGATCGATATAGGCGATCGAGGGACGTACATTGATTATCAGGGTAGATTGGCATGTTGGCACTACAATATTTTCGGCATGTTGAAGGCCAGAGTTGAACTTTTTATTCTAGTCGTGCCTTCACTAATTTTTCGTATTCCTTTTTCTACCCCTGAATGTTGGAACTATTCATCGTCTCTCTCCTTGCAAAGCCTATGGTTGTCTCATCGCTTAGTTGAGCGTCGCTGACCTCTGATCAATGATTACCGAGGGTTGACAATTGCAGGTCTGTCTCCCATAAGATTTGGATGGCTGCAGGTTTATTTAAGGTGACATCCTAAGGGTCGCTGCTTGCTATCGCGGGTCTGGAGGGTTGCCAAGAGTTATACAACATGACCTCAATAACACATGCTTAGGATAGCACAACCTTGGTAGCCCTCACTTGAGATCACAAGACCTCAAAAGCCCTTTCCTAGGTTTGTATCGACACTCGAATTTGCATATTTTACATTTGCGAAGGAGCTAAGGATAGTGACTAGGTTTTGTGGAGGAGCTAGAAGGATGTCGACGTAAGGTTGTGCAACCCCAGCGTCACTTTGCCTAGGGTAATGCAACCTCCATGGCCCATCACCTAAGTTGCATGCCTAGGTTCGAGCAACCAAGACCCAACGTCACCTTGCGTAGGGTTGAGTGACCTCTTGGGATCTTGTGATCTTGATGATAGTCGTCATTAGATATGACATCCGAAATTTCTGATTCTGTTTTTAATATAGTTTTATTCTTTGAGCTGATTACTCACAAGATAACTAGTCTATCTGGTAAAGCCGTTAAGGGATTTTAACGCAATAAACTTGAGAATTCGACTAGAAATTGACTGCTCGACTATACTAATCTACAAGGGTCAATACGGTACCGTCAAAATCGACCAAAGACCGGAGATATGTCGGTTCGACAGAGGCATGTGATTAATGTGTGAGTGATTTCACCTGATTGCAAAATTTATGTCGAATGGCACTAAATCGATTTTTCTGTCATTTCTCTACCCTACGCCCGAATTGAGTCCAATTGATGAGAAATTGAATGAAATTTGGAGGGAAATTGTCCAAATTCATAAAACCAAGGGGCAACAACATTTGGACCATTTGGGGAAGCTTCTAGGGGAAGTTTGAGTGAGGAAAAATGGCTGAGGATAGGGCTGATCAAGGCGGGGCCTTTGCAATGAGCAAATTAGGATATTTTGCTTGATATTTAGGCATTTGGATCCCCCTCTTTAGCCAATAGCTTCTTCTTCCTCCTTGTAGTTGCTTTATCAATTGTTGAGTGTGTTTGTGAGCTTGAGAGAACTAGAGAATAGCCAGTAGCCTCCCCCTTGCCCGTCGACTGCCGCTTGAAGCTGGCGGACTCGTTACGTGCTCGCACGCCGCCCGTGAGCCGTCCGCTTGCCCTTGCTTGTGTCCATCCATCCTCACTCGTCTCTGCGTGTCCTAGCCATCATCTTAAGCCCCCGTCCAACCAGTCAAAGCGTCGCCGTTGCCGTCGCCATCGCTGTCAAGCCACTGTCGAGCACCGCCGTCACCTGCTGCAGCCGCCTAGCCGCCCGCCTTGCCATTTCAACCTAAGCCAAGCTCCATTCTAGCCTTCTTAGCCCAAGAGTAGAGGTCGAAGCTCAGCCCCAAGTTGAGGTCTTCTAGGCTCGTTTCAAAGCCCGTCCGAATCTCTGTTGGTGTTCCTATAGGCTTGTTTATTGCTCACCTCTGCGTTGCCATCGCAGTGGACTCACCAACCCGCTAAACCGGTGAGTTTACTTGTGAAACTTTGCTTATGGAGTTAATGATGCTTAGTGGATAATTAGTTTAGGCTAATTATGGATTAGGTGGTTAGTTAGTTTAGATTAGTGATTTAATCGCTTATTTATGCATGTTAGGTGGTTAGAATAGATTGATTAGGGGCTAAAGAGGTTGTGCTATTTTTCTAGACATGTTTGGAAATTTTCTAGGCCCGTTTAAGTGGTTAGATTAGCATTTCCAGCCTAAGTTAGTATTGATTGTATTTAAATTGCATTACGTAATTATTTTTGGTATTTATTTAATTATTTTATATTTTCTGAAAATTATACCAGAATAGTTGGTGAGAGGAATTTCATGCTGATTGCAATGGTGTGCTTAGTTTATAGAATTGAGTATTAATTTGTGCAAATTGAGTGGTGACTGAAATTTTGGTTATTTATTCTAAAATTGTGAAATTTTGATATTTAATTAGAAAATCTCGGTTGTCGGGTTTTGACACAAAAAATGGTTTTAAAGACTATATCAAACAGTGGGATTTTAAAAGGGAAGATATCAATTTTTCTAGCTTAAATTGACTGTATACCCACACAACTATTTTTATCGGGTGTTTTTAATATAAAGAAAACGGGCCAAGTCATTATTTTAATTGAGGCATTTGAGTGCAAAGTATCATGTCCTTGGCCGGAATTGATTGATTGTGTGATGGTTAAGTGAACTTGTCCCCGATATGTGTCGGTAGGATGTTGCCACTATATGGGATGCTCCTAGACAACGGATGTCGGTCGCAGTAGATTCTAGACCTATGCTCCTTCGGGAATGCTATCACCGATGTGCGTCAGTGGATGTTGCCATGCTCATTGGAGTGAGACGAAGCCTGGCTACGCCAGAAGACCGATATGCGTTGGCATATTGTGCCTGTGCGGCAGTAATCAAGTTGGAATGTGTGTTCAATTGAAATTGAAGTGTCGAATTATGAGATAAAATTGTGTGGCATGGTATGAAACGTGTCATAATGATTTGGCCTTATAATCAAGACCCTTGTGATCAATTGGATTGATGGATTGATGGATTGATTGATCGATTGTATTGATTGAATTGATTGATTAATTGATTGAGTATGTGAATTGTACTGACATGCAGAAGGGAACTGAGGCGAGGTAAGTCTTCTATTTTTTGTGTATAGACTATTGTTAGGCATATTTCCTTCCTAATCGGAGTTGAGGGGGTGAACTTGCCGAGACATTGTCTCACCCCCATCATAAGCTCATTCTTTTTAGGTCTTTAGATGGCGGCCTTGCCAGTTCGTTATGGTCAGCCTCGGAGGGTTTTCGAGTTAATTACTGACTTCCCTATTCTTGGAGGCCACTCAGTATATGAGCTCATAGTGACCACTGTCTGGGTCGATGAAAGTCTCTCTCAAAGGGTACCTCATCGATTTAGGGTGTGGTTTCGTCGCGAGCTCAATGGATACAGAGTTGGGCCCCTCTAGGGTTTTGAGATCCCTGCTGTGGTAGTCGACACCACTTTTGGAGAGGGTGCAACTGACCCTCTTGATGGTGCTGTGGTGGACCCGACAACCCCGGAGCCTATGGAGTCCAAAGGATTAGTAAACGTGTCCAACTAGTGGGTCGTAGGACAGTTTCCTTTTTTAGGGTCGATCTTTTGATAGACAGACTAGTATTGTATATAAGCCTAGTTTTTTTTATAAAGGTGTTTAGTTTGATGTGATTGCCCTGCTTTTCTATCCCATGCTATTTGCTGTCAGGGAATTTGTTTATTCGCTTCCGTATGTGCAATAAAATAAATGGGTCGACGATGCGTCCTAGGACGTCGTAATTTTCATTGACCACTGAGGGATGTGCGCGCACTTGAAGTTTGGCGCATGACACTAGATCTTCCAACTTCACGTGAGTTGCCAAGTCGCCTTTCAAAATTTTCTGTTTCCTTTTAATTTTTAACTGAATTCTTGGATTCATTCTCATTTTGATCCACAATGGAATTTTTGAAATCGGCCCTTTACAAGTGTTATGCAAATAGTTATCAACACGATTTGCATTTTGTGAGAGTCCTTTAATGTAGTGTTTACCTAATATTTTTACATTTCCTAAAATCTCTTTAGCGAAAAATCCGTTAATTTTATGCAAAGACTTTAGGCAAATGCTTTCCTAAATGCACCCTTAGACCAAGAAAAAAATTTACATTAGAACTTTTTATAATTTCAATCAAAATGTACGATAATAAAGTGTTCGAAAGACAATCATGACCACATCTTTAATCAGTTGATGACATTAATTAGTAGACATAATATCTTACACTTGCATTACTCTTTTCCACCACATTGAACCAAGATGCCCTATACCTTTAGGCTACATTCAACAGGCAGAGTTATGATACAATATTTTCTGCCTATTCAAGGCAATATAAAATTGGATACTAAAGATACTAAAAGGGATGAACCCATATATAAATATTCCACAGGATAGTTAGCATAAAAGTGAATAGGATTTCCTACATCCATTATATAAAACTATTTTCTTTTAATAACAAACTTATTCAATTATTAATATTAAAAAATAATTAAATGTAAATAATATTTTAATTCTAATTTTAAAAAAGAAACAAAAACAATTTAAATTTTTATTTATTCCTTATATATATATATATATATTTGAATTCTTTCTATTCTATAATATACATATAAATTTATTACATATTTTAGGTGTATTAATATATTTTATTATTTAATAAAAATTGTTAAGGAATCATGAAAGAGAATAAAGAAGAAAATAAGTAAAAGAAGAGAGGGAAAATAACAAAAAAATAAGTAAATAAAAATGAAGTAGAAGAACCGGGGTTTTAAATGAACAAATTCAAATTTTAAAAGTATGTCTTTAATTCTTGAAAAATGAGGGACAATGGCATTTTTGGAAAATCCCTACCCTCTTCGTCTCCTTCCTCCACATGTTTGTTTCATATGGAAATTTCAGGACTCCTTCATAAATCTTTGGTTCACATCAAGCTCTAAGAAAACGGCAAAAGAGTTCAAGCTCCTTCTCTTTTGTAACACTCCAATTCACATCAAACACCCATGAAAGCAGTAAGAGTCGAAACTTCTTCTCTACAATTCTATGGCTCACGTTGTAGCTTAATGAAAATGGCGAGAAAATCAAAACATTATACTTATTGAAATCACAAAGGTGGATGATTATATTTTCTTTCTCTTGCTAGATTTGGTATTCGCTAACTAATATATTTAGTCGATCTTACTATAACCCATTTATATTTCTTGTCATAATCAAACTTGTGATTCTGAAATGTTGCAATAAGCTCATTTGCTTTTTAAGATTCAAATAATATAATAATCATGGATTGATTGATGAAGATCATCTCTATTGGTACATTCAGGGTGTCATTAGAATTGAAGTATTGAAGATACTCACCATTCCCGTTCATGCATTTTCAGATTTATTTACACTAATATATCGTTCATACCCAATAATGGACAATCTAGAATATGAAAATATTTGGCTTCATTATTGCGATTGACAAAATAGTGAGTAAGATATAAGGAAAATTCATGAATTTCATATCAAATTCTATCCAATCCTATCCTAGTTAGAATTCCAAATGACCAAATGCAGTCTTAATTATTGTTGTTGATCTATACAAGTTTAAAGTAAGATCTCCGAAATGCCACGCCATAACGTCAGAGCTGACCTAGCCCAAATTGAATTGATTTCGACTGAGCAAAAACTTTTGCATCATTTCTGGGTCAGAGATCATTCCGATTTGAGTGATATGATAGCAAAACAAGGGGTTAAGAACACTAAGAATACCAAAACTTTCGTATGGTACACACTTAAATGCCAATTTTTTTTTTTTTTGCTTACTTGAGTGCCACATCAGAGTAAAATCAATCACTTGAATGCCAATTCTAGCAAATCATCCCATGGGGATTTTTAAATATTTTCCTAGTGGATTTTTTTATAATTAATTTTTGAATTTTTTGAATTTTTAAAATGTTTTCTTTTTCTTTTTGCTTTTTTTAAGGGCTAACGAGGATACTGACAACCCTCACTGGCTGTGAAATCCTCACCCTCGGACACAAAGGCCTTGGGCAAGGTCATCGTAGCCTCGCCAGTCAAGTGCAAGGTCACAAATCACTAGATTTGGACGAGGTGTCCTCGCCTACGGTCGCCCATAGTGGGCGAGGTCATGATTCCCTCACCATCTCTAGACGGCATCACCAACGGTCAGCAAGGCTACAATGCCCTCACCAAGGGCCTTCACGACAAGGGCAAGGTAGCCTTTGCGCAAGGGCAAGGCAGTCCTTACCCAAATTTGGCCACAAAGGCCCTAAGTGAGGGCCCTCGTGGCTCCCCAATGACTGGCGAGGCCCAAGGGCCTGGGCTAGGGCCTTCGTGGTCGAGGGCAAGGCGGTACTCGCCCAATTTAGATGAGGATTTCATGGCCGACAAGGGTTGCTGATGACCCTCATTGGCCTTAAAGAGAAAAGCAAAAAAAAAAAAAGACAAAAAAATAATTAAAATAGAAATTTAAAAAAATATTTAAAAATTGGCCATGTCAATGCCACTGCCAACAACCTCATCGGAATTTTTTTGCATGGCAAATTGGAATTGGCATCCTAGTAATTGATTTTTCAAATTTATGACACTTAAGTGAGTGCTATACAAATGTTGACATTCCTAATGTATTTGCCCCGCAAGACAAGCATCACAATGGTTTGAGTACACACACATTGAATACCTGCCACTTTTGCTCCAAAGAATGTGCAGCCAAATCCATCATCTCCTCCGCCAAGTCCATCTGCACCTGAATTACCAAGAACACTTTTGCTTTAGCTCTCGACTCTAACTTCTTATCTTCACCTCAAACACAGGAAAATTGTCCAGAAACGTTCCAAATCTATTACACTTTTGCCAACTTAGTTATAAAACTTTCAATTTTATGATGGAAGAGAGGGAGGTGGCTACTTCAAGGGTGAGATGGAGGTCTTAGCTGGGTACAGACCAAACCAAGTTTGGAATGAAATTCTGGGTAATGAGATGAAGGGAAGGAGACAGAGGGGATTAAGAAGGGAAACGAAGGTTTAGAGGAAACAGAAACTACCCAAAGGTAGATAAGAGCTCTACATTTTCGAGAGAGACGGACACTGAAATTAAATTGTCTGATTAAGTTGATTAGGTTTTACCCAAATTCAGGATAGGCTTTTGGCACGACGCCATAAACCCTCGTCCTTTTTTTATTTGTTAGCTAGCCCTTGAACACATAACACCTCCAAAACAGAAGTAACTTCTCCAAGCATACAGCACATATGAGCACTTATTCAATATCCATAGTATGTCTTAATGTCTGGAGGTTGTACAGTGTCATGAGATGATTAATGGGAGCGACATTTCCCACTAGGTTTGTGAGAGGCAATATACTATTACCATTTGTGTATCCAAGCTGATGTGTGAAATCAAATCCCCAAGCACAGTAACCTTCAACAATTAGACAAACTAATTAATGTACTCATCCACGATGTTGTATTTAACATCAAGGTAGAGCTCCAAAGCTTCCACTCCATATGACGGCTCAATCTCAAAGTTAGTTTGGTCTCCTTTCATGAAAACAAAATGGGATATGGCCCACACTAGATCGTCTAGAGATTTCACATCTGCAATATGAGCGGACAAGTAGACCAATTGTTGTCAAAAGGTTTAAATCTCATAGACTAGAGACAATTTCTACGTGCTCAA
Organism: Eucalyptus victrix; assembly: GCA_016097545.1. Lineage (NCBI taxonomy): Eukaryota > Viridiplantae > Streptophyta > Magnoliopsida > Myrtales > Myrtaceae > Eucalyptus > Eucalyptus victrix. The sequence continues at coordinate 27,112,605 of CM027841.1, forward strand.
ATCTAATAGTAATGCATTTGTGACCTCGAATTTTCTTCAGAACCTTCTCCTTTGGAACATAAACCCTCTCCAAGGTCTTGCCGGTCTTTCTCTCCCACAAAGACACGAGATCATTCATCAAGTAGGTGTTGCTAGGAGGTCTAATGTATAGAATTTTGTTCAAGGTCCTAGGATCATCCACGGCTTTGATGGTATAGGTGCCGATATCATTCTCCATGTTAAACACCACTATACATTGACAGGAGAATTTTAGAATTTTGCTGATAAATATATCACAAAAACTTTGATCTTTCGGCTCTTATTTAAAGAACTCTCTTGATAACAAAAATTCATCATGGACGAATGCATTCATATGTTCTTTTCTCAACTAGATACATAAGATAACCTTCTTAATATGTTGACCAGGCAGTATTGTGCCAAGATAACCAACATCACTTTCATATCATTTTTAGTCTTCGGAAGTCAAGAATAATGGATGTAAAAGGCCCGACATCTCCAGCTAGGGGAGTTTCCTGGAATTCTCAAGCTTTAGGAATTGTCCTCACTCTGATTACTCCCATAATTAAATCATAAAAGTCATACAGAAAAATCCTAACGAATCAGAATAGGTATTTCGATGCTTCTTACCTTTCGCATTACCATCCCCTAACATGACAATTCTCTCTCTAGAGGCAACTCTAGCCCTGGGCTGCACCAATGTTGAACGGTGCCAACCTACAAGAAAGTTACAACACACATAGGTATACGGGATTCCCTCTTCCTCAAGAAGGCGGTGGATGTCAATATAGTAAGCAGCATAAAAAGTTCTTGCTAGCTCCACAAAATAGGCATGATCCACATCACTTCCAAACACTGAAGGTAAGAATCTGTAGAAAGAAAAATAACACAGTCAAAAGAAACATTTCCATTGGAAAGCAATGAAACTTTGGAGCACATTCCCCTTATCCAACAAAATTATATGAGTTCTAGCAAAAAAAAAAAAAAACAGACTTGTATGTGACTGAATTTCATGTTTTTTTTTTTTCAGTATGTTACTATAACAGAGTAAAAACTTATCATAAGTCAAACAATAAATTCAGCAAATAAGCAAATTCTACCATAAGTGCTATTAGAAAAAGTAGAAGAAATGGAAAGTGAAGATTTTAATGTTAGGCAACAACCAGATAACTCTGTCAAGTATAAAATATGCAAACATGCTGCTTGCTTGAATGGACACTTTCACAGTGATAAAATATTAGGCAAGTCCATTGCCTTTTCAGAGCATGTTGAGTTCCACTCATTGTTAGCTGTCAACCACCCACAGCAACAATGATTACTACTAAGTACTATCCCGGTAAGTGTGGTTGGGTAACATACATGCAACAATAATACTCCTGAAAAGGACCATTTCAAGGTTAAACTAGTTCATGTTCCTTGCGAATTCATGATTGAAGCACTGGGATACAAGTCCATAGTCCATATAGAGTGATTGATGTTGGAGAAAACTCCTTTACTGTTTTGAAGTTGACAAAATATTTCCAAAAGTCTAGTCTGAAGACATCCAAACTCATGTGTCAAAGTTTGAAGACTATCAGACTTTAAATTCAAAGTCTACCTGTACTAATAGTTTCCAGACTGAAGAATAAAGACTTATCTAGATGCGAAATTATCTTTAAAGATTCGATTAATATGATTTATGGATGACCTTATGGCTGGATTTAGCATCTACTTGATTGACTATTCTTATTGGAATCAATTCCGTTAATCAAATCTTTTGGAAGGCAAGCAAACTTGGAAGGTTCTACTTATGGAAACCAAGATCCTGATTGTATGGATGAACATGATTGACGGGCTTCATCACAAATCATATAATGACTAGAGATCTCCTTGATTGATTCTATCCAATGAGTATATTGGAAAAATTCCTTTGGAAAGTGCCAATGGTCGTAAATCCATGAAAGAGTATTTAAGGTGGACTCTCCAGTTGTTCGAAAGCGTGCGTGAAAGAGAAATTTTAAAGTCAAAATATTCCTAGTGATTCCTAGTTCTTTGCTATTTCATTCACTGAGCCATAAGTTGTATACAAATGAGAGAAATCCTTAGTGAGACTTTGTGAGAGACAGTAGAGGTTCTTCACTAAGAAGTCAAGACTACAAGACTGTAAAATCTCTTTTGAATCTTAGTGAAATCCAGCCAATAGGTTGTCAGCGCGGGAGAGTGGACGTAGGCTTGATCTAAGCTGAACCACTATAAACTTTGTATTCTTATTCTCTTCCTTGAACTCTTTTACTTTGATTCATAGTCTTAATTAATTGCTTAAGTGTAAACTCCTTAATTTCATTTGAAGTTTTATCTAATAGTTTAAAGTTGAATCCGTTCATAGTCTATTGTCTTCTAAAAACAAAATTACTTCTGCGAAATCTTGCGAAAATTTTTATTCACACCTATTCACCCCCTCTAGGTGTTGTTACTAGCCCTTTCAATTAGTATCAAAGCTTGTGTGCTTATTTATTAAAGTGTTTTTATTTCTTAAGCTAAACATCTATGACTAGTATTTTGGCTCTAGGTTTGGTTGAAGGTCAAAGCAACACTAGACCTTCTTATTTTGATGGGAAGGAGTACAATGTGTGGAAGAATAAGATGAAGACATTCCTAAGATCGAAAGATCTCTTGGAATGGGATGTGGTAAATAAAGGGATAATTCCCAAAGTTACATCAACCTCAGAAAGAGGAAAGGAAGTTGCAGATGCTGGCGAATTGACACAAGCAGAAATAACCAAGAGACAAGCTGTTAATGCTAAAGCCATGTACTCCTTATATTGTGTCTTATCCCCTACAGAGTATAACCAAATTTCTTCTAGTGAAATTGCAAAAGAAGTTTGGGACAGGTTGCATGTTACTTATGAAGGAATTGATCGAGTAAAGGAAACAAAAATCAATATTCTACTTAAACAGTATGAAGCCTTTAAGATGAAGCTTGGAGAATCCATCACTGATATGTTCGTCGCTTCACAGAGACTATAAATGGCCTAACATATCAAGGACAGTCAATCTCAGGACCAATGAAGGTCAATAAACTGCTGCATGGACTTTCCAAAGACTGGAATCACGTGAAGACATCAATTAGAGAAACCAAGAGGACCATGCCTCTTTCAGTAGATGAACTAGTTGGCACACTTCATTCATATGAAGTGGAGTAGATAAATGAGAAAGAAGATCCTAAAGGTAAGAAGTCAATTGCTTTAAAATCTAATGATGATTCCGATGATACAAATTCAGAAGATGACATGGATGATGAAGAACTGACGCTTATGATTAAGAAGTTCAAGAAGTTAAATAGAAAGGGAAGAAGATTCAACTGGAAGAAACAGAGCATGCAGAATTTCCAAAAGAGATCAACTGAAGAAAATGAAACCAGTAAAGAAGTAATATGCTTTGAATGTAAGAAAAAGTGGCACATCAGACCCAACTGCCCTTTATTGAAGAAAAAGAAAGGAAGAACAGAAAAATATAAAAAAGCTCTCAAAGCAGAGACATGGAGTGATACCGAATGCGAGAAAAGTGATGAAGAATATGTCAACATATGTCTAATGGCCAATTCTGAATCAAACTCAACTCTAAAACAGATTCTGATTCAGACTCAGACAAAGAAGTTGAGATTAGCAATTTAAAAATCCTTGTTAAAGTCTCGAAGTATATAGATGAACTCTGTCTTAGTCTCAAAACATCTCTTAAAAGGATTTCCAAGCTAAAGATGGAGAATTCCAAGCTGAGACAATAGGAAACTTTTTGGAAAGAAAAGTTTGAAAGTCTGGATAAAAGTTTTGTTGATTTAAAAAAAAAATAGATTCTCTTTCGAAGGAAAATGCCTTCTTGAAAGAAGATATTTCAAATATCACAAAAAAGATTTTCAAAATGATCTGAGAAACTGGAGAAAATTTTTTCTATACAAAGACCTTATTTTAACAAATCTAGTTTGGGTATGACTCTAGAAACTATTCCTTTAATTGATTTTTCCAAAGTTAAAGAAAGAATCAAACAAAGACCTACAATGGTATTTTACAAAAATCATTTTCAAAGAGTTTTTGTAAAGCCTGTTGGCCAAAGTGCTCTCAAATGTTCAAAGTGTAACAACTTAGAACATTTAGAGAATGAATGTCCCAAGGTTTGGAGACCTATTAAGAGGGATTGGGCAAAGACTTTTTTTAATGCGAACTCTCCTCGATCCAAGAAAGTATATGTACCAAAGAAAACTTAAGTTCTTGTTATGATCACAGGTCACTATTACGAAGAAAATCAAATGGTATTTGGATAGTGGCTGTTTGAGACACATGATTGGAGATTTGGGTTGCTTTATAAAGCTCGTTCGAATAAATGATGGAAAAGTTTCTTTTAGTGGAAATAGCAAAGGAAGAATTGTTGGAGTTGGAACCATGAAGATTGGAAGCCTCACTATCAATAATGTCTCATTGGTGGAAGGTTTGAATTACAATCTACTTAGCATAAGTCATCTGTGCGATATTGGATTTAAAATTAAATTCCAAGAAGGCATTTGTTTGGGAACAAGTAAAGACTTCTCTCAATCTTTCACTGGACAAAGGCATGAGAATATTTATCTTCTAGATATATAACCAGAAAGTTCTTAGTGTCTTATATCCATTCAAGATGAAGCAAATTTTTGGCATTGAAAGCTTGGTCATGTTAACATGAAGCATATTGCCAAGATTTCTTCCAAGAAGCTTGTTCGTGGTCTTCCCAACATGACTTATCAAAAGTCTAAAATATGCACACCATGTGTTTTGGGAAAACGGGTTAGAAGTTCTTTTAAACTTTTAAATCAAGTTTCTATTAATCGAGTTTTGCAGCTTCTGCATATGGACATTTTTAGACCAACCAGAACTTAAAACATTGGTGGAAAGAAATATTGCCTAGTAATCATGGATGATTACTTTCGCTTTACTTGGGTTTACTTCCTTGCAAATAAGTTTGAAGCATTCTCTCACTTTTCAAAGTTTGCCAAGAAGATTCAAAATGAGAAAGGATATGCTATTTCAAGTATATGAATAGACCATGAAAGTGAGTTTGAAAATCAAGACTTTGCAAAGTTCTGTGATGAATCTACTTTCCAGCATGTTTTCTCTTCTTCATACACTCTAGAACAAAATGAGGTTGTGGAAAAAAAGAATAGATCCTTGCAGGAGATGGCAAGAACCCTCTTAATTGAGAGCAATATTTCCTCTCGATTTTAGGTTGAAACAGTTTTTACAACTTGCTACATCATCAACAAAGTGTTCTTGAGGCCTATTCTAGAGAAAACTCCTTATGAAGTGTATAAAGGAAAGAAACTAAATGTCTCTTACTTTCATGTGTTTGGTTGTAAGTGTTATGTTTTAAAAAATGCAAATGATCGAACTGGGAAGTTTGAAGAAAGATTAGACGAAAGAATTTTCCTTGGCTACTCAACCTCAAGCAAAGCATATAGAGTATTCAACAAGAAAACTCAGTCTATGGAAGAATCTATGAATGTGAAGCTTCAAGACTCTATGTAGAATCAACTAGATCATACTCAACTTGAAGAATCTGAACTATGCTATAAACTTTACAAAGTCTACTTCCCCCGAAGTAGTCCAGACTTCTAAAGATCAACAACAATCAGAACTAGAGGATTCAATTGAAGCAGAGGATCAGCAGACTCTCAAACAACCCAGCAACTGGAAGCATAGGTTAAGTCATCCCAAGGAACTCATCATTGGCAACATTGATGAAGGAGTTCGTACTAGATCTAAAAGGCGAGAAGAATCTAGTGCTTTAGCACTTGTTTATGAAATTAAACCTAAAAGTGTAGAAGAAGTCTTGATTGATGAAAGCTAGATTGAAGCTGTGCAAGAAGAATTCAGATAGTTCAGCATCAACGATGTTTGGAAGCTAATTTATAAACCTAAAAGTAAGTCTACTATTAGAACTAAATGGTTTTCAGGAGCAAGGTGGACGAGAAAGGAAAAGTGGTCAAGAACAAAGTAAGACTTGTGGTCAAAAGATATACACAAGAAGAAGGGATAGACTATGACAAGACCTATACACTAGTAGCGAGGTTAGAAGCAATTAGATTATTACTTGCTTTTGCTTGTTATAAAAATTTCAGCTTATTCCAAATGGATATAAAAAATGTATTCCTAAATGGATTTATCCAAGAAGAAGTCTATGTGGAACAACCACCTGAATTTGAAGATTCAAGAAAGCTAGACTTAGTCTACAAACTGAAAAAAGCCTTGTATGGATTAAAGCAAGCACCTTGAGCCTGGTATGAAAGGTTAAGTAAATTCTTTACCCAAAATAATTTTGCTAAAAGAAAAGTAGATATTACTTTGTTTATAAAAAGATAGGGTAATGATTTTATACTTGTTCAAATTTCTATGATGATATTATTTTTGGATCTCCTAATGAAAATCTATGTAAGAAATTCTCTAGATATATGCGAATGAATTCGAGATGAGCATGATAGGTGAGTTAACTTTTTTTCTGGGATTGCAAGTTAAACAATCAAAGAAATGTATTTTTATTCACTAAGAGAAGTATGCAAAAGATCTAATCAAGAAATTTGGATTGGAGAATTGCAAAAAAACGAAGACACCAATGTCAAGTTCTTCGAAGCTAGACAAAGATGAAGGGGGAAATAATGTTAACCAGAAGCTTTACAGGAGCATAATTGGTTCGCTTCTTTACCTTACTGCATCTAAACCTGACATTTTGTTTAGTATTTGTATATGTGCTAGATTCCAATCAGATTACAATGAATCTTATTTAGGTGCTGCAAAATGCATCATCAAATACGTTGCAACTATCCAAAGCTAGGTCTGTGGTATTCCAAAGAACGAGACTTTACTCTTCTTGGATATTTAGATGCAGATTTAGTTGGTTGTAAAGTTGATAGAAAGAGTACTTGTGGTACTTGTCAACTATTAGGGCAATAAGCTAGTGTCTTGGTTCTCAAGGAAGTAGAGTACTGTAACTCTTTCAACAGCTGAAGCAAAGTATGTGGCTCTTGGAAGCTGTTGTTCTTAAATTTTGTGGATAAGACAACAGTTAAGAGAATTTGGAATTAAAGAATCGTGCATTGAGATCAAATGCGACAACACTAGTGCCATCAATCTTACGAAGAATCCAATTCTTCATTCAATGGCAAAACACATAGAGATTCGACATCATTTCATAAGAGATCATATTCAGAGTTGAGAAATTTTGATTCACTTTATTGACTCGAATTGATCGAGGTCGATTTCTCAAAGTATCGGAGAATCAGCTAGCAGACATATTCACAAAGCCACTGGAGAAAAATCTTTTTGAGTCTATTTACACCAGACTGAATATCATATCTTCTACTGGTTAAAGTCTGAAGGTGGTCAGATTTAGAATATCCTAAAAATTTAAATCTGTAAGTTAATTTCTCTTCAATGCAGGTAATTTAGTTTTAGCATAATAATTCTGAAAAGGTACATTGATTTTTGAATTGTCACTTGCCTTTTTTACTTTTGGAAATTATCTTTTTTGAATTTTTGAATTTTTAGCAGTTTTTATTTTCAAAAAAGGCAGTTTATTTTTTCCTTTGTGATGGTTAGTATACCTTGTTTCACTTCCTTTATATACTATCGAAGTCTTTCTTCTCCATTTACATTTTCACAAACCCTAGAATATGGAACTTCTACTCTCTCACTTTTTCTCTCAAGTTTACTCTACAAAGTTTTCAAATTTTTCAACTGAACGAGTTAGAGAAGTCCTTCTTGACTTTGAAGATGTCTTTCTAGAGGAAATCGTCTCGGATCGCAAACAGGGGACCACAGAACATGTCAGAGGGTCCTACTCACTTTGACTTAACTGGAGAATAAGATTCTCCTTAACAGCAACAACATCATTCTCAACAACATCATTCTCCATAGCGTAATCCTCCGCGTCAGCATGTAGAAAAGGAAATCGTGGAAGATGCCAAACTTGTAAGAATGTTGAAATCCCAGTTTCTGTTTAAACTCTACAATCAGTTGAAATAAGGTGGTTTTTCTATGACCTTTATTGATGAATTTCTGCGAGAAAGAGGTTACAAAAATGAAACTCAATTCTTGCGATCTATGGAAAGGTTAGGCATTGCACCTGAAGGTTTGGTAGATAGGACATTTGCTAACTTTCCAAGTGATCCGGGTTTTGGTACTTTTAATCAGCCAGAGGTGAAGGATGATGATGAGAGAATGTATGCAAATTTTCAACCTAGGATGGTTATTGCTGCTACTGTGCGTGGTGAGGGAACGGATGTGTTTTGTTCTATGGACCATAGAAAGACTTACTCAAAGTTGCTAAAGAGAGGGGTGATGAACCCTCGAACTGTGGATTTTGATTTCTTAGATTCTTTGAAGGTGAACCTGAGAGAGAAGTTTGCTCTTCTTCATCTTGAAAAATTTTGCTCAAAGACTTCTGTCGCCTACCCCGAATTAACTACTTACTTCTATTCGAATCTATCTTTTCTAGACGCGAATAGATTTCGTTTTACAATAAGGGAGAAAAACTTTGTGGTGGGTGTGGACACATTGGCGTATGTCATTGGTGTGGAAAGAGGGAGCTTCCAACCAATAAATGTGTTTGTTGATCATGCAACAATGTGTCTTGTTCGGGATAGAATTGCTAAAGGCGGAATTTCCTATTCCAGAATGACCGCCTTCAATATTTTGTTGCACAAGGTTGTAATCAACTAAATTAAACCCAAGTCAACCTCCAAGACAGATGTATCTCGTTCTGAGGCAAAGCTGATGTTTGCCATCAACAATGAGATGAAGTTATCATTGCCCCGCACAATCCTAATGCACATGTATAGGACTATTGTGAAGGACAAGGGACAACTTCCTTACTCCATGCTAGTTACTAAATTGTTTCGACACTTTCATATTTAGTTTCCAGCATCTCTTTGTGTCAGAACCATTGCTCCTATGGTGATAGGATTAAAGATGGTTTCGAAAATGAGACTGAATGAACTGAATAAAGCCTTGGAGCGCTTAAAGGAGAAGTCCCCAACCAAAACACAACAAGACTCTGCCGCAAAAAAAAAAAAAAAGGCGAGGAGCCTATGAGCGCACCTATCAAGAAGAAAATAGCCATTATATTGTAGTACGAAGAAGAAGATGAGGAGGATCTCACTCTCTCTGCTTTTGCCTTAAGAAATTTACGGAATTTTGTTAGTTTTGAATAACCAAAGGATAATGAGAATGGAGAAAGAGAAGAGACAGAGTAGAGAGGTGAAGAAAGATAAGAGATAAGAGAAGGAAGTGAAGAAAGAAGAGCAGAGGAAAGAGAAAGAGAATAAGCAGAAAAAGGAGCAAGAGAAGGAGAAAGAGAAGTAGAAGAGGAAGAGGGTCACAATGACTCTTTTAAGCCAACATTTGTAGTATCCTTGTCAGATGACTCAGAGAAGACTCGAAGTGGAACTGCAAGAGATGCAAGAGAAAAAGAACATCACTTAGGAGTTGAGAAAGAACAAGAAGAAGACTTTTCTTCTCCACTTATAACCACAAAGACAGGGGGACTGCTGAAAACTTAGGTACTTCTTCTTCACATGTTTTTACGAGTGATGATATTAGTAGATCTCCAGCAAATCCAGAGGATGTCTATGCCTCTCAATATCCTAAAGTTGATGTTGAGGCATCCTCTCCAACTCTTGGAAGTAGAGGAGCTAATGTCCCCTCATCTTTCAACACTCCACAAACTAAACATAGTGAAGCTAGTACACCAATAGACACTACAACAAACTTTCAAAGGCTGCTAGAGCTCCTTGTGGAGATAAAAGCACAACAATATGGAATGGAGTGTGAAATCCAAAACCTCCAATTTGCATTAAAAGCTTCTATAGTCTCTTTTCACGATTAGGTACAGGACCTTAAGCTTCAAATTCAAGGGACTGCCAAGACTGAAGATGTTGAGAAGATGTAGGAATCACTGTGAAAGCTGGAGGACACAATTCAGTCGATTGGGGATTTCCAGCTTCTTCGTATTCCCAAATAGCCCTGATTTTATTCAACTCTTTTTTAATCATTCTCCACTTTTTGCTGTTGACAAAAAAGGGGGAGAATTTGTGCAGATTTATTCTTTTGACTTTTGGTACTTTTTTTTTTTTGGGTACTTTATTGGTTTGGACTTTGGACTTTTGTTTGATTACTGTTTGACTTTGAATCTTTGCTGAACTTTTTTATGCTTGCAGCAATTTACTTTTATGATACTGATTGTGGTTTGATAGTTATTTGTCTTATCCAGTTCACGATTAACCCGTTTTCTGTGACCGCAGAATTGATGCTATCCAAGTTCCAATCTACTTATTCTTATAAGATATCATGTATTGCTTAAGAATTGTTTTATAGGTCAAAAGTTCTTAAATCTGTAGGAAAGTTTTGTCACCATAAAAAATGGGGAGATTGTTGAAGAAAACTCCTTTATTGTTTTGAAGTTAACAAAACATTTTCAAAAGTCTAGTTTGAAGATATCCAAACTCAAGTGTCAAAGTCTGAAGACCGCCAGACTTTAAATTCAAAGTTTGCCCTCACTGACAATTTCCAGATTGAAGAATGAAGACCTATCTAGATGTGAAATTATCTTTAAAGATTCAATTCGTATGGTTTATGGATGACCTTATGGCTGGATTTAGCATCTACTTGATTGACTATCCTTATTGGAATCAATTCTGTTAATCAAATCTTTTGGAAGGCAAGCAAACTTTAAAAGTTCTACTTATGAAGACCAAGATCCAAATTGTATGGGTGAACAGGATTTATGGGCTTTCATCACAAATTATCTAACGACTAGAGATCTCCTTGATTGATTCTGTCCAACGGATAGATTGGAAGAATTCCTTTAGAAATTGCCAATGGTCGTAAAGGCATGAATGAGTATTTAAGGCAAACTCTCCAATTGTTCGAAAGTGTTCGTGAAAGAGAAATTTCAAAGTCTGAAGATTCCTAATTTCTTGCTATTTCATTCACTAAGCTCAAAGTTGTATACAAAAGAGAAAAACCCTTAGTGAGACTTTGTGAGAGAACAGTAGTGGTTCTTCACTAAGAAGTCGAGACTATAAGATTATAAAATCTCTTTTGAATCTTAGTGAAATCCAGCCAGTAAGCTGTTAGCGCGGGAGAGTAGACGTAGGCTTGATTTAAGCCGAACCACTATAAACTTTATATTCTTATTCTCTTTCCTAAACTCTTTTACTTTGATTCATAGTCTTAATTAACTGCTTAAGTGTAAACTCCTTAATTTCATTTTAAGTTTTATCTAATAGTTTAAAGCTGAATTCATTCATAGTCTATTGTCTTCTAAAAGCAAAATTACTTCTACCAAATCTTGCGAAAAATTTCATTCACACTTATTCACCCCTCTCTAGATGTTGTTACTAGCCCTTTCAATTGAAACTTTTTCTGTTTTTTTTTTTTTTTGGTTGACCTAGAGGAAACCCAAACCCATAGGGACTTCTACATAGAATCATGACCAATTAAGATGAAAAAAAGATGTGAAGTCTACAAATAAATGAGTCGATGCATCCCGTTTGATCAAATGAAGCTGACAAGGAGAACGTGATGCACTAATACCAAAAGAAAAGAAGTAAGCTAACACAACCTATATCATCAGTCGAATGCTAAATGAACAATGATTACGAGGACAAAATCATTAGAAACAACACCATCTTTATATTTCTGGCCGTCAAAATGGCAGCAACAATCTTGTATTGGTCATCCAACGATGTCTCAACAGTAGAGATTACCACATCAACTTGCCTCATCACATTCACCAAAGTATGTGGAATGTTTATGTCTCCCTGAGAATCAAATGACCAAGTAGGGGTGAGCATGATTCGGGTTGGGCCGGTCCACCCCTTAACCCTAGGACTAACCCGCACATTATTGGTCCTCAATTTTTGGGACCGTAGACCAACCTTATTGAGCTTGGGACTAAGGACCAGACAAACCTAATGGGTTCGGTTCAGTTCCAAAGTCAATCCGGGACCAACCGATAATTTTTTATTTCATTTTTTTACTCCTTAAAAAAGCAATCAAGGACCGGACTGATCCAATGGGTTCAATTCGATTTCCAAGTCAACCTAGGACCAACCAATAATTTTTTATTTGATTTTTTGTACTCCTTGAATGGGTAGTCAAGGACCGTACCGACCGAATGAGTTCGATGATGAGCAAGGTCAACTAAGAAAGGTAAGCTGTGAGGGTCAAGTGAGGTGAGCATTGAACAAAATGAGCATCGAATGTCAAGCGAGGAGCAACAAGCCAAGCGAGCATCGAGTGGCGAGCGGCACAAATGACCCAAAGTAAGCAAGGCGAGTGTCAAGTGGCAAGCGAACTAGTGGCAAGCGAAGAAGTTGTTTCTTTCGATTTTAGAAAATTGAAAACTAAGAGGATAAATAATACAGAAAAGAATGAATACTAGAGGAGGATACCATAAGGAGCGATTTATGCATTTTTGGATGTCGTGAGAACTCCTCATAAAAATATTTTTCTCCTTCGTAAATTATGACTATTGACACTGTAAAAGACATTAAAAATCTAAGTTATTAAATAATAATGTAAAATTACTTGAACTCCTCACTAAAAAGCTATTTAATATTGTTGACGCTATTTAATATAAGGTTTTCTCTATATAAAAAAATTATAAATAATATATTAGATATATATAGTTAGGGTTGGTCCGAATTGGACCGACATGCACAGTGCTAGTCCAGAAATTTTAGGACCAAGGACCAAATCAATCTCCTTAGGAATCGGATCAGGACTGGTAGGGTTGGGCTGGTCCAGGCCAATGCTCACCTCGATGACCAAGAGCATGAATAAACAATTGATGAAGTCAGCAATCATTAACAAATCCTGTTTTTTCGATGGAATTCATAACCGATAGAGATAAGACTTCAATACCTTTATCAGGCAAGGGGAAAAAGATAACTATGACAATAAAATAAAATAAAAAAGCTACTATCCACAGAATTCTCCTCCGTGGCATCTGAACAACAGGTCAGTGCAGTTACTACGTAGCTGTAGCTGTCTCATAAACAGCTAAGGCATAAGGAAGTTTCTGTAAGATTTGTCTGAAAATGCGCGCGTTCGAATCAACGCGCGAAGCTGAGATGAATCGTCAGGCAAGTGAGAAAATGAGAAGGACGTCGTAAAAAATTTCACCTATTTGGCCAACATACGAAGACAAAATATCAGAAAAGATAATGAACAACATCGAATCGCAATGTGACTCCAATCAGCTCGATCGAATGAGAGATGGAGACAAAAATCAGCTCCGATTCTACTGCCGAAGACGTTTCTCGGAACGACGAACAAGATTCAATGGCAGGCGACGCTTTCAGTTCCTTGAAGCGGAACCAGATGTCAAAAACGAACGCGATCACACGGGCATAGCTAGCTACTCACCAGAACTACGTAGACGCCTGATCTCCTGAAACCTTGGATGAAGTTGGTCTTGGCAGCGTCGAGCAGAGTGGACAGCGGTTCCACGAAAGCGAAGGTGAGGTGGCCGGACTTAGCACTCGCTTCCATGACGAACTTTCCGATGAGTCCAATGACTCCGATCACCAGGACTTTGCTCTTCTCCGCCATCTCAGAGGGGTTTTTCACGGCGGAGTCAGTGGATTTTCTCCAGCAAGCTCGGTCGGTCTTCGAAGCGACTGTGCTCCAACCGTGTCTGCGAGAAAGGGAGAGAGCACGCAAAAATGCCCGGGGCTCTTCTACACGGAGCCAATTTACATTTTGATACCAGAAGGGCGTAATTATCTTTTCAATGAATTGTCCTTCCAGCGTATTGACTTCTCGATCTGATCCTTCACCAGAAAAAAAAGTGCATGAAATTGATTTTCTATTACATTTATCCTAAATTATCTTTTTTACCTAAAATATTCTCCAGCTGGATACAAATGTCATCCCGAACTAATTTTTAATGTCAAAAATTACTGCAAACTTTGGATAAATATGACATGAGTATAACAATATAAAAATTTTTGTGATATGAAAATTAATTTTTGGTAAATATAATATCGATGTACTAGTTTGAGTTTTTTTTAATGGTATTAGTCCTGAAAAAAGAAAGGAAAGAAAATAAAATATAAAGTATTGTAATAATGATGTTGTCTAATTTGAGAGATGATTCATTTTTTGTGAAATGAGAAAAATTTAACTTGCCTAGAATAACAAAATCCAAATTTAAGTTTGGATGGTGTTAGAAATTTAAGTAATCCCAATTTTGAAGTGCTAGAAATACTGTTTAATTGAAACTATATTTTGTTTTCTCAATTGATATTGTACTATTATAATTTACCATGATTTTTTATGTCATTGATAAAAAAGAAATTGAAACCATTTTTTAGGTTTACTTTATCATATGAAATAATAAGACAAAATGGTATGAGAGGACAATAAGCTATTGGACATGCAGATGCACATATATACATGATATCATGGAGTTTCATAGTCGCTCTATGATTGTTTTGAGGTGCCATTTCTTTTTTCCTGTAGGTTCAACCACATTAATTAAATTTTTAACTTTTTGGCCAACAAAACATTATCTTGTAACTTTATCCATGAAGAAGCACCTTCTAAAGGTTGTTAAAGATAAGGCCTACATCTTCAAGAATGTGGAGGATTTCCCAAAAAATAGAAGAGTGCAACGTCCCTGGGAAGTGGACCCTGCTATCTTTGACGTCTAAGTTGGCCTTGCCTGGGTAGACACTTGGTGCTGCTTTGTGTCCTTCCTTTGGCGTGTTTTTCTTGTTTTGGTGCTGTCGGCCGGTTGGCCTTTTTTCGGTTTCCTTTCACTCATCATGAGCATGTTCATCTTAAATGACAGTTTTTTGAAACGATTTGTCTATACATTTTGACCATCCCTTTAATATTACTTACCTTACCAAAAAAAAAAAATATTATCTTGTAAACAATTCATAACTTATTGAAGGAGACTAACCTTGTTAGATTGGCTCATTGATTGAATAGGGAGCGTGATGCTAGTAAGTTAGACATATATAAATGATAATCTCTTTATTATTAAATGTGAAAGATTCAATGTTTAGATCACCAATTCGAAATTGAAAGTGCATATCATTTGAGTGCTTGTTTTGCTAAAAAGGGTTTCCTGAAATTTGTTTTCCATAATTTTACATGCTTACGAAAAATCATTCACAAAAAGGAAGATATTCACGCTAAAAACCACCACACCGTAGATTTCTTGAAAAGAAAAGGACACAGGAGTGCACGCGGACGGTAGGCAGTACGCAGAGTACGGAAGGATTCATTTGTCATACCAGCATCCGCGAATCTAGTTCGAGGGTTGTTCCAACTTCGTCGAACATTTGCCTTTTTTCTTTGCCTTGTTTCTTCCCCGCAGTAAGAATCCTTAAACTTGTTATTCTTTTAAGTTTATCATTCATGAAAGGAGATTTCGTCAGCTAAGGAAACCCGGAGTTTCAATTACTTTTAGATTTTCGAGAATATATAAAGTATTTGATTTCACCACAATGATTGCCTATAGACTATTTAGACATGAAAAACTTCTCAACTTTATTTGTTTAGTAAAAAATGAATAATTTTAAAAATATTCTTCTAGAAAATGATTACTTGCATATTTTAAAATGATTAGTCGACGTAAAATGTTGTTATTATCAACAACAAAATATATCTAAATATTTTTGTAGACGACGGAAATATTTTTTGTCCATTTATTTTATAAGCGATATTAATAATCATTTTTAAGATATTTTTTTCTTCCAAAATATTTATTTTTCGCGAAATAAATGGAGCTTAAGACACAATTATCTTTTCGTCTAAGACCAGGAAATCAGGTGAATTATCGAACATCATCGGCGGCTCAAATTCAATACCCACACCGACGACATAAAACGTATAATATACCGAAATAGAAAAACTCATATCAAACTCCAAAATAGAAGTAACTCCTCCAAGCACTGCACAGACGCCTCGCACATCGAATGTTCCTAGTATGTCCTCGTATTAGGAACTTGCACGTGCTGTGAGATGATTAGCGGGATGCGGAGAAGCAGAATCCTATATAACTTATGGTTCAAGTTGAGGTCGTAAACGAACATAATTGCACCGTAGTGACTACTCACAACACGATACACACATGAAAAATTTGACGCCTATGCTCTTGAAACCTTGGGCGATGTTGGCCCTGGCGGGACCGGAGAGACCTGGCTCCCTCACGAGAGCAAAGGTAAGGTGACCGGACTTAGCACTCGCTTCAACTATGTACTTTCGAGGCATGCAATGCCTCCGATCATCAGGACTTTGTTCTTCGTGGCCACCTAAGGTTCTTTCCGCCAGCGGTGTGGTTTTTCCCTGCGAACTCGCTCGGTCTCGGGCCGTAACACTGTAGGCGGGATCCGAGATGAATCGTCCATCTGTTTTTTTATTTCAGAAAGGCATAGATGTCGTTTATGTGAGCTTCTTGATATCATCATTAGCTGGAAAAGAAGTACATGCGAAGTGGACTAATAGAAACAGAGGAAAATCTAATATAAAGTACTTCAATAAAGATTTTGTCGAGTTTGAGAGATGATTCAAATTATTGTGAAATAAGAAAATTTAACTTACTAAAAATAAGATTTAAGTAATCTTAATTTTGAAGGATTAGATTTATTTTGTATGATGATTTTGTTTCTCGATTGATATTAGACCATTAAAACCTACAATGATTTTTCATATAAATAAAAGTTGAAACCATTTTTTTATATAATATGAAAAGACTATTGAAAATGATATGAAAGGGCAATGAGCTATCCAACGTGCATGTGCTTGCATGGTATCATGACATTTCATATCGGTAAATGATTGTTTTGAGGTGCACTAGATTCTTTCCAAAGCGGGGTTGATAAATAGATTACTCTTTTTGATTTTTTGGGCAACATAAGATTTCTATATTTTTAAATTCACAAGTTCTTAAGAAAAGGAAACCGAGGCTTTTAGGTAGATTCTGCTTCTAAAGAGTGAGTTCAATACACATATATTAAGCACGTAGTAAGATAGTTTCTTTATCATTAAATGGAAAAGACTTTATACTTAGATCATTCATATGAAATTTGAAATTGCAATTTACCTAATTTGTAAAGTAAACACAGTATTACGTAGACATCGCCTTATTGGACTTTCTTAATTAGGAAAGGACACGAGTCCGCGTCCACTGTGATTAGTAAAGAAATTGGTTCGTGAGGTGTCCAGATTCATCATGCATGTGTCACGAGCCTAAAGAGAGTTGACCCGAGAGGTTCCCCAGAGTCGATCCCAACTCACCCGTGGACCTCCTACTCTCACTCGGATTCCCACCAAGCCTACTCCTTGAAAGTTCCAAGGGCGGGCGAAATCGTCATTGAGTCATATTCTAGATTTCTGTTCCATTATTTATGTCGGTAGACGGTAATTGACATTATGTCGGTAGTTGAGGTGGTGCGATCTCGCCTGCCGGATGAAAAGTAGATCAACGGATGTAATCCGAGGCCCTCAACTATAAAAGGGGTGTCCTCCCTCATTTGTAATAATCCAATCCATTTCAAAAATATCAAAGCTTTCCTTTCCTTCAGAGCTCCTCTCTCTAACTTTTTCTCTCAACGATTCGGGTAAGCGAGCGGGTAGGCATTCGATCGAGCAAGGCTTGGCTTGGGTGATCCAAAGTTGCCCGAGTCACCGCGTGGTTACGATCCCAATCGATTAGCTTGTGACAAGACGTATCAGAGCAAAAGAGAGATCCGTTCGAGAGACCAAGGATCGCCAACTGTTCGAAGGAATGTCGAGCCAAGAAGCTGTCATGGATGGAGAGGCCACGCAAGTCAAGGAGACCTGTGGCCAAGCGAAGAAAAGAGACGCCTCGATGGACGTCGTAGCTGCGTTCGATGAGAAGATCAAGAAGGTCCAAAGCGCCATGCTC
The DNA here is from genome assembly GCA_016097545.1 of Eucalyptus victrix. NCBI lineage: Eukaryota > Viridiplantae > Streptophyta > Magnoliopsida > Myrtales > Myrtaceae > Eucalyptus > Eucalyptus victrix. The sequence goes on from CM027841.1 coordinate 27,130,548, forward strand.
GAACTCATGGAAGGTCTTGACGATGTGCGAGACTGGATCATGAAGGTTGAGAGTTCGCTCCGTGAAGACTTCACGACCGGCCTCAACGAAGCTACCGCGCCATTACACGACAAGGACGAAGCCCTTGAAGCATCAATCGATGTGTTGAAGGAGCGCGTCCAAGTGGTCGAGGAAGAAGCTCTGCATAGGACGAGGTCGAAGCCATGAAGGCCGAGATCCAAGAGCTCAAGACCAAGCTCGCCCTGTGCAAACTAAGCATCACCAACGATGCTGTGCCTACCCAAGCGGTGCCCAAAATTGAGGTGCCAAAGTCGAAAGAGTTCAAAGGCGAACGGTCCACCAAGGAGGTGGACAACTTCATCTGGAGCATGGAGTAATACTTCGGCGCTGTCAACATACACGACGAGACGACCAAGGTACGAACCGCTTCCATGTTTCTGTCTGATACGGCAATGCTTTGGTGGTGCAATAGGTGTGACGAGGTTAGACGCGGCGTCGATCCCGTGTGCACATGGGACGATTTCATGAGAGAGTTCCATGACTACTTTTTCCCCGAGTTCGCTCAGTAAGAAGCCCGTAGCAAGCTCCATCGCCTCGAGCAAAGAGGCATGATCCGAGAGTACGTGAAGGAGTTCATGGAGCTCAAACTCCAAATTCGCAACCTAAGCGAAGAGGAGACTCTCGGAGCGTTCATGGATGGATTGAAGCCATGGGCACTTCTCGAGCTCAAGAGATGGGACATGAGCAGTCTTGCGCGAGTGCTAAGCATGGCTAAGTCATTCGTCGACCTTACCAAGACCGAACCAAGGAGTCGACCAAGGGATTGGAGGTCGGATCGACCCTGCAAGGATGAAGCTGGAAGAAACACTCCCCGAGGCGCGCATGAACAAAGCGGCCGAGCCAAAGCATGGGGAGAAGGAACTTCCAAGCCATCCTTCCAAAGGGGTTGACCACCGACGAACTACTCGAGCAAGTTCGATCAATCCCCGCCTTCTCCTTGCTTCATTTGCCAAGGTCCGCACTGGACCCAAAAGTGCCCAAAGAAGGGTCGAATCAACGCCCTCCTTGCCATCGAGGAAGAAAAGGAGGAGCCCAAAGAAGACAGGCGGCAGATCTGGATTGGAGCTGTGAGGATGATCAACTTAGTCCAAGCCCGATCGCCAACCAAAGAAGAAGGAATCGTACCAAACATGAACATGTTCTTTGTGAAGGTCGAAGTATGTGGACGAACGCTTTATGCTTTGGTCGACACCGGCGCGTCCAACATGTTCATGTCAACTGAGGTTGCAAAGGCCTTGGGACTTCACGTGGAACCATCCAGGAAGTCGTACAAGGCCATCAATTCGGGCGACTTCCATGGCGTAGGAGCAACTCCCGACATGGACATCAAGATTGGTGGATGGAAGGGCAAGATAGTGTTCGAGGTAATCCCTCTTGACGATTATGACCTCATTCTTGGCATGCAATTCTTCGAAAGTGTGGGAGCCATGATTGACATGAGGACCAAGTGCATGATGATCCTTGAGCAAAAATGCCCGTCGATGATCCCCATGATCAAAGGGGTGGTCGACACCAAGACCATCGCATCGATCCGACGCCTCGACAAGAGCTTGAAGGCCATTATGCGCATCAACAAGCTGTCCGAGGTGAAACCGAAGGTCAAGTTGGATCCTACTCCAACACACACCATGCCCATCCAAGCGCTCTTCCCCAAGGTTGAGTGCGCGCCATGTGCTCCGTCCAAGCCGAAGACCGAGCCACGTGCCAAGTTTGAGTTCATCATTGAAGGTTGTGGCCCTTCGTTCATGAGCGTCCAAGCAAAGCAAAAGAAGAACAAGAGAGCTCATGCCAAAGCCCGCGCTCATGTCAAGAAGGCTGACTGTCAAGCTGAGAGCGACGAGGACGTCGCTCGATTGAGTGGGGGAGAATGTCACGGGCCTAAAGAGAGTCGACCCGAGAGGTTCCCCAGAGTCGATCCCAACTCACCCGTAGACCTCCTGCTCTCACTCGGATTCCCACCAAGCCTACTCCCTGAAAGTTCCAAGGGCGGGCGAAACCATCATTGAGTCAATATTCTAGATTTCTGTTCCATTATTTATGTCGGTAGTTGAGGCGGTGCGATCTCGCCCGCCGGATGAAAAGTAGATCAATGGATGTAATCCGAGGCCCTCAACTATAAAAGGGGTGTCCTCCCTCATTTGTAATCATCCAATCCATTTCAGAAATATCAAAGCTTTCCTTTCCTTCAGAGCTCCTCTCTCTAACTTTCTCTCTCAACGATCCGGGTAAGCGAGCGGGTAGGCGTTCGATCGAGTAAGGCTTGGCTTAGGTGAACCAAAATTGCCCGAGTCGCCGCGCGGTCACGATCCCAATCGATCGGCCCGTGACACATGCCTCTCTTTCTTCTTGCTTGTTCCACGCCCATAACAGTCCTTGAAACATTAAGGATCAACCAACACCGCAAGGTATTCATGAATGGGTTTTAACCTGCTATTCTTTAAGCTTACCCTTCGGCAACTGGCGACACAAATATCATCATTGCTGACTTCTATAAAAAAAAATTAAAAAAATCTACTAAGTAAACCTCGAGTTTAGATTCTGAGGAGATCTTCTAGGCCGTACAAAGTATTTGATTTCAGAAAAGTGAGTATCAACTGTACTCCACTATGAGAATAAAAAAGGAAGATTCATACTTTTCACCCCTGTACTTATACCGCTATTTTCAATTTGTCTGATCAAAGTCTTCTACGGGTTGAGAAGTCAATTAGGTTTTACCCAAATTTGGGGAAGGCTTTTGGCACGACACCATAAACCCTTTTCCTTTTTTTATTTATTAGCTAGCCCCTAAACCCAAAACAACTCCAAAATAGAAGTGACTTCTCCAAGCACACAGCACAGATGAGCACACATTCAGTCAGTATTCATAGTATGTCTCAATAACTGGAGGTTGTACAGTGCCATGAGATGATTAATGGGAGCGACTAGGTTCGTAAGAAGCAGAATACTATAACCATTTCTGATTCCAAGCTGATGTGAGAAATCAAATCCCCAAGCACAATAAGTTTAGACAATCAGATAAACTGATCAAGGTACTCATCCATGGTGCTGTATTTGACATTGGGGTAGAGCTCCGAAGCTTCCACTCCAAATGACGGCTCAATCATGAAGTTAGTTTGGTCTCCTTTCACAAAAATAGAATGGTATATGGCCCACATTAGATCATCTGGAGATCTCGCATATGCAATATGAGCGGACAAGTAGACCGATGGACATCAAAAGGTTTAAATATCTTAGAGAATAGAGACAATCTCCACATGCTGAAATATGATAATAATGCATCTGTGACCTTGAATTTTCTTCAGAACTTGCTCCTCTGGAATATAAACCCTCTCCAAGGTCTTGCTGATCTTTCTCTCCCACAGACACGAGATCATTCATCGAGTAGGTGTTGGCAGGAGGTCTAGTGTAGAGAATTTTGTTCAAGGTCCTTGAATCATTCATGGCTTTTATGGTATAGAGGCTGATGTCATCCTCCCTGTTAAACACCACTGCATATTGACAGGGAGAATTTCAGAATTTCGCAAATAAATATAACACAGAAACTTTGATCTTCCTAGAGATACTTTCGCCTCACATTTAAAGAACTTTCTTGAAATAATTATTTTATTAGAGATAAATGCATCCGTATGTTCTTTTCTTGACCAGATGCATAAAGATAACCTTCTTAATATGCTGCCAGGCTGCATTGTGCCAAGATAACCAACATCGCTTTCATATCATTTATGAGTCTCTGGAAGTCAAGACTAATGTATGTAAAAGGCCCGACATCTCCAGATAGGGGGTTGCCTAAAATTCTCAAGCTTCAGGAACTACCCTTAATCTGATCACTTCTGTAGTTAAATTGTAAAAATTGTACAGAAAAATCCCGCGAATCAGAATACGCATTTCAACAAATTGCTACTTACCTTTTGCATTATCATCCCCTAAGATGACATCTTTATCTCTAGAGGGAGCTATAGCCCCAGGCTGTGCCAAAGTAGTACAGTGCCAACCCACAAGAAAGTTGCAAGACGCATAGGAATACGGGATTCCCTGTTCCTCAAGAAGGCAGAGGATGTCGGTATAGTAAGCAGCATAAAAAGTTCTTGCTGGCTCCACAGCATGGACACGATCCGCATGATTTCCAAACACTGAAGGCAAGAATCTCTGGAAAGAAAAATAACCAAATCAGAAGAAACATTTCTATTGGAAAGCAATGAAAATTTAGAGCACATTGCTCTTATCCGACAAAATTATATGAGTTCTGGCAAAATAAAACAAAACAAACTTATACAAGACCGAATTTTCTTTTTGTCAATATGTTACTATAACCGAGTAAAAAATGATCATAAGTAAAATAAAAGATTGAGCAATTAAGTAAATTCTAGCCCAAGTGCTATTAGAAAAATGGAAGAAATGGAAAGCGAAGATTTAAATGTTAGGTGGCAGCCAGAAAACTCTGTCAAGCAGAAAATATACAAACATGCTGCTTGCTTGGATGGACACTTTCACGAGTGCTAAGATATCAGAGGAAAGTCCATCGCCTTTTGGGAGCATACTGAGTTCCATTCATTGTTGGCTGTCAACCACCCGCAGCAACAACAGTTACTACTAAGTACTATCCCAGTAAGGCTAAACTAGTTCATGTTCCCCGTGAATTCATGATCAAAGCGCTGGGATACATGTCCATAGTCCGTATTGAGTGATCGAAACTTCTTACATTTTTTTCTTTGCTGACCTAGAGGAAACCCAAACACACAGGGACTTCTACACAAAGTCATGACCGTTTAAGATGAAAAAAGATGTGAAGTCTACAGATAAATGAGCCAATGCATCCCATTTCATCAAAGCGAAGCTCACAAGGAGAAGGTGTTGCACTTATGCCAGAAGGAAAGAATTAAATTAACACAACCTGTATCATCAAATGCTAAAAGAACAGTGATTACGAGGACAAAATCATTCGAAACAGCACCACCTTTATATTTCCGACTATCGTAATGGCAGCAATAATCTTGTATTGGTCCTCTGGTGATGTCTCAACTGTAGAGATTACCACATCAACCTGCCGGATCGCATTCAACAGAGTACCTGGATCGTTTATGTCTCCCTGATAATCAAATGACCAAGAGCATGAATAAACTATCGATGAAATCAGCAATCATCAACAAATCCTGTTTTGGCAGGAAGACTAAGAAAAGGAGAGATTCAGACTTCAAGACCTTTATCAGACAAGAAAAAAAATACTGTGACAAATAAAAAAACAAGCTACTATCCACAGAATTCTCGTCCATGACATCTGAAGAACAGGTCAGTGCAGCTACGTAGCTATAGCTGTCTCATAAACGGCTGAAACATAAGGAAGTTTCTGTGAGATTTGTCTGAAAATGCACTCGTTCGAATCAATACGCGAAGCTGAGATGATTTGTCAGGCAGTGTGAAAAATGACAAAGAGCAACACCAAATCGCAACATGACTCCAATCAACTCGATCGAGCGAGCGAAGGAGACGAAAATCAACTCCGGTTCTACCGCTGAAGACGTATCTCAGGACAGCGAACGAGATTTAACGGCAGGTGACGCTTCGGTTCCTCGAAGCAGAACCAGATGTCGGAAACAAAGGCGATCGCGCGGGAATAGCTTCTCACCAGAACTACATGGACGCCTAAGCTCTTGAAACCTTCAACGAGGTCGGGAGTGGACGGTGGTGCCAGGAGAGCGAAGGTAGGGTGGCCGTACTTAGCACTGGCTTCCACAACGAACTTTTCGATGAGTCCGGTGATTCCGATCACCAGGACTTTGCTCTTCTCCGCCATCTCGGAGTGGCTTTTCACGGCGGAGTAGGTGGATTTTCTCCGGCGAACTCGCTCGGACTCTGTAGCGACTCTGCTCCAACTGCTTGTAACAAAGGGAGAGCGCGCGCGCTAAAGTACGGGGGCTCTTCACGCGGAGCCATTTTGTATTTTGATTCCAGAAAGGAGTAATTGTCATTTCAAGAAATGTCTTTCCAGCGAATTGATTTTTCCCTATCTGATCTTTCATCGCAAAAAAGTGCATGAAATTAATTTTCTTTACATCTGTATTAAATTAATTTCGTATCCCTACAAAATTTCCAAACTAATACATTAGTGCCATATACGCCCAAAACTAATTTCCAATGTCACAAACTAGGGCAAAATTTGGATAAATATGGTATGAATATAACAATATAAACTTTTTATGATATAAAAATTAATTTTTGGTAAATATAACATAAATACACTAATTTGAGATGTTTTTTTTGGTAAAGAATCTGAGATTTTTTTTTTTTGCGATGTTAGTCTTGGGAAAAAAAGGGGTAGATAATCAAATATAAATTATTTTAATAACGATGTTGTCCCCGAAACTAGAAAAACTTGACTTACCAAGAATAAGAAAATCCAAATGTAAGTTTGGATGGTGTTTAAAATTTTAAATAATCCTAATTTTGAAGTTTTAGAAAAATTGTTTAATTTAAAGTATAGTTTGTTTTTCTCAATTGATATTGTACTATTATAATTTACCATGATTTTGATAAAAGAGAAGTTGAAACCAGTTTTTAGGTTTACTTTTTCATATGAAATAATATAAAATAGTATGAGAAGACAATGAGCTACTCGACATGCCTATGCATACATATACATGATATTATGGAGTTTTATGGTTGTTACATGATTGTTCTGAGGTGCAAATTCTTTTTTCTGTGGTCAATCACATAAATTACTTTTTGGCCAACTTTTCGATAAAGGGATATAACTTTTTGGGCAACAAAAGATGTTTTATAAATAATTCATAACTTCTTGTACAAAAGAGAGTAACCTTGTTAGATTGATTCAGTAATTAAATAGTGTGCATGATGCAAATAAGTTACGCATTTCTAACAATAATCTCTTTATCATTAAATGTGAAAGATTTAATTTTAGATTATCTATTCTATATTGAAATTGCATTTTACTGGGTGTCCTTTTTTTGTTTAGTTAAAAAGGGTTTCTGAGAATTCATTTTTTATATTTTCACATGTTTAGTAACCAAAAATGGATTGATTAATGAAAAAACATTTATAGTAAAGGAAAACATCCTCCCTAAAAAACGAGGAAACTTTTCTCTACTCTCAAGGGAGGAAATCATTTTCAAGTTAATAACCAAACAAGACTTGAAAATGGTTTTAGTATAAACCTTAAACATGAAGTTTTTCGTGAAAAAACTCATGATAAACAGAAAAAATTTTGGGAACTTTTTTTTTCAAAAAAAAATATATTTCCGTTTCTAGTTAAGGAATTCAATTTTCGAATGTTAAGCAAGCATATTTTTTGAGGACTTGCAGTCACGTTGGACCTTATACTCCTAGACTCTATAGGTTGCCTAGGGTCTATATGTTAACTTGCTCAATAGTGACCATTCTATTCTTTTATTATTGAGAACAAATAAAAATTAAAAATCTGTTTGATAAATATTTTGTTCTTGATAATAGATTTGGAACAAAATTTAGAAGTGGAAAAAAGTTACTTTTTGTTATTGGGAATAATTTCAAAATCAAGCACAATCTATTTTTCTTTTATTTTCTTCTTTTCTCCTCATTTCTTCTTCTCTCTCCTTCCTCCTAGCTGGTCATTGGCCACTACTGCTACCATCGACAATCATCAATTGCTGCCCACAAATAAGGAGGATGAAGAAGATTAAAAGGAAAAGGCAAAAACAAGAAAAATATAATAAAAGTATTAAAAATTAAATGAAATAAAAAAAATGAAGAGTCCTACCAAATGCACTTCTATTCTGGAAATAAAAATTTTGGACACTTATCAAATGTTTTCAATATTCAAAAATTATTTTGGAAAATCGATATAAAAAATAATCATTTCTGAGAGGAAATTATTCCCAAGAATTGAATAGTTACCAAACGTATCCCTATAGTTTGTCCTTTTTTGATAATCGGTGTAAGACTTGAACCAATGCATATTGTCACAAAGATAGATAATATTATCAAACAATTCAGGATTCCTAGCATTGAGAAGACCTTCATATTTCATGCACGACCAAGGTTGTTTATGATGATTTTGAGTTTATTTTGTACCTTGAAATACTAACCACTTGGATCGGTTGATGTTGGTATGCAGACTGCCGCTGCAGGGGAGATGGAGGGCAAAACTTTTATCTGCTATGAATATTCATAACCAGATGGATCGGTTCACTTCCATTATGCAGCAGAAGTTTTTGTCAGGGGAAGATCACCAGCACTTGGATTACTCCAAAATAGATGAGGACGAGAGCCTGGACGATCGCTGGCTTAGGTAGGCCAGCCACGACGCCGAGGAGAAATATTTTGCTCAAGATTGAGAATGTCATGTGCAGTGATTCATCATTGCCATCTTGAACTATTCTCTCTCTCTCTCTCTCTCTGTCTCTCTCTCTCTCGCAAACGCACGCACGCACGCACGCACATTGGGCTAGAGTTGGATGGGAGGCTCTTAGTTGTAATTTGTAATGATTCTCGTTCAATAAGTCGTGTATTGCCAAATGGGTCACTGTTTATTTTCGCTCGCAGTGATCTCTATTGTTCCGTATCTGTGGTTGTTGCCTATGATGGATGGTCGCACTGTTCTTATTTGAATGGCAAAGGATGTTTTGAGGTGGACTTAGTTCTTTTTGGTAAATTTTTGTAGTGACTTGGAAAGGTAATTTTCAGGTATTATTGATAGAAAAATCTGGAAAATTAACTTAAATGCACATCACAACTCAGTCCGATTGATTTATTCATCAACTTAGATTCATCAAGAAAAGTTGCCACCTCAAATGCTCGATGCCCTTCTCTTCGATGGGATTCGGGATTCTAAGAATTATTAACTATTGCGTACTACCTGTGAAAAGACACTGCTTATACCCAACTTGAAGAGAAAGTGCTGTGACAAAAGTTGAAGTAAAACTTGCAAAGGGCATAATCCACCGTTAATGTTCTTATATGAGATGGCATTACTTCTTATATGAGATGGTCATATTGTGGTACTTGGTCGAGCCATTTTTTTGTTAAGATTACTACTGCTTGAGTTACTAAAAGTATGGTGTTCACAATATCCAAGGCCTTGGACAAAGTGAGCAACTTCATTTAATTCATGCGTCAAAACTTGCCTTACTTCAAAAGAGATTCCGATACACGGACATGGCATCTGCCTTTGGCCAATTCTAAAAAATTGGCAACAAAAAGGATCAAACATCACTGAAGAAATCGAAAACTTTTAATAGAATTTTAAAAAAAAAATGACAATTAGTTCAATCTGTTCGATAGGCGATGATTCAAAGATGATGACATTTTGCTGATTACAAACAAAAGACAGAAGATAAAATTGTGTGCGTCTATCTCCAAAGGACATTGTTTTTTCTCCCCAAGCTAAGGGTTTGTTTGTTTAAATGTGTTTCTGTTCCCCGGAACACGATTTTTTGTTCTTTTGTTCTAGGAAACAAAAAAAGAACAGAAACGCGTTTGTTTACACTTTTTTTTTCGAAAATAAAAAATCTATTTTTTCTTTGTGACATCCTGAAATTCAAGTCCTCCGAGAGATAAATGGATATGAATTTCGTTAATACATTGTTAATTGATCTCACTCGGAATTGATCACTCCTGAGATACTGACCATGAGGGGAAAGACTAATGAGGACGGAACTCGTACAATTAAAGAACTTGACCTGGGAAAACGACTTGACCGTGAGACTTACGTAGGACGATCTTATAGATAGGCAGGCCGATTTCAAGGACAACTAAAAGTTGATTCACTAACAAAACATAATGGAACGATGGGTGATTCCATTTACTATTATTGAACCCACGAACAACCCCAGGTCGATCCTTACTAAGCATGTACTTTGAAATAAAAATCTATCCTCCGCAATTCTATGTAGTTAAGGACGTACATGAGTCGAAATGTCTTGAACATGGTTTGGCACGAGTCGATCACGCATGAATCCTCAAAAGCACCTGTCAGTCTGAGCTGTACCCAAAATGGCATTAAGGCGAAATTCATGTGGCATGAGGACCAAAGACTGGATTTTGAATTATTAGGAATGTCCGGGACGGACTTTTGATTAAGCTACTTTGACAGTTGACAGCACCAGTTAAGCCAAGTATTTGAAAAATGGATTTTCGGACCAAGAAAGCGAGTCTATGGGCTGAGCAAAGGTAGTATGGGTCTTAGGCACAAAGTGGGATAGCCACCATGATAGGCCCAAAGCAAGCAAGTGAGCCCAATTTCAAGCCTTTGAGCCCAATTGCATTTTCTAGCTCATTTCTCCACCATTTGAGCCCAAACCAATTTTATTCAAGCCCGTATAAAATCTTGGCCCGTATACACTTATAGTACGGTATACTATACTTGGAGAAATTACCATTTTACCCCTCCTAGAAGTGGCATTTATTGTTGGGGGACAAAGAGAGAGAAAAGTCAAAGGAAATTATGAAGGGAAATGATGTAAAGAAAGGGAAATTGGACTTGGCTTCTTGCTTTCTCTTTCTCTCTCTCCTCATTTCTCTCCTTCCCCAACATCAGCCCTCACTCCCCACGTCTCTGTCTTTTCCTCCCCACTCCCACGTCCTTCTTCCTCTTCTCTTTCTCTCTTTAGTTTCTTTTCTGATTGCTTCCAAAACAGCACCATGTGCTGTTGTTTTTGCCCCAAACCAGCTACCATCTCTGGACCCTCGCCATTTGCCATTTTTTTAAATCAAAATGGGTTATGAATATGAGGTTAATGTCTTCTTGAGAAATGTTTTAGACATCCTCAGCTACAATATTTTTTTTTCAATATTTTTAGGAATTTAAAAGAAGGAGATATCAGCTTCGTCATTTTTTAACAGAACCTTAGTTTTCGCTGGAACTGGTGAACTTTTAAGATTCTATGGGCTTTTATCAACTCTTCGGGTTCGAATTTCAAAATGGTTTCTTCACAAAAGTTGTTTTTCACATCTTTTAGTTTAACATACTCAAATTTCAGATCAAACAGACATATTTTAGATCTTGAACCAAATTGATTTCCGAAAATAGACTTTCTAGAAACTGACCCAGTTTTTGGTGCTGGATTGAGCGAATTACTAGGCCGAATCTAGAAGAATCTAGGTTAAGGTGTCTTCATGAAAAATATTCATTTATTGCCATTTATAACATATTCAAATTTGGAAATTTTCTGAACTTGTTTGAATAGGTCTCTGGATTTAAAGTTAGAGACGTGTGAGTTGTCCGGTTTCTGCCAATTAGGATCGATTTTAGTTTGGTGATGGTTCTTGATGCTTTGCTTGCTTTAAGTAGTTTTTTCAATGACTTGTGAATTTAATTTATTAGTTATTTAATTCTGAAAATTTACTATTCACACAACACTGTTCACAAAAACAATGTTCATGTGCACTATTCACCCAAGAATGAAAAGTTGTCTAAATTCATGTATTTTAATCATATGAAGTGAATGGATGTATAAATGTATGGGCATCCACATGAATCGATTAATGATTTGTGCAATTGTATGGTGATTGGAAATATTGGTATTTTAATAAGAAAATACAAGGTGTCGGGTATTGACACCGAAAGTGATTTTTAAGTACTATAGCAGCTTCGGTGAGCATTGATACTACAGCAACTTTGGTGAGCATTGATGCTTTAGCAACTTCGGCGAGCACTGATACTTTAGCAGCTTCGGTGAGCAATAATACTTTAGCAGCTTTGGTGAGCAATATAGACATCAGCTTAGGTGAGCAGTAATATATGAATATATCTATTAGCTTCGGTGAGCTAGACCATCTATTTCAACTTAGGTGAGCAGTGTTCGAATCAATTGATTTTATAGATGGTATTGAATGTATCAAATTGAGTGATTCGATTGTTCGATGGCTTGAATTGATAACGTGCAGGGAATGGTAATGGTCAGGTAAGATCGCTTGTGACGCGACTCGTATGTAATTGATGAAAAACAATCAATAAAGTTGCCAATCATCAATCAATCCTATCTTGGTCAGTAAGAAGACTACGGAAAATGATAGATATGAAGTCCGATGCAGATAAGACTTCAATACCTTCACTAGAAGAGAAAAAGTATTATAAGAAATAAAGCATCCACAGAATTATCGTCCATGCATTGCCTACCGATCTTTTGAAAGGCTATAGCAAGGGATTTGCGATGACATATGAATAAAAGGTCAGTCACATTCACTTTTATATACAAGTTCACTTAGGCAGTACGTAAAATATGGAACTTTTCATAAGATTTGTTTAAAAAATGTATTCTATTCGTACTTCGTATCAGAATGCAAAGCTGAGGTGATTCGTCAATCAATGTGAAAGATGGCCAATAATACAGAGACAAATTACTGGAGGAGGGAAAGAGAAACACCAAATATCAACTTGATCTTGTGAAAGATTGAGATAAAAGGCGACTCTAATTCTACGGTTAAAGACATTTCTCAAAACGACGAATGAGATTAACTGTAAGGGACGCTTCTATTCCTCAAAGGAGCACCAAATGCGAGAAACGAACAGGATTGCATCAGAAGAACTACTCACGTGAACTAAATTGACGCCTAAGCTCTTGAAACCTTTAGCAATGTTGGCCTTGGCTGGGTCAGAGAGAGTGGACTCCCTCACGAGAGCGAAGGTACGGTGACCGAACTTAGCACTTGCTTCCACGATGAACTTTCCGATGCATCCGGTGCCTCTTCTCTCTCTCTCTCTCTCTCTCTCTCTCTCTATATATATATATACACACAGGCATACACACATAATTATAACAAAGTCACATCAGAGACCGATCAAGATCACCGAGAAGAACGACACCTCCGCTGTGATTACCAGGACTCTGCTCTTCTCGGCCATCTCGGAGGGTGTTTTCACAGCGGAGCGATCGTTCTTCCCGGCGATCTTGATTGGTCTTTGAAGTGACTTTGTTATAACTTTGCGTGTATGCGTGTGTGTGTATGTGTGTGTGTGTATATATATATATATATATATATAGAGAGAGAGAGAGAGAGAGAGAGAGAGAGCTAAAAGGGGGTGGGCTAAAAGGTGGCGGTTCTTGTCTTCATGATAGGATAGAGAGTCATTGGATGATTACGGAAGGGCATAATCATCTTTTCATTGAAATAATTTTTCTTGTTAAGATAAATCCTTCATTGGAAAAATGGTACATGGAAAGTGGGAAAATAGACAGAAGATAACAATTTTGTCTGATTTCAATGATGAACTAAATTATTGTGAAGTAAGATACATTTTAACTTAGCAAAAAATAAGAAAATTTAATTTTGATAGTGCTATAAATTTAAGTAATCGTAATTGATGAGGAAATAGTTGAAACTACCTTTTTTACATTGACTTTTATCATATGAAAAAGATAAAAAAAAATGGTATGAAATAGGCAATGAGCTACTCTACATTTATATGGTAGCATGATATTATATAACTTCATAGCCGTTATGCTATTGTTTCGAGGTTCAATAAATTCTTTTTCCTAGGAGAATTGACACAAGATTACCGTTCTTTGATTGGTCAAGATTACTATATTTGTAATTCAAAACCTCTATGGGAGAAAAAAGCAACAACTCGAGTGTCGAAATATAGAATGATTAGTATAAAGTTGTTAAACCTTTGACATGTATACCAATTCAATTTCAAATATTTTGATTTGATCAATTTAGTTCTAAATTTTTTAACGATTTACCTTGCGATACAATCTTAAGTAGCACTGACACCAATACACAACACATAACATGACACGTCATTTCTAAAAAAAAAAAGAAAAAAAAATCGAACACATTAGGACACATCGTATATTAAATATATATTTATATATATGATACATTATCATTTCTATGATTATTTCAATCAAATTAATTTGATTCAAATTCACAAATAAATAAATAAATAAATAATAAAAAAGACTATAATGAATTTACACTAAAAATTGTGAATTATAGGAAGTGAAACTCAAAAGAGAAGAGGAGATTAGGTTTTCTCCTTTCTCCCTTTTATTTTTTTTATTACTATTTATTTTTGTACATATTTACATTTTGACTCGTCATCTATTGAAAATTTTAAAATTGATCCGTGCGTGTCGAAATCAAGTGTCGGAATTCTGGACTCACATGTCAGACCGTGTCGGAAGAGTTAACCACGTGTCAATTTTTCTATATCTATTGACCACGTATCGAAATGTGTCAAAGTGTAACACCAAACTTGTGTGTCAGAAGAGTTGATCACGAGTCGGATTTTTCAACACCTATTGACCACGTGTCAGAACATGTCAAAGCATATTAAACACTTGTTGGAGTGTTGGATATGTCCCAGAGAGTGTCAATGCTTTCTAGATACAATCAGCGTTGTTAGCCTTCTAACGTAACATGACCAATGTCACATGAAAAAAATTTGAAATTAAATAAAAAAGTATTCTTTTTGGTCTCTTTTTTACCCTTCTTTTTCTTTTCGGTTTCTTTTCATTTCTTACGTACTTGTTTCCTCTTCTTCTTCCGTCAATCACCAGGCCTTGGCGAAGGCCTCAATGGCCTCACCAAGGGTCAACCTCACATGCTTGGGGCAAGGCTCAACCTCGTGTCTCCAATTTATTACCCACACCGAGGAAGGACCACATATAACATACAAAATTAGAGAAACCCGTGTCTAACTTTTAGCTTACCATAGCTTGGACATAAAACCATATCAAACTCCAAAACAGGAGTAACTTCTCTAAGCACTACATAGATGCACACACATTGAATGTTCATAGTATGTCCTCGTATTTGGAGGTTGTACATGCCATAAGATGATTGGCGGGAGCGACATTTCACACAAGGATCCTAACTAGCAAAATCCTATATTATTCATGATTCAAACTGATGTGAGAAACTTCCAATCCAAAAGACGGCTCTCAAAGTTGGTGTGGTCTCCTTTCACGAAAACAAATGAGATATGGCCAATATAACATTGAGTAGAACTGCCGCCTCTATAATATGAGAATACAAGTAGACCGATTGACTTCAGAATACTTAAATCTCGGAGAGAAATAGACAATACACATGCTTAAATCTAATCCCTAACCTTGAATGTTCTTTAGAACTTGCTCCTTTGGAACATAAACCTTGTCTAGGGTCTTGCTAATCTTCTCTCCCACAAACACACGAGATCATTAAACAAGTAGGTGTTGGCAGGAGGTTTGATGTACTGAATTTTGTTTAAGGTCCTCAAATCATCCACAGCTTTGATGGTAAAGGTGCCACTGTCATCCTCCTCATTAAAATCCGACGTGTATTGACAGGGAGAATTTTAGAATTTGGTTAATAAATATAAGCCATTGATATACCTAGAGTTCCGTTCAGCTCCCATTCAAAGAAGAACTTTCTCAGTAAACAGAATCACCAAACTGTTGTTGTCACGCCCCGAACCCTGAGCGCGCGACAACTCCTGCCTCATGATCGATAGAAAGCGACGTTCCAGGACTCGTCAACGACCATTCATTTTAAATTTTCATTATGTGCATGCGGAAGACGAACCATCCCCCAATCAAACAGATAATCAAGCAATCAAACAAGGATAAAGGGATGAACAACAAGAACAACAACAACCACTCTTATATGCATTTTCATTGGATTAACTAACGGAGGATCGTTTCCAATTTACAAGCCCACTAGAGGAGCCAATCCATCCTCTAAGCCATACCAAAAAGAAACTAGGCTCGCGTAATCCATATATACAAAAAGAACCATCGGGTTTGGCACCATTATCACTTGGACTCATTGGACTCGGGCTCCGTCGGGTCGATCACTGGAGGAGCGGGGGTAGGATTCTCCACTGCACCGGTGGGTGCGCCATTCTAAGGGCCTAAAAGTGGTTATATAATAACCAGTGAGATAAAATCTCAGTGAGTTCTCTCCCTAAACTCCGGTTAGAACACCAACTCAACTTGGGGTATCTCTCCAGAACCATCCCACAAGCAAACTAGCGACCAACAACCAACAAATAACAACAACCAAGGCCAACCAACACTGAAATAGTCGGTTCGCATGGAACCTTACCCGGTATGTCATACCCTGCATGTTATATCTCAGCACAATACACACAATGCATATGACCGTTAGATGATGCAATGCATCAATCATGTACGAGTTACATCACAAGTGATCTCACCTAACCATTGCCACATCCTGCACGTCATTGATTCGTGCATGCGTGCCATAAACAATGTGATCAACTCATGCATAATTGGAACCAATGATGTCATGTTTCTCACATGCTCTTGCATCCACACGTGTTCCAATTATTACCATCACCCCCCGAACACCTGTCGGGGTGGCGGGTTCAACTTAGTGATCATGCAAGTATCCCACCACAACCCACTTTTTATCTTTGAGTATTAGCCATTGCACACATACTTGTATATAAAACCTCAAATCATTTTCCATGAAACGGTCTATTTTCGGTGTCCTTGGACAAATCATTTTCCCCTTTTTTTTTTGGTGAAAATCATACGATTCATGTGGATGTCCATGCAATGACATATCCCATTCACATCATAAGATCAAAACATATGAAATTAGATCATTTTTTACCTAATGAATAGTCAACCCTCATGAATAGTAATGCATGAACAATACACGTAACAGTATTTTATGAAGAATGCAATATGAACAGTTTTCAAAATTCAATAATTAATAAATTAAATTCAGAAATTAAACAAAACATTAATTAAGACAAACAATCAAATTAAGGCAAAGGAATTAAACATAAACCACAATTAAACTAATCTTAGCAATCTTTCTAACCACCTATCTTAGGGCTAACGCACCTTAATTAAACCACCTAACTAGAATTAGCCCTAACTAAACCAACCCTACGCAAGCTTAGGCACTAAATGAAGGATTAGGGGCTAAACTCACCCGTTAAGTGAGCTGGAGACACGGACGCAGCAACGACAACGAAGGCAACACACGAGGATCTCAACCATGATGATCCAAGGCGGTCCCGAAGGCTGAAACAGCAGCAACAACCTTTGCTTCTCACTATAACTCTGGAAATCGAACAGCAGAGGATGAAAGGAAGTTTAGGCGGGTTGATCGGAGCTTCGACAAAGGGTTGGCTGGCGATTGGCAACACCTAGGGGTCAAGGGGGACTTGCTGGTGGCTGGGATGGGCGGAGGTAAGGTCAAAATGGAAGAAAAAAGGTTGAAACGGTGAAACAATGTAGGTGGGTAGCTGCCAGGTGATCTGGCGAGCGTCAACTTTAGGCCGGTCGGCAGGTTAGTCGGTGGCTCCGACCGGCGAGCGGCAGCCACCATCAGTTCGGACTAGACCTCTTGGACATGGTGGTGGGTGGCACGGGCGCTAATTCTCATGAAAAGGCAACAATTAACTAAGGTTTTTTAAGGAAGGTCAGTTGGAGCAGAAGTAGGAAGAAGAAGAAACAAGGGAGAGAGAGAGGGTCGACAATTTGGGATTGAAGAGGAGGAGAGAGAGTGATGTGAGAACTAGCTGTCAAGCCTCATTAAGCCCTTTCAATGCATGCTGCCCATGTAAGGTGACCTCATCTTCTCTCTCTTCCTTTGCTTTATCCACATAGCAACTAGGGGCAAAATTATCATTTCCACCTTGCACAATTCCCAATCTCCCCTGAGGCTAAACATGATGGGCAGGACTAAGAAATGGGCTAGGAAATGAATATGAATGAGCTCAGGAATTGGTTAGGCTTGAAATGGCTTAAGGCTAGGTAATGGGCTTGGAAGGGTAAATAGGTTTGTTGGGTCCAATTGGCTCACTTGCTTGCTTTAGACCCACCATGGTGGCTATCCCACCTTGGGCTTGAGGCCCACACTGGCCTTGCTCGGCCCACGTTCTCAAAGGCTCTTTTCTTCAGTTTGTAGATCCCTTTTTCCATCTACTCGACTCATGTGACACTAACAACAGTCAAAGTAGCATCTTTCCAAAAGTCCATCCTAGACGTTCCAGAAAATTTGAAGTCCATTCTTGGATTCTTATGCCATGTCAATTTCGTCGGATGCCATTTTGGTACAACTCAGACTGACAGGTGGCTTCGAGAATTCACGCAAAATTGACTCGTGCCAAACTATGTTCAAGACATCTTGACGCATGTGTCACGGGTCAATCAATTTCGGTTGATCAAACACCGCGCGGCCTTAGGATCAGTGATCCCAAGTCAGCCTTGTACACACACACGCTCGAACACAAGAACCGAATGGGCAAAGAGAGTGTATATTGCTTGTGAACGAACTGATTACAAGGTGGGAGAGGGATCCCTATTTATACAAGAGCGGGTCGCATCTCGACCGTGGATCGTCCCTCCGATCCAACGGTTCATTTTGAATCCGTATAATCATTACAAGCTATACAACAGGCTACTCGAAGGCTACTCGATGGTCTGCACCCGGTAGGCCCTTGGGAAGCCCATGGGTCGCGTGCGTCAGGCCTTGGGCAGACCATGGGCGTGTCAGAAGCAAGATCAGGGTTGCAGGTCCGTCTGACACGCGAACAGCTGAACCGTCACGGGCTGCTCGAACTTTACTCATGAGTCGCTCATGGGCTGCGCATGGGCCTTTTCGCTCGTTCTGCTCATGGGTCATCCGCGGGCTGCTTTCGGGTAGCCCCTTGTGCGTGACACGGCCCTTTACGGACGATCTTGGATCATGCTTTGTCCGTGGGCCGTGTCACATGGATGTCCTTAACTACATGAAATTGTGGATGATAGATTCTTATTTCAAAATACACGATCACCGAGAATCGACATAGGGTCGTTCGTGGGCTCGATAACAGTAAACAGAATCACCCATCGTTCCATTATGTTCTGTCTATAAATTGACTTCTAGTCGTCCCTAAAATCGGCCTACCTATCTATAAGATCGTTCTTACACAAGTCTCATGGTCAAGTCATTTTCCTAAGTCAAGTTCTTTAGTTACACGAGTTCTGTTCTCATTAGCCTTTCCCCTCAAGGTCAGTATCTCAGGAGTAATCAATTCCAAGTGAGATCAACCAATAATGTATTGATGAAATAAACATTCATTCATACCTCAAAAGGGCTCGAATTTCAAAACGTCATAGTTGTAATATTGTAATATATTTATTATTCTAAATATGATCCTAATATCGTATTCCCAATTAATTCCTTATTATTGCCCAATTTATTATCCACATTTATTATGTGATATTTGCCCGTTAATATGTTACCATAACGGTCTTGATGGAAAACGTTGGTAATGTAAGAAATGTAATAAAATGTCAAGTCATCTAGCTCAAACCCTATCACTACAGAAAACACACCATCACGTTTGAGGGGTATTAGCTAGTAGAACATGACATACAAATCTAGTGTTACCATATCACATATCGATCATGCTATATGGATCCGTCCAAGGTTTTGAAATTTTTAGCTTTTGCAAATTTTCATCAATAGCTGGAGGTATGTTTTTTTTTTTTTTTTTGGTGACCTGGGAATCGCCATACAACAGGCAGCTAGCGGCGTAAACCCCAAGTGACCCGCAAGGACCCACCTTCCACAGGCCGTAGATGAGTCACGCGATGGGGGCGAGAAGTTTCAAACCCCTTTCCTGCTGGTTGAGGGGCAAGGCGCGAACCATCTCATCCACCGCAAGGTGGGTATGGCTAGAGGTATGTTGATCTTTACGTTTTTGCAAATTGACCTCAAATTTTGTACGAATTTAGCTATGATTGATAAATCGGGATCGTCAAGTTTTAATTTATATTTAGTCTAACAGTTGGTATTATAGCATATTTACAATCTCTGCCTTGGTGAAATTTTTGGATTTTTTATTTTCATTGAATTATGTATGGGTAAATTTGGATTTTTATGGCTTGGAACATAATTTAAAATTCCGGCCAAATTGGGGCTACCCACCACGCGATAATGGATCTACATGGTCACACTGCCATTAGGAAGAAAAACTCTTAAATTTTTCGGCATTTTAGTGATCATTGGAGGTTAATTGAGTGGTGAAATTTTGGTGGTTAGGGTTTTTTAGGGTAGATTGTTTTAGGCTTAATTCCTATCAATATGTTGGTCGTTTTTGCCGGATCTTGAAATTATTCATTTGTCTTGACATTCTCTTCGAAACCCATCAATCAATTTGGTCGAACATGGGCTGTGAGAGGAGACCCAGGCGGCAGGACGGAGTTGGTTGCGGCGGAAGAAGAAAAGCCCAAAAAGAAGGCCTCACACGCCCAAGGGGTTGCAGCGGGCGCGGGTGCCTGCGTCACACGTGCCTAAAAACACATGCACGCCTGTGATTTCTCAGTTTTGCCCTCTGCTTTTTGCAAAATTGCAATTCTGCCATCAGTTGACTAAAATTATGATCTTGCCCCTTCGCATTAAGGAAAATTGCAATTTTGCTCTAGATGCATAAAATTCCGGTTTTGCCCCCCCGGGCATGAAAATTTACAAATTTTCCCTTTTAGGCATAAAATTCTTGTTTTACCCCTTAAAAGTGAATTTCCAATTCTAGCCTTGCATGCAAAATTCCAGTTTGACCCATTTTGCATGTGATTTTACTGTTTTACCCTTACATGCAATTTTATGAATATTTTCTCATAAAATTAAATGTCTAGTGATTCGTATATATTTAATTAATTAATGATTAGCCACAACATCTTTGATTATATTAAATTATATACATTCATATCATTTGGATCACATATAGTCAAAGACAATAATTGTGATTATTCACATTAATATTATGAATTTTATCCCACAGAATTTTCAATATATTAATGTGATTAATTAGGATAAAATGCTATTTTATCTTTATTAATTTACCCATAGGGATTAAGGAAGGGAATATAATTTGATAATTTCATCACGAAGTAATTATGAATCAATTTAAATTAGAAACTTAGCCCATAGGCAGTTTTTGATGTTATATGATTCATATTTTATAGCATGTTTTACATTGGTAAAATATGATTTAAATTTATTTGCCTCAAATATATTGATACATAAGTTTTCTTTGATTATAATGTAGTCTTACCACCTACAATTAGTTTTGATATAATTGTTCCCGAGCTTAATGGAAATAACTATAAAGAATGGAGGGAATTAGTTATTCTTCAATTGGAGTGCATGGATCTTGTTTATGCTCTGAGGTCAAACGAACCACCTGAACCTGCTGAGAATAGCATTCAAGCTGAATATACTCTTTATGTACAATAGGAGTGGTCCAACTGTCTTAGTGTAATGTACATAAAGACAAAACTCTCTACTAGCATTAATGGTTCAGTCATTCAACATAACAATGCCAAGGAATTGCTGGAAGCTATTGATGCACAATTTGAGTCTTTAGAGAAGGTGCATGCCATGACCCTGATTATGAAGTTCACATCATTAAAGCTTACCAATGTAAGAGGTGTGTGTGAGTACATCATGAAGATGAGGAACATTGCTCCTCAGCTGAAAAATCTTGAGGTTGGGATATCAGAATCTTTTCTTGTATACTATATCCTGAATACTCTCCTACAAGAGTATGCCCCTTTTAAGATCTCTTACAACACACATAACACTAATGGTCAATCAATGAACTCATGACCATGTGTGTTCAAAAGGAAGAGAGGCTACTAATGGAGAAAGGAGAAAGTGCTCAAGGATCAAAAGTAAATGGTCCATATGAAATTTGAAATTGCAATCCTGAATTAAGTTAATTCTTGTTAATAGGTCTCCAAACTTTTGGACATTCATTCTCAAAATGTTCTAAGCTATTACACCTAGAACATCTTAGAATACTCCGACCAACAGATTTTACAAAAACTTCTTGAAAATGATTTTTGTAAAAGGATTTTGGAGGTCTTTGTTTGAGTCTTTCTTTCACTTTAGGAAAATCTATTAGAGAAGTCATTTCTTTATTCATTCCCAAACCAAATTTATTAAAATAGGGTATTTGAGCTAAAAGAATTTTCTCTAACTTTTCTGATCCATTTAAAAACCTTTTTGAGATATCTGAAATTTCCTCTTTCAAACAGACGTTTTCCCTTGAGAGAGAGTCATCATTTTCTTTCAAACTATCAAAATCACTTTTCAAGTTTTCAAGCTTTTATTTCCAAGAATCATCCTATTGCCTAAGCTTAGAATTTTCTTTTTTTAATTCGGAAATCCTTTTAAGAGAAGATTTGAGGTTAAGACAAAGTTCATATATATACTTAGAAACCTTAATAGGAATTTCTAAGTAACTTACCTCGATTTCCTTGTCAGAATCTGAATCTGTGTCTGATTCTGAATCTGAGTCTAATTCTGAGTGAGCCATCATACAAATGTTTGTAAGTTCCTCTTCGCTTTCCTCACATTTAGTGTCACTCCAAGTTTTTGCTTTGAGAGCTTTATAGTACTTCTCATACTTCCCTTTCTTTTTCTTCAGCAAGGGACAATTAAGTTTGATGTGTCCATTTTTCTTACATTCGAAGCATATTACATCTTTGCTAGTTTCAACATCTTCCATTGGTCTTTTTCTAGAAACTTTGCTTGTTTTGCTTCTTCCAATTCAACCTTCTTCCTTTTTTATTTAGTTTTCTGAATTTCTTTATTATCAGGGCCAGTTCCTCATCATCCATGTCATCATTCGTATCTGTGTCATCAAAATCAACATTAGACTTTAGCACAATTGATTTCTTACCTTTTGGATCTTCCTCATCATTGATTTGCTCAACTTTGTATGATTGAAGCATTTGTATCAGTTCGTCAACAGAAAGAGGCATGATCCTTTGAGTTTCTTTGATTGAAGTCTTCACGTGATTCCAGTCCTTTGAAAGTCCACGTAGTAATTTGTTGACCTTCATTGCTCCTAAAATTGGTTGATCTTGATAGGCCAAGCCATTTACAAGTTTTGTAAAGTGGCTGAACATATCACCAATAGACTCTCCAGGTTTTATTCTAAAGGACTAAGAGAGAGGGAGATGGAGATGATCAAGAGGAAGATTTTATGCGGGGGAGCTCCAAAACCATGTTGTTTCGATGGGCTGAGCGTTTTGATTGGGGAAGTCGTGTTTGATCCTTTTTAAAGGGTGGAGCAATTGTTCCAACTTGGGACATAAATGGGTAGGGAGGGTTGAATTTGAGTGGTATATAAGATGAACTGATGTATTTTTTTAAAGTGGCCAAATCGTCTTTTCGCATCAATATTGCCATTCGAATTTGGCACACAATTTCTTTCGATCCTTTAGGTTGAGCTGCCCATTATTTTTGCATTGTCATGAAGTTTGGCGGATGCCGATTGCACACTTTGAATGATCGCAAGCACTCTGACGCAGCAAAAATCTGGTCAATCAAATGTCGGATGAGGAAGTAATCGCCAGTCAAATAATGATGAAACCTTTGGATACCTTAAAAAAGGTCTCCAAACCCAAAATCTACCAAACGCTCTCTCCCGTTCTAGGAGCTTCTCTCTCGCAGGAAGAGTTTCTCCACGCTTGGTGTGGTAATGGCTCCTTTACTCCCAAATCAAAACCCTAATCGAAATACCCACCATCCCATTTCCGTCTAGCTTCCATTCCCTGACATTCCCATCCCAAGATGAGCCTCCTTGTGAAAATGGAAGTTCTTTGAGCACTGTTCCATTCAACAGGGGCTGTCATCCATGGTGTGTTCATGCTCCTTCTCACAAAATGAGCCTTTTTTTTTTAACCTTTTTTCACTAAAACAGAAACCAAATATCTACAAAATCCACCATATCAGTCTTAACAACCCTTTCCACAAATCATCCAGTTCCCATATCCAAAGCTACAAAAACCCTAACCCTATCCCAGCTATTGAATCATGCTTTAAATCGGCTCTACGCAAGTTGCCTAAGATGACGGGATGATCAGTACAACTTCAAAATGGTCATGATAAGACAGGCGCAACACGCCCAACATCTCCATCTGGGTATCAACTGCTATCCATTGTCTTAGGTTTGTCTCTTCCCTTAAAGTGTTAAGAATAGGTCCTAAGGCATCGTCGAGCAAGCTTGTGGGTTTTTTACTACTTTCTTGGACTGCTTAATAGAGTGTTCCGCCTCCATGGAACACAAAGGCATAGATCCTCGAATGGAACTTCTCTGCAAGAGGTTGGGAGATATGTGGTCAGAAGATAATATAATCGATTTGGAGGAGATTGACACTAGTGAGCAGGAAAAAGATTGTCATGCAATGTTGATAGGAAAGCTCTTTATGAACCCAAATATTAATTTTCAAGCTTTTCAGAGTACTATGAAGAAGGCTTGGAAAATAGAAAGTGTTGATATTACCCCCTTGGAGCAGGGACTATTTTTATTTGCTTTCAAAACAAAAGGGGACTCAAAACGTGTGTTGAATGGTGGCCCGTGGTCCTTTGTTAATCATTGTCTATTAATGAAACCATGGGAACCAAATACCCCTCCCTCGCTGTTATAATTTCTCAAAAGGGGCTTTTTGGGTCCACATATTCGGCCTTCCGGTGGAATGGCGTAATGCGGAAACTGTTAAGAGAATTGCGCAGGATCTGGGAGAAGTGTTAGAGATCAAAGTGGAACCCAAAGGTGTTGCTAATTTTGTATCAGGGAAAGTGAAAGTTGAGTTGGATCTTTATGCGCCTTTAAAACAAGGAAGTGTGGTTAAACGAGCGGGAAGAAAATTCTAGCTGGAATACAAATACGAAAGACTTCCTCATTTCTGCTATGCATGTGGAAAATTGGGACATTACACTACTCAGTGTGCTGAAAACCAAGTTGACCTGGAGAGAATTAATTAGCTACGATTTGGGTATTGGTTGAAGGCAGAAGCTAAAGAATTTAGCCCAATATGGAAGATGTTTTATGAAGATCTGAAAAAGGATAGCGTAGAAGAAGAAGTTGTACCTGAAACTCAAGAGAATCCAAGCCAGATGGATATTGTCCAGCACCTCCCTCTAAACAGCAGCCGCATGGATAAACCTGAAAAAAGAAAAGAGATGGAAAATGAAAAACCAGGAGATGTACAAGGAAAGGCAAGTTCTTCGTTCCTGTTATTAACATGGCCAGAAAACGAACCCTCTTCGGCACCTCTCAACCATGACATCCAGAAGGGATTGTATCCAAGAAAAGAAGGAAAAGCAGCCAGGCACACAAGCAAAAAACAGAAAAGGTTCAGTCCTTATGGCAATGAGAAGCAAGACTAGGAGATTTTGGATGAGACTCAACTCCTGGAGACCCCAATCCAAATTGAGAAGGAAGAGGGCACATGGGCTTTGGTGGCTAGCCCTAATAAGCCATCGGGGTACAAATGAACATATTAAGCTGGAATTGTCAAGGGTTGGGCAATCCCTTGACAATTCGGGAACTAAGAGCCTTAGTGGCTCAAAACAGGCCCGGTTTAGTGTTCCTAATGGAGACGAAGAACAAAGAACAAATGGTTGTGAGGTTAAAGAAGAACTTAAAGTTTCAGAACCACTTTGTGGTGGACCCAATTGGGACTGTAGGCGGGCTAGCTTTAATGTGGAATGCTGAAATTCAGGTATCAATTGAATCATACTCTGCTAATTTTATAAATGCGACTTGCAAATGGGAAGGAAATAGAATAGTGATGCAAAGTACTTTTGTGCATGCCCCTTATACTTTCCAAAAAAGGGTGTTGTTATGGGAGGAATTGAAATATTATAAGTCCCACAATTCTTTGCCATGGATTTGTATTGGCGATTTTAATGAAATTCTCTATCACTGGGAAAAAGTAGGAGGAAGATTAGCTAAGTATCACAGAATGGCAGCATTTAGACAAATTGTAAATGAGTGTTCTTTTATGGAATTGGAAGGCAAAGGCTGTGCGTTTACATGGGCAAACAACCGGGGTGGAGATGAATTTATAAAAGAAAAACTTGACAGGGTCCTATGTACCATTGAATGGAGGGTTTCCTTCCCATAAGCTTTAGTATTTTCCCTTCTGGCAATAGGTTCAGATCACTGTCCTTTATTAGTATCACTCATGGCTAAAAGGAGGAAGAGAAAGAGATACTTTAAGTTTGAAGCTTTATGGTTGGAAGATCATGAATATGAGGAAAAAGTAAATACGGTGTTGAATGATCCTGGAGTGAAAAATCTAAGCTAGGGGGCAAAGACTCAGAAAATAACGGCATCCTTGGAGGTATGGAGCAAAAAATTTGCCAATGCACAGACTCAAATTAGACTCTTAAAAAGAGAACTTGAAGCCATCACAAATAATCAAGAGGTTGAGCATGATAGAAAAAGGGGACAAGAGGTAAAAGGAAAAATAGAACAATTATGGAAGCAAGAAGAAATGTTTTGGGGGATGAGATCGAGAGTTTCATGGCTAAAATGGGGGGATAGGAACTCTAAATATTTTTATGTTACCACTATATAGCGCAAGCAAAGGAACAGAATATCTATGCTCCAAATCTCCAGTGGAGAGTGGACCTAGGATGAAGGAAGACAGAGAGAGGAAACTTTAACTTTTTTCACTGAATTGTACACCTCGGTGGGACCTCACAATATCCATCCCATCATTGACCAATGCCCTATTATGGTGACGGAAGAGATGAACACAACTCTAACAGCAAAAATTATGCTACAGGAAGTCAAAGAAGCAGTCTTTCAACTCGGTGCGTTAAAAGCCCCAGGACCAAATGGACTGAATGGTCAATTTTATCAGCATCACTGGGAAGATATTTAGACAGACATTATGGAAATGGTAGAAGATTTCTTGGAGACTAAATGCCTAAATCCGAATTTGATCAGAACACATATTGCACTTGTTCCTAAAGCCCCAAATCCAGAAAAATTAGAACAATTCCGACCGATCAGCCTTTGTAACTTTTCCTATAAAATTATCTCCAAAGTGCTGGCAAATCGTCTTAAGAGATGGCTTCCTAAGTTGATTGAAATAGAGCAGAGCCCCTTTGTGAGTGGAAGACAGATACAAGACAACATCCTCATAGTTCAAGAAGTCCTTCACCAACTCAGAATCAAGAAAAGAAAGAAGAAATTCCAAGCGGTGCTCAAACTAGACATGAAGAAGGCCTATGACAAAGTGGAATGGGACTTCCTTGAAGCTTGCATGAAGAAAATGGGTTGTAGCACTACATGGGTAACTTGGATCATGTAATGTGTCACAACTACCTCATTCAGTGTGAAATTAAATGGAGACTCCCTACCTTACTTTCAACTAGCTCGAGGTATTAGACAATGAGACCCTCTATCCCCTTATTTGTTTATACTTATGGCAAATGTTTTATCTTTAATGATGAAAAAAGCAATTGATGAAGGAAGATTAAAAGGTATTAAGTTAAATAGCCACTACCCCACACTATCGCACTTATTGTTCACAGATGACTCTATTTTCTTCTTGGATGGCAAGATTAGTGAGTGCCAAAATCTAGCTGAGGTGCTTAATCAATATTGTGTAGCTACTGGGCAACTAGTGAATTTAAACAAATCAGGGATCCTTTTTAGTGCGGGCTGTCCCCAGAGCTTAAGGAGGAATATGGCAAGGGAGATGCGAGTCCTAGAAATTGACAAAACAAAGAAATATTTGGGTATCCCCTCTGATTGGGGTAGCTCAAAAAAACAGATGTTTGCATGCATTTTGGCACGGGTAAATATGAAGCTAGAAGGATGGAAGGAAAACTTGTTGTCTAAAGCAGGAAAGGAAGTCCTCTTGAAAGCAATAGTTCAGGCTATCCCACAATATGCAATGTCCATTTTCAAAATGCCTAGTATCTATTTGCAAAGCAATAGAACAAAAGATAGCCTCCTTTTGGTGGAAAAACAATGAAAGAAAAGCTGGAATTCACTGGAAAACTTGGCATCTAATGAAAATGAGGAAAGATCATGGCGGTATGGGTTTCAGAGTCCTCATTACATTCAACAAAGCCATGCTAGGAAAACGGGCATGGCATCTAGCGGAAAACTCTCCCACACTAGGGATCCAACTTTGAAAGGCTTATATTTTCCTAATACAGATTTATGGCATGCAAAACAGGGTCAAAGAGCTTCATGGGGATGGAAAAGTCTCCTAATTGGGAGGGAAGCTATCTCAAAACCGTCTCAATGGTTTGTGGGTGATGGACAATCTGTCAGAATATGACAAGATAAATGGCTAAAGCGGGGTATACTAATCGGACCTGCTAATAGAGAAGACCCTGAACGTGTTAACGAGTTGATTGATAAGCAGATTGGCTCATGGAAAGAGGATATAGTACAAAACATCTTAGAAGACAGCATTGCAGATGAAATACTGGCCATTCCCATCCAGCTACAAGTGTAAAAGATAAACTAATGTGGAATGCAACAACATCAGGCAACTACATAGTCAAAAGTGGGTATAATCAACTAAGGAGAGCAGAGATCAATTTAGCACATAATGAAGCATCGACTTCCTACCATAAGCCAAGAGAACTATGGTGCAAAATCTGGAATTTGCAGACTATCCCGAAAATAAAATATTTTATGTGGACCCTTTGTCAAAATGCACTCCCTACGTCAGAAAACTTAAGTAGAAGGAAAATCGCACCTGAGTCGACCTGCCAGCTCTGTAAAAAGAACCCTGAAACAGAGGAACATCTGTTTTTGCTCTGCCCCTGGACAACCAAGATTTGGTCAGACCCACGCATCAGTATACCAGTTCAAAGAAAGGGACTAACAAGCATAGATCGGTGGATCCTTCACTATAAGCGAGCCTTACCAGAAGCACCACCCCTCGAGCAAGTTGCTGAACTGCTTTGGTTCATGTGGAAAGCAAGAAATGAGGCCATTTTTAGAGGGAAATCGCTGGATCCACAGGGAGTTATCTCGGCAGCCCTCGCAAAACATGAAGAATTCAAAATCTGGAACTCAAAACAGGAAGTGCGTGAGGAGAGAGACAGTACCTGCGCGACGAACTGAAACCCCCTTGCACCGAAATCACTGAAAATCAACGTTGATGGAGGTCTCCGAGTAGGCGAAACCAGAGGATCGATTGTTGGTGTATGCAAGGACGCGAATGGTGTTCTTCTCGGAGGGTTCGCACGCCACGTTAGAGTGCAATCTGCACTCCAAGCCGAAACCCTAGCTCTGCTTGAGGGGATGAAGCTTGCGCACGAATGGGAGAAGGGAAAAGGCAAAAGTGAAAGTACAATTATTGAATATGACTCCTCTGTTGCAGTTCATGCTTTGGTGGGCGAAGGACAAGTACCGTGGGACATTGCAGCACAAATCAAAATGGGCCGGGCTTCTTTGTCTTCTTTGCCTCACATAAAAATTACCCATTGCTTTAAGGAACAAAACAAAATTGCTGATTGGGTTGTTAAAGCCCAGCTCAACCATCGCCTCCCGAACAATTGGGTTTCGAGTCCACCGCAACCACTGTTTGATGTCCTTTGTTATGAAGCCCATATGGGTTCATGTTCTATGTTCTCTACTTAAGTTGAAATGAAATGCAACTTTTTCAACCAAAAAAAAAAAAAAATTCAACAATCCGAGGAAACTAAAACTGTTACTCTCCCATCCCTCTCTCCCCTTCAATGAACTTTTCTTCATCTTTTCCGCTTCTAAAGGAGAGGGATTTGACCTAGATTTCTCACTCCCCCTTAGTTCCTTTTCCTTTTATTTTCTTATGTTTCTTTTCTTACTCTCCCGATCTAATTTTGGATCTGGAAGTTTTGCTCTCCTAATCTTATATCTGGGAGTTTTTCTTTCTGATTTTGGAGTTTTAATGAAAAGGTACTCCACATCCAATTTCATTAATGTTCACAGTAAATTTGGTGTCAAATATGTGCTCATTCAACATATTTTGATTCAAAACTTTGGCACTTTGCATTAGCTACAAGCTCACTTTTATGAGTGTTAGATCTGAGTTTCTTTGACATTTTTATGTTGTCCATGTACAGTGATGATGTAGGGGACAGCAAACCTAGGCACTCATTATCGAAAGGCAAAACCATAACTACAAATAGATATCTCGGCATATGCTTATCACTGATGATGCTATGTAATTCAATGATTGGCCACCGGTCCTTTTGCTTAGAGGTAGTCCTAGATCTGTTCTTGAAAAATGAGTGTATTTATCTCTACTAATCATGCTCTAATAAAACACCTTGATTTTTGGTTTTTTGTTTGTTTTGGAGCTCTATGGAATTACTTTGTTACCATGACTTTTGGGTTTTTCTTTCCTGTACCATTTTGGTAATGAATGGAAATTGTTTTTACCAAAAAAAATTTCAACAATGCATGATCAACCCAACTCGAACCAAACACATACCCAATATAATTATGACTCCAATTCTTAGCAATTTTTACCTTAAATATGAAAAGTAGCATACATAAGATCCAATATACCAATCTAAATTACATCCTTTTTGTTATTACATCCTTTTTTTTTTTTTTTTTTTTTTTTGGTAGAAGCAAACTTCGATCCAAACTACATTTGAGAAAATATTATATAAATATAGGTGAATCCTATTTAAAAAAAAATCCAATCTTGCCCCGTAGAATGCCCCAAACTTATAGCGCTGTATATCTAATGTCACAGTTCCATCTATAATGGCGAACTAAAATCCTACATAATATCATCCTCACATGTTGCCATGTTCCATTTTTAAAGGCCATTATGAACGTAATCGCAACGTAAAGTAATTTTTAGTCACTGATATTAAATTAGAGTATTGGCGCGACGGAAAAAAGTTTGATACCGATTTCTTATCCAAACGAGTTTAAGATTTTTAATGAGATTTTGTCGACGGTCGCCCTCCCGAAGTTGCAATCATAAGTCCCTGCGGAACAAAACATACAAGAATCAAAATCCAAATAAAAACAAATAAAGAAAAGGTAGCAGATTAATGACTGATGACCAACCCACCATGAGAATCATGCCGACACGACACCATCATTAGTTGCATGCACGCAATGCACAAAACATATCAGCAGACACCACAAGAAACAGATCAAAGCGAGTTGTTTACGTGCATCAGGTGAAACACCTTTAGCAGGAACCAGAACATTGCCAAGTAAACAGAAAAGGCAAATTTCCAGACACGCTCATAACAATTAAGTTGAAGCGAAACGGACGTGAAAGATGCGAACGTTCACCGACAGACCACGGCAAAGGAGCGCAATCGAATCAAAACAAGCAAGACTCCAGCAGATGGCCTCGCAGAACAGCGGAGAAATTTACCCACCCAATGAAGAGAACCCGAAAGGGGGAAAAAAGAAAACTTTTAAATTCACCTTCAGAGATGGTGCTTTGGATTCCAGTGCATTTGAGAAGAGATATTTATAATATTTCCTTTGACAAGGACGATGCTGCGTCGTTGATGTTCTCCTCTTCCCTTATTCGGGGAAGCGGAGATTTCACCGGCAGAGGGCTTGAGCTTGGAGACGAGGAGCCCCCAGATGTAAGAGAATTAAATGTTTTGGATACCCTAAACTAAGTTTTGGATATTTTGAAATGGAGGATATGCTTAACCGCTTGTCGTGACCTAATTTCAGTTGCACCACCTAGGATTTGACTAATGGATTACTAAGTCTAAACTTAGCTTGAGCTCTCCTAAACTCATACCAATTCGAGACTTAGATTTAAGTTATTAACATACAAATGATTTTCAATTAGGAGTAGCCACTAATTCTATTCTTAGTGAGTTGATTAGAAACCAAACAAAGTAATAGGAGATTTACTTTACTTCTACAAACTAAGTTCGATGACTTGATTACACTAGATTTATCTAACACCCTTTCAATACTTTTATCTTTTATTTTGAAGAAAAAAATGTTTTTAAGGTAGCCTGAATTAATTTTAATTGACTTTCCTAACATATGAGGTGACCATGCAGGTGCATGAACCACCAATTTAACACCTAAAAAAGCAATAAATAAATTACGAGAGTAGCAACAAAAACATCTATAATGTTAGCTCGGAATTCACATCAACGGCCTAAATATGATTTCTAATTAACATGCAATCGCTTAATCTTTTTTAAGATTTTCTCTTGTTTAAATGAAAACTAAGCTATATGTCATGTAATTTAACTAAATGACCTAATTCTAATGATAGGCAATTTCTAATTAAATGGACCTTGCAACAATTACTAAATGATACACATTTTATGCACCTAACTCTATATGACTTGCACATGATTTTTTTTTTGTATTTTTTATTAAAATTCGTAATTAAAAATTACTAAAAATAAAAATCTGTCTAAAGTGAGATATATCTAATTTAAGTTAGGAAATAGACTAATCTAAATCATATATTAACTTAGAAACTTATCTCAATGTGCAATTTAATTCAAAGATATTTTCTAACCTAAATAACATATAAATATGCATTCTAATATAATTAGAAAGGTATCTAACTATCCTATCATGCAATTCCATTTAGGAAATCAATTCTAATCTACATGATATGCAAATGCAATAATTTTTTTTTAAGATAAATAAAGCAATCAAAATATTCCAACCATTCAATCCACGAAAGTATGATCCAATCTATTCAAATATGGAGACAATATCTAATCATTTGAAATTTCGCGAATAAAATCAATAAATTGATCTTAAGCCTTAAAGATCAAAATATTAATTTTATAAATTCCCACAAAATCAATAATTACATCTAAAGCCTTATAGCTAGAATCAAAGATTATATGCGAATGTGAATCGGAGATAAATCCTAATTGGAGATACTCCTATCACTTAAATATGCACCTTAGATATAGATAGACATATATTAGGTAATAAAATATCCAAATCAAATTTAGATAAGATAATTGCCTAATTTCACAAGTAAAATTGCCAATTTTGAACTTAATGGAATCGGCTCGATGGATGATGGGATCACAACCAACTCTACCGGTAGTGAACAGTGGTTGTGTGGCACGGCAGCGGGTCATTGCAAGGCACGGACACCATGATGAGGGGCTCAAGAGCTGCTCACAGTCACAGACGAATCGTCAAGGGACTTGAGTTCTCAGACGATAGAACACGGCTTGCTCGTGGTGATGTCTACGCTGAACGTCGTCGGTGGGGTCTCAGTTTCGAAGCAAGAAGATATGGCTGCAATAGTAGCTCGTCACGGCCGTAAGAGGACAACACTGCAAAAGCGTCGATAGCTAGTGTAGTGTTTCCTCCGATCTGGCGAGGCGTGAAGCCGCAGGTGGCTTCTACTCTTCCCTGAATTCATGGTTCTCTTTGACCCAGAGAAGCCCACTCACTGAAATTCCACACTTCAAGCGGTGGAAAGAAGACTTCAAATTCCAAGACAAGGCCTTCTCCCAACAATGCTTCAATTTATTACCGTGACTATGTGTGGGAGATTTGCCTGATTGTCTACTTTTTATGGCTGCCACGCTCACGATTTTCCCTTTTTTCTTTTGCTCTTTTTGGATTGTCATTGTATTATATGTCCGTGAGATTGCTCGATGCTTGATGTTGGATCAGGAAGTGCTGGATAATCACCAGTGCCGCGGGGAGTACAATCGCTAGAAAGTGAAGCTTATGTGCAACACCTAAACACAGCCCTGACCCATCCGTGGAGCAAGCGACCCCGATGTTGACACCTAAATTTTACATTTAAGACTTAATCGCATACAATATTAAGAATTAATCACTAAAAAAAAAAAAAAAAAAAGTGGAAGCAAAGAGTAAAATAAATATCTTTCATTAAAATGCATCGTGTATGATTTCTTTAAAATCCATACACATAGACATTATGAGCATCTACATAACTAACACTACTTATTAAATCTAAATTTTTTAATTAATTAATTAAAATTAAAAAAAAAATCGAAGAAGAAAAAAGCGAACCGGGCTAGGCCCAGTCCTTCCCAATTCTCCTCTCCTCTGTATCTTTTGCCGCCTGGGCCCAAGCGCAGCCTCTCTTTTCTTTTCACTAAGCCCAGCCCACATGCTGGTCCTCTTCCTCCTCATGCTGGTCACGCTCTGCAAAACAGGAGGGTACAGGTCAGAGAGAAGACAGGGCGAGCGTCGCGTGAGACGTTCGGTCGGGGGGCAGGCCGGCAGCGACAGCTGGCACGGCAGGAGGCCATGCGCGCCGGTGCTTAAAAGTGTGAAAGGGGTTGGTTTTTTATGGGGGTTCGCGGAGAGAGAGCGCGCTCTACAGAGAGGGAGAGAGCTTGAGGGAGGCCGAGGGGGAGAAACGGAGAGTGACCGGGAAGAGGGAGACATGGAATCCACCCCGACGCGAGGATGCGCCTCCTAGCCGGAGCCAACAAGCCGCGGCTTCCCTTGCCTGTATTTCAAGTTTTTCCGGTGAGTTCTCCGGTTTTTGGTTCAATCCGTGTAGATTTCCTAAGGATGCCGGCTCGGGGGCGTGCAAGGCGACTGGACGTAGTCCGATCTATCGATCTCGCCCATCGTTCGCCACCCCGAGTCAGGTAGGAACCCCCGCCGACCTTTTTTTTTTTTGGTGCCCTGATCTTGTCCTGTTCTCTCACATTTTTTTCATGGATTACTGAGTCGGGGCGTCCGTTTCAAGTTCGCTTGTGCTGTCCTTTGTTGATGTCGAGCATTCCCTGCCATTCTCGTTAAGCTTTGATCTAGTTTCGAGTCTTATTCTTGTCCGTGGCTGTCTTGAGCCGACGCACCCTAGGTGTTTGATAAAATGCCCTTGAGACGCTTCTGGTAAAACAGCTACTGCCTTCGCTGTATCCGAAACTCGTGTATCATTGTTTTTATCACTATTTACACAGATCATCTCCCATGAAGCGTTGATCGTGGGTAGCGGTTGGCGAGTTTTAGTGGTGGCGTTTCTCCAAGAGAGATCCTGGCAATGGTGTTCTCGGCAAAGAAGAGAACGTAGAAAAGAGGAGTTTTGATGAGGAAGGAAACAACGCTCAGGAAAGGAAAAATTAAATAAAGAATAGAAACATTAAATAAAATAAAAAGAAACAAACAAAGAGTAATGAAAAGAGAGATAACATTAATCTGTAAGTCATCTTGATCGTTGTGTGGGCTGGATGGACTTTGGGACTATCTGTTTCATTTTCGAAGAGTAACATTCGTCTTCATTTCGTCCATTTTCACGTTCATTTTGCCAAGGTCCGAACTTGTGGCCGCATGTTGTACTTCACATCCATCTTGCGTTTTACATTTTATATATATTCGAGATTGTTGGATAGTGGCGCATGCTGTTCTCGGTTTGGGATAAAAAAGATATACGTCAAAATCGTGGTTTCTACGTTGTGAGGTTGGGATTGAATTCATGGGAACTTCTGAGTTTAAGGGAAGCTTCAAGCGTGCGGAGGACTCACGAAGAAGAAGAAGACCATAAGAAGGAAAGAAAGATTAAAAGAAAAGGCAAAAAAAATGTACAGAAAAAGTAAAAAGAAAAAAAAGAAATAGGGAAAAAGAAAGTAAAAGTTGGTTTAGGGAAAAAAAACAAAACATGGAAGAAGACAAAAGGGCGGAGAATAAAAAAAAATTAAAAAAATTACGAAAATCATTAAAAAAAAAAAAAAGTTTTTTTTTTTCAATTGGGTTGGATCCGGGTTTGGAACGGGTTGACGGGCCCGATTGAGTTTACCCATTTAGGACCCCTTTTACCGAATATAATATTAAATACAAACTATATAAAAAAAAATCATAAAAAAAATCAAAAAAAAAAATTTTCAAAAAAATTGAAAAAAAAAATTTGAAAATTCGAAAAAAAATATATCAGAAAATTCAGAATGTCATTTGAAAATTTTTAAAAACAAAATTTCCAAGCTGTTTTCTTAAAAAATGGAAATTTCTTAACTCTAAAGTGTGCTAAAAATTGAGTAAGCCCTTAAGGCTCTACCTTAGGATTTCAATTACAATTGCTCTTGTTAGCATGCTTTGACCCCTTTAATCCAATTAAGATTAGTATTTACATCTTCCTTAATGTTAAATTTTTGCTATCCCATGATGTGCATTTAATCCTTTCTTTGATTGTCGATTATTATGTTGATGAATATACACTTGCATGATCACCTTACATGTGTTAGCGGATATGCCTAAAATTAATCCAAGTTACCTAACAAAAAATATATATATATTTAAATGAACAAGATTAGGTACCGAATAAAATTAGATCAAGGGCTTATTAGTTAATTAATGTGATCAAGTCTCCGAGCCTAGATTCTCTAGTTGCATAGAAAATGAGATATACTCCATGCCTCACTTTGTTTCTAGCCGACCCCAATAGGCTAGTGGCGACTCTTATTACAAAATTCTTATGAACAACCCAACGTTATGCAAGGTATGGGTTTGGGAACCCGTGCCTAATCATGGGCCGTGAACCTGTCTTTAGACAATACCCCTAAACCTATTCCTTTCCCCGAGAGGTAGGTCGCAACAGTGCTATTTTCATTGATTGTAATTTCTCACTGGACACCATGTGGAAGGTATAAATAAAAAATTATGATCTCTCGGACCATTTTTGTGTGCTCTATATTTCTAAGTTTGGTCGAAAAAAATTTCGCTCAATTTATGTTGCTTATGATGTCTAGGTTAGGCTCAAACTTTTTGCGCAAATGGGTGGGCCTAGGCTTGTGCTATTCTGGAGCTTTTTCTAAAATAGAGTTTGCCGTTCTTATTTTTCTTATTCAATTTTAGACTTATACATGATTATTTTGCTTTTGTACTTATTATTGATCTACTATTTTTTAAATTTATATAAATGAGTTAGAAATATCTATATTAGGCCATGTGGGTGGGGTTAGGATGCCCATGTTTTCTATGGATGGGCTTGGACGTTTGAGCTTGGGCCTATTAGGACCAAATAAAGTTGGGCTGAATCCATCCCAATCGAGCTCACGTAGGCCCATTCAATCTTTGCTCATCCAATACAAAAAAAAAAAAAAAAAAAAAAAAAAATAGATATTCATTTTTTTTTCTTTTATTAATCCAATTTGTGTGTGTGTGTGTGTGTGTGTGTGTGTGTTTTTTTTAAGACTTGCTACTTGTGAAGCCCGTGAAAATGTTGAACCAATTTGTTGTTGGTTTGATAGGTATTTCAAAGGTTGTTGGAGTCAATAATTAGTCCTTCAACCCTCAAACAACATTTAGTTACTAAGCTACATGAACTGTGCTAGAATGAGAGTTTGAAGTTGAGATTTGGGGATTTGTGGAATGAAAGCTCGAGTTTCATTGTGTTTGTGAACGATCAACTTATGGGAAAAGCCACGATAAGCCCAAGAAGGACATTGCGCTAAATAGAGCAGCCAAAGATGCTTTAGAGAACATTAGAAGTTTATTTGGCAAGAAAGAGAGTACCTATGAAGATGATCGTGATTTAGCGAGGAGAAATGAAATGACATTTATTGGAGCTAATAATTAGTCCTTCAGCCCTCAAACAACATCCGATTACTAAGCTACATGAACTGTGCTAGAAGGAGAGTTTGAAGTTGAGATTTGGGGATTTGTTGTGTTTGTGAACAATCAACTTATGGGAAAAGCCCTTTACCAAAAAAAACTTATGGGAAAAGCCACGTGCTAAGAAGGAGAGTTTGAAATTGAGATTTGGGGATACCTATGAAGATGAAATGAAAGCTTGAGTTTCATTGTGTTTGTGAACTATGCTAGAAGGAGAGTCAGAAGTTGAGATTTGGGAAAATGAAAGCCGAGTTTCGCGTTTGTGAACATCGGCTTGTGGGAAAAGCCACGTACAAGCCCGAGAAGGACATTGCGCTAAATAGGGCAGCCAAAGATGCTTTAGAGAACATTAGAAGTTTATTTATGAAGATGATCGTGATTTAGTGAGGAGAAATAAATGACATTTATTGGAGCCAATAACTAGTCCTTCGGCCCTAAAACAAGATTCGATTACTGAGCTACATGAACTATGCTAGAAGGAGAGTTTGAAGTTGAGATTTGGGAATATGTGGAATGAAAGCTCAAGTTTCATTGTTTTTGTGAACGATCAGCTTGTGGGAAAAGCCACGTACAAGCCCAAGAAGGACATTGCACTAAATAGAGCAGCCAAAGATGCTTTAGAGAACATTAGAAGTTGATTTAGTAAGGAAGAGAGTACCTATGAAAATGATCGTGATTTGAAAATACTAGAAAGAGACAACGAATTACAATGATTCTTTTTCTTTGATTTGTTATTTTTATTTATTTATTTGTGTGTAATGCAGATTTACTCTTCTTTTATTTATTATTGATAGGAATTCTCTTATCAAGACCATATGAATTGATTCAAACCTCAAATTCATACTAGAACCGTCGTGATGATTCAATAAAACTTCAAACTAAGTCCAAAGATTCCCTGAGTAAGAACCATTGGATCGCTGAGCAAGATCGCAGTTCACGGCAGCCAATGGATCAAGATCACCACCGCAAGAGGCTCAGCCACGTGATGCTTGGCCGAACTCTCCTCTCTCTTTCACGTGTGTTTTCTCTCTATGTTGTGGCCATCCTTTTTAGCTATGCGATGGTCTTATTTATACTATTTAGGAACCAACCTCATATATTATTGTCCTCAATCAATTATTTCTTTCCCAGGTTGACTGATTCCATGCGAATATTTGCTGCCCATACTTCTCCTTTACTTGACCCAAGAGCCTTTTCTTTTTCTGCCTTTTTGTAGATATCCTATTGCCAATATATGAGAGATCTTAAGAATAACAAAGTAATCCGCCCATCTCTCACACATGAATATTTTGGAATATCCTGCCGATTGCTTTCTATATGACCTAAAATATAAAGCTTTATTGTGAATAATTCAAACCATGAAGAAAGTAATGGGCTTGACCAAATTCTAATATAATAT
The DNA here is from genome assembly GCA_016097545.1 of Eucalyptus victrix. Taxonomy (NCBI): domain Eukaryota; kingdom Viridiplantae; phylum Streptophyta; class Magnoliopsida; order Myrtales; family Myrtaceae; genus Eucalyptus; species Eucalyptus victrix. The sequence continues at coordinate 27,169,286 of CM027841.1, forward strand.
TATCATGGGCTCAGTCAATTAATCAATTAAGCTCAAAACCATTCACTTGAATCCATTTGCCATCGATCCAATTAAAATGCAATAATAATAAAAAATACACCTAAAATTATATGCTATGCAATTAATATGTTTATTTAGAGCTTAAAAATTAATCTCTAATTTTCTGTGCAATAAACAATTAATCAGGTCGCCAAAATTTAGGTGTCAACACTGCCATATAATATGACTCTTTTGGATTTGATTGAAAATGTACACATATACAAACACTAAATAAAACATCTAGCCTAAAAGCAATACGATATAAGAGAGGGTCTATCATGATTTTAAATAGTTTAGGATCTACTTCCTTTCCTTTCATCTCTTTGACAAGCTTTTAAGATCTTTTTTAACACTTCAATAATTGGTAGTCGAGTCTAATACCAATGGAAATGACTAACAAAAAAACTAAGAGGGAGGTAAATTGGTTATTTTAATTTAAATAAATTTTAACATGACAGTTGAGAGAAAATGCTTTTGTGGGAGGATTATAAGTGTGCATATGTAATTGCTTCTGTCAAATGGATGATAAAAGAATTAAGAGATAGATGATATTGCAAGATAAATTTATAGTGGTTCGGCCTTCCACTAGGCCTATGTCCATTTTCTCAAAAATCATAGCCACTAACAAGGCTAGAATTACTCTTAGAGATTTCACAGTACGTAGATGGTGTTGGAGAAAACTGCTATTAGATTTTGAAGCTAACAAAACTTTTCATTCTGAAGCAAAACAGACTTCTATGGAATTCTCTCAAAGTCTTTCCCATACCAGAAGTCTGTCCACTCTGACGAAGACTCAGACTAAATGCAAGTGAAGAACAAAGATTTAATCAGACTCAAGATTATTATTTTTTCCTTCCAGACTTTAGTACGAACAAGATATATATGGCTTTATGGTTGGAAATATCACTTACCTTTTTGGTTATCTTTATTGGAATTAATCACAAAACGGAAAAATCATTTTTGGAATGCAAGTTTATTTGGAAAAAATCTATTTATAGAAACCAAGATTCTAATTGTATGGGCGACTAGGATCATCGAACTTTCATCTCAATCTTCAAACAGCTCGAGATCTCATTGATTGATTCTGTCCAATAGGTTGATTGGAAGAATTCGTCTGAAAAGTGCCAACGGTCGAAAAGGCATGGATGAGTATTTAAGGAGGTTTTTAAAGTCATTCGAGGAGTGTGTGAAAGAAGAATTCCAAAGTCTGAAGTTTTTCAAATTACTTATTCTTCCTCATACAGTGCTCAAACTTGTATTTGAAAAAGAGAGAAACTCTAAAGAGTGAATTTGTGAGAGCAATAGAAATTCTTCACTGAGAATTCAATGTTATAAGGCTGTAACACTCTTTTTCGATTCATAGTAAAAACTAGCGAGAAGGCTATCGACGTGGGAGAGTGGACCTAGGCTTAATCTAATATGAACTATTATAAATCTTGTGTTCATTTTCTCTTCCTTGAACTCCTTTACTTTATTTGCTGTGATATTTTTCTGTGTTTCGAAATAATTGTTAAAGTCTGAATTCTTCTTCAAATTCTATTGTTCATAAGACTTAGTTTAAAAGTAAAGTATTTTTACTGCATTTTCCAAAATCTATTTTCACACCTATTCACTCCCCCTCTAAGTGTTTATACTAGCACTTTCAATTAGTATCAGAGCCCGTGTGCTTATTTTGTTGAAGTGTTTTTACTTTTAAGTTAAAGATCTTATATGGCTAGTATTTTGGCTTAAGGATTTTGTTGGGAATAACGGATCCCCGAAAATCGGATTCGACACCAAATCGAACCCCTAAATCAATGCGGAAGACGAAGCCCGGGAAAACACGCATCACCGATCGTAAAGCACACCACAGATTCGAGCGTACCTTATTAGCCACAGATTAAACACCGACGCCGACAAGAGGAAGAGAAACTGGCCCTGTTTGATCCGAGGAAGCGAAATCCTTTCACGTGCTTTACTGTTTTGCTTTTGAAGAAAACGGGAGAGAGAGAGAGAGCGAGCGTAAAACAACATACGTCTTTTTCTTAATCAAACGGTATGTTTTTCACTCTCTCTCCTCCATTTTATACCCCCTTCTTTCCACAGGCCCTATTCTCATGGGCCGAGCTTTTTGTGCCCAACTTGGGCGGACGGGCCTTAAGCCCAATACCAATAAAAGCCTTCATCTCCCACTCGCACATGGTGGTCCAAAACCAACATGAGCGGACATTCCATACTCAGCCCCATCAGAGAAAAATCTATCATAGACTCTCACTTAACATGATGGGCCGAACATAATCCTCTTTTCCTCTCTTCAACATTCATACCGATGAATAATCCGTGCGACCAGCATACTTTGAGAGCTCGTTGCCATACATTTGTTAGGAATATATAGCAGCTCATAATGGGTATCACATCCTGAGTAGATTTAGTATGCAGTACCCTAGATCGATCGATCATATTTTACATCTCTCTTGATCTCTTTTAAACAATGATATATATATTGTATTCACAATTATGATTATCACAAAGACAGTCATAATTGGTTAACCGGTGAATACAAAACTATAATGTGATTCTCCAAATTCGATCTTCCTCTTTCCTTCAAACTCTCAATTTCAGTTCAGCTTGCTTTTCTAGCAATGTCCAATTAGATCGAATCACTCATGACCATTGGCAACATCCTAAGATAGCAAACACTAAATAGAAATCTTGAGAATAAGTAAGAGTCATGAGGGGACTAAGAAATTGAGGAACTCTCTTCCTCAAGAGTCTCACACGATATAAAAGTTGAGATCAAACTTTTGCCACTCTTATTGGTCGTCTCATGCATACGTAGTATGAAATACGTATTACGGTATTAACTCCTTTACCATGGAGCGTATGTCTACACCTTTCAATACCGTACAGATGATAGTTCAGACATACCCAATATCTAACTTGAGTTCACGTATCTACTCATTCACAAAATTCATCAGAACTCACATCTGGCATCTTAGACAGATAAAGTAAAACATGTGGGGTATTTTACTTTCGGACATAGTAAGTATTATGTCCTCATCTTAACACTCAGTTAAGGCGACATACGTGTTTTAAGCTTGAGCTCTCGATTATCACATAGATAATAAGCTTAAAAACAGTCTCATCTCTATTTATCACACAGTAAACAGAGGCGATTACCCGTGTGAGTGGGCTAATCTTATATCTGTCCGACATACTTCTCAACTTAAAGTAATGCACTAAGCATTAAGATGCATAAAGATCAAACAAAGATTCATAGGCATTAATGATGAAAACACATATTCATCAAATTGTTAACACTTAGGGAAAATACAATATTCAGTACATCAGTCTCTACGCAATCCTAGAGATTTCATATGGCCACAAAACACATCTCTAGGTATTGGCTTTGTCATAGGATCTGCTACCATTCCATGCGTAGTATGTACTCTAAGTTCACATCTTTTCGTGCAATCATATCCTTGACAAGATTCTACTTGGTATCTATATGTTCGGTCTTGCCATGATATTTTGGATCTTTGGTGTACACTTTTGCTGCTTGGCTATCACAGTTAACCAACAATGAATCTGCAGCACTTCCAATAACACTTAAATGATCCAAAAAATCTCTTAGGCCAAACATCTTCTTATACTGCTGCTGATAATACCACGAACTCAACTTACATCGTGGACAAGGCTATACACTTTTGTTTCTTACTGCTCCAACATATGGTGCTATTATTCGGTAAGAAAACAAACCCAGAGGTAGATTTCCTTTCATTTAAATCTCATCTCCAATCAGTATTAGAATAGCCTTAGAGTCGCAGATCCTTTTCCTTAATAACTCAACGTATAATCAGCAGTCCCCTTTAGATACCTCAGTATTCTCTTAACGGCTTTCTAATGTGCTTAACCTGGATTGGATTGGTATCTGCTCACCATTCCGACTGTAAAGCATATGTCGGGTGTTGTACACATCATAGCATACATCAAGCTCCCAACAGCACTAGCATAAGGAAAATGTTTCATTTGTTTCTTCTCTTGTGGAGTCCTTGGACACAGACTATGGCTCAATCCTTCACTTTTTTGCAATAGGAGTGTCTATGGGTTTACAGTCTTGCATACTAAATCGTTCAAGAACCTTATTTATATAGGTTTCTTGCAAAAGAGACAACGATCTCTTCAAAACGATCTCTTGAAGTCTTAACTCCAAGAATGTATGCAGCCTCACCCATATCCTTCATCTCAAAGTTAGAAGACAACTATCTCTTGACAGTATTAACCAACTCCATATTGCTTCCGGCAATTAGTATATCATCAACATATAATGATATGATCACAAATTAATCATTGGATCTATTGATATATACACAATGATCATCGTCAATCATTGTAAAATCATATGCCACTATGGCATTATGAAAATGTATATACCTTTGTCTCGATGACTGCTTAAGGCCATATATCGACCCCCAAAGTCGACATACATTTTCTTCTTGGCCTTTTATTATGAAACCAGTAGGTTGTTCCATATATGTTCCTTCCTCTAATTCTCCATTGAGGAAAGCAGTCTTTACATCCATTTGATGTAACTCAAGATCCATACTAGTCACTATTGTCAGAATAATGCGAATCAAGGTAAATCTCACTATAGGAGAAAATGTATTTTCATCATCAATTCATTCATGTTGATTATACCCCTTCGCCACAAGGCGAGCCTTATGCCTTTCTATTGAGCCATCAGCCTTTCGCTTTATTTTGAAAACCCACTTGTTCCCAATAGCTTTGTGTCCTTCTGGAAGATCAACCAGTTCCCAAACTTTGGTTTGATTTCATTGACTCCATTTCCTCTTTCATTGCATGAATCCATTTTTCCTTATTAGGGCAATTCAGAGCCTCATTAATATTTCTTGGCTCATCCTCATCTCGTGGAGCAATTATAAAAGTTTCCCCTTCAATGGCAAAACGTCGACGGGGAATACTTTGGCGACTTGTTCACCGTATGGGAGATTGTACACTTAGCACATCATTCCCCATCATGCTCTCACTTGGATTAGGTAATGATGATGTCGTCATATCAGGTGGTTGCAATTGACAATGAGTTGAATTCAATTCATCACATATCATATTACTCCCACTTGGACGAACTCCACTGACATCATTATCTTGATCCAAGATTTCAAATAAGGAGTAATTTTCCCTTATTTCGCTCCTCTTAGGAAATTCATCCACTAAGGATGTGACATCCCGTGATTCAAATTCAGTTATACTCCCATTTTCCTGCTCACCTATAAACACATATCCTTTTAAGTGTTCTCAGTATCTCATGAAAATACTCTTATTTTCTTTGGGACCGAATTTCCCAAACTTGTGAGAGGATTCATGAGTATAGGCAGCATAACCCCATGGCTTAAGAAAACTTAAGTCCGGTGTTCAACCTGTCCATAGCTCATATAGAGTGGAAGTAACTGATTTGGAAGGCACCCAGTTAAGTATATAGGCAACAGTTAACAACACATCACTCCAAAAAGTGATAGGTAAGTTAGCATGCGCCATCATGGACCTAACCATTTCAGTAGTGTTCTGTTTCTTCTCTCCGCGACACTATTTTGTTGAGGAGTGTTTGGAATAGATAACTGTTTTCTATTCATTTTTCATCACATAATTTTCTGAACTCATCAGATAAATATTCTCAACCTCGATCGGATCTAAATACCTTTATTTTCTTGTCTAATTGATTTTCTGCCAGATTCATAAACATTTTGAAACAACTTATGCTTCAGATTTATGAGAAATCAAATAGATATATCCGAATCAAGTAGAATCATTTATAAAAGTGATGAAACAAACAGCCCATTGCCTTCCTCTCACATTCAATGAACCACAGACATCAGTATAGATTAAATGCAGAGGAAATTCAGCTCTTTTACCTTTTCAAATGGTTTCCTTGTCATTTTCCCTACTAGGCAATGCTCACTTATGGACAAATCGACTTTTTCAATATTGCCCAACAAGCCCTTTTTGGCTAGTCTTTTCATATGTTGTTGGCCCATATGACCAAGTCTAGCATGCCATCATATTCACATCATTATTATATAAGGTAGAAGACATGAAACAAGGAAATAACATATTGACATTATCACAGTCAACATTTAGTACAATAAAACCATTCAGTAAGTGACCACAACCATAATAGTTTGTATCTAAACACAAATCTACACTTTTATTATGGAAGTTCATACCAAAACCAAGCTTAACCAACACTAAGACAGACTCTAAATTTCGACGAATCTCCAGAGCGTATAGAACATCAAGATGCGTCCACCATGCATGTTCAATTGGCAGGTGCCAATCCCTTTATCTTTAGCTCTGGAGTTATTTCCAATATAGATCCACTTAGTTCCAATTGGTATCGTCGGAATTCCACGAAGGATCCTCTATCCTTTGCTATATGCTCTGTTGCTCCTGAATCTACATTCCACAAAGGATTGGATTCAGCCTATAATGCAGAACTTGACACATAATCAAAGTTCTCAAATGTACAAGAGGTGTATAGCTTCTTTGGCTCACGACAGTCGCGAGCATAGTGACCTCTCTTGTCACAATTGTAACATTTCACCCTTGACATTTTCTTCACTTGAGGACGTTTTCCTCTCTTGTGTTGGCTAACTCTTGATTTCTTATAATAAGGACTTGATCATTTGCATTCCCACATATTGAACGAATCAATACGCTTGCGCTTAGAGCACAAAGCTCTTTCTGAGCTAGAACCAGCATAGCAAATGTCTATTTTCGGCTCAAATACCGTTAGGCGGTCCTCTACTAGCTCAAGGTGGCGCATGGCATCCTTAAGATCTTCCATAACATGGTCAAGAGCTTCTAGTGCTTCTTACTTTTCCAGCACATATTGAATCTTCTTATTCAATATTTCACAATTGTTACCATTCATATCAGCAATCACGTTCTTAGTTGCTGAAACTACGATCTGAACACATCAGATATATATGCACGAATAATTAATGCCTATCATTTATGCATCCCTATTTGCATAGACCCATCATATTAATAAATAATTTCAAGTAAGGCTTCAGAATCAAAAGGTCACTATGTTTCCAATCATCCTCCAAAAATCCTAACTTAAAATTATTATTAATATAATTATCTTATGCAAATAAATTCTATGAAGTTACAAAAACTTCTATTACTACCCACACTAATTACCCACAAAGAACTAGCAATAGCAAAAAGCAAATAAAATCTTAACATCCAATAAAATAACAATGCTTTCACATGATACAACTAATATATCGGTTGCTACATCAACAACAATCAGGTAGTAAACATTACATAATTAATCAAAGAAATAAATAGGGAATGTCCCTTCTAATCTATTAGTCAAAACATCTTAGAAAACTGAAGGCACATTTGCCAACCATGGAAAAAGTTTTGGAGAGCTTTCATGTCGCCTCCAAGGCGCATTCACTCGGCGCCATGTGGCGCTCAATCTAAGGGTTGAACTTTTGGCCAACTCAATCCTATAGTGCTCTCTTACAAAAGCTTCCACCAGCCTCCTATAACCCTGGACCACGTTGACCTCCCATAGTCGATCTAATACTACTTGCCATTCAGGTGGAAGAGTGTTTATCAAAGCCGGCACCTTCTCAAAATCCGACATAAGATAACCATTCCAGATGATTTCCTGTATCATCTGATTGACCTTGACCACATGTGATACTAAATCACCGTCATGCCACCGATAATCGCCTAACTCATCAGCCTCTTAAGTCTTGCATTTCCCTCGTCCGTTCTCGGGATTGCGGGTATCCTTGCATAACGCATCATAGTTCCCGCAACAAATGCGAACCAAAAAATGGATCACTTATAATCCATAATAAATATAAGGGAAAATACATAATTTTCCAAAATTCATGCAACAAATGCAAAATTTAAAATGGATTACTTATAACCCACATAGGCATGACTGAAAAAGAAACAAATTCCTTTTTCTTTTTTTTGGGTCAACGGTCGTCGGTTAACGGGTCAACGGTCGGTCAACGATCAACGGGTCAGGTAAACGGGCGCGCGGGTCGGACCGGTCGCGACGGTCGAACCGGTCGGACCGGACGGACCGGTCGGGCCGGTCGGACCGCTTGCGCGGACCGACGCACGTGCCGCGCGCGTGCGAGGGATGACGTCACGCAGACGTCATCCGGCACGTGCCTTCGTTAGCGATTCGGGTCGGGTCTCCGATCGGGTCGGGTCGCCGGCCGGTGACCGCCCGGCGAAACATCGTCGGCGATGACGTCATCGGTGACGTCATCCGAGCGGTTACCGACCGTGGATGACGTCACAATGACATCATCCCGTGACGTCAGCACGCGTCGGTCCGCAGACTGGCGCGTGTGACGCACGCACTGGCCAAGCCAGCGCTTCCAGGCGCGTCGCGCCCACGCACATCGGCTTCTGGCCGCGCGTGTGGGCGCGTGCGGCGTCGTACAGCGGCGTTCGACATGTCGCCGAACTCGTCTCGACGTCGCCTTTCTCCCAATGCCTTCAGAATTTGATTTCGACTTACGAAAACTCAGAAAAATGGCCGAACAACGCTCGGGTGTCGGGATTTCTCTCCCCGATCCGTACGGCCAAAAGTTTTTCGCGAAAAATCAATCAAAAAACATCAAATTGATCGGGAAAACGTGAACTAGGGCTCTGATACCAATGTTGGGAATAATGAATCCCCGAAAATCGGATTCGACACCAAATCGAACCCCTAAATCAATGCAGAAGACAAAGCCCAGGAAAACACGCATCACCGATCGTAAAGCACACCACAGATTCGAGCGTACCTTGTTAGCCACATATTAAACACCGACGCCAACAAGAGGAAGAGAAACTGGCCCTGTTTGATCTGAGGAAGCAAAATCCTTTCACGTGCTTTACTGTTTTGCTTTTGAAGAAAACGGGAGAGAGAGAGAGCGAGCGTAAAACAACGTACGTCTTTTTCTTAATCAAACGGTATGTTTTTCACTCTCTCTCCTCCCTTTTATACCCCCTTCTTTCCACGGGCCCTATTCCCATGGGCCGAGCTTTTTGTGCCCAACTTGGGCGGATGGGCCTTAAGCCCAATACCAATAAAAGCCTTTAGATTTGTTGAATGACAGAGTAATTTTAATATAGATAAGTATAATGTATGGAAGAATAAGGTGAAGGCATTTCTCAGATCCAGAGATCTCTGTGGAGTGGAATGTTGTTGAAAAATGAATCAATCCAAAGGCAACATCAACTTCAAACAAAGGGAAATAAGTGATTGAGAAAGATGCTAATGAATCCATACAAGCTGAAATTACCAAGAGATAGGCTAATGCAAAATCAATTAATTCTTTATACTATACTTTGTCTTCCACTTGAATATAACCGAGTTTCTTCTTGTGAAATAGCAAAAGAAGTTTGGGACAAACTGCATGTTACTTATAAGGGGACTGATCGTGTAAAGGAAACAAAAATAAACATTTTGCTTGGACAATATGAATCATTCAGAATGAAGTTTGGAGAATCTATTTATGATATGTTCAATCACTATACATAAATTGTGAATGGCCTGGCTTATCAAGGTCAACCAATTTCTGAACCAATGAAAATCAACAAACTACTATGTGGACTTTCAAAGACTAGAATCATATGAAAACTTCAATAAGAGAAACTTAGAGGATCATGCCTCTATTAGTTGATGAACTGATAGGCATGCTTCAATCATACGAAGTGGAGCAAATCAATGACGAGGAAGATTCAAAAGATAAGAAATCAATTGCATTAAAATTTAACATTGATGATGTTACAAATTTAGATGATGATATGGATGATGAGGAGCTAACTCTTATGACAAAAAAATTCAGAAAACTAATAGAAATGGAAGAAGATTGAATTGGAAAAAGCAAAGTACGTAGAATTTACATAAGAGATCAATGGAGGACATTGAAACTAACAAGAATGTTATATGCTTCTTCAAGTGTAAGAAAAATGGGCATATCATACTAAAGTGTCCTTTGTTGGAAAAGAAAAAAAGAAAATTTGAGAAGTACAAGAAAATTCTTAAAGCAAAAACTCGGAGTGATACCTAATGTGAAGAAAGCAAATAATAATTTGCAAACATATGTCTGATGGCTCACTCAGAGTCAAACTCAAATTCAGAGACAAATACTGATTTAGATTCTGATAAAGAAATTGAGGTTAGTCACTCAGAAATTTTTGTTAAAGTCTTTATGTATATAGATGAACTTTGCCTCAATCTTAAATCATCTCTTAAAATGATTTCTGAACTTAAAAGAAAGAATTCTAATCTCAAGCAACATGAAGTGTCTTAGAAAGTAAAATTTGAAAGTCTGAAAAGAAACTTGATGATTTGAAAGAAAATTCTGAGTCTTTTCAAAAGAAAATGTTATTTTAAAAAGGGAGATTTCAGATATTTCAAAAAGATTTTCCATAGGATCAAAAAATTTGAAAAAGATTCTTACAGCTCAAATACCCTATTTTAATAAATCTGGTTTGGGTATGAATAATGAGCCCATTCTGTTAATTTTTTTTTCCTTAAAATAAAAGAGGGACTTAGACAAAAACCTGCAAATGCATTTTACGGAAATCATTTTCAAAAAGTGTTTGTAAAACCTGTTGGCCGAAGTGCTCTCAGATGTCCTAAGTGTAATAACTCTGAGTATTTTGAGAATGAATGCCCTAAAGTTTGGAGACCAGTTAAGAATTATTGGATAAAGACTATTTTCAATACTAACTCTCCTGGACCCAAGAAAATCTGGATACCAAAGAAAATTTAAGTTTTTCTTTTGATTACAAGTCACTATTAAAAAAAAAAATCAAATGGTATTTTGATAATAGCTATTCTAAGCATATGACAGGAGACTCAAGCTGCTTCGTAAAGCTTGTTAGACTAAAAGAATGAAATGTTTCTTTTGGAGGAAATAACAAATGGAAGATTATTGGACGTGGAATAGTGAAAATTGGAAGTCTAACTATCAATAATGTTTCCTTGATAAAATGCTTAAATTACAATCTTCTGAGTATAAGTCGGCTTTATGATACAGGGTTCAAAATAAACTTTCAAGAATCCATTTGCTCTAGAATAAGTCAAGATTTCTCTCAATTATTTACTGGGCGAAGGCATAACAACATATACTTTCTGGACATAAATCTAGAAAATTCACAATGTCTTATTTCTATTCAAGATTAAGCAAATCTCTGGCATCAAAAGCTTGGTCATGTAAATATAAAGCAAATTACCAAAATTTCTTCTAAAATCTAGTTTGAGGGCTTCCTAATTTGGCTTATCAGAAAGTCTAAGTTATGTACTCCATGTGTCTTAGGAAAACAGGTCATAAGTCCTTTTAAACTAGTAAATCAAGTTTCTACCAATCACGTTTTGTAGCTTCTCCATATGGATCTTTTTGAGCCAACAAGAGCTCAGAGTCTTGGTGGAAAGAAATATTGTCTAGTAATTATGGATGATTATTCACATTTCACTTGGATATTCTTTTTGGCAAACTAGTCTGAGATATTTTCATATTTTTCAAAATTTGCCAAGAAAGTTCAGAACAAGATAGGTTATGCTATTTGAAGCATAAAAACATATCATGGAGGTGAATTTGAAAATCAGGATTTTGCAAACTTTTGTAATGAATCTGATTTTTAACAGGTTTTCTCTTCTCCATACACTCCAGAACAAAATTGGGTTGTGGAAAGGAAAATAGATCTTTACAGGAGATGGCCAGAACTCTATTGATAGAAAACAAAATTTCGTCTCGTTTTTAGCAGATGTAGTTTCTACTGCCTATTATATTATCAACGGAGTATTTTTAAGGCCAATCCTAGAAAAGACTCTATAAAGTATATAAAAGAAAGAAGCCAAATGTTTCATACTTTCATGTCTTTGGCTATAAGTGCTTTATTTTGAAGAGTGCAAATGATCGATTTGGAAAGTTCGAGGAAAAATCAAATGAATGAATTTTTCTTTTTTTTGCTATTCTATATCAAGCAAAACTTACGGGGCTTTAACAAGAAGACTTCATTTGTAGAAGAAATTATGAACCTCGGATTTCAGGATTATGTGTAAAATCAACCAAATCGGATTCGATTTGAAGAGTCTGAACTAGTTCTAGACTCAGCAAAGTCTACTTTCCGTGGAGAATCTCAATATTCTAAAGTGTAGCAACAAGCAAAACTTGAAGAATCAAAAGAAGTAGAGGATCAACATATTCTCAAATCAAATAGCAACTGGAAGCACAAGTCAAGTTATCCCAAAGAACTCATCATTGGCAAAATTGATGAAGGAATCCGCACCAGATCTAAAGAAAAAGAAGACTCCAGTACATTAGCACTTATTTTTAAAATAGAACCAAAAGAAGTAGAAGAAGCATTGTTTGATGAAAGTTGGAAAGAAGCTATGCAGGAAGAACTCAGACAATTTAGCATCAATGATGTGTGGGAACCGATTCCAAAACTCAAATGCAAATTTGTGATTAGAACAAAATGGATGAAAAAGTAAAGTAATAAAAAACAAAGCAAGGCTTGTGGCAAAAGATACACACAAGAAGAATGGATAGACTATTACAAGACCTATGCACCAATAGCAAGGTTAGAAGCAATTAGATTATTACTTGCTTTTGCTTGATATCAAAATTTCAGGTTATTCCAGATGGATGTCAAAAGTGCTTTCCTTAATGGATTCATTCAAGAAAAGTCTATGTGGAACAACCACCAGGATTTAAAAATCCAAGAAACCAGACTTTGTCTACAAACTAAAGAAGGCTTTGTACGGCCTGAAGCAAGCACTTCAAGCTTGGTATAAAAGGTTGAGTAAGTTTTTAATAGATAGTAGCTTTGAAAAAGAAAAGTTGATACAACTTTATTTATAAAAAGAGAAGAAAAAGACTTTCTACTCGTATAGATTTATGTAGATGATATAATCTTTGGTTTTCCTAACAAAAATCTCCACAAGAAGTTTTAAAGATCTATGCATGAAGAATTTGAAATAAGCATGATGGGTGAATCGACTTTCTTTTTGGGACTGCAAGTCATACAATTAAAGAAAGGAATATTCATTCACCAAGAGAAGTATCCGAAAGATCTTATCAAAAAGTTTGGATTGGAAAATTGCAAAAGAACAAAAACTCCTATATCAAGCTCATCAAAGCTCGACAAGGATGAAGGAGGAAAGAAAGTAGACCAAAAACTATACAGAAGCATGATTGGTTCTCTACTTTATCTCATTGCATCTAGACCTAATATTTTATTTAGTGTGAGCATCTGTGTTAGATTTCAATCTGATCCAAAAGAATCACATCTAAGTGATGTTAAACCCATTATCAAATATGTTGCAACTTTTCTAAGGTTGGCTCTATGGTATCCAAAATCATGAGACTTTACTCTACTTAATTACTCTGATGTTGATCTAGCTAGTTGTAGAGTTGATAGAAAGAGCACATCTAGCACCCGTCAATTGTTGGAACAAATGCTGATATCTTGGTTCTCAAGGAAACAGAGTATAGTGGTTTTATCTACAACAAAAGCAGAATATGTTACTCTTGGGAGTTGTTCTCAAATTCTATGGATAAGACAACAACTAAGAAACTTTGGAATAGAAGAATCCTGCATAGATATCAAATGCAATAACACAAGTGCTATCAACCTTACCGAAACCTAATTCTTCATTCAAGAGCAAAACACATCGAGATTCGTCATCACTTCATAAAAGATCATGTTCAGAATGGGGAGATTAATGTTCAATTTATTTAGTCAAAGAATCAATTGGCATATATCTTCACAAAACCTTTGGAGAAGAACTTATTTGAGTCAATTTGCAGCAAGTTGAATATCATCTCTCCTCTCGATTAAAGTCTGAAGGTAATCAAACTCAGGACTTCAACTGAAGGAAGCTACCCAATCCAGGTATTTTATTTTTAGTATGTAAATTCTGATTAGGTATGATTATATTTGAATCATCGCTTGCCTATTTTATTTTTAAAAATTACTATTTTATTGCTAAAATTCGGATTTCAAATATTTGGCGCTTACCTTTTTGAATTTATTCTGAAAATGTATTTTTTTGTGATGATTTGTTTACCTCTTTTCGATTTCTTTAAATACCTCAGCATATTTCTTTCAAGCATAGCACCTTCAAGCCTTAATACCAAATCTCTCTCTCTCTCTCTCTCTCTCTCTCTCTCTCTCTCTCTTGATTTTTTTTTTTTTTACTCTTAAAATCTCTATGCAAGTTTCTTTCTTTCTTTCACTCGAATATTTGACAAAATCCTCTAAGTCTGCATCAATGTCATACTAGAGGGAATCCTCTTGTATAGCAAGTCAGGGTCCTCAAAACATGCATGAAGGACCAACTCACTTCGATCTTACTTGTGAAGATTCTCCACAAAATTCTCCTCATCAATATGTAGATGAGGAAGTTGAACAAGAAGCGATTCCTATCAAAGTAATGAGACCTAAAGTACTCTTCAAGCATTATACTTTTTGAAATAGGGTGGAAGTCCAATGACATTTATCATTGACTTTTTGAAAGATAATGGGTATGGAAACAAAACCTTTTTTTTTTTAGAAGGATGGAAAGACTAGGAGTGGCGCCAAAAGGAACAGCAGAAAAGGCATTTGTAAATTTTCCTTCTGATCCATGTTTTGGGTTAGAAAGTCAGCCTAAAAACAAAAATGATGATGAGAGAATTTTTACAAATTTCCAACCCCAAATGGGAGTGGCTGCTGAAATTCCTAGAGAAAGAATGAAGCTTTTTTCGTTCAAATGAGCATAAAAGGGTTTATGCTCAAATTTTGAATAGAGGAATGATAAACCCTCGCACAGTCGACTTTGATTTTCTAGACTCCATATTGAGGGAAAGGTTAGCCAATCTTCAACTTGAAAAATTATGTGCTAAGACAATAGAAGCTTATCCTAAATTGACAATGTATTTTTACTCCAATATGTTTTTCCTAGATCAAACTCACATTCAGTTCACTATTTGTGATAAAATATTTGTTGTGGATGTAAATATTCTGGCTGATATTCTGGGAGTAGAACGTAGTGGTTTTCTACCTATAAATGTCTCCATCAATCAAGCTACTCGATTTCTAGTGAAGGACAGATTACCAAGTGGGAGTATCACTTACTCTCGCATGCCAGCTTCACACATTATGCTGCATAAAATTGTGATCAATTGTATTAGACCCAAGGCTGTCTCCAAGACTAATGTGTCAAGATTTGAAGCGAAGATCATGTGGGCAATTTGCAATGGCATTCATTTTTCTCTCCCACATACTATCTTTTTGCATATGTACAAAACTATGATGAAAGACAAAGGACAACTGCCCTACTCTGCCTTAATTAAAAGATTGTTTAGACACTTTCAAATCCAATTGCCCTCTCAACTTTGATCAAGAACTCTCACTCCTATGGAGATAGGAATGAAGATAATTTCCAAAATGAGGCTGAAAGATCTATCTAAGGCCTTGGATATTTTGAAGAATGAATCATCTACCAGAATGAAGGAAGGATCTACTGCTGCAAGGAAGCGAAAAGGAAAAGATACTATCCAAAAGACTTCAAAGAAAAAGAAGTATATCCTCTTGATGGATGAAGAAATGGAGGATGATCTGAAAATTTCTGCACTCGCCTTACAAAATCTTCAAGGTTATCCTAATTTTGAAGAGACAAAAGAAGAAGAAGAAGAAGGTGAACAAGTAGAGGAAGAAGTTGAACAAGAAGATGAAGACCAAGGTGATGCTAAAAAATCAGTAGAGAATGAGAATGAAGATGAAGATTCCGAAGGAGATATTAATGCAATATCAGTATCGGATGACACTGAAGAGGATAGGGAAAATGCTGCATTAGAAGGATAAGACATTGAACAAGAAAAGAGATCTAGCACTAGAAAATGAAAGGTACAAGAAGAAGAAGTCTCATCTCAACTTGAAGGTACCAAAATAGGGGTAGACCATGAAAAAACTCCTGCACCCACTACTAGTGATGGCATTAGTAGATCTCCTATGGATGCTGAAAATGTCTTTGCTTCTCATTTCCCTGAAGTTGAGGTTGAAGAAGAAACTCTGAATCAGGACAAGCAACAAACTGCAAGCGTTCAAGTTGATGTTCCTTCACTTTTGAATACTCCACAGGTTCACTTTGTTGAAGCTAGTGCCCAAACTAACCCTGACACAAACTATCCAAGGATAGTGGAACTCTTTTTGGAGATAAAGGCACAACAATATGCCATGGAGGTTAAAATCTAGAAGTTACATATTGCCATAAGGTCTACCTCAAATTTTCTAATTGGCAAGTTATAGTTTTTGATACTCAAGTTCACACCGAATCAATAGGCTTCACAAATTGTAGCCAAAGTACAGAATGTCTATCATCAATGCCAAGAGAAGCTTGAGGCGATAGTGTAGTCGCTGGAGGATTTTCGACTTGTTCGCGTTCCCAAACAACCCTGAATAACTCCAACTTTTTATATCATTTTTATTCACATTTGTTTTAATTCTAACTTTCTCTTTCTTTTTTATGTTGACAAAAAGGGGGAGAAATGAGAGCAAGTTTAAAAATTTCATGTTTGTTTTGTTTGTTTGAACTTGATTATGTTAATTTAAACCTTTATGTTCTATAGTTAACTTTTATGGTTGTGGATAACTTTTGTTGAACTCTACATTGTTATGTTATTATAGAACTAACCTTAAGACTAATGTTTTTTTTTATATTTATACGGAATCAATGTCATTCGGTTCTATAATAATCTATTCTTATTATACAAAAAGTGTTGTTTTACGGGATATAAGTTTTTAAATCTACATGAAAGTTTTTTCACCATAAAAAAGGGGAGATTGTTGAGAAAACTCCTATTAGATTTTGAAGTTGACAAAACTTTTCATTCTCAAGTAAAACAAACTTTTGTGGAATTCTCTCAAAGTCTTTCCTATACTAAAAGTCTACCCCCACTCTGACGAAGACCTAAACTGAACGCAAGTGAAGAACGAATATTTAATCAGACTCGGGATTATTTTTCTTCCTTCAAGGCTTCAGTACAAATAGGATATATATGGTTTTCTAGTTGGAAATATCAATTACCTTTTTGTTATCTTTATTGGAATCAATCATGGAACGGAAAAATCATTTTTGGAAGGCAAGTTTATTTAAAAAGAATCTACTTATGGAAACCAAGATTTTGATTGTATGGGCGACCAGGATCATCGGACTTTCATCTCAATCTTCAAATGTCTCGAGATCTCCTTGATTGATTATGTCCAACGGGTTGATTAGAAGAATTCCTATGGAAAGTGCGAACAGTCGAAAAGACATGGAGGAGTATTTAAGGAAGTTTTTCAAGTCATTCAAGGAGTGCGTGAAAGAAGAATTCTAAAGTCCGAAACTTCCCAAATTACTTACTCTTCCTCATACAGTTCAAACTTGTATTCGAAAAAGAGAGAAACTCTAAAGAGTGAATTTGTGAGAGTAGTAGAAATTCTTCACTGAGAATTCAATGCTTTAAGGCTGTAACACTCTTTTTCGATTCATAGTGAAAACTAGCCAGAAGGCTCTCGGTGTGGGGGAGTGGATATAAGCCTAATCTAAGCCGAACCACTATAAATCTTGTGTTCATTTTCTCTTCCTTGAACTCCTTTACTTTATTTGCTATGATACTTTTCTGTGTTTTGAAATAGTTGTTAAAGTCTGAATTCTTTTTCAAAGTCTATTGTTCATCAAACTCAGTTTAAAAATAAAGTATTTTTACTGCATTTTGCAAAATCTGTTTTCACACCTATTCACCCCCCTCTAGGTATTTATACTAGCACTTTCGGTGATGCTACTTTTACACCAAATTTAGTAGATAACCATTTAAACACGAGCCCCTTTTATAACACTATAATCCCCTCTATTTCCAAATTGTAAGAATTCAGCCCTCTCAGGGAACTACAATTAGAAAATAAACAATTTTGCAAAAGTGACAGATAAAGAGTATAATTGACAAAGAGAGAGAGAGAGTAGAAGTTTCGAATTGTCGCCTAAGTCCTCCACCACCTTTAAGCTATGCTTGGTTTAACCTTGGAAATGGGCCTTGGGGAAAAACAAATGTCTTTGGCCCAAAGGACTTTGGGGAAAATATAAATTATGTTTGGTAAAAAGTTTTTTGCAAAACTATTTTGGGGTGAGAGTGTCTTAGCAAATCTTTTTTTTTTTTTTGTAAAGGGCTTTTGGATTTAATTTTTCTTTTTTATTAAAAATAGTAAACTCTTTGCCAACTCTAGTGAAAGTGAGGATAGTTTTGGAACAATAAGAGGTAAAACCAAAAGACTAAAGAATTGATGAGAATAGCTTTGAAAAAAAAGACTAGTTTCATCATTTGACCAAATGCTAAAAGTCCAAAACTAATTCCAGCTTTAGATTTTCAGCTTTCCCAAGGCCAACATTTGGTCAAAAGCCTCTTCAACAAGCTTGCCAAACACCGTAGCATTTCCCAAAAGAGGCTTTGGAGGCTAAAAGCCCATTGGGAAAACTGAACCAAACACATCCTTAATATATCTAAATAGGCTTCGCTTCCAATCTTCAAATTATTGGTTGAAGCCTTTTTCAGGGTTAAAGGAGCTGTTGCACCAACTTCTTTGGCAAAAAGACATGCTTTCTACAAGATTAGTGTGCAATCCGTGATAAAGCAAAAGTTCTCCAGAAATAATGCCTTCTACATTTATGGCCCGATTGACTCTCTAATCTACTCTTACAAAAATTGAAAAACTACTCCGTTGTTCTTCTAGCTTATTTATATGGATTTTATAATGTGAAGGTAGTTGTTCACCAATTTGAAAAACAGGAATGTAAAAGCATGTATTGCGTCCTCTACTCCTTTTGTAACAAGAGCAACTTCTATGTATGGTTTCTCCAATCTTTTCATACTTATATTGAGTTGATTATTCACCTTCTACCTATTGGTCGCTCCAACCATATTAACGTCTTTTGATTCTACAAAAGCTACTCACCTTCTACAAGTTCATCCAAGCCTCAATCATCCATCATCCGATGGCTTGTTCACCTTTCAACATAGGTCTAAATGGTCTTAGATAGTCAATACTTCATCCACCTTCCGTAGATACAGCGATCCACCAGGCTTCTCACTTTTCGACCCCTAACTCCATCTGCATATTGACATATGTATCTATAAACTGGTTCCACTCAAACAATGCACGCATAAGTAGCTTTTGTACAAGTAGCTTTTGATTATTTTACAATGCACGCAAAACGTAGTCATGTAACTAGCTGGATTGATCAACAAATTGACGTAATTACTTGTACATATTTTTTCAAATTCAGAAAATCGTAGAAGATATTAAAAAAAAAAAAAAAAAAAAAAAGGTGGCTCTACCTCCACACCTAAAATGGCTCGATACACCTTTGTTCCTTGTCTAGATTTTATTCAATGGAAAAGATTTTCCTACAAAACTTAAATTCGGGAAAATGATTTCTTCTTTGAAAGAATTAGAAAACGTTTCTCAAGATGTGTCTAGGCGTTGACACTTGGACCCAAAATTGTAGGCTTGGGCAAATGTTAGTTTCTAGATCCCAGAGTTTAGGACTAACGGAGCTTGGGTCCATTGAGGTTAGGCCAAGGAGCTCAACAACCATGCCTAGATATATTGAGGCCAAGCCCGAACCCCTAGTGCCCATGCCAAATGCCTAAATCCATACATATTGTACTTAGGTCACCAACACTTGAGCTTTGATATCCAACAATCAGGCTTAGGTCCATAGACATGGTGTATAGATCCTCGGTGCTTAGGCTTAGGTACTTGATTAATGAAACGTTCATTATTATAAAATTATTTTTTAAATGATTATTTTTATTTTTAAAAATCAAATTTATGACTATTTTTATTTTTTAAAATCGAATGTTTAACTATTTTTATCTAAAAATATGAAATTTTAATTGTTTTAATTTTTATTCTTTCTTTCTTTTTCTTTCTTTATTTTTATTTTTGCTTCTTCCTTGGCCATTCGCTAGCCTCACCTCGAGATCGCCAAAGTCTCACTAAGCTCTAGCAACCTTAGGTAAGGCTTGAGCCTCGCCAACCCGCTCGCCCAAGGCTTGATTCTTCATTCAAGCTTATCGTAGTCTACGTGAAACCCTCCGCTTCCTCCGCCGTCGACTTCATTCAAGGTCGAGTGGACAATTGACTCACAAGGGCTCAAGCTCACCATGACTATTGACCTCTGGCAAGCCTCATGCTCACCGATTTGGGGAGCTTGAGCCTCATTGACCTAGGGCAAGCTTGGCCTTCGTAAGCCGGTTGGGGACGAACTACTAGAAAAAGGAGACATAGATGGTGGTGAGAAATGAAAGAAACAATGCAAAGAAGAAGGAATAGAAAAATAGAAAAAGAAATTGATTTTTTTTTAGTAATTTTCTTTGGGTAAATCAAATTAGATTCTCCACACCGTATGGAAAAAAATATTTTCTAATTTATTTTCTGGTTTCAGTCAAATACCAAAAAATAAAATTATTTTCTTGATAAACATTTTTCAAAAATGGTACATTTTTGCAAAACAAATAGAACCTAAAGCTATAATATCTATCATGTATGAATAGTACTGGCTGATGTGGATCAAGTCCCACATCTGAATAAACCATCTCACTTCAAATGCATTCTTATAGAATCCCAGCAAAAATAAGAAAATCCCCTCAGTTTTAATTCCAATAACAATTTCAGGTGGGTACAAGAAAGAATTTGATTAGCTGGTCAGCTCATTTACTGGAGATTTTCTCACTAAGAATGGCCCCAAAAAAGCTTCTCTCCACATTTCCAGCTTTGTACCTTTCGTTGACCCAATCTCTTGGAAAGAAACATTGGATTTGCTAGGTGATTGGGCAGAAATAACAAGAAGAATTCTATTTTATAAATGCATAAAAAACGCAATTATTTATGTGGAAAATCAACCATAATTAAAAGGGTATTTTCCTCATATAACTAATCTAACCGAAGCTAATCCGTGGTGATGAAATCAACCATCTTCTTGATCAGCTCCTCAGCCCTCTCGTTCTTGCTAAACAGATGGAAGCAATGTCCCTCATCCTTGGCCTCCACAAGCTCCGCTTTCCCCTTCCACCCGCTCTCGCACAGCGCCTCATAGTACTTCACCCCTCTATTCCTCAGCCAATCCTTCTCCGCCACGCACACCAGCACCTTCTCGCACGCCGTCTTGGGCAGGTCCGGGTCGACGGCCGGGTTCAGCTTCGGGTCATCATCGAGCCCGAGCTTGTCGGGCACATGAACTTGTACATCTCGTCGACCTCTTTGCCTCCGAAGAACGGGTGCACTATCAGCATGCCCTTGATCCCAACGCCCGCCAATCCGGCCGCACCAGCTCGGGCCGCCACGTACTGGCCTATGTTGGCTCCGGCGCTCTCCCCAACTATGAAGACCCGCTCGAGATCTGCATACTGGTTCAGCCACGGTTCCGGGCCTGATCCCTCCGAGTGGCCGGCGATCCACTTTAGGGCTTCGAACGAGTCCTCGTATGCAATGGGCAACGGGTTCTCCGGGGCCAACCTTCAATTACCGGAAGTTATTATAAGTTGAGTTGGCCCGCCGTTATATTTAAATTACCCAATAAACCACATTTTCTTTTCTTTTCTTTTTTAACAATTGATATGCTTTGATCGTAATTCCGCCAATATTTTAACAGGGTGTTGACAATGCGGACACATGATAATGATGCGCCCTCCATGTCGGAACTTACATTGAAAAATGCATGTCGTCGAGAATTAGTCGAATTCCGATCAGACGTGCATCAATTAAAGAAACATGAACACTAAGTGCATTGGGTGATTGATCTCAAAATTCATTGACTTGATTGCAAAATCTACTAAAATCTTTATCACCAATGAAAATTAACTCAATATTTCCATCGCCAATCCTAATTGATAATTTACCATTAATAGAAATATTTACTTCTAATAAGTAATCTTTGCAAGGTAGAAAAATTAGGATTTCTATGACACACTTTAAGTAATGCGATGCAACATCTCATAAGCATATGGATGTGTTTAATAGGGAAAAAAATATCAATGAAAGTTACTTAAATCATCTCATGGCATGTTTATTTTGCAAAATGAATAAGTTGAAAAATATTTCTTTATAAAAATAATTGATTGTATCATTTATAAAAATATATAAACAAAAAATATTTTCAATGTTTATGAAAATATTTAATGATAAATTGTTATTTGCAATAAAAAATATTTTTCATTAATTAATTATCTAGAATAATATAAACAATTAACTCTAAAAAAAATACTTTTCAAATCTTTCATTTTTATCAAAATAATTGGAGCCCACCGAAAAAATCTTTCCAATTAAGTAATTTTTATCATTTTCAAATGCAATATAATATGTGGTCGTAGAGAAAATCATGAGCACAGCTTTTTTCTTCTTTTTTTCATGATATTATTTAGTAGACTAGACATCAAACCTTAAACCCCGCGACATGGACATCTATCTTCTTGGGTAATTCGTAATTGCCAAGAACATTATGATTATACCCTTCTGATTAATACAAAAAAATCCTAAAAATTGAACTTCTTTGACAATAATTTGACAATAAAATTTAATAAAAACATCGCGTCAAGATTCTAAGTGACGAAACGAGAGCACTTTTATTTAATAGACAATCAAACCTTGAACCGCGCGTTATATCATTTAAAAATCACTGAACTTCTGACATTTTTCAATAATTTTTCATTTAAAATTAATTTTTCAATAATATTAATTTCCATCGACCAGAATTTGTATCTATCTATCCTCAAAAATTAATCTGCCCCCTTCCCGTGAACGTCTTCTTCACTTAATTTAATAAATAAGATTTGCTAGTCAGTCAAGCTATACTATGTCCTTAAGTACGTCTGGCTTTCTTCAATTTTTTTTTAAAAAATGCGAAAAGAAAAAAGAGAAAATACTAAACGACATGCTCTACATGAACTCAAATCTAGAATTTCGGATCAATCATAAAAAAATGGTTTTAGTTAAAACGAAATTCAAAACTTCTAATAATCACGAATTGAAGTGAGTGTCGGCAAAGGTAGCATGCCAAGAAAATAGAATAGCAGTAATTGTTGGGATTATTATTCGATCCGTTGTCGGCCTAGAATAATCTCCATAAATTCGATGACGAGTGTGTAACTTATTTTATAAACTAGCAATTAAAGATCCTAATCATTGTCATCTAGCTAAAAGTTAGATGAAAATTAAAATCGGATAATAATTCAAGTGGGAGAGAGAGGGGATAGTGATCACACCCTTAATATTAGTACTAGAGAAAGCATCGCGATTGACAAAAGGCATCGTTAGAAGTACCTGTAGTCGATGGAGATCGCGACGACGTTAGCCCGAGTCACCATCGTGGAGAGGAAACCGTTCGATGCCGTGTCGAAGGGCGACCCGGCGCAGAACCCGCCGCCGTGGTAGTGGATGAGGAGGGGCAGTTTCCGATCCGGGCCGCCGTCCGTCTTGCGGACGAAAATCCGGGCCGACACGCCAGTCTCAGGCGAGAGGACGATGTCCTTGGTCTCGATCCCGGTCTCCGGGTCGAGCCCGGCGGGGATGGGCTTGATCTGCTCGAACAGCTTGTACTTCTCCACGCGTCCGTCCTTGTAGACCCTGAAGAAGGGTCGGAAATCTTGGGCCACCTCCGAAGCGCCGGAGTCCATCTTCTCCTTCTTGCTAGAACTTTGTGGAAGTATCAGAGAGAGAAAAAGAGAGAGAGAGAGAGGGTAATGATGAAAAAGAAGATGAAATTTCTGCAGTGACAAAGAGATAGAAAGAGGAGATGAAGCTAGAAGTCCAAGCCTCATTGAATGAGACGTGACTTGTTCCGGCGGAATGGTTGGTGGAACCGTCTAGGCCGGCCTTGTTCTGGTGGGGCTGGCATTAGTGATTGGGGGACATCGTTGTCATTTGCCCTTTCGCTTTACTCCCCTTTCAGTTGTCGGTCCATCTTTTCAGCAGAAGGAACAATCAATGGCTCCAGCTGGTCACTAGTTTGGGTTTGACCGTATTACAGAACGAATCTAGGTAATTTCATGAAATGTTCTTGGATTACCCGACCCAACTAGCTCCGACTCATTCTTATTGGATGGACTTGATCCAAATCCGCATAAATGATTCACATGTTATGTAAGTTCGAATTCCCATTCCCATGTTATATATTTAAGAAACTTAAATTGATCATACCAAAAGCTTTTTGAATATATTTCTATCAAGCAATATTTCTTTTAAAGTTGTATTTCAATGTACTTTTTAGTTAAATTTACCAAACATTCTTTATTTTCTATGAAAACTCTTCAAGTTCACATTTCCTGGAAGATTTTCTTAAAAGTCTAACCAAATGCAGCTGTAAATGTCTAGGAATCACATAAAGCTTTCTAAACCTCTAAGTCATGGTAAAATGATGATTGTGGAAAGAATGAATACACCAAAAGTCCTCTAAGTTATGTTAACAGATGAAATTTAAGATTATTTTATGTGATGTTCACATTCAGCGGTACCATTTCGGGGGAAACGCATCACACTATTCCCAAAGGTTGGGCCCAATGGATTGTCCACGCCCTCCCATAGCTAAAATGGTATACTCAAATGTTTGGACTGGATTATGGTTGACAGTTGCGATCGAGTTCAAAAATCCTGGCCCAGGTTGTGGCCGTGGCTGTAACCGAGTGCATGGGTCATGGCCATGGTCGTGATCGAGTGCATCGATCGTGATCGAGGTCATGGCTGAGTTGTGGCTGAGGTCGTGGCCGAGATGGCCCAGGCTTTTTTTGTAAGGTTATTATCCAAGCTCACCCATTAGGCCTTTGAGCCTCTCCAGCCTAGGTGGTTCAATGGGTCGTCCGCCTATTGATTAAGCCGTTTCGCTTGTCCTGGTAGCTGCGGAACCTTAAAAGGCCTAGCGTAATTTGCCCATTCGTCGGCTTCTCGGCCTTGGACTAGGAGGTTCTCCAATCAGATGACAACAGTGCAATTCAGATTATTTTTTTTTTTTAATGGCATGCAATTCAGTTTTACTAGAGAAGGCGAGGCACGATTGTCCTGGAAAATTGGAGAGACCAAAAAAAAAAAAAAAGTGAAAAGGGTGAAAAGTGAATGCCTTTTCCTCACACTTTTATTTGTTACTAGACATCGACTTCTATTGCACGATGATAAATCAAAAGTATGCCTAATGAGTGAGTTAGAAATGATTTGATCCATACACATTTATTATCATATTTTGGACTATTATGAAGTGTGACATTATTTGATTATGCTTTTGTCCTATGATTGTGCAAGATTTACGTACATGCTAAAACACGAGGGAAATTTAAAACCACTATAATTTTTCCTATGAATATAATGAAAGGAAATTGTCGTTTATAATTTGCAAGTAGTATGATTTTTCTTGTATTACCATAGATTTTTTTTTCATTGCCTATATTCTTTCAAAAAATCATCCAAAAAGTATAATTTAATATGTAACATTCTACAAAATTGTCACTTTTATTAATAAGAAAATGAAATTAACACCCGAATGATCCTTAAGTTAATTTAAGAGATAAGAATAGTATAATTGCATAATTTTCGCACAATGCTCACTTAAATACCATAATTTTTTTTTTTTTTTTTTTGCGTACTTAAGCGCCACATTGGAGTAAAATGGATAATTTGAGTGTCATTTCCGAAAAATCATCCTGCGTGTTTTAATTAATTATCCATTATGACGTGGATTTCTTTTAATGTTTTTAATATTTTTTTCTGAATTTTACTCTTTTTTATTCTTATTTTTCTTTTCATTTTTTTTTCAATGCCAGCGAGAATAACCAACTATTGTTGGCTGCAAAGACCTCACCCTTAGCCAATGTGGTCACAAAGGCCCCAAGTGGGATTCTTGGCTGCAAGTGAGGTAGCCCTTGCGCAGTTTGGCAAGGGCCTTCACGCCATCACCTTCCATTGCCAAGGCCTCACCTAAGGCCATTGTAACCTTACTCATGGCAAAAAAGGCCGCGATGGCCTCACCTATGGCCTTTGTAGCTGTACCAACCATGGGCCAGATGGCTCTTGCCTAGTCTAGGTGAAGGCGTTCGCAACTGACAAGGGTTACCTAAGACCCTAATCAACACTAAAAAAATGGGAAAAGAAAATTAAAAAATAAAAAATTACAAAAATTTAAAAATTATCCATGTTTGCACTAGCAATGTCATTTAGGATGACTAGTGTCCATGTTGGATTTTCGGAAGACTTAAATCGCCGATTGCAAGCGATCGATCTTTTAAATTTATGACACTTAAGTGAGAGAAAAAAAGAAAAATTATGGTACTCAAGTGAGTATCGTATAAAAGTTATGATACTCCTAGTATTATGATCCCTTAATTTAATATATATGATTTTGAATGAAGTCTTATTTTTGATGTATCCAAAATCAACCTTTTTATTTTAGAAGAGTAATCTCAAAATATTAAATGGATTTTCTTCAATGAAAACCACTGTATATTAATTCCCATTCCTTCTTACATCTCATCTCATAAAACAAAGCAACTCGAAAAATAGAATACAAATTGTGTAGAAAAGTTTTTGAAATGTTTGAATATTTGCTTAATAAAATATCAATAACTTTTAAACTATGAATTGAAATAATCATTTCGAAGACAATGTTAGATTATAAGGAAAATTTTTATAATAAATTTTAAAGATTTCCATTATTCATAGATAAAATGTCAATAACTATTAAATTAGAAAACAAAGAAAAAATAAATCAATAATGAGAGTATCAACTAAATGGGACTAATGGTATTAAAAATTTTGGAATCCTCTCTTTAAAAGTTGGACAAATTCTTATTTTATGTTTTTTTTTTTTTTTTTTTTTTTTTTGCATAAGCAAATCTTCCATAATGTACACTAGGGTATATAAATACTGACCAAAACTTATTGGAAACACATGACAATTTATATCTCAACTTGGTATCAAAAGCTCTCCAGGGCCCATGCCCTTTTCAACGCTAGCTTTCTTCTACTTCTTCTCCTTTTTTTTTCCTATAAGGGTGGTCGGCATCGCTTGGGAGAGTCCCACTGCCGCCGCCACCATAGCCGCTATTACAAACCTTTTTTCTATACTTCCTTCATTTAGATTTGCTCATCGCTTCCTTTCTCTATGTCTCATAGCATTCAATTACTTGCCATGGAAAGTACAGGTTATCCCGTTACTTAATGGTCATAACCTCAATGGTCATTTGATGGTACCAAAACTGTGTCCCTCTTATACAACCTAAGCGGCTCTTTAGCAATAACAGGACACTTCCATCATGAGTCTTCTAATTGTGTCTCTCTCAGAATCGGTTATCCCATTATTTTGTTATTCTTGTTGATGATTACACAAAATTTATTTTGTTTTATCCTCTCAAAGCAACGTCTTGGCCATCCCCATAAGCATTTCTTATGATTTGATGATCAAAGACAATAATTTGTTGTCTCAATCCACATGATTCAAACATCTTGTTGATTGGGCAAGGCTAGTTGCCAGTCCTTATTATTGTCTCTAACTTATAATTTTTTTTCGTCAAATTTAATTTGCAATTATATTTGGGGTCCTTTTCATTATGTTCAACTAATGGTCATTGTGATTTTTGTTATTCTTATTGATGATCATACAAAATTTATTTGGTTTTATCCTCTCAAAGCAAGGTCAGATGTTTACTATGTTTTTGTTACTTTTCAAACTCTTGTCGACCACTATTTACTACAAAAAAATTAAAGCTGTGTCAAATGGACCGGGTGGAGAATTTCGTTCCCTCTACTCCTTTTTCTCAAAAATTGGTATTGCTCGCCACTTCTTTACCCCTCATATTCATGAACCGGATTCCGTCCAATCTCACCAACTTGTCAATTGGGCAACTGCAAGAGGCAGTTGAGCATTGTCATAAGCATATAGTTGAAATTGGTTTAACATCATATGCTTATCTCTCTATACTTAACTAATATTAGCACTATATATTCGAAATGGCAACCTACCTCATTAATCGGATTCTGTCCAATGTCACCAATTGCATCTCCCCTTTTGAAATGGTTTACAATCGCCCTCCGAATTATTCTTTCTTAAAAAATTGTGGGTATTGTTGTTTTCCATATCTACATTCTTAAAACTCTCATAAAATGGATTTCCACTTAGTTCCCTATATTTTCTTGGGATAAAGTCTCTCTCACACAAGGTACCACCGCCTTGACCATATCATAAAACATTTATACATTGCCTAATGATCGTTTCAATGAAACATGTTTTTCCTTTACAATTCCTTCCATTCTCAATCCATCACTAAATTCATTACTTCCAAGTTCCACACCTATCTTAATATCGTGGGCTTTGGCCCTATAGGCATTCCTCCCCCATCACTATAGTGAGATCACAAACTCCTACACCAGCTCCCACAGTATTGTCCAAGACCGATTCATCCACCTCCCCTATCTTAAGAACCCGGCCCCTCCATGATCTTTATCATTCTCCCTTGTCATCAACCGTGCCGCCACCACCACCACCATCGCCCTCGCCTAGGCCAATAGCATCGACACCATGCAACGTTGCTCTAGTCATCCTCAAATCAATATCGCCACTTCAATAAACCAACCACATTCATGCAAGCCAACAAAATTCCTAAGTGGCATGTAGTTATGACCGATTAATTTAATGCCCTTTTAAAAATTGACACATTGTCTTTGGTCCATCACCCTTCCTCAATGAATCTCGTTGGTTGTAAATGGGTTTATAGAGTTAAGCACAAAGCTGATGATAGTCTTGAGTGCTATAAAGCTCGCCTAGTTCCTAAAGGTTTTTATTAGCAATAAGGGTTGGATTATACGAAAATGTTCAACCCACTTATGAAGATTCCCACTATTTGTTCCATTTTATTTATTGTTGTCTCTTAAGGTAGCAAGTACAACAACCGGATGTGTATAATGCCTTCTTTCACAAGGTTCTCTTTGAAGAGGTGTACATGGAGTAGCTCCCTGGGTTTGAGGACCCAAATTGTCGTTGTTTGATTTGTCACACAATCATGAGGAAATAAAGAGTAAGAACGAGAAACAAAATTTGAGATGCAAAGTTTTGTCTTGTTTCATCCTAAAACTATGCCATCATGTTGATAAGGAATATGAACCACACCCCAACAATCGTAACTATGTTTGCTAATTGCATTGTGCTCTATATGATCTTAAGCAAAGCTCTGAAAGCCTAGTTTCAATGACTTCCAAAGTTTTTGCTTCATTTGACATTCTTGGCATTATAAACAAATTCCCAATTGTTTATCTATCAAAGAGACACTGATGCCATTTATTTACTTTTATTTTTTTCTATGTTAATGGCATTCAAGTTACAAGTAATACATAATCTATTTTTAGTGTAACCTTACAAAAAAATTGTCTGCACAACAACCCGCTACACTTTTTCCTTGTGATAGAGACTGTCTCTCACTTTGAAAGGCTACTTCTCTCTCAAGGACGTTATATTGATGATCTTTTTCACCTAGCTAGGATGTTTGAGTGCAAGCTAGTCCTAACTCTTATGGTCACGACTACAAAACCATCTGAGAAAGGGGGTGCTCTGATGTATGATCCTACTCTATGTCAATCTATAATTGATGCCCTCTAATATGTGAAAATAATAATATATTATTAAATTATTAAATAATTTCGAGATATTTAAATAAATCAAAAGTAAATTCCTTTATGTCACATCAAGGTTTATATTAATGTAAACATTCACTTAACCTTAATTTAATCACACTTTAAGCTAATTAAACACATTAATATAATCAACACTTAAATAAATTAAACTAACCACCTAATCACACTTAACATAAACTAAGCACACCTAAAGCATAATTAACCCTCTAAGCGAGGTTTAGTGAGTTAAACTCACTCAAATGATGAGCCGAGCGGACCAAAACGACGAGGACGACGAGAGGATCGACTTTCCTCAAAGCGGGCCGACCATCCGGGCTCAGGAAGGCGGCCAAAACGGGCCAAACACCCGCTGCATACCCATTTTCTGCAGCTGCTGGTCACGGGCGAAGGAGGGCCAAACGATGGCTAGTTCGGGTCGGAATGGGCGGAGGAACGGCGGAGGAGCTGAACCGGACTTAGGCGGGGCTTCACAGTGGCCGGAGGTGGCCGAACCGTGGCCTGTGATGGCCAAAACGGAGTTGAACAGAGGCGGAACAGGGGCTAACAAGACCAAATCTCTCCTTTGCCGTTAATAAAGCCTATCAATCCATGCATGCACCAACTGAAGACTACAGCTTACTCTATCTCAAACATACAAAGTCGTTTAGGTTGCTTCTTTCTCAATCCAATGATGCTTGCAAGCCTTTGACGACAAGAAGTCAACTAGAGGGTATGCTATTTTTCTTGGTCTTAACTTGATCTCCCGGTGCTCTAGAAAACAATGAACCGTATCGTCATCTTCAATAGAATATGAGTATAAAGCCCTTGTCAATGATGCAGCTAAACTTGTCTATCTTGGCTCACTCTTTCAGGAAGTCCTCCCATTCTTTGGCGTAATACTATTGATGCTACTTATCTATCTACAAATCTATTTTTCCATACTTGTACCAACACATGTTGAAATTGACTTCCGTTTTGTCCATGATCGTGTCATCAAATGACAACTTAGTGTGCATTTGATCTTCACAGCTAACCAACTAGCTTATGCTCTCACCAAAGCTACTCCTATAACACGTTTTGAATTTTGACGATAAAAGTTGAAGATTCACCATTCACGGTCTCGACTCTTCTGCTTTATGGAATGTATAAACCAAATATAGGGCTATGGATTTTGGAAGTTTTGGGAACCTATCTTTGAAAGTTTGAATTTTTCTCTTTTTATGTATTTATTTTATTGTAAGTAAATCTTCAAGAATGCATTCTTGGATATGTAAATACCTACTTAAGCATAATGAAAATACGCAACAATTTTTGTCTCGATAGAGAATGATGTTAATATTTACTATCTTTTACAAATTGAAATGTCAATAAAATGTTATCACATCTGACGTAATTCTAGATTTAACAAAGGATTTAAAGCAAAATCATCACATATATTAATAAACAAATATCATCAATTGGATGAAAAACAGACAATGTGGAAAACTTTGTGCGTATGAAGGCATGTCTTAATAATTGCAACGTGATTCCTCCCATATAGGCTTGGATTTTGCCTATCACTAAAATATAGAACTACGTAATCGAGAACTGGTTTAAAGAGATTTAATCGTGCATTGACACTAAAGGAATTTTATGAGGTGATTGCCAACTATATTAAAAAATGAAGTTATTAGTGCTTTGTAATCTTTGATGCTATAGTCCTAAATCTTTGTATAAATTTCCAATACTGTCATTTCACCTAACTTCCGTGGGAAATTGCTGACGTAGCAATCCATAAGTTGTCCATGTTAGCATGTTCCGTAGGATCGTTAATAATGATAAGACACTACATTAGCCATTTCTAGCAACAATTGATAGGAAAGATAATTGGAATTTCTTGCAAAATTAGAGGTCCGTTCGTTTCACGGAAAATATCATTT
This sequence comes from Eucalyptus victrix, assembly GCA_016097545.1. Taxonomy (NCBI): domain Eukaryota; kingdom Viridiplantae; phylum Streptophyta; class Magnoliopsida; order Myrtales; family Myrtaceae; genus Eucalyptus; species Eucalyptus victrix. The sequence goes on from CM027841.1 coordinate 27,200,944, forward strand.
TTTTCAGAAAATATTTTCCTAGAAGTCATTTTCCAGGAAAATGACTCTATTTTCCAGTGTTCACCCAAAACCTAAACTTCAAGTAGAAAATATTTTCCAACTGTTTGTTTAGCTAATATTTTTAATTGACCAAAAAATTAGTTTTATTTTTAAATTTTTCTAAAAAAATGAATTTTTAATTATTTATATTTTTAAAAAATCAAAATTTTTATTATTTCTTTCTTTTTCCTTTCCTTTTTTTTTTTCCTTTTTCTTTTCCTTCCTTCCTCCTCCTCCTTCCTCCACCTTCCTCCACCGCATGCCTAACGATGGCCGGTTGCCTGGCGGCCGACCAAGACCCGATCACAAGATCTAGCAAGCTCGAGGCTCGACCGATCTTGCCCGAGCTTCACTACCAAATCCGGCGAGCTTGCGGCTCACCAAAGCCCGATGAACCTCTAGCAAGCTCAAGTGAGGCCCAAGCTCCGCCCAACTCACTGAATCTGGTGAGGCCCGAGCTTTGCTCCAAGCCAACGGGGCTCGAACTTGGTGAGGCCCGAGCTCGGCTTCGCCAGATCGGGCTAGGCAGAGCCTTGCTGGTTTGAGGCAAAGCTCGAGATGGCTCGTGGCCGGTCGCCAATGACCAGCCACCAAGGAAGAAGATGAAATGGAATAAAAGAAAAGAAAAAAATTAAAAAATCAATTTAAAAAAAAAAACAAAAAAGAAAAAGAAAGCATAAATAAAAAAAACAAGGTGAAAGAAGTTATGGAAAATGTTTTCATCTTTTTCACAAGAGAGGAAATCATTTTCCACAATCTTACAAAGAGATTTTCCATTAACCATAAAACATTTTTTTTTACCATCTATTTTATGCCTTCCGAACACCGGAAATTCCGGAAAATGTTTTTCCGGAAGTTGTTTTCCACGAAATGAACAAACCTTAGGATTCTATTGGCAAAATAAAAAGAAAAAAGTTTAGAATTCAATTGACATGCACACAATAAGTTTAGGAATTACCCAATTTGATGGGATCCACTATATATACAAGGTCCAAATACATTTTCGTAAATACACCATGATCACTAAATGATGTCGGTCCGATGTGTTTTGTGACCCCACACTCATTAAATAGGGTTATCTCTTTGCGGGCATTAAGACGCCTACACGTACAAGAGTAAATTTCGAAGGTCCCAACCGAATGATTAGGTCAAATTTGATTAGCACCGTTCCAATTTTCATGTTTTTAATTAAGCTATAGCCAAATAGATTAATGATATACCGTGTTTTGTACGGTCTCCATTGGATCAAAGGCAGGATATTCACGTTAAGGTATTAATAAGATATATATACTTTGGAGTAACCTAGCCCAACAAGTTATATCAAGTAAAAAGGCTCGCAACCTTATATTGATTGCCGACAGTGATCGCACGTTCCCACTATTTTACAAATAAAATAAAAAAAAAACTCTATACATGCTTCATTTGCAATAATTCAATCGTCAAACCATTATAATTGTATCGGCACGAGAACGGTCAAAATAATGCAAACTGAAAAAAAAAAAAAAAAAAAAAGCTTCTTAAATGTTCAACAAGTACCTCAGCGTACCGTCAACAAATCGTAGAAAATTTGTTTAGTACGTATGGCACTTGCTCGAAATTGGTCAACGATCCAGTGCTCCGACATGGTCATATTTTTTTTTTCTTTTTTCGTTTTAATTCTCTTTGGGTCCCTTGCTTTTTCCAAGGGCGCTAACGTTGACCAGGAAGGGTTAGTACCATAAAAGAAAAGCTTTAACAGCATGTTAACTATAACACTTATACCTTAAAATTTTCATTTTGTAAAAAATATTTAAGATTATGCCTAGTGCCATACCAATACCTTAACTTTCTTTTGTATCATAAAAACCTCCAAATTATTCTCACCATGACACTAATGCCCCTAATTTTTTTTTTAATGTTATTAAAACCTCCAAACTTTTACTAGCATGACAAAAATACCTTAAAGCCATCCGGTGTTATCCACGCAGGCTACCTTGTCGAATGTTTAATGGCCATCTTGGACAGAATTGTGACTAAAGGTTTTTTTTTTTTTTCATTGATATAAATTTGAGGTACTAGTGATATAAAAAAAAAAATTGAATATTGATATCACTTTTAACATAATTTAAGGATTTTAGTGATATTTTCCCATAATATACTTAGTGCACCTGTTAATATAATTATTTGAAAAAAAAAATTGTTTAGATACGTATAGTACTAGTTCAAATAAGTCAACGATTCTCCGAAATGGTCAAACTTAGCCCTCTTTTCCTTTTATTATTTTCTCTTCTTTTTTTTTTTTTAATTTTCTTTTTGTCCCTTGCCCGTTCAAAGTTTGCAATAGCCAACATTGACCAAGAAGGTTGACCCAAAAAAAAAAAAAAAAAAAAAAAAAAAAAAAGTCGTTGACCAAGAAGGCGTCGGAAAGCGCAACTGGACACCCACGCCTACCTTGGGGAGACATCATACAGGCTGGGAGCTTGACTATTGATTGATTTCTATTATATTCTGGAGCCTCAAATTCAATGGTATCCTACCTAAAATTTGGGGATTGGGGTTTGAGCCCTCAAAACTCTTTGGGAAAAATATTAGGTGTTTGGTTTAGCATGTTAAGATCTATTTGGTCAAATGCTAGCATTTAAAATGCTAAAAGCCCCAAACAGACATAATTTGCTTTGAGCTTTCGGCATTTTCGGAATACTAAGTAAAGGTTTAATGACTTTTTTTTTCTAATATTGCCCTTACTAATAATCATGTTTTCCTTTTTTGCCCTTAGAAATATTGTTCATTGTCTTCTTCCTTGGACTTGCTGGTCCACTGGCGAAGCTCAACCAATGGAGCTCAGCTACGAGTAGCCAAATCTAGACGTTAGGAAGCCTCGCTTGAGGTTGGGCAACCTCAAGAGTCACTTGGGTTGCTCGACCTTAGGCACTACCATTTGAGATCGCGCAAGGCGGCTGGGTTGCTCGACCCAAGGTGTTACCTGAGGTCATGCAATCTCAGGCGAGCCACCTCCTCACCACCACCATCACTAGTCACCTCCCCATCACCATCGTCACCACCACCATCATTGGAGCTTAAGTTGCCTTCCCACGATTTTACCCTCTTTGATGCATTTGCATCTATGACCCAACCAAGGCATCACCTAAGGTCACACAAGCTAGGGCATCGTCTAAGGTCGCACGACCTTAGGTGAGTTGCCTCCCCACCACCACTAGCACTACCGCCATGGGTTGCCTCCCCACCAGCAGTACCACCACCAACAACAACAACTCGAGCTACCTCCCCCATGATTTTGCCCTTTCCAACGTTCTACATCTCCTCCTTTGTTTTTCTTTTCTTTCTTTTTTTCTTTTTTCTTTTCACCTCAAAGTTGCTTTACAAAATATTCATAAAAGTGAGTATCCAAATATTCTTACCTTGACCAAATGCCCATTCATTCAAAGATAACTAGGAAAATGCAAAGCCGTTTCTCCAAATTTGAACGAAATGGGCCCTTAGGAGTGTTGAAAAGGCCTGAACCAGCCCGACTCGAATCAAACCATTGTTCAGGTCAAAATAATCACATATCCATATGCTTTGGTTACAACCTAAATTGAGCCATTGACACCATTAAACTATTTATGCAAGAGATAGCCTATGTTTGGCTTCTTTGTTTCATGAAAAGAACCTTGTTTTGTGAATAAACTAGTGAATTTCCCGGTGTCGTGCGCTAGAGAGATTCATTTCCGAATAGTTTAACGACGGACGATTTAAAGGACATCACATCAACATCAATACAATGTGAATACGAAGATAGATTAACCTTCACACTATCTAATCCTACTGGAGACAGCGTCTTGAGGCTACGTCATGAGATAGTAATTCTTTGTGACTCCACGAGTCTCGACGTGCATCAATTATATTTGATCCGACGGGTAAACTTGCAGCGATGGGAAAGGTACTCATGGGACATATCCCCAGACAATGTTGGTTTTGCTTCAGCGTCATCAAAAATCAATCAGAGCCTACTTGATATAATTTTCCCGCATTAACTATAAGCTTTACAACGGTGAAAAAGGGACGTCGAATTGTAGCTTTTGTAAGGCGTTTGCCAAATTTATCGGATGCAGCAACTCGCATAAGCTTCTAGGAAGTCATCTCAGCAACTTTGAGATGTAGCTTTAAAACATGCATTACCACACGTTCGAGTCACGACACCTCAAAACATAGCTTCGAAGTGGTAGCTACAATGCTAAACGGGAACTTGATACATTATGGCAATCGCCAGGTAATTCTAAGGCATTTCGTCGATACCTTTTCAAGAACGTGATACTTTTTTGTGTGCAAGCCAAAAGAAGTGTGCAACTTTGGCAAACTATAGAGCACCAGGAAGAGAATGTTTAGTTTAAGATCATAGATTTGGTCTGTGCACAACTGTCGTTAGGCAAGCCGGCGAGCCCATTGCCCTCGCCCCCACCACAATGCAAGTTGGGGAGCCCAAAATCGACAATATTTCTAAGCCAAATTCGTCATTCGTAGACTAATCAAGATTTTGTGAAACCGAGCATAGATAGAGGAGTAGAATCTCTATTTGTCAACTTGCAAAAGAAGTTTTGGACCGCCAAACCCTTTTTGGCAAATCGTAATAAAATTTATGAAGCATAAAAATTTTGGCTTATTTAAGCGTTATTTTAGGCATTATGCTACTCATGTTAATCATGAGACTCATGCTCCTCACGTTACTCACGAGACGATACAAACAATGTCATCTATGACATATGAATTTCATGTACTATGTACAATATAAGATGAAGTCAAAGGTTTTTTTTTTACCTTAAACATTCATAAGCTTTTTAGCATGTGCTGCGCATGTGCACAATTGCATCTAATAGTGTTATAAGTTCTGTTCTTAATTTATTTAGTGTTTTCTTGGGACAAGAGGGTTACAGTTCATGTAGTTGGGAAAAGGAGGTTGGGAAAAAAGAAAGAAAATATAGTTTAAATACTTACCCAATGACAATATAGTCTTTATTGTTTTAATCACCGAGAGAAAGCCTTAGAGATAATATCTGGACTTGTGAAAAGCAAGACAAAATGGTATTTCGGCTTAATAATGTAGAAGATAAGATGTTGAATATATAGAATTTTCACGAAATTTCATGTTAACCCATAAGATGACATTAGTTACATTTAATTTTTCTAATGACTAAAAATCGTAATTAGAAAAAGATCTGAATAATTGTAAGTTCTTCACTTCGCCTAAGATACAAATTTAAACCTTCCTAATGTCGGCCGTTTCAAAAGCAATTTTTTAGACAACCTCGAATATTAAAATATTATTTCAATCTTGTTAGATGTTTGAGTCTCACTTGTACACTCGACCTCTCGGCTTTATAAGGAGAAAGCAAGCGTATACTTTGAAGCCGCAAAAGTAGACCAGTCAGATAGCGAAATCAGATCACAAAATGTCATTGACCTTGAACGCGGATTGAAGACCTACAACATTAATTCCCTAATTTCTTGGTCGTTTTGAAAAAAAAAAAAAAAAAAATGGGACGAGATCAATAAGTTTAAGCTCCGATTATTTAAACAAAATGATATTTTCTTAAAAATGTTTTTCGAAAAATAATTTATTTTGAAAAATAAAAATATTTTTAGCTGAGATTCAAAAATCAATTGGAAAATTTTTTCTATTATTTAGTGAGAAAAATCTTATTTGATTTTCCTTAATAAACAAATACTGTTCGGGCACTAGTAACTCACACGTAAAAAACCAAAAATCCCGGCATGGCCATTAGGATCTTAAGCTAGATCCTTGACTTCTAATCACAAGCATGGGCACTAGTCGTGTCTGAGCTCAGGACCACGGGACCATTGAGGCCGACCTCCGGACCCCCTCGCTTGAGCTCGGCCTTGATATTAATCGGGCTAGTATCCCATGTATGGGCACTAATGTCCCAAACATAGCTTCGATGGACCCGCCTTCTATATCAAAAAAAAAAAGTATTCATAAAAACATTTGGAAAAAGAAAGTATGTCAGGCAATGTTAAAAGCTTTTTCCTTAGCAAAGTCTTTTCCTATCGAGAATTCAAAAAGTTTTTTTTTTGTATGACAATTGAATAGTCAAACACTAGATTAACTAATCTTAATGAGAAAATGGTAATTTAAAAAAAAAAGTGTTTTATCCGGAGAAGATTCTTATTTTTCTCATGGGTACAATTATTTGTCATATCATTATAATAAATAATAAAATTACAAAAAAAAGTTTTTTATTAGACAAAAGTTCTAGGGTTTCCATATCCGAGCGCCGGATTCTCGGTGCGTGCATTCATATCTACGACTAGGACGAGGTGTCGTACCCCATGATTAACGAGCTTCGCGGAAAAAACAGAACAAAAATTGGGACGGCGAGCCAATAACGACGCCACCGAGGCTCCCAAAAAAAAAAAAGGAAGGAAGAAGGAAGAAGGAAAGAAGGAAGAAGGAGAGAAGAAAATCAGCAAAACGACGCCGGAGAGAGAGAGAAAAATCATCGGGACTCCATATAAAACCTACAATCCGCCACCTTCATCTCCCTCTCTCTCCTCGCTTCTGCAGCCGTCTTTTACTCGGTCCTCCCCTTCCCTCAGACCGCGTCTCTTTCTCTCTCTACCTCCTCCCCCTCCATTTCCACACGCTCCCCTAGAGAGAGAAAGAGAGAGGGAGAGAGGGACGCGCGTGTTCTAGATCTACACTCACCGGACCGAAAATGCCACTCAGCGGCGGCGACGGCGGCGGCGGCGGCGATCCGAACCCGCAGCAGCACCCCACCCAGCCGCCGCCGCCGCAGCAGCAGCAGCAGCAGTGGATGCAGCAGCAGCAGCCGCAGCAGCAGCAGCAGTGGATGATGGCGGCGGCGGCTGCGGCGGCGGCGGGCGGCGGCATGATGCAGTACCCGGCGGCCGCGATGGCGATGATGCAGCAGCAGCAGCAGCAGCAGCAGCAGCAGATGATGCTGTATCCCCACCATTACTTGCCTTACCACTACCAGCAGCTCGCGCCCCAGCATCACGGCTACCAGCAGGGCTACCACCACCACCAGCAGGGCTACCACCAGAAGCCGCAGCAGCAGCCGCGCCAGCAGCCGCCGCAGTATCAGCAGCAGCTGCAGCAGGGCGCGTCGGGCGGCTCCGACGACGCCAAGACCATCTGGATCGGCGATCTGCACCACTGGATGGACGAGGCTTACCTCCACAACTGCTTCTCTCACACCGGCGAGGTCAACTCCCGAATCTCTCTTCCTCTCTCTCTTCTTCAGTTCTAAGCAAAGTCCCCGATTTTGGTTGGATCCCTGCCATGACTGATGAGTAACTCTTTTATGAGCAATGAAATTAGGGCGAGTGCGTATCGGGAATGACGTGTTTGTTTGAGTGGAACTTGGTTTTTTTGGATCTCGAGGGACGTATATTGTTGGATTTATGCGTGTGTTTGCCTTATTGCACCGCTCCAGATGATGGGAGAAGAGGGAGTTTCGTGAACTGTGTTTTTGGGTGGTTAAGCGGATTGATTTAATCGTTTTGAAGTATTGAAAGTCAAACATAACGTGCACTTCGGTCAAAGTTGTGTCCCGCATGATTCAATGCATCTTCTTACGTTTAAGCCCATGGATGTGCTACCTGCTGGCACAAGCAATTAATGGCTTGACCTATCGGACTTCAGTAATTGGGAGCCCCGGATCTGAGTGTTGAAGTGCTGAGTGTAATGAATTAGAGTTCGATCTGGTAATACTAATTATTTGCTTCTAGTATAAGATTGATCGTGGCTATTGAGGAAGGCTGAAAGATGACTGATTCGGAGAAAGAACAAAATGATTTTTTTTTTTTTTTCTTTTTTTTTTGGGGGGGGGGGGGGAGGGGGGAGGGGAAGGAAATGAAGTGAGTGCTTTGGAAGAAACCCAAAACCCACATTGTTAAGTCAGAGCATGTTTTTCGTGCACCATTTCTTGTTCTTGTTCTTGTTCTTGTTCTTAAACAGTTTTTAGAGATAATTGGTGGGTGGTTGTGCATTTCATAAATATGCTTATGTGAGAAGTCCAATGATAGGGGTATATTTGAATTGTTGTGTACAAGGCTGCTCTATAGCAGGTGTGTTGAAAGGTGAGTCTCATGTGGGAACTGGTAGTGGAAAGTCAGATTTGGTTAGCCTTCCAGACGTTTAGAGCTGTTCCACATGATCAAATTGATTCTATTTGCTGAACAACGGTAGATAACAGGTATAGGAGGGAGTGGAATTACAATTTCTAGTAACTTAGATTGGAAGAATACCATATCTCCTCACTATTGCACCAGCAAATTCTCCTGAAAGAAAGCTTGAACCTGAAATATTTTTCATTTATCCAAATAACTTCTTTCATAATTTTAGAGAAAGTCTTATCACTTATTCGGCGATCAAGCTTTTGGTGTAAATGCGTATAAAGAGAAATAATGAATGGGAAACTTGTCTGTAATTTTAGTTTGTGTTGGGCTATTGAATCAGAACTTCATGGAGATTAAAAGTTGTGTCTTGACAAGTGTGATTATTAGAGGGTGCTTCATGTTTGATCTCATGTGATCTTGGATAACTAGCTCTATAGTAATTTTTTGTTTGGCAAGAATTGAAGAAAATACTTCCTTAGCTGGATTATTTGTTTTTAAAATTTGAGGGAAATGTGCTCTGTATAATCTCTTTTATCTTTGCCATGGAAGCATTTTCCTGTGACTCCACCCTCATCTTCTGATTTGCTTCTTGCATGTGCAGGTTTCCTCTGTAAAAGTAATACGTAATAAACAAACTGGTCAGTCAGAGGGGTATGGGTTTGTTGAGTTTAGTTCACATGCTACAGCAGAGAAAGTCTTACAGAGCTATAATGGCACTTCCATGCCAAATACAGAGCAACCCTTCCGCTTGAATTGGGCAATGTTCAGTTCAGGTGATAAGCGATTGGACATGGGTTCTGACCTTTCGATATTTGTGGGAGATTTGGCTTCGGATGTAACCGATGCTTTACTGCAGGAGACTTTTGCTGCTAAATATACTTCTGTTAAAGGGGCAAAAGTTGTGATTGATTCAAATACTGGCCGTTCAAAAGGTTATGGATTTGTTAGGTTTGGTGATGAGAATGAGAAGTCAAGGGCCATGACTGAAATGAATGGTGCATATTGCTCAAGTAGGCCCATGCGCATTGGTGTTGCTACCCCAAAGAAATCTTCCGGATATCAGCAACAGTATTCATCTCAAGGTATGTGGAAATGATTCCTTTCCTTTGTTTGCTTGAGATCATCCTTAAAAATTCAGGAAGGGTAATTTAATATCACACAAGTCAAAATTTTGTCTCATATCTTTATATATGTTTGGTAAAACTAAACTCTTCTTGGATGACTTCCTGTAATTATGATCCACCTGAGTTTTCTTTAAACCTATTGAAATTTTTTATTTTCCATTTGCTTTTGATATCATTCAGCCATTTAAGTAAACTCATTCTTTGGCTTGCCATCATTTGTATGTGTGGATATCATGTGCATCCGAGGTGTGACAATTGATGCCTGCAACTATTTCAGATTTATCATAAGGAGTTCCATTTAATGATGGTTATGGTTGTGCTGTGGCTCTGCTGTGATATGGTCATGCTATTTTGTGTTTTAGAGCATGTATTTGGCAATGCATGATTCAAGCTGTGTCACACGGTTTTGTTATGTGGGAATTTAGAACCAAGGACAATGAATCAAATTTTTGTTGATCATCTCAGCAGTGGATGATCTCGGGCATTTTGCCATTATGGTCAATAAAAAAAAATATGATTTCTTTTTTAACATGAGGCAATCCACAATTCTTATGTTTGATAGCTTTTGCAAAATAATCTTTAGTCGTTGAGATTTGAGTACTTTAAGCTGTACATTAGTTTGGACTGTAATTGTCGTCTGTGCCAATTATGGTTGACTCTTGCATGTAATTGAGGTTAGTGGCAACATTGTTATGGGATGGTACAAATGGTGCCGAATTGACCGTGAAATGTCCTTGGAATACAGGTCATATGCAAGACTGGTGGCCCAAATTTTATGCAGATAAAAGTCGCGAAGCAAAGATTGCATAGGATTCAGATCACCATTCTTGCATGTGATTGTGCTAAATGACAACTTCTATTACATTATCGACATATATAGTCCAAGCTAACACAAAATATCCTAAAAATTTGTGTCACATGAATAAGTTGCGATATGAGTTCTATTTAAAATAGGGTTTAAGACCATAAATCACACGAAAAATGTGAATAAAAAATTTTGCTTTTTCATGTGTTTGAATAATTTGAGTGGATTTATAAGTCAGGAATATTGTTTTTCTCGTGATTCGGGTGTTTCATGTTCTATTAGGGTCAAATTTTGTTGTTAGAATTTAGTGGGTGTAAAGCATACAGAACGATGGGGGTCATAATGAAGTATATGAAGACAATTGTAGGTATTTATAGTAATTTTTGCATGCTGACCTGTGGCAGTTGCTCGAACTCATGATATTGTGGCTTTTTCATTGCTCTTAATTGTCATTTGACTTTGGAGTGAGTAGAAATTATGTTCTTTTCAGTGGATAAACTGTATTAATAAAATGTATTGAATTACAATGACATGAGTAAAGACTGCAAAAAAGGATCCTTCAATGAAGCACGGACACTAAATACTCAACTGCAGTGAGAAAAAGAATTTTCTTTACTTATTTCTCAGATAGAGTCTCTTCACTGGCTCTCAAGGCTTCTTAAGAGTTTGTTGTCTTGATGTGTAGATTATATAATTTATTAGGTCCTTGCATCTACTTCCCATGAGAACTGTAGTCATGAGGAAATATTGATTTATTTCATCACCCTTATGTTAGCACCCAAGAATCTTGAGCATGTGAATTTCTGCAAGCCTAATGGGAATATATTAGTTCAGGTTACTCTTCAGCAACAGCTATTCGTGATATCACTTCTTCTTTATTCTATTTAGATGAAGTGTCTTCTGTCTATCTTTGTTGTGCCATAGATTTGTACTGATTGTCTCTTTAATTAGCCTTGGTGTTGGCCGGTGGACATGCTGGTGGACACGCATCAAATGGTGCTACTTCACAAGGATCCCAGGCCCACGAGTCAAACAATTCTACTGTGAGTGTTCTTCTTACAGTTAGTCATTTGAGCCCTATATATCTTGATAACTCAAGCTTTATTGCAGATCTTTGTGGGAGGGCTTGACTCTGATGTTAGTGATGAAGATCTCAGGCAGACATTTTCTCAGTTTGGTGAGGTGGTCTCAGTAAAAATACCTGCTGGAAAAGGATGCGGCTTTGTGCATTTTGCAGACAGGTGCCCATTCGTATTTGTTTCGTGTAAAAGAGGGAGAGGAAAATGCTATAAAGAAGCCATATAAAGTTATGAAAAAGCCAGTAGAGAAAAACGTGCAGGACCTCAGAGCATTACCTACCGAAGCATGATCAAATATGAAGTCATTATCTTACTTCCATCACAATTGAAAAGGCCTAGTGTTTACATCTGCCTGTTTCTGTCACTAGGAAAAATGCAGAGGATGCTATGCAGGAGTTGAATGGCACAACCATCGGCAAGCAGTCTGTTCGTTTATCTTGGGGCAGAAGCCCAGCAAACAAGCAGGTAAATTTTTAAAGATCTTAGTTGATTTGGGCACCTTTGCTCATATTTCGGTTCTTTCATTGTTCATTTTTAACTAGCTTTCTTGGAGGTTTCGGTTCTTAGCATAGTCATGCTTTTGAAGGTTGTGAAACACCTTTCTTTTGTCTACTGCATGGTGCGAATAGGGATGGCAAATTACCGGGTCGGGTTGGGTCGGTCGGGCTTGTGTGGGTAAAAATATAATTCATGATCATATCAACCCATTTTAATATGTATTCACCCATTTGGTCTTATACAACTTAAATGACCCATCCTTGAAATGACCTGGCCATGAGCCAAGTCCACCCAAAAATCCAATATTTTGGATGCATTAACAAAATGACCATGCCATTGCTCAGCCATCATTATCGCCACCATTACCACGGTCACAATAATGTTGTTGGAAATTTTTGTACATTAAAAAAATTAAATCTGAAATAGGAGATTAAATTAAGAAATCTAAAATGGTTTTTTTTTTTTTCCAACAAAAGATCTCCAAATATTGACCAATTTATAAATAGTATCAAGGTTGCAGAGATCGCTTTAGATGTGCAACGACCTATGTAAATCTTTGTAGATATGGACCACCGGTGATGTCACTGGTGGAGATGCCAAAGATGGTTCCATTCTAGGTCTTGGTTTGTCTCTCTACCAAATTGTCGTCAGAGAAGGTAATGAGTGGTGGCTCACAGTGTGCAACTGCTGCGAGTTTTACTCACTCTCTCTCTCTCTCTCTCTCTCTCTCTCTGTGCTTACACTAAGTGGTCTTTCCAGTCAAAGACATGATGGTTGCTAAGTCTTTGGTGTCACCTCAGGACGGTGACCACCATGCTTGAGATGGCAATGGTGTGGTCATTGTTCTCAGGCGACCTCAATGGGTTGTTCCACATGATTGGTCAGATTTTGGTGGTGTGGATATGTCGGATATTAAGAGCCACAGTTGTTGCTGTGTCTTATTAAACAGTATCAGAAGTCCAGCATGCCTTTTATCTCCTCCACTGGATTTTCCTAGTGACATTAGAGATTTCTCCTCTCTTTCCTTATATGCTTTATCAAACCTTTTTTGCCTATAATCTGTTTGAACTCACTCAATAGTGGTACATGGTTTGACAGTGGAGAACAGAGAGGAGTAACCAGTGGAACGGATTGTACCACGGTGGATATGCCAATGGGTATGCTGCTACATCAAACCAGGATTCTAGCCTAAATGTTGCAGCGGTGGCTAATGGGGTTATGTAATAGAAGTAAGCTAAAAAACTCGTGGATGTGAAACAAATGGTCTTCTCGAATTATTCATGGAGTTAAAGTGTGTGAAGAATTTTTCCCAGGAAGATTGTGTTTTGACACTAGAATTGTCTAGGGATGTATGAGTACTTTAGGTGGATTGTGGGAAGTAGAGGAACAGCTTAATTCTTTTTCGAATCAACCTTGGAAGCGCAACTCGCAACCATCACGCGTGCTTTCTCTGAATCAAGCCACCGGTGTTAAGGTGGTCGTGCTCTCTCTCTCTCTCTCTCTCTCTCTCTCTCTCTCTCTCTCTCCGATCACAGGGTTAAGTATATGTCCATTCAGCTTGGTGGAACATTGATGAATGGTCTTCTCTCCGAATATTCTTCTTTAGGTCATCTTAGGAATTAGGCTTATTCACTCCATGTTTATATATATAGGAAACCGCATACGAATGTGTTGCTGTTCAGTTGGCATGTGATGTGGCAACACATTCGTATATACTTTTTCATTTCCGTCATTTACATGTGAATTTAGCTAAAAATAACTCACTGCAAGCAAGCTAATCTGAATGCTCTCCCTCTCCCTCTCCCTCTCCCTCTGGCTGATGAATGGGTCCTCTCCTGCAACTGTGATGAGCTCATAGCTATTGGCAGAGGAATCACCTGGCCTCCTTTGCTTCCGATCTAGAAGGAGCTCCTGCAATGGTGACCTTGTTGCCATTAACAAAGCTTAATGCTAAATGCATGATGCTTGGCAAGCTTCGACTGGAGAGGGTAAAGCATAGTTATGGTGGTGGTGATTGGAGCAGGAAACACTCGTTCTCCATTACTTCAGATCTAAAATGAGCTTGTGCAACGTCGAGCTTTGTCTAGAGAGGGTAAAGCATAGTTAAGGTGGCGTTGATTGGAGGAGGAAACACCCGGTGACCTTTACTTCAGATTTTAGAATGAGCTCGTGCAATGCCAAGCTCGTTGCCATCGACAAAGCTTAATGCTTCGCGAGCTTCATCTAGAGAGAACAAAGCGTAGTTATGGTGGTTTCAACTGCAGGATGGCAAGGTTGGTGTTGCGGGCGACCCGAGCAGGCAGTGGTGGCCGCTGTACAGCACGAGAAATACAGTGGTGGCTACGGTAGATAGGGTGGAACGAAGATGAAGGTGGCCTAGATGGTCGATGACGGTGGATTCTGGATGTTAACATGGAGGTAGCAAATTTCCCTCTTAACAATTGGAATCGTAGTTGATGCTCAGTTTGTCGATCTACTGAGGGTTGCGATTGAAAGCCCATCTTTTGCGACAACGGAAAAGGATTTCGAGGGCACCCTCGCCATTGTGATGGAACACTCACGGTTCGATGACTAAATATTTCCACTCGGCGACGATAGATGCATCAAATACTGCGACTGGCTCAATTAAGTGTTGTCTATCTGTGGATCACAGAAACATATGGTGGGCTGCATCTAATTATTCTGTCATTAGAATGGGGAAAATTATTGGAAAAGTCCTAAACCTATCGTCTTTGTGTCAATTTAATTATAAATCTTTTAATTATGCTACTCTAGTTATAAACCTTTTGACCTATTGTAAATTTAGTCATTTTGGCTAATTTTAGCTGAAAATTGTTAATATAAATATTGATGCTAAAATAAAAAATAAAAAAATAAAAAGGAAAAATAAGAAATAAAAATAAAAAAGGAAAAAAGTAAAATAAAAATATTAAAAAGTTAAAAGATAATTTTTAATAATATTTTAATATTTTTTGATTTTATGATTCAATTAAATTAATTTAGTATTGAGGCGTGGAATGAGACATAACCAGAGAATATACGAGGCATTTAGGCCGGGTCACGTTCGCGATAATTGCTTCAAGTTTTGATTGTTTACTTCGTACAGTATTATAAGGTTCTTATAATGCTTGAACTTTTTCATACTCCATTTTAATTATTATTTTATATGGGAATCGGATTGAAGCGTGAATAACGCCTAGTATTCAACTATTTCCTTCATTAATTTGCCAGATAAAAACAGGGAGGAATTTTCTTCGACGACGGCTCCAATTTCTTTCGGCCTACTGGCAAACCCCTATTTTGAATGTGAAAATCGTTGAGTCAAATTAGTGCTACGTTCTCGTGGAACCTTCTTGTTTGTCCTTTAGAAGTCTCTTTTATTTCATCTATTATAGTGTAGGTGTATAATAACAAGTAAATTAGAATATTTGAAAGCTCATAAAAGCACAAGATTAAGTATTTGACCCGAAAAAAAGAGATAAACTTGGCTAGAATGGGAAATTCTCTCTTTAAAATGAACTGCGGCCTTCAACTTGCGCTCCAAAACTTTTGAAGCTCTTATAGAATCTACATTAAGTAAACTAGATGATATTTTTATTCATTATGGCAACAACGCAGTGCTTTCTTTTTATTCTGTTCTGTTTGTTTAATTATTTTTGCACTAGCATGGTTAGGGGTCAAACGGCCTAAGTACGTTGAGCAATTGCAACGATATTATCATGTCAAATAGCAGACGGGCCATTAAGCAAGCGGGCCCATCATGTCATGGGACGCGCATACCGACCGTAAGGTTGTCGGGGCACCCAACAACGAAGACCATGCATATTTCCCGACTTAAGCATTGAAGGTTACCCTAGAAGCAAATGGTCCGGGGACTTCTTTTCTTCGTGACATGCAGATTATGGGCTGCAGAGCATGTGAATCGGCTATGCGCAGCTATTGAAAGTTGTGCATCGACATTTTCTGCAAATAAATTTACCGTTGTCATTCTCCATGATAAAATCGGGAACGAGGGTTTAACCAAGGGATTCTTCGCTCTTTTCTAATTCAAGAAGTCTTGAGTTTGATGTCTTTTTTTTTTGGCAACTTACTGTTTAGAAGATATGGTACATCTGGTTCTCAAAATTTACAAGTGAAGCTCTACACCTATATTTCAACTCCACCTTATTAAAGTGGTTAAGGATAAGGCTTTAACATTCTAGAATGTTGAAGACAACCCAAGAAACAGGAGACTTCAACATAGCTGGGGGATAGACCCCTACACCTTCTTTTTTACTTAGGCGCATCCATAATATTTCCAGGTTGGAGTGGTGGTGCAAGATGACCCCATTGCTATTTGTTTCGGTGCTGGCCTTGATTCCTACCGGTTGTCTTGTCCTTTCCATTTGGGCGATGACGTTTTGTTTGGTTTTGGTTGGGGTTGCCATTGTTTGGCCGCCTGGATGCCTTCTTTTGTTTAGTCCTTTTTGGTTGTGGCTGTAGTTGTGTGGCTTAACCGCGTTTTGTGCCTTGTTGGCTTCCTTTCTTTTTTTTCTTGGCACCCTTCCACTCATTATGCCTTTGTTCATTATGAGTGTATGTTTTGGTACCCTTTTTGTTGTAATTATTGATTTAGGCTTAATATGATTACCTTTGACCAAAAAAAAAAAAAATACTCCTCCGTTGAACATTCCACTAGCCCATCATAATCTTTTTTGTTTTATTAAGGTAATTGTTCGACTGAATTTGGACACAAATTCATTATCTGCCTACTTTGTCATAAATTTGAATATTGGTCGATTGGAAAAGTAAATTAAATCAACATATATCTAAATATAAATCAAAATGGATTGGATATTTGTTTGAATTCAAAGTTGATGATTGTTAGACTATGAAATTGTGAATAAACAACCATGATCTAGCAGCAAAAATGAGCGTCAAAGCTTCCCCTTTCTCCTCTTTAGCGAGCATCACTCTTCATTTCTAGAACAACAGACCAACACGCATAGAGCTATGCTTGTCGGATTTCAGTCGTCGAGACCAGACAAGAGTTCTATTTTCCGACTGAAGTTCGTTTAGATCATGTCACTAAGACCTCGATGATCTTCTAAACCAAAGCCTACAACATTTGATTTGAGATCGCACCATGAAGGCCTCAAAACCTTCTTGTGAAAAGTATCAATTCTTGTGCTTTTCATCTCGAGATCACAACATGAAGGCTCTCAAATCGTTTTGGCGAGAGTATTCGATGTTTAAACATGCTTTGAAGCTTTTGTTAGGTAAGAACACAAAGGAAATAAGCCTTCAAAAAGAAACCAGGGTTGCTAGTTTAGGGTTTATGCGCCTGCACATTGCCCTCGAAAACACCATATAGATAACCTCATCTGCTATTATCGCTCCTTAAAGAAACAGCTGCATGACATTAGTTTGACAAAGATCAACTTCGATTAACAGATATTGCTCGTGAAATCAGGGGGAGGTCCAGACCATGATCTCCGTTGCGGCTTGTTTGAATATCTCTTCCACTGGGAGCACTTCTGCTTGTTGGTCCGAAGCTCCTGCAACCTGCGCAGGTTGAAGAAGTCGTATTGTGTCCCTCACTCGATGTCAATGTTGGTCACGTGCGCATTACACAGCAAAAAACAAATGCTAGAACACACGGATTTTAAGTTACCAGTAATGTGCACAATGTGCAGTAAGTACTCACCACACGTTTGTACTTCTATCTAGGTGCTGATTAGCTTCTGAAATATATATATACACATACAAGAATTGCTTGTTAATCTGGTGAGACTGGCTTAGTGATTAAGGCACTATGATGTATACTTAGGCGCATGTTATAGGTACTATATGGGATTAAGCACTAACAATCTCATTTTTAGGGCAATCGCCCAACACTCTAAGACTTCAATTTATGCCTCGCAGGGTCCATGAGCTTATGGTGTGTTTCACCGGCTGGAGGTTTAAAGTGTACTTTCTCATCACATTCCAGTTTCACCATCTGCCTCACACTTACTAGCCCTAATGAACTGCAGGATAGTCTTAATTTTGCCCTTATTTGGTTAATTAGGGCTAACGAACAACAAATATCACTCTTTTATCTAATGTATAGATAATCAAATGAAATATAAGCATAGATGATATCGGTCAAATGGGTGACTAGGTTAGGTAAACGTTGCAAATGAAGTTTAGCCCGTGTAAGTTACTAAAGTAGTCATCCATGGTGCGATCGAACTCAAACATTAATGTAGGGCAAAGTTCTAATTTAGAA
Source organism: Eucalyptus victrix (assembly GCA_016097545.1). Lineage (NCBI taxonomy): Eukaryota > Viridiplantae > Streptophyta > Magnoliopsida > Myrtales > Myrtaceae > Eucalyptus > Eucalyptus victrix. The sequence goes on from CM027841.1 coordinate 27,218,875, forward strand.
TATATAAACATAACAATCAATGTAATAGTGAAAATAGTGTGCAACAATGTTGGGTAACTAAGCTCAGGCGGATTCCTCGGTTACCAAAAATAAAAAAATGTTGGGTAACTAAGTCTACCACGCTAAATTGATGTTCAGAGTAGTGTTAGATTGTAACCAGGCCTTTAAAAAAAGGGATTATATTCAATATCCGATTGCCACATTGCCTGGCATACCGAACACGAAAATGTGCGTGCGAATGCTATACACTGCTCCTCGCATAATCGATTCATCTTCTTCTTTTTTATCGGCAAAATGTGGATTAAAACACATTAAATTATTTATAGCACAACAGCATATCGTTTATCAGTATTAGAGAATTAAAAGCAAACTTACTTGAGCTTGAATCATGTAAAGGCTTCGGCTGTAATCCGACGACACCTGAGCGGATACCACTTGGATCTTATGCTTCTCCAACACATAGCAGATAGCAGTAAACAGTCCGGGTTTTTTGGGCGAGCAGACACTGATCATTGCTTCATCGCCGCAGATGTTCAGAACAACATTGGGAGAAGACCAGGTTTGAAAGGCTATAGGATGTCGAAAGACTGGAGATGATGCTGAACTGCTTGCGGCGCTGATGGGCAAATTGCCGGCGGCAGACCCTTGACTGGCCAAGAAAGCTTCCCTCGAGTCGCTAGCTAGACTCTGGGAATTGACCACAGTCGACGGCTCGCAGTTAAAGACGGCAGTGCAATGGTACTTTTCTTGCTTTTGCTTCTGCAGATTTTGAAGAGTGTTCTCCAAGTTTTTGATGTAGTTCACAGCTTCATCCACTATGGTAGACTTGTCAGCCTGCACAAGAAAATCATTGTGTAGAGAGATGAATAAGACTTTAAGAACAGTTACAAGTTACATCTGGGAATTTCCATTGATTGTATGTGTTAGTGCAATTGAAATCAAAAGTACGAACGAAAAAAAAAATTATTTCTCTTTAAATGCTTTTACACAGGCTATGGAAAATGTTGCCCAGATAAATTTGGTTTCTCTAACGATGGAATTCAATTGATAACAATCATCTTGTGCTTTATAAATCAAGATAGATTATGCAAATCTCATAGTACTAGCCAATGATGATGTCATTATTAAATCTCTATAAATACCGAGTGTCAGCATTAAATGCAAGTGAAAGCAAATCTTCTTCCATCAAGTGCTCAATACCATTATCGTTTCCCTTATGATTTTCCTCTCATTTTCTGAATGAGTTTTCCCTTCTCTCTCTCTCATTCTTTTGAGTGAGGCAAGATAAGCAGAGATTGAGGCGACAAACAACGAACCTACCTTAGGGGGAATATGAGGAAGTAAAGCATGAAGATTAGCAAACATGTTCCTCATCTTCTTCCTCCTCTCTCTCTCTGTCCATATATGGATCTCGTGGTCCGACTCGCCCACCGTTTTTGCTCCGTTCGCAGCGAGCTCACCTTTTCCGTTCTTGTCCTCGCCTTCTTTGATCATGTCGCGGGATCGCTTCCTAGTTGGCGCTGGGCGGAGCTCTTTTTCCACTGCGGTCTGGGCATGAGAGCTAGAGCAAGCAGTCTTCTTACCTAACCTATCTCCAACATTGCTAGAATTATCAGGCTTTGCAAAATCCCATGTTGGGTTCTTCCATGGGAAAGCGACATGATCTCCTCCTTCAGACATGGCAACAACAACAATAGCTTATGTGGAGAGAGAGAGAGAGAGAGGGCGAAAGGGAGTGGGGGAGACAGAGAGAAGGGGGGGGGGGCGAAGAGTAATCAAGAGAGAAGGATGATATATAGAAGAGAAAGAGGAAGCAGAGACGAAGACGGTAACTTGGTAAGTTAATTAAGACTGATCTGCAAATTTAGTTTATTAAAGTGATGGGTCAAACTGTAAACGAATCTTTAAAAAGGTGGGTCATAATTAGTGATCAATAGAAGGATCCTTAAGTAAATTAATTTTCGTAAATTGATCTTAATAAATTTTGAAATATTTTTCTTCTCTTTGCTAGCCATGAAATAGAGGCGATGCACTTGCTTAAAGAAGAGCCCAAAGTACAATCATGAGACTAATGCCGTTACTGGCTTAAAAACGAAAACGCATTGCCATAAGAGAATAGAGACAAAAAGATTTCTATCTCCTGGCGGGTGCCGTTGAACCGATGGGCCCCATGAAGACTGACCGAGCCAATTGCCAATTATGACAAGATTACTTTGAATGACAACTTCATTTTGAAAAATTTAGTACTAAATAACACTTGTTAATGTTAATTTGGTTGAAAATTATCTGATTAGTCATAAATTTATTATACGAATATCAATTCGGTTTTAATTCAATCTAAAAACTTCATCTCAAAATTTTAGGGTAGTTCTTTTGGTCAACTTTTGCTAAAAATCTTGATGTGACGATATATTATGTAGGATAGCCAATAATGATTGGGTCATCACATCGGCGATTTTCAATGATAAGAAAGACTACATTGAAATTTTGCACTAAACTAAACTAACAAAATTGAAAAGTTTATGATTGAATCGATATTCATATAATAAGTTTATGATTGATTGAGTAATTTTTTAGGTTAGTTTGCATGATTGAAAATTGTTCATTGTTAAATAAGTTAAACTCTAGAATTGCAAATATTTCGAGCTAAGTCCAAACACTCTAGCATGTAAACTTGACTTATCTATCAATGAACTAAAAGTATTTTGGATTATGAGGATGAGTCGAGTCTTTGGTTATTTTTGAATAATTTATTTGATTTGAAAAGTTCGCGTCTTTTGTCTATCACGAAATTTCTGCTGATTTAAATGAAAGTGCGGGTGTTACATTTCCTTGCATAATGATGACATGTCGGGATTCCCGCCGGCCTTATTTGTTGTTTATTGCGTACACTGCTCATTCAAGTAACGCTCCATAGAACTAAATACAAAAAATTCACGAAACGAACCTTAAAATAAGGAAGAATATCAAGGGAATTTTACGAGGTGAATCCTTCAATTTAGCACTTAAATGGTGTTTACAGGATGAAGCTTTTCAATTTACTTCAAGCAAATCTTTTTCTACCTTTACAAATTTATTGTTCCTGCCATTTATGCATGGCAGCTAACATGTTATTCTCATGACTTTATGGCATTACATTGTTAATTAGTTAAGGCATAAGAATTTCATTTTTCCTTAATATATAAAGGACTATATTGTGACAAAAAGAAACACGAATATATAGTCCTGGGGGAAGAGTCCACTTAAATTCTGAAAGATACTAAGTTGGTGCATTTATTAAGAGTATATATTTTCCATGCTTCCAGAAAAGGTACAATATTTATTATATGCCATTTATTAAGAGTATATATTTAGCATGACGTAACAATATTAAATGGCGCTTATAAATGAATGAATTTTATTTATTCATTTATTTTTTTCTAAATGGGCAAGGTTAAGCAAAATCATTTTAAAGGAGCAAATGCTTGCTTAAAGTTATTATTTTGTAAATTACTGGCAGTGAGTATTGAGTGATTTGGGGCCTAGAGAATTGGTGCTCCCAGATTTTTCAATGCTTCTTTTCTTCTTTTTTATTTTTTTTTTTTATTTTTTTATAAAAGTGCATTTCCATTTTCTTCATCAATATATTAAAATACCAGAATTTTCGATATACTAGATCAAAATTTTTTTTAAAGAATTCGATTTTCAATAGCAACATATTCTCTAAAATTTTTAAAAAATATTAATAAATTTGAAAGTGAGTGCGATATGACTTATAGATTTGATATGTCAAGGTTGAACTTGGTGAATAGACCTTCTTGATTTTTGGTGTTATGGTAAATGCTTTGTTCGGTCTTATTTGTAATTATCTTTGATAAATAAGTTAAATCAACAATTAATTTTTGCTACAAATTTTTAAAGTGTCGATATTACTTATGCATAAGCGAGCACATCGCTTACTTCTGCTATGTATGTTAAATATTGAGTCCTTTAAGTCTCAACCGGTGCGCTAACACGGGGAATAAGCGGTAGCAAAACAACGTCGAGAGATCATTACGAAAAATTTCACAATAGAGGAAAGAAAATGAAAACTTGCTTAAAGAACAATGACAAATAATTTGACTTCACGTATATATTGACCAAATATTTAATATAAAGTGAACGATGATAATCTCAAAAATATTATTCTCATAAAATCATATTTCTAACAACATGGTAATTAGAATAAGTTCATTTATGGTGGAATCACTGACCTGCCATTGGCTAGGAGGGAGAGAATCCGACGCATCATATTGAGAACTGGCAATTATAATGGGGAACAGGGCTAAGCAAGGTCGCAAGAAGTCGATATAAATTAGCTGCATGATGCACTATTTTAAACTTCAATTGGATTGCACTTGTTTATTTTCTTCATATTATATTGTGTAAGTTAGTTAAAACTTTTGCGTAATTAAATGAACCGTATCTGATAATTGACGCTGTCTTCTGGAAGGTGACAAATGGCGCAGGTAGGCAAGAACTTCCAACGTAGCACTTGGTATTTGGAACGTAGATTTTTGGATTTGAATCTAGGGACAGAGGTTTGCTTCTATGTCTCGGATGAACTTTTTAGCTTTAGTTCCGGAAAATCGTGTCTAACTTACAGATTGTTTTTGTCCCTTCCATTCCATTCCATTTCTGCATGGCAGCCAACACGGTATTTCCGTGACAGCCGATGAACGTTACACAGCTTTTCTTTCATCGATAATGTGTTCGTTGAGTTGAGATTAAAAAAGAAAAAAAAAAATGGTTTTTCATTATGAGGAAATTCCATCTCTCTCATATCAGTTCGGGTCACTTGGAGTTCTCTCAACCTTGTTAGGGTTAATAGATAAGGTATCTCACTTATATTTAACTTTACAATGATTACTTATAATAATTCACATCATCAAATCTATCGTAATGACTAATGATAGAAAATAAGAATATGTTTTAATAAAGAAGAGCAAGTGTGGAAAGATATGTATCTATATATATATATATATATATATATATATGATGCATTTATATGTGCGCGGAGGAACTCCTCTATAACCGACTTCTAGATGAATAACGCTATGCGATGCATTTATTACAAGTTGCGGAGAGCACACACATGACATGCTTTCGTGGATCCATTGGGAGTATTCTCATATTAACCTTCACTTTCTAAAGTTAAGCCGCTATTGTAGATATGGTAATGTAATTAAAAAAAATTAAAGGCACTTTTTATGACTTATCAAATGTGCCTTTTGGTGATGTCCAAAGTAACCTTCTAGGGTGCATGTTTGCACTTCTTTTTTCTGTTTTTGAACAATTTTTTTGTTTTTTTGTTCCTGGGAACAAAAAATGAATAGAAACGTGTTTGGGTGCGTTTTTGTTCCAAAATTGTTTTTTTTTTTTTATTCCCAGAAACAAAAATAGAACAGAAATAAGAAACAACAAATTTATGTTTCTTATTTCTGAAACACATTTGAAGAACAAAAAAGGAACAAAAGCGTAAGGGTTCGTGTTTCTTTTCTGTTTCTTGCTTAGCCCTTCGAACACCGCCTCTCCTCCTGCAAGCGTCTCCACCATCATCTTCTCTGGCGCCTCCCACTCTCCGGCGCCGACAGCCGCCTCTGTCTTGAGACCATCTGGCTTCTCCACCGTCATCCTTTCCAGCGCCGACAGCCGCTGCTCCTTCACCAGGTAAACTTGCTCACTGCTCCTCCTTCACCGATTGATGAGGGCTTCGGCGAGAGCCACCCCTCGCAGATCTAGGCGATGGCTGCTCAGAGCTCGAGCGTGAGGGCTCACTCGAGCCAGCGCTTACCCAGATCTGTGAGATGCTTGCTCGAGCGAGTCTTGTAGATCTGGGTAAGCGTTGCTCGCCTAGATCTGCGGCAACGGCTCATCTGCTCGCTCGAGATCTGGACCAGCACGCTTGCCTAGATGAGCAACTCGCTCGCTGCTGCTCACACTTGAGCGAGCAAATCAGCGAGCGTCTGGTCACTTGCTTCTCTGCTCGCTCGCTACAGCTCACGCTCGAGCAAGCAGAGCAGCGAGCGTCTGCTCGCTCGAGCGTGAGCAGCAGCAAGTGTCTGCTCGCTTGCTTCTCTGCTCGCTCGCTGCTGCTCACTCTCAAGCGAGCATAGCAGCGAGCGAGAGCAGCAGCGAGCGTCTGCTCGCTTGCTTCTCTGCTCAAGCGAGCAGAGTAGCGAGCGTCTACTCGCTTGCTTCTCTGCTTGCTCACTGTTGCTCATGCTTGAGCGAGTAGAGTAGCGAGCATGAGCAATAGCCAACGAGCAGAGCAGCAAGCATCTGCTCACTTGCTTCTTTGCGCTTAGTTATGTCTAGCTTATAATCAATGCTGCAAGCATTTCTTAGTCTATTGGTAGTCACCTTGTGAGTGATAACTGCTGTTTTTGAAATTTCCACTGTTCCATAGTGTCTTGATATCTTGCTGAATTGGCTGCTCACATTTTCGAATTCATCGGGAATGTCATAGAGCTTCTATTATTAAGTGGCTTTAGAATCAATTGGTTCCAAATGAATGTTGGGAATTGTACATTATGGGAGATCCTTGGTATCTTATGGCTATAATGCTTCAATTTTTTCTCTTTAAGTTATGGATTTGCAGAGAATGGAGGGCGTTGTTTAGTTGTTGCCTTATTGCTTCTTGTCTTGAATTTTTCTTTACTTAAGGTACATCCTCACTCTATCTCAATTAGTTGTCTCCTTCCCAGGTGAACAATACTGGTGCTAGTGGATCCATTATCGACGTTGATGCTTTGAGAACTTCGGTGGATCCATCCAAAGTTCCGCCTTGCCGGTGCCAATCCACAAAGACATATTCTTTTTGCCTTACTCTGTCCGGAATTTGCCAGTCCCTGCCACATAAATCACAATTTGTTGACTTTGGAAACAATCATCCGTATGCTAAGGTTGGCCTTTCGGCTTCTTTTTTCATTGTCTTAATCTTAGAGATCTTATAATTTAGTTGGACTGTTCACAAAATAGGATAGGGTATACGGATCCATATAGGTTACCATGCTGATTTTGTGTATGGCATGTAGTTCTTACGGTTTTATGTTATTGATTTAATTCATAACTCATGTGATGCTCAACCGGTCGAAGATTCAATGGCATCTGAGAGACACTCATTCAATGCAAAGTGGACAGAGTCTGTAACCAATATACTTATCGGTTTATTGGTGGATGAGGTCAAAAAGGGAAACCGCACCTCTTTCACTTTCGACAAAGCGGGGTGGAGGAATGTACAGTTTGAACTCAGTAGACAAACAGGATTCCAATTTACCATGGTACAGTTGAGGAACAAGGTAAACAAATTGAAAAAACAGTATGGCAGTTTTCACAAACTCATTTCTCAATCCAAATTTGGTTGGGATAATGTGAACAAAAGAGTTGTTGTCGACGATCCTAGTATATGGGAATCTCATATCAAGGTATTTCTTAATTTTGTGGTCATTTTGATATCATTATTAATGTCAATTTTAAAATGTATGATTATATTGCTGAAATGTCATTATTGTGAAAATTGTAGGATAATGTCGAGTGGGCAAGATTCAGAAAGAATGGATTTTCTCAGTATCATGAGCTCTGTATTGTTTTTGGTGGTACATATGCTATTGGGGATCACGCCATAGGATGTGCTCAAGATGTGAATGTGTCGGATGATTATGACAATGGTGATGACAATGTAGGTGGTGACAACAGTGGTGGCGATGCAGATGGTGTCAATGCAAGTGGTGACTATGATGGTAGCAATACAAATGATTTCATTGGACACCACAGTGATGACAGACTCTTTACAACAGACGATGCTAGAACTTCAGTTCGTGGAAAGCACAAATTGGATAGAACTCCAAACAGTAAGCGGAGAAGAAAGAGTAACCAATCCAGTATTGCTGAAACTTGTAGAGCCATACAAGATTTTCTGAAAGTTGGGTCATCAAGTCAATTTGGTGGTGGCTCTGCAAGCTTAGGGACTACACAACCACCTGTAAACTCTTTCTCCGTATCTACTGTGGTCCAGATTCTATTGAGTATGCTCGAGATAGAGCAAGATGTTTACAATAAAGCAATGGAACGAGCATGCATCAATTATGAATGGAGGGAGGCTTTCATTACATCCACACCTGCAAGGAGGATCGGACTTCTTCAATTCCTTTAGTAGATGTTTGGAAATATATTATGAATTGCATGGAGTTTCATTAGACTGTATAACTTATATTATCTATTAATCTTTAGTTTATTCAAATATGATTAGTGTTGAGACTCTTGTACTTATATGTAATGGCATATCTTATTGAGATTTTATGACTTATGTTATTGATTGTTATTGGGATGTGTTTTCAAAATCTATATTAATGTTTTGGTCATTTTTGTGATTGTATAGGTACTATGGAAGGGGGATCAAATAGTGTGTCTAATGAGCAAGTACAACCAGTTGAACAATTCTTGGGTGATGATATTAACATATTGGTAGCGTGGTTCTGCTTAGCTGCGATGGACACGTCCCTACATACAAGAGAACCTATTAGGGACGGTCAATTATCAGGAGCAGAATGGATAAGGGAGATTGTTCATGGACATTCATATAGGATATATGAAGCATTTAGGATGGAGAGATATGTTTTTCTGAATTTATGTGACTTAATGAGGGTAAGGGGTTGGTTGAAAGATAGTCGATATGTTCAAATAGATGAACAAGTTAGGATATTTTTAAGTGTGGTTACTCACAATAACTCAAATAGAGATTTATGTGAGAGATTCCAACATTCAGGATAAACGATCAGCAAGTATTTCAACAAAGTGTTGAAAGCAATGATCAAACTTTCAAGGAGATAATCAAATCACCGTCCTTTGATGTCATTCCACAAGAAATTCTTATTGATCCTAGTCATAAACGCTACTTCAAGGTATGATTTTTATATTGATTTTATACCATCAAATACATGTAGTTGATAATCTTATATGATATTAGATTGTTAATATATTGACAGGACTGCGTAGGTGCTATGGATGGCACCCATATAGATTCTACCATTCTTGTGTCTCAGCAGATTCCATTTAGAGGTAGGAGTGGGAGAACAACCCAGAATGTACTGTGTATTTGCTCTTTTGATATGAAATGTACTTTCATGTATGCTGGATGGGAAGGATCTGCCAATGATTGTCGAGTGCTTTCAGCAGCACTCGAAAATCCTCAACTGCAATTTCCCCGACCACCACCTGGTACTTACTTTGTTTATGAAGACAATTTTATGATCATATATTACGGTTGAATATCACAACAAATTTATATATATCATGTTATAGGGAAATATTACGTAGTAAATTGAGGTTATGCAGCACTTCCAGGATTTTTAACTCCATTTAGAGGCGATCGGTATCATCTAAGTGAGTATAGAGGGAATGGGGGACGACCAAGGACAGCAAGAGAATTGTTCAACAAGAAGCACTCTTCACTAAGAAATGTAATTGAGAGGTCATTTGGGGTATTAAAGAATCGCTTCACCATTTTGAGACAGATGCCTCCATTTACAATTCGGAAGCAAGCACTTATTGTAATTGCTTGTTGTGCTCTCCATAATTATATTCACGATCAAGATGCGATGGATAGAAACTTTTCCCTATATGAAGATCCAGAGTATCCATGTGGATCTACAGAAGTGGAGGTTACAGATGATACATTACATGATGCACCTAGAATAAACATGCTTAGGACAAGGATTGCAAATAAAATGGCGAGGGATCATAATATGCCTGAGATTTCATGACTTTGTGTTTCCGACTTTTGTAATTTTGTTTTTAAGTATTCACTTATCAAATTCAATGTGATAAGTTGAACAATGAATTATATTACTTCATTATTGTGATGTTATGTATGAAAGGGTCTATGTAGAGATCTATAAGATATTCTTTTTTTAGGTAGCTCTTATTGCACAAATTTTACTTACGAAAGTTTGTTCCAAGTATGCACATGACCATGTTCAGAATGTTTGTCTTCACCCACCATGAACAAAATTAAATTGATGAGCATTTCATTAGAGTGATAATGCAATGCCAAGTTTACACTTTATTGAAAAAAAGGCACGTGAGAAAAATTTGGTACAAAGTTTATTTATAAAATTTTCTTCAAAGTATGCACTTATAACCATGTTCAGAATGTTTGACTTTACTCACCATGAACAAAATTAAATTGATGAGCATTTTATGATAATGAGAATTCAAAACCAAGTTTACACTTTATTAAAAAAAAAAGCAATTGGGAAAATTTTGGTATAAACTTAAAAAAAATTCTTCCAAGTAAGCAAATATGATCAAGTTTAGAATGTTTGTTTTCACTTGATATAAAAAAAAAATTAAATTGATGAGCATTTCATGAGAATAATAATTCAATACCAAGTTTACACTTTATTAAAAAAAAAAAACACTTGAAAAAAATTGGAACAGAAATTTTGTACATTACAAAATGTGTTTCTTCTTTTTCTATTCTAGAAACAGAAATTTTTTGCGTTACCAAACGTGTTTCTGTTCTTTTTCTATTCTAGAAACAGAAATTTGATGGGGCTACATGGTAATGTTTATGTGCTTTTTTTGTTCCGGGGAACAGAAATTAAAAAAAAAAAAAGTGTTTCGTTCCGGGGAATAGTTTTTGAACAAAAGAACGCGTTTGGTAATATTTGTTCCCGGAATAAAAAATGAATAGAAATACATTTGGTAAAATTTATTCTTTTTTTATTTCTTTTAATTTTTTAATATTTTTATTTTATTTTCCATTTTTTCCTTTCTTTTTTTAATTTTTTTCTTCTTTCGGCCGGCGGCCTCGCCCGGCCACGGCGTGGCTTGCTGACCCCCGGCGAGGCTCGGCCTCACCGGATCTGGGTGAGCTCGAGCTCGCCCAACCAAGGCGAGGCTTGGCGTCGCCAGTGCGGGCAAGGCCGAGTCTCGCCGCCCTGCCGTCGGAGCCGAGCACCTGCGCCTACGACGCCAACTGAGATCTCGCCTGCCGCTATTCCTCGCGACACCATCGCTCGTCGCCACTCCGCTTGCAAATCCGTGCCCCCCGTAGCAGCCTCCTCCACAGACGCTACCGTCGCGCCGCCCTGAAGCCCGCAGCTCGACGCCGTCCTGATCTCACCACGCCGTCCGCCAGTCTTTGCCCGCTTCGCCCCGTGTCAATCCCAAAGCCTTTAGTGCTGCGCCACCGTCGCACCATCCTCCGGAGCCCCTCGTCGGAACCCTATTCGAAGATCTCCCCTAGAGCGAGGCCGAGCCTAGCCTTGGCTGGGCGAGCTCGGCCTCGCCGGGGGCCGGCGACGCTTCGGCGAGGTCACTGACCCTCGACGGCGTCGCCGGCCCTTGACGGCCGATCACCAGCCATGGCCGAGGCCGGCGACCTGCCAAAGAAAAAAGAAGAAGAAAAGAATAAGAAAAGAGAAGAGAGAGAATAAGAGAAACGTTTCTTTAAAATTGTTTCTAGAACAAGAAATAACTTTTTTTTGTTTCTCATTTCTGTTTTTTTTGTATTCCGGGAACAAAAAAAAAAGTGTTCAAAAATAGAAATAAAGAACAAAAACATGCAGGCCCTATACGATTACCAAATGCGTTTTTTTGTTCAAAAATTATTTTCTAGAACAAAAACACTTTTTCTACTTCTGTTTCCTGGAACAATTTTTAAATAGAAATGTTACCAAATGCAACCCTACTAAATATAAGTCGTATTCTTGTGGGATCATTTTCCTCCTCCTGGTCTATGGCCCTATTATAGGCTTTGCTCGGCCTATAAAGAATTGGTAGCATTCCCTGAACAGGAGGGATCGAACTCGTCACATGGAGTCAAATGCCGGAGCCGATCCCTTATTAAGTGCCCAAGCATACTCAACAAATTGATTTTCAAATTATTAATTGCTCATTTTACTAGAAAAGACAATGCATATGAAACTAATCATAAGGGTTGCTCACATGGGAAGTATGTTTATCCTCCACATTCAAGGCTTAGCCTCGAATCACCATAGTTAGCATTTCCTTGGGTCGGCCTCATAGGTAGAGTGTGTATCTCTAGTAGACACCCGATGTGTGTAGAACGAGGGGATTGCTACATTTGGTGAGAATTACTCGGGGCTCGAAGAGCCCTACACGCTCCATGAATATATTGGGGGTACACCATGATTACTTTTTCCTTTTCATGGCTCTTGGGATTTCACTTATTATCATCTTCACATTGATTATGTTTGTTCTTGAATATTTAAGTTGCTCTTTTGCTCAAGATAAACCCAAACTAATGAGATAAAGCAAAACAAATATATGTACAACGAAAAAAAAAATGAGAACCAAAATAAGAAAATTGCTTGAAACATGGGATAAATATATTGTCAAACGAGTTTTTGCAAATGTATATATAAAGATGTTACATAGCGTTTCTTCCATTGATAATTGATTCATTGAGTTGTGATAAAAAAAAAAAAAAATACCATAAACAATGGTATCTCAAATTATAGCCCCTTTGGGATGTAAAATATATCTCTTCTCACCATCCCCATAGTGTATGAGACAAATGCGTCCCGTTTTGTTTTTAATCCAAAGAAAGAGGATATATATTAATAAAATAAAGATTAAAGAAAGATCCAATCCTTTAATATGAGAAATTTGTCTCTTCGTTCAATTTGGGCCAGTTGGAGTTCTCTCTACGTTGTTAAGATTAACAAATTTAGTATCTCATTTATCTAACTTTACAATGACAATTGACAATTATTATTATTATTATTATTATTATTATTATTATTATTATTATTATTATTATTATTATTATTATTATTATTATTATTATTATTATTTGTGACCCAGGGAACCCACCGCACGGCCGGCAGCCGAGGAGTAAACCCTGGGGAGGCACGCAAGAAATCACCACCCACGTACCCCGGGCAAGACACCACGCAACGCTTTAACCTCCCTGCTTCACAGGGGCTTCGAAACTGGGACCTCCTGCGTTGGAGTCCATGTTATCAAATTGTCACAATCACTATCAAAGCAATATGAATATGTTATGATAAATATTATAATATGTATATTGATATATGTGTTGTGATACAAATGAGTATATGTATAAAGATACATGTGCTCGGAGGGATTCCTCTAAACTAACTTCTAGATGAATAATGCTGCGTGATGCATTTATTGCAGGTTGTGAAGAGCATAAATATGACATGCTTCCATTGCATCATTAATTACATTTGATCCATTTGAAGTATTGTCATGTTAAGCTTCACTTTATGGCCATATGCAAGTAGTATTCTCGTGGGACCATACATACATACGTACATACATACATAAATATATACATATATGTCCATTTGAGGTTATGCAGGCTTCGTCCGACTAATCCCCGAGATCCATGCAATCCTTGCTAGCCCATGGCTCAGTTGGAGCATTGCCCGAGTTGGGGGCCCACAAGAAATTGATAGCACTCCTCGGATGGAGAAGATCGAACTCGAATGTCGCGAGCCCATCCCCTGTTAAGTTCTCAAGCATACTTAACAACACAATGTTTGATTTTCAAAATATTAATCGCTTATATTACAAAAAAAAAAAAAAAAAAAATCATGCATATGAAACTAACAATAAGGGTTGCTCATGTCGGAAGTATGTTTGTCCTCCTCACTCAAGACTTGGTCTCGAATCACTATAGTTAGCATTTCTCTAGAGCCAGTTTTAGAAGTAGAGACGTGTGTCTCGACAGTAGATACTTGACATGTGTGAGATGAGGGGATTCCTACGTTCGATGGGGATTACTCGGTGCTCACCTCACTAAAATATGGGGTGTACATCTTCTTTTTCTTCTTCTTCTTCTTTTAAATCTTTTTACTGCTCCTGGAAATTTACTTATTATTTGTTTCTTGAATATTTAAATTGCTCTTTTGCTCAAGTTTATCATTATTCATGTGTGAACTATTTTAACGTCCCCCTCGAGAAAACTTTCCTTCCGTCTAAAAATGCAAAGAGATCTTTCGTAATTTGTAGGCCGAAATTAGAGTGTAACAATTGAAATAATTTGTTTGAAAGAAAAAGGGAAAAAAAGTGTATGTTCACTCAAATCATTACGGTGCCTTAAGTACCGGAGTAAATCTCTATTTTCACTTATTGTTTGCTCGTGCTTATAGATTAGTTGATCATTTATAGTAAAGTATCCACTAACTTCATAAATTAGATAAGACGTGATTCCAAAATGAGTTAGTTGGCCCAAACATGTAATGTGTGCATTATGATATAATAATTGAACCTATACCACACATCTAATTCACACATAAAATTTCATTCAACTAAATTGCAATTTCTAACTAAAGAAAATTAAATGGTATTTATGAATCGGGCTGAACATGCTTATTGACGAAGCTGCTGTTACGAAATATGGTATACTTTAAATTTTAATCACGCTATTTTTCGCTGTGTCACTGAACAAATTGTGCCGCCGGCGCGAGGCAGGAACTAGTCATTACTAGTCATGCTTAGTTCTTTCATATCACTCCCCCAAAAAAAAAAAAAAAAAAAAAAAAAGGAAAAGAGGCAGCATAAAGTTTTAAAAATAAGTTTAATATAAAGACGTAAAATCAAACTATTTTCATAATTTTCAAACTTCTATATTTCGTGAAACTAGTGTATCAATTTTTTTTCAACTATTGGCTTTTTTCTTTTTTTTTTTTGTCTTTATTTTGTCGTGTCCCATCATTTTTCGCAATGTCCAAATTTTGTTTGGTCATGCTATTGCATGAATAAATAATTCTTTTAACAAATTATACAACATTCATTTAGAAAGTCTTGGGTCTAGCTTATATGTGAATATGTGAATATATATATATATATATATATATTTATATATATATATATTGAAACCATAAGATAATCTCAGATAAACCCAAACTAATGAAATAAAGTAAAAACAAATATATGAATAACGAAAAATATGAGAACCAAAATAAAAAATAATAAAAAATTGCTTGAAAAATGAGAAGACTACTCATTTTAAGGTCGAAGTAGCTTTGAAAGGGCTTTTGCAGTGACTCTTCTTGTGTCAAAAGTCATGGATCACCACCATCTTTGGACTTAGTGAATCTGCAACATAAGACTCACTGATTAGATTTTGATGACCCAAACTTTCGAGAATCGTGCTTTAACAACCATGTCCACGTGACCATTTATATCTTCAGTTTATATTATCAAAGTATGTTGTGAGTTGTCCCTCTTATCTTCTCGTATCTTTCACTTGACTAATGATACATGATTATTAGAGGGAAAATTGTCCAAAACATCCTAAGCCTATTGTATGGTAGCCAAGTTAGTCATAAATTTTTATAAATCTTGCTAATTAAATCATAAACCTTTTGATAACTTGCCAATTTAGCTCTAAACTTTTTAATAACTTGTTCATTTAATCTTAGATCTTTTCCAGCCACTTTTAACAAGAATAGCTAATATGACGGTTTAGTTAATGTTAACCGTCCTATGTGGCACAACTGGCGCTAACGTGGTTATCTTTACAATTTTTTTAAAAATTTTCTTTTCTTTTCTTTGTGTTTCTTTTTTCATTTCCCCTTTTTTCCTATGCCAGCTAGGTAAGGCACATCCTCACCAAATCTAGTGAGGGTATAGGCAAGAGCAACCCTCGCCAAGGACTATGGAGGGTGGCCCTCACGTGAGGCTGGCAAGGGAGGCCCTTGCTTGAGGTCGATGAAGAGAAAAAGGGAAAAAGGAAGAATAATAAATGAAAAAGAAAAAAAGAAAAAGATTTAATAAAATTTTTAAAAAGTAAAAAGTCCATATTAGCATTGGCAATGTCATGTAAGATGGCTAATGTTGACTAGATTGTCACATCAGCAACTTTTGCCAAAATTGGCCAGAAGATCCGAATTGACAAATCGTTAAAAGATTTAATTAATAAATCATCAAAATGTTTATATATTGTTATGAAATACATGAATGAATATTCATTATATTCATCTTATCTAATGTACTTATTATGGTACATTTGTATGATACATTCTAGTACATCTCCCTATATAATTAACATTCATCTCCCCTATCCAATACATGTATCATTCGATACATTGATATTAATGATAAGTACATTCTTGTTCTCCTATAAATAGGAGTTTAGTTTTGATGTACAATAATAGAGAACACAATAACAGTCAGAACAGTCATACACTGGAAATAAAATTCTCTCCTTTAACTTTCTCTACAATCTCTGGTGTCTGATTTTCTTTACTCAATCTCTCTATTCTCACTATTACATATTTGCAACACAATATTTTAACAACATATATAAATTTATAAGTTGTTAAAAAATTTATGACTAACCTAGCATAAATTGGTAGGTTGTCAAAAGATTTATGACTAATTTTGCAAATTAAAAAGTTTATGATTGAATTGGCTTGAAACTTTTTGGACAACTTTCCCAATTATGAAAGCCTAAAACTTTGCAAATGAGATGTGGGCTAGTGCTAGAATGGTTGTACCCATGACTTGAAAAGAATCCTAAGGATCCCAACAGTCCACTTTCCAGTAGACTTAATCATAGACCTAGCGATCCATAGGCCCAAACAGGCTCCGCCTGAGCTTCAAGTGCCCAGAGGCATGTTTGGGTGGGCATGGGCAAAAGCTTATCATTATAAGATCTAGTTAGGCCCAAGCTAGGCCTTCTTGGCCCACAAATTTATCGTGTGCACTAGGAGTGATCACTTCCCTTCATGAATGGGTTTGGGAACGAACCCTATGATTCTTGGTTCCAAAATATTGGATTTGAGAGCCAAACTAATCAATATTGGGAATCGGTCCATTTTATCTTCTTCTTCTTCTTCTTCTTCTTCTTCTTCTTCTTCTTTTTTGATAAAAAGTAATCATATTAAGCTAATAAATATTTACAACAAAAACGGCACAAAAACATACACTCATAATGAACAGAGGCATAATGAGTGGAAGGATGCCGAAGGGAGAAGAAAAGGGAAGCCAACAAGGCACAAAACGCGGTTAAGCCGCACAACTACGATCACATCCAAAAGACGGACCAAACAAAAGAAGGCGACCAGCCGGCCAAACAATGGCAACCCAAGCTAAAACCAAACAAAACGTCATTGCCCAAATGGGAAGGACAAGACAACCGGCAGGAATCAAGGCCAGCACCGAAACAACAAGCACAGCAGCGGACCCTCCTACACCACCACTCCAATCTGGAAAAATTACGGATGCACCAGAGTAAAGGAGAAGATGCAGGGGTCTATCCCCCAGCTACGTTGAAGTCTCCTGTTTTTTGGGTTATCTTCAACATTCGAGAAGGTTAGAGCCTTTGAAGTCTCCCCTAGCTACATTGAAATCTCCTGTTTCTTGTGTAAAAAAAAATCAAATTTTTTATCATCAATTATAAAAATCATGCCATTTCACCACAAAAACATATGATGGTTAAGTCATTATGTTTTTGTTTATTCATGTTGAAGATTATGGTTCGTTTTTCGATGGGGGCTGTTTTTTCTTATATAGGCTTCAAAACCAAATTCGTTAATTGGTTTAACCCGAGAACTGAATTGATTGAACTAATTCCCAGGTAAAACACAGGGTTTCAATCTTGCAACAATAGCTGAACCAGCCCTAGGTTGGTCCTAAGCTTGCAGAATTGGAACCAAAAAAGTTTCAAACAAGTTTTGCTTGGAATCGAACAGGTTTTGCTCAGATTGAACCAGATTTGGTGCTCACTGGACGAGCCTGAGCTGTGAATTTGGCTTGATCCAAGGGCTAGGTCCAGCTCCAGTGCTTCTACTTTCCAACAGCATTAGGGTAAATTACCCTAATTACAGGCCAGTGGCCGAAGAGAGGCCTTTGCTGCGCTTCTTCCGGTCCAGCTTGGTGGTGAGATTTCCCCCAACAAACAAGCCTTCTAGTGTCAATTGTCATTTCCGCATGAAACTGCGTACCTAAAGAGGCATACTATATATTAACCAAGAAAAGATATTGTACTATAAAATTTCATGATTCACATCGCAAAGTACCGCTAAAGGTGAGAATTCCACTAGATTAATGAAGGGGGCGCGTGACTGAAAGCCATATTCCACGGAAAAGGAACCTGCCATTCTTCTTTTAAGTACCAAAATGCATGCCTCAAAAGACATTAACTTATCATGCATTCTGGGGAATATGTCAATGATTGCAACGACCGACGATGCATCAAGAGAGAGAAATAAAGTGATTGGGACCATTGGAGGAAAAGTCCAATCCCCACAAGGGGGAAACGAACCAGGACTTCATGCCATAATCATTAGCTGCTTCGATGATTGAGGAAATGTGTATGATTGTAAAGACGTGTATCCGATTGTTCTTTTTATTTTATTTTATTGTATAATTTCATATAGAAAAAAATTTAAATTAATTTTTTCAAGAAGGCAAAAAAGTTTGAAGTTCGTCTGCGTTGATTTAGGGAACGTCATTTGCTTATCCCCGCGATGCACAGTAATAATAGGAGCTTTAAATTTGCATAGCAGAGAATTTTGGTTTTGGCAAAAAGGAAGAAAAAAGAAGAGTAATTAGACATGTGGATGGGAAAAATACGTCATATATATATATATATATATATATAGCTTTACTAAAGAACTAAGCAGAATTATATTGTCAAAAAAAAAAAAAAAAAAAGAAGCAATGTTTCTTCTCATGTTGATAAATTTCAGTAAGTGTTGGAAGCACTTTTATTTAAGTTACTTACCAATGTTTAATTGCTTTTCATTTTAATATACTAGCTTTTATATGGCTTGGTTTGCAAATTATATAATATTTTCAGATATTACCACCATAAATTAATGTAACTCACTAGTCTTCCACTATAAAGGCACATAGAGGTAACCAACTCTCGTTTGAGTTACTTATTGATATTTTATTTATTTATTGTTGATTTCGCTAACTTTTCTTATTGTTTCCAAATTTTCATTTCTATGCCTTAAATTTATCAATATCTATTAGAAATTAAGAACCTTAATTAAAGTGACTTAATAACTTTTTGCCAATTAGGTTAACACTAGTTTTGGGTTACCCTTTTAGTTGAGTCATTTACCATACTTATTTTTCTTTTGATTATCAACTTTAATTCACCAATTTTCTCTGATTAAGTTATCAACTAGTTTTAAATTACCATTCATTTCTACGACTTATTTGGTTTTTTTTTCTTTTGGGTTCCACAATAAAAAAAATTTCTTCCACAATTTTTTCTTCTATATTGTTACTTACTCTCCATTGACAATTCATCCACAACGGATTCATTAACATGACAATACTCTCTAAAAAATTAAGCAAATAATCAAATCCATATGAACTTACCTTTTGCATTGTTCTACAGAAAAAACCCTAGCTCCACGTTCCTTTTCATTTGTTTATGTTCAATCTGAAATGACTCTATAAAAGTGCGGTTTTGTTTTAGAAGGTAATAATTGCTTATGACATGAGTACAGAGATAGATCATGTTTCATGAAGACTATAATAGAATGTTGATAATAGATACAATAAGCAACTAAGCCCAGACAAGATATAGCTTTTGAAAAAGTTGTGGAAAAAGATATTTTGGTTGTGCAAATAGCGTTACCTTTTTTAATTACCAAGTTTTCTATAGGATTGTTTTATCAAAAAAAGTTGGTAAGCCATTCAAATAATGATAGATAATTTCATAGAATAGTGGGTGAGGCATTGTTAAGACAAGCAGATAAAAAAGTCAGTAAAAGATCCTTTTCATAAAAACTCAATTCGCCTATATATATATATATATACACACACACTCAATTCTCGTAGAAACCGAAACCCTAGTCTAAACATAAGCACGTAATAGAAAAGGGAAAAGGATATGATAGTTAACCTAATCGTCCTTTTCTTCTGTTAATGAAAAATGAGAAATGCTTTCATATGATACCGTACTCCTCCAGCTTACAAAAGTTAATCGGTGGCCATGATAATCATTGCCGCGCACACACATAAATCATGAGCTCTACACCCTCTACGAATCCCAAAACCTGTTAACCTTCTCCTAGTCCGAGCGAATCTGTGTTCAGAGGATCCAGACATGGAGGTGGTCTCAGCAGAGCCTTCTATCGACTTAAGCTTCGAGAGCACGACCTCCACTCCATACATCACCGCTCCTTCGAGCCCTCAAGCGTTCCGCAACTTCTTCAATCCATCCACTATTCCTCCGACGTCTCCGCCTAGTCCTAGTCACCCAGATTTCGATCTTTGTTCGCGTGAAGAATTCCATGAGATCTCCCTCGTCCCGGACGAGGACAAAGATGAGGGCTCGTGGCAAGACAACCCACGGTTCTCCATAGCCTTCGCATGGGAGAACGCCCTGCCGATGATGATCCATGCGAAGAAAGAGGATGGATGCGTCGTCGAAGATGATGATGATGGGAAAGACTTTGCGTTCGATTTCAGCAGGGGTTTCGGCGAGAGTTCCACCATGTCTGCTGACGAGCTCTTCCATGGCGGCAAAATCAGACCCTTGAAGTCACCACCTCTTCAGTCACCAGCTGAGTCACAAGACGGCAACATTGGTGGGGTCTTACCTGCTACACGTGATGGGGGCAAATTACTTGAACCTGTCCAGATTAGTCGAGTCGAAGATTTTGATATGCCGTGTTTTCAACAAAAAGGGAGAGAGCGTGGTAGAGAGAGAAACGGCCGACCATCGTCATCGTCTTCCTCTTCTCCCAGTTTCACTCGTAAGGGGACGAGATCTCTCTCACCCCTGAGAATATCCGACATTTTGCTCGACCGAGATGATGAGGATTTGGAGAATTCAGGACTGAACATCCATAAGAATCCGTCGTCGTCGTCATCTTCTTCTCTTTCTTCTTCTTCCAACTACTTCTCGTCTCTGATATCGTTCTCGAAGGGTGATAAGAAAAAGTGGAGTTTCAAAGATCTGTTATTGTTCCGAAGCGCATCGGAAGGCCGGGGTACGAGCAAGGACCCATTCAGGAAGTACTCCTCTGGATTCAAGCGAGGAGAGATCGCTGGTCGTCCAGTGTCGAGCTCGAGTCGGAGAGCGACTGAGTCGACTCACGAGTTGCATTACAGGATGAAGAAAGCAGCTTCGGAGGAGATGAAGAGGAGGACCACCTTGCCCTACAAGCATGGCTTGCTCGGATGTTGGGCTAACGGTGGCGGCAGCCGGCACGAGATCGCGAGCGGTTTTGGGTCCCTGACGCGGGGAACATGATCATCTCCTCAATTTTCAATGGGTTTTTCTTCCGAAAGAAAATTTATTACATAAACTCAGTTTAAGCACTTCACATCATCAAAAGTTATGGCGACGTTGATATATATAAATGAAATCTATATACTAACTTCTTCCTTAAATGGCGTTACTTCATTCCTGATACTTGTGTATTCTGTTTTCTCTCGTGAAGAATTATTCCTATTTGACCTGTACATTTGTTTATTTTACAAGTTTAAGCAAGCGTTTGGATTGAAACATTGGTGTAAAATAGAATAAAGATGATATGTGCACAAATAAGTCATTCCATACATTATGTGAAATTGACATACAATGCATTTGCATGTTTGTAAGACTTTCAGTGTATCCTGCTTTTCAAACGAAAGACTCTTGCCAAACTGTTGACAGTCTTGAAACTATGAAATTGATTGAAGTATAATTTACTAAAGAATTTATATTATGCATCCGGCATACATCTACCATTGCTTAAAAGGATAAATGGTACAATGCTAAAATGGGTTTGCTAAATGAACGAGAAATTTTGAAGTGTTGAAGAAAGAATTTTGGGTTAGAAACATTTGAAAGTCGGCTCATTTGAAAACTATATCATGTTGCCACATCATTTATATGAAAAATAAGAAAGGCCTATGCAAAATTATCCAAATTGAGGGTATTGAACTGATCATGAAAGCAACAAAACCTATTCTTAATTTCGTTGATTGCTGAGAGAATGTTGGCACTTGATTTGGCTTTTATTGTTGCCAAGTGGTAAGACATATGTCATAATTTTGTATGTGACCCTGACCAATAAGCTTTAACTTATTAATTTATCATCATGAAATTTCTATCTCTTAACGTATTTTAATTTCAAATATGAATCTAAAGAAAGAACTTTCAAGTACGTGATCTCAAATGATATAGTCTACGTATTTTTAAAAATATTGATACGGATAAAGTTCATGCACTTTTATTCTATTATATGTCTATATTTAAAGTCGGGGTGAAGAGAATGTTTTCTCCTATGCCCGCTTGGTAGCACTTGTTATCACATCATACGGCACATAAATACTTTTGCCACATGGCACAAACTTGACAAGTAAAATGCGGCTTTTCATCTTTAGTATGGGGCTAATTCCCTAAAAAAAACCAACTGTACGATTGGTGCCAATTTTGACCTTAATTTTCTTTTTTATTTCATAAAGACCACCATGACGGGGCCGTCCAACGGATGCTACCAACAATGGACACCAACGATGCCAACATTAGGGTCTCCTATTACCATTGCCTAGGCAGAAGAAATTTTAGGCTACGGACGTGGGAGAGTATCCTAAAAGTGTAAAAAAATAAAAAATAAAAAAATAAAAAATAAGCTAACTTGTATTTATTACAGACAGGAATTTGCCACATTGGACAACTAAAAGGTTCCAAATTGACGGAGGCTAGATTTGGCAATCTGAGTGAAAATTTGTGATTTCTTATGAGACGGAAAAAATTTGGACCGAAACTGGTATTAGAGCAAAAATTTGTGCTTTTTTAGGGAATTAAGCCTTTTAGTTACAGTTTTTTTTTTTTTTCGCTTGCACATGCAATGCACGTGAATTTTGAGAATATTTGCATTTTTCGTTGTGGAATGAAATGCCTATTCGATTCCTCTTTAAAACTAAAAAAATACAAATTTAAAATAATTTACAGAAATCATAAAACTAAATGTCAAGATAAATTGCAAGAATCAATAATAAAAGTCACAACAACAACACCACCGCAGTGGCGGCGGCGATGGCAGCAACAATAACAAAAATAATTTTGCTAAAAATATTAACTACATGAAACAAAAAGTGAAGTCAAGCAAACAACGAAAAAAATATTAATTAAAAGGGAACAAACTCCATGAAATATATATTGAAGAAGGCAAGTCATTTTTCGGTTCTCGCCCTTATGCTGATCTCGAGAAGAAAAAATGAAGTTGGTAGTTTTTCATTATTTTTCTGAATAGTTGCTTATTAGTATTATTATTATTGTCATTATCATCGCCACCGTTTTTGTCATGTTAAACTTTGTTTTAAATATTAAATTTTCACTTGATTTAATTTTTCTTAGTAAAATTTCATTTCTTTTGCTTATATATATGTATTAATTTTATTAACATTTGAAATCTTTTTCTAAGATTTGAAAGAATGAATTAACTTATGATATCTGATTATTTTGTTTGTGAAAAAACCAATTCGGGAGGGCTGGCCGTGCTTTTCGAGTACCCCTGCCAGCTTCCATGATGCGTCAATTTAGGATTTAGCTTTATTAATAACTTATCCTAGTGTTCCAATTAAAAAACTGGACATGGCCTCAAAGCATTAGTTCTAATGAGCTAGCTAGACAGATGTCTAGAGGTGGCGATGATTACAAGGACTTAAAAAACTTCAACAAATAGAATTTATTTTCCTATCTTGATCTGCTTGCAAAATAAAGTATTCCAAAAGAAATAAACCAGAAAGTGTAATTGGACCACGGCAAGAGTGGAAACTTCAATTCAAGAGGACCAAGCAATAAAGAGTTGCATGCCCTAATAATCACTAGCCAATTGTTTTCTGAACGATTGACAAAGATAAAGGGAAGTGGAATCATCCAAGAACCTCCCCAAGTCCCAACTCGAGAGCCTGTCAAACCCTAGCTATAATAATTCAAGAATCATTAACTAGAAAAGCATGCCGCCGACACATGTCGCCTTTTCCTTTTCTTTTGTGTGATGATTGGGATTTTGCGTGGCAATGACCAGTGCAAGGCAGTTGAAAATTTAGCCAAGTTAAGAACAATCACATTCTAGCGCTTTGGTCGTTAATTCCGGACTTATCATCACTCGTGTTTAGACGATCATGCTGGAAAAATACGGTAAATCCGTCTGTGAAGCCTTGCCTGAAGCATCGCATGAGGTCTCTCTCTAGTTTAGCAATAAGTCACGGAGCAGAAATTGTGTGCTATGTGGATCGCCTAGTTGGTCATTCATTATCTTCACTCCCTTAAGGTTTGCTAAACCCTAATTATAAACGCAAAGATTGAGCCAAAGAAATTAGGTTGCAAACATCAACCACCCAGAGCACTTTCGCTATTGCATAACTAGCTAGCAACAAAGGCAATGATAAGATGGCAGGGACATTGTCAAAGAATATTAGATATTGAAAGAAGTGGTCCGACACCGTTTGAACTCGAATTTTTAGCGGAATCGACCGTATTTTAGCATGACTTTATTGCTTAACATCGATTATTTAAAAAATATCATTTGATTAACTGATTAATTGCTAATGGGTGTGAAAACTCCCATCATGATCACACCGGAAAGTCATGGAGTCGCACTAATTCATGACCCTTTGAAGGTGACCCGTAGAATGGAAGACGACTGGCCGAACTTGGAACCCTTCCTTTTTGCGAAGAAAGGCCCTAGCATATTGATCACAACCCATCAATAATTAGTTTACTTTTTTTCGTACTGAAATTGAGGAAGTTCTACTACGCCGAAACTAATTACTCTGTTGTCTTTTTTTTTTTTTTCTGTTTTCTTTTTTTGCGAATTACTTTAAGTAACTTTTGATTACAAGAAGATATGACGTCGTCGAGTAATGTCTGTCGAGTAATGTCTATCTATAGAAATTATCGTGACCAACAAACTTTGTTATTTTTCATTATTTCAAGGGAGTCCAAGGAGAAAATCTTAAAAAGTAAAAATAGAACATGATAAATAAGAGAAAGTGCATAAGTTTGTAATGATTTCATCCAAGAAGTAAAATTGCAGCACAACTATAATTCTCACAAATTAGAGCTATTAGCTACAAAGCACCATCCCATGAAGAACAAACATAACAGATCCTTATATTAAGAGAGATTGCAGCTCGAAAATGGTCTTGAACAAATCTTAATGAGATAAAAGCTGAACTTTAGTGTTCCAAATCTCTAACCTTGAAATAAGTCTCCATTGTTTATAATTATAGATGGCGAGCTTTTCAATTCTCAAATGGTTGAAGTCCCTCTAGCCTTTGAACCGGGATGGGCAATCTTTGCGTGATGTGTATCGGTTCATACAAGAGATGATCACTTCCTCTTAGGGTTTGCTGAATCTGCTTTTGACCTGCTTCTTGTTTGCAAAAAGCCCATTCTTTGTATTTTTCAATGCAACTTGATAAGTAAATCTGCAAACGAATCTTCTTTTATTATCTTGAGAGGTGTCACTATCCAAGGTTCTTATATCAAGCCTCCATTATGGAGGAATCATAGCAAGTTCAAACCTTTGGTGTCCCTGAGCCTAATATCATGCGAGCACAGAAGAACCCTGGATAACACAAAATGCCTTTTACGTGCAGATAAAGGAACTTTTCTTTCGGTAATTTCGTATTGCTTATAAAGCTCATTTAAAGAAAACTCCGAAACATGAACGATCAATTTACCCATAAGAGGAATAGAAAGAGGTGAGGAACTCTCACTTTTTCGAGAAAAAAATGAAATGGTAACATGCTATATGCTATCATATCAGCTGTTGATATGACACACATATACCTAATCAGATCTGGTTACAAATTAACGTGTGCAAATGACTTCAAATGAAATAAAAACAAATTAAAAGTCCGTCATCCAATGGCAGGCTGCTAAGTCTAATTGTTAATGAAAATAGTAGCTTTAATAAATGTTTCAAAATTGAAATGGCCCGCCAACTCACTGGTCTGGCTTTCTCCACTCTTTTGCGCTTCTTTGCAAGACTGTCCTTTGATTTTACTTTTTCCACATTTTTTGCTTTTCAGGAGGAGAAATCTCCTTTCGAAAAAGCCATCAAAACTTCTACCCATGTGCTTCATAAGGATCAACATGAAAACTCCATCTTTAACAGGCTTCACCTTTCATCGTTTTACAAAACTTCTACCACATAGGCTTGGGAGAGGTTTTAAAGCGCTGTCTTTCTTTTATTTCCAACGGTGAGCACAACAAGAGGTGCAAAGGTTGAGCACTACATAAAGGTGTGAAGATTGAGCACTCCACTTCAAGTTAACTGGGAATGTTGAGCATTGCACTCCGATTCAATGTGAATCAAGTGCTCACCTCTCTACTGCGCTCAACTTCGCAATAAACTGAAGTGGAATGCCTAACTTTCGTACATCTCTGTTGTGCTCAACATTTGCAATGAAACGGAGCCAACGCGTTGAAACCTCCCTTGAGTGTATGTGGTAGAAGTTTTGTGAAACGACGAAAGATGAAGCCTATCAGAGATGGTGTTTTCAAGTTGATCCTTTAGAAGCCTATGGGTAGAATTTTCCATGGGTTTTCTCCAAAGGAGATGTCTCCCATTGAAAAGAAAAAATGGGGAAAGGACAAAGTTTTGCAAAGCAACACAAAAGAGTGGAGAGAACCAAATAAGTTAGTTGACAGGCCATTCAATTTTGAAGCATTTATTAAAGCTACTAATTTATGGGATTTTTTCAGCTTACAGACTTTTAATTTGTTTTTATTTAAGTCCAATTGGCTTGCATCTATCAATTTGTAAGACCATATAAATGCATGCCACATCAACAGCTATCATGGCAATATGATATCACTGAACATAAAGGGGATAGAACTCAATTGAGTTTGAATTACCTGAGTATCAGTAAAAAACATTAGATAATGATTCGTCTAAGAAAAGCAGCCAAGATTTTGTTGGTGGTGGAGCAATGTTAGAGGGTATGAATGCATCGATAGCGGGATCTAAAATTTTCTTTGTGACGTTATATAATAAGATATGAGCAGGAGGGTAATCTAGTCTCCAAAAAATGCACAAGCCACATAATAGCACAGGAGTAAATTTGTATGGAACCCACACACAAGGCAATGATATCCAATTACATTGAAAGATCATGACATGGTTGAAATATGCCTTTGAAATAGCAAATGCTATGTAAACTCGTAATTACTCCCGAAAGGGTTGAAATTGCAAATTATGACCCATCAGATAGGTGTATTCAAATCTCCTTCGGATGGACCTCGCTGTCCTAGGCAAGATATCTCCTGCCAAAGGAAAGATGCTATGAGGTTGACATAGTAAATCCTAGCCCTCAATACCTAGTCTATTAAAGCCTCAAAAGCAAATTGCAATGTTGTCCTAGTCTCAGCCTTTGAAAAAGAAAAGCCTAAAGGCCCAAATCATCATCCTCAAGATTGGGCCAGCAGGCCCATCACTCCACTATCTCTTTTCGTTTTTTCACCCAAAAAATGAAAATAAAACTAGAAGACACAAACCAAGTATCTACTTGTTATAATTAATCATCTGGACATAAAGTCTAGAGAAAAATCAGGTACTTACATTGACCTAAGCTTGGCATCTTCCATTCAATTTTGTGAAAGATTGATAGTTGGAATTTAGTCAGACTAATTAAAGCCCTCCAATTGCAACGTTTGCATTGCATCCAAGGAGGCCAATATGAAAATAACCTCTAATACTTCTTCCTTTTTCGCATTTTGGGTAAGACTCCACCAATCAAGGGACGAAGTGTGGTCTATAGGATATGTGAGCCGGAAATGTCATGATCTAGATATGTAATTTGACCAATTCAAATCAAGCGCTTAATCACTCAACCAATCTTTAAAGAATTATGAATATCATATATAAAAATTAATTCTATTGTAAAAAATTAATGTGATCTCTTATATAAAAATTATTGGGATCTTGAAACCAAATATTTATACCTATCGCATCACGGCACACAGACTATAATTGTACATCGAAGCACCACGTGATTGTCCACCCAACTAATTTAAGGACATCAACTGTTAAAAAAAGGAACTTTAGCTCAAACTATATACTAAGAAAATTCCGTTGAAAACTAAATGGGACTCTATGTTAAAGTTACTCTATTCATCGATGGAAAGTAAGATGAGATCCATGGGCACCTACCTTGGTCCATTGTAGTGTTAAATCAAAATGGTCTGACTGACTACCTTCCCCTTACCCAAAAAAAAGTTATAAAAAAAATAGAAAATAGATCTGACTGTTAGGTTGGAGCCATTACTGAAGAACTCTAGTTAAGAATTGGTTGATAATTCGATACTATATGTGGATGATGATTTTTGCGTAAAATTAAATAACCTCGATTAGGAGGATATTCTTAAATCCCATAGATAGATTAACATCATTAATCAAGATGTGATGTTAGTGAGTATGTACGAATTGACTTTTACATATTGCTTAATCTTAATTTACAGCGCCCCACATTCATTTCAGTCTCAACTAGAAAGAATCGAAATTTTCACAATTTTTCGAATTTTGACGGTGAAAGAAATACCTTTTCTTAGAAAAAGTGCAAAGAAACAAGCCAAGAAACTGTTCGACGCGACGCACTATAAAGTCAAAGTACAAGAATTGAAATGTTAGAAGGGTAGTTGTCGAACGACCGACAGAGCAGCACGTATAAACTCCAAACCCCCCAACGATCTCTCGTACAAGTTCTGATCAGTCCTCATCCAATTTGGCCTCCTAAGCAAAGTGCCTTGATTCAAAGCTTTTCCATATCTTTCTCTCCCTCCAAAGGATGGAACCGACCAAGTCCGACGACGGCGACGTCCTCCATGAATTCTTCCCCTTCTTCAAAGTATACAAAGACGGTCGCGTCGAGAGAATGATGCCAATGGAGAAACTGAAGGTCCCCCCGTCCGAGGACGCCGAGGTCCGGTCCAGGGACGTGACCATCTCCACCGAGCCCGCGGTCCTGGCCCGCGTCTTCGCGCCCCGCGGGACCGGCCCGGCCGAGCGGCTGCCGGTCCTGATCTACATCCATGGCGGGGGGTTCTCCATAGGGTCCGCCTTCCACCGGGGTTACCACGAGTACGTGAGCTTGCTCGTGGCGAGAGCCCGCGTCGTCGCCGTCTCGGTCGAGTACCGCCTCGCCCCGGAGAACCCGATCCCCGCGTGCTACGACGACGCATGGGCCGCGACCCGGTGGGCATTGGGACATGCCGACGGGAACGGCCCCGACCCGTGGCTGAACGAGCACGGGGATTTCGGGCGGGTCTACATAACGGGGGACAGCGCCGGGGCCAACATTTCCCACAACGTGGCTGTCCGGGCCGGGCGGGCCGGGCTCCCCGCCGGCGTCAGGATAGCGGGGATGGCATTGGTGCACCCCTACTTCGGAGGGACCGACGACGACAAGATGTGGCTGTACATGTGCCCCGAGAACGGCGGGCTGGCGGACCCGAGGCTGAAGCCGCCGCCGGAGGACCTGGCCCGGGTCGGGTGCGAGAGGGTGCTGGTGTTCGTGGCACAGAAGGATCACCTGAGGGGCCGGGGACTGTGGTACCGCGAGGAGCTGAAGAGGAGCGGATGGGGCGGGAGCATTGAGGTCGTAGAGCACGAAGGCGAGAGCCATGTGTTCCACATCTTGAAGCCTCAATGCGATAAGGCCTTGGATTTGAAGGACAAGCTGGTGGCTTTCCTAGGGGGGAACGTGGTGGGAAAAGCATAGTGGAAATCAACTTGAGGCTTGTCGTTGGCTTAAATAATTTGTGTGAATAGAATGGTCCATGGTCTGACTCTTGTTTTTCGATCATGTACGATGTACAATGACTGGCTTCTCTATATTTAGTTGCCATTCCGACGAAAGCACGGTTTACAGTCTATTGCAAGGAGGCGTCTTTTGCAACCAGGCATAAAGTTAGCTCATCAATTAAGAATTTGAGGGTGTTGCAAAAGAACTGAAAACCGGTTGAAACCGAACCAAACCAATGATTCCTGTTTGAACCGATTCCATTTCTAATTTCAAGTGTGAAAATGCCCATCCAAACCAAAATACCAAAATACATAATTTTCATGTCAAAAATCCCTTCTCTTTCTTGCGTCACGTCTTTTCGCGTCTCCACAAACTGACTCCCCAAAGTATGCTCTCTCTAGAGATATGCAGGTCTTGCGGGTGGCCTGTTTCTTGATTAGGGCCGGCCCTGGAACATCAGAGAGTCATGGTCCTGGTCGGTGGACTTATCGATGGAGCGGTAGATGGAATCAGAGAGGGAGGAAAAGAAAGACAGCGGTGGCTTCTTGGAGCGGTCTCTCTAGCTTGTTCATGGCATCACACGCGGTGAGGATGTAGGAGCAGAGGACGAGGAAGGTTTAAATAAAGAGAGAGGAAGCGAGCGAGGAGGAAAAACAGAGGAGTGGACAGCAGGGGGCGTCAGTTAAAGTAAGTGAAATCACAAGCAGATCCCATAGAACAGAGTGAGGGCAAAAGGAGGAAGATGAGAGATTGCAGAATTTGGAGAAAATCTCCTTTAATGTCAACCGTATCATCTACCCTCTCTCAATTTTGATTGAAAGGAGAGGAGGGGAATTGGAGATGGAGAGGACGCACGAGGCAAAAGGGGAAAAACCTCTTCTTCAATGTCGACTGTATCGTCCTCCTCTGGCTGGTTCCATGGCCACACCCAGACCCAGTCCAGACGGGTGGTCCAATTCCCAGATGGATCCAAGGAATAATGGGCAATTCCCGGTTCCATTTTGTGGAACAGCCCTTAGCAGGCAGCTTCCAATTCTAGAGTGTGGACACCGCCCACCATAGAACCAATCACCCACAATCAAGATGCAAGCCCGACGTACCTGTGCAGAGAAGATTGCCCGCATGGGTTCCAGTTGCTTCAAATTTCTTCGAATTTCTTTGAAAAATACTTTCACCGGATTCATAAATTCACAAATTAGATTAGTAGCGGCGTCCCAAAAGTACTGCTCAGAGAGAGAGACAGAGACAGAGAGACTGAGAGAGAGAGAGTCTATAACTTAGAAATGCAGGTACCGTAGTCACTTCCCAGGTACAAACCGCATCAACTACAGAAAAGAGGGAAAGACAAAAAGACAACCATGTGCCGCTATCGGAGCATAAGACATTTCTGTAAACCTCAGTAAAGCAAAGGAGAAATTTACACTGCAAAGCCAATTATAGCTTCCGGGGATTGTAATGAATCAGACAGAAATAGCTTTTCAGCAACTTGACGAGTATGCACCTGACATATACCGAAAAGAATGGCGACCGAGATTGTGGGGGCCTTCAATTCTCAGAAAACCAATTCAATGCTTGCGAGTTTTGGGTGCAGCACCTTGTCCTTCTAGGGTAAAACCATGCCTGTGAAAGTTCTCAAACTCTAGCTATGAGGACGGTATACTAGTTCACTGCGTCTTTATGGCTGTTCGGCTGGACATTCCGTGCAACAATTTAATGAACCCAAGGAAGCTTAGCTTTCCATCAGTGTGTCTTATCCAATCATGGAGGACGGCGTGAACCGGGACGGAAGGTGAAAGACCAAGTTCCTGACATGGGATTCAAGTATAAAACAATAAGGAACAAAGAGAAAAGGAAGACGAAGATGAGCAAAATGACTGTTGTAGTCGTTCTTGATGAAAGACAATCAGTCCCAAAGAAGTGAGCCCGGATCCATGGCAAACAATTACTCAAATGAGAGGAATTTTCAGACATCAAAGCCAAGCCACATAATTATCGTGCTAGGGTTTCTTAAGCATCACTTCAGAGGGAAATTATATCCCACGGTTCAAAGCAAAGACTCACTAGAATTCAATAATCTTCATTTGCTCTCAAATATAAAGTGTGACGACCCCCAGATTTTTCTAAATTCCTACTCCAACTTAAAATGTGACAAGAGAATAAAGAAATCCTACTTCTGACAGAGATAAAAGAACATACTATCTGAATCAAACTTTGCAAAATGAGAATCCTAATATAAGTCAAATCCAAAATAGATAAGACAACAAATTCAACCGGACATAGAATTGTAATCCAATGAGAACTCTTTTTTGAGTTGTGAATCAATGCAATAATCCATCTTCACCTAAGCTTTGTACTAAACACATTGATATTTTAACAAAACTCGTTTGATCATGTTGGCTGCATCAGTGGATTTTGTCATACACTGGAAAAAGAGGCAAGAGTCACAGATGCACAACCATACAAAATACCCCACCCATTTACGGACTAGAATCTAGGGTCTAAGCAAGATAAGGTTTCAGAGTACAACGAGGTGAGTCACTGGATCATTTTCCAATTGAACAAGGAACATACAAAGGAGAGCACATCTTTATGGTAGCACAAGAAAATGACAGACAATATAGCAAAACGCAACGCTTATTTCCCTACCATTCTTCCCATGTTTTATGTCTGATAATTTTCACAAGTGCTTCAATTCCTCTGTTTTCAGCAACATGTCTCACCATACAGTGAGCAATCTCAAGGGGGTAACTGTTTGAGTATGTTAAGTATTTCTGGATCGAATGACACGGCACTACCAGGGGCTAATTGAAGCTAATTATGTGTTTAAAGGACATTTATAACTCTAAAAGTTGATCCAGAGACAATGCTGATAGATGCAAAAGCCAGAACAATTAAACTCACCGAAGCAAGTTCATCAATTACAATGGCCCTGTTTCCATCCTTCTCAAAATGTTCGTACGCGGAACGGGCATGCTGTTCCCAATTATCTAGTGCCTCCAGCTGATGGACACTCAAAGCAGCTGCACAGAACTCTTCGAAATCCATCCTTCTGTATTGAAGTGCATTTAGCTGGAATGTACGATATTCATGGTTAGACAGCTAGAAAACACAAAAATCTAAATTGACAGATAATTCATCGAACAGTGTGAAATTAAAGTCCAGGGTCTACCGATGCAAGGAAATCA
Source organism: Eucalyptus victrix (assembly GCA_016097545.1). Lineage (NCBI taxonomy): Eukaryota > Viridiplantae > Streptophyta > Magnoliopsida > Myrtales > Myrtaceae > Eucalyptus > Eucalyptus victrix. The sequence continues at coordinate 27,251,793 of CM027841.1, forward strand.
GGAATGCGAGACTCTTTCATTGCATCAGTTGCATTCTTCGTCAGGGCCTGCCAAGAATAAGATGAGAAACTTGCAATGATAACAATTCTGTGATCTACATGCCATGTATGTCATATGTATGTGTACTTGTGCCAGCAAATGCATGCTTGTGGTGTGCAACACATGTTTTGTGTGTGTGTGTGTGTGTGTGCGCACGTGTGTGCACGTGAGAGAGAGAGAGAGAGAGAGAGAGAGAGAGGGCAAACGGGGATGACACTAACCAGCTTCATATTTTCTAAAGTTATGCTGCCACTTTTATTTGGTTCAAGCATTGTAAACTGTTCTCTCAGGTAAACAAGCTCCTCTACTGTCAATGTCTTTGCTAATGCCTGCAATGATATATTGAATGGAATTCAGAGAAATTTAGTTGAACAAATAGCAAACACTGAAACCTTGAAATTGTAACATTCATTGTGCATCTGAATTTAAGATGTTGCTAGAAGTCCACTCTAAATCAGGTCTTAAAATTTAAGCTCAAGAATTCAAGCTTTCTCTCTCTTTATCTACGAAGAATTCAAGCTTAGAAGCTGTGAAATATGCACTACTTACACATTCAGTTTCTTAATTAGTTATCAGCTGAGAAACTGAAGAATCCTGCTGCACAATTTAATGGGATCCGAGGGAATTTTGGAGGCTCTTCATCCAAAGCCTCTCCAATTCCCAGATTAGACAAAACTTTCAAGCATTGAAACAGTTCAAACAGATTACAAAGGAAATGCTTTCAAAGAAGTGGGACAATGGAATATGTAACGCAAGTATTGTTGTTCAAGCTTGCACTTTCTCAGCATGAAGTTGAATTAAGCACAAAACCACTAAATGACAGCACTACTTTGAATGTGCTAAACTGAGTGGGGCAAAGATGGTACTTGAGGCAATAATATCTTGCTCTGCTTTAAAGTTGTCAAAATACTCAGCCCAAAAGAGTGACAGTAAGGCAGTGGAAAGAGCTGCATTCATTGACCTATCATAGTTGATGATCATATCCAAATGCATTGCTGTGGGTCACCCTTAAAAACTCAATAATTTGTAAACCACCCAAATTATCCTTCCCTATCTCATCAAATAGATCATAACAAGCAGTATCAATGTATTTAATTTAGATGAGAATTTCCAAAGTGATTTGAATAGATAGTATATCATGGCACTAACAAAATCAAGGTGGAGTGCCACTCCAATTGTCTGAATATCAGAACACAAAGTAAGTCAAGGTAAAGATAGCCTGCAATTGTACTGACTCATTATGTGAGTTCATTTTCTTCATGATGTTGTACCCTTCTAAGTTTTGAAATGCGAATAAATCATACTGATGTCAAAACAGCTCTCATTGAGCCAGATGATCTATCAACGTTGCAAGCTGCTGTTTTCCTAATCATTTATTTTTGAATTGAAAAAGAGGATATTGACAAATGCACACACACACACACAAGGGTGCAAATGCACACATCTGAGTCACTTACAAATCCATGGCCAAAGCAGCCACCTTTTGCGGCGTAGGAAGTAGTCGTCAGAAGACATCATCAAGGCATGCATTCATCAGAGCTTTCTAACAATGCTTTACATTAATGAAGCCTCCAAAAGAGGCCCTTATTGAAGTTTAACTCTTCTTTCTAAAATTTAATTTTGGAGGAGTAAAAACATTGAAGCAACAAGCAACTTTATGAGACTAATCGACTTCAAACAAGGAAAAAAGTGCAACACTTCAGTCCAAGAAGAGCTTTGAGGCAAGCGTAAAGACATCATACCCTTAATGCAGCTCTTCGCAAAGACGATGACCGCATATAAGCCTTCATGAGTTTAAATATATGTACATCAAGAGGGACTTTAACACCACTATAATTCCGAATCCAAGGATGGCCTATGGAAGAAAAAGTTCACGACCTGTCAGTCTACTTCTATGAGATGCTCAATATTAAAAGTAGCAAGATGAACACTCACTTAATGCCTGAGCGGCACTCATACGTCTCCTGGGATCCTTGTTCAACAGACGCTTGACAAAGTCCTTTGCCTCTGAAGATAAAGAAGGCCATGGTGGTTCATCAAAACTTGGCTCAGCTTTCAGGACTGCACGGAATATTCCAGACTCTGTCCTTGCCCAAAATGGCCGACTACCGCATAATAGAATATAAGCTATCACACCGATACTCCAGACATCAGCCTCTGTGCTGTAGGATCTATGTAAAACTTCAGGGGCAACATAATATGCGCTTCCAACTATGTCATTAAGCTTCTCATCTGTAATGCATGTAGAGCACTAACGAGCTTTAGAATTTAGATACCCCATCAGAACCCATAATGTTGATGCTTAGAAATTTCACACTGCAGGGATTTAATGTAAAGCCCCAGCAACAAACCTGGCCTCACGAAATCTGATAAGCCGAAATCTATTGCCTTCAATTGGGAATTCTCATCCTTCAATGTATAAAGAAAGTTCTGAACCAGCAAATAGCAACATTTTACAATTCAGAATGGACCAAGTACGAGAACAACCAGCAAATTTTAAATATGTGAACAGACAAAATTCAGCATTATACAAGTCATGAGACCCAACCACCATAAGAGAAATGACTTCTATCATATGAACAGTTCATTCCAGTACATGACCACAATACACGGACGGTCAGCCTCATACTTGCAATAATGGGTGTAATTACTTGTCACAATCTAAAAAACATGTTTTGGATAGTCAAAAGCCAAACTAGCTTAAGTAATAAGCCATCACATCAGCTTTTGAAAGAATAGACTTTCTATAACAACATTTGGATGGGTTTCTCAATCAGATATCATGGTACCGGATATAACCCGCATGAATTCACAAGTTCCAGGAAACTCCTAGAGTAGTTCAAGGATTAGTAAGAGTAACTACAATTACAATTACTTAATAGTATACACTTAATGAGGCATGTAACCTTCCTAGCTGCCTACTATCTAAGTGTACCTAGCTCAGAGTTTTGTTCACCTCTGGTTTAAGATCTCTATGAACCACCCCTTGGAGATGACAAAATGCAACCACGTTTAGTATCTGCACCACAACAGCCTTTGCATCATCTTCGGAATATTTGCCACCTCTGCAAATAGAACAGCCATCAGAGAGTTAGCAAGAGGCACGTCACACAGCACCAGTAGGAAGTCACTAAGTAGCCAGCAGAGAAAACCTCACCTAGAAAGTATTCTGTCTAGGAGTTCTCCTCCTTCACATAACCTGGAATTTGCATGTAATACAATGTCAACTTGATAATCAAGCAGTTAGATTATCAAGCAGTTAGGAGCATGAGAAATAGCACACAACTGTAATGGTGACAGTATAGGTCTAGTGCCTCAATATTTAGAGCACATAAACAAAGTCAGTGATCTAAGAAATAGATGACTCAGGAGACCTATTGTAGAAAATAAAATCTGTGTTGAGTCCTCCCAGAAACAGGCCACATTTAACAACAGCATCAGAGCTAAAGACAGAACAGTGAAAGGAAATATTGCACTGAACAGTAATGCAAACTTACTCCATAACAACGTAGACATTATCAGGGTCTTCGAATGCATCATAAAATCGAACTAGATTAGTATGTCCTGACAAAGCTCGTAATATCTTCACCTCCCTCCGCACATCTTCAACTGCAATAGCTGTTGTCATCTGAAAAATAAAAGGAAGAAAAATACCATGCTATCAAAAATATGAAAGAGAGAGAAAAGACAAGGAAATAAGAGATCTTCAGCTTAGTTAAAATTTAACATCTCCAATATAAGGACAACATGAAGACCTGGCAAAATGTTCTCTTTTTCCGACGTATATATTAAAAATTGAAATTTTTTAGCTATTTCTGGTCAAACTATAAACTAGTTACACATGAAATATAGCACATACCACATTTTGCAGTCCAATGAAGGAAAAGAATTTCAAATAGGGCCAGCCAAGATAAGCTAACATAGTCACACATACAAGCATGATAACTTCTCCATATAACAATCATTGGACATGAACCATAATGTTCACTAGGACACTTCAATAAATTTGCTTAATATAGATATAGAAATCTTGAAATGCCAAATGCTCAACCTTACTGGTAATGAGCAACTACCACATGTAACATCGTCGTTTGCAGTTGGTAGTTAAACCTTCAATCGATCCTACAGTTTGCATTAGTTCATTAGGAACATCATATAAGTCTCAATTCACAAAAGAGTCTCAATAAAATATTATGTGTTCATATTACCCATGGGTTTCAAGTTAAATCTGACATAACCAGGCTGAGAATAAAATGGTAAGATTTTGTGACTTGCTCAACTCTTGCTCACATCCAGCAACTAAAAGCAACCACAACGAAACGATCTCAAGAGCCACTGTATATTTTGCTCTTCAGGCTTATATTTCGCTATTCGTGCGCACACGCACATAGAGAACAGCTGCCAATCCCACCTGGGATTACTTTTAGCATTCAATGGACTTGTCTGTAAAAAAGATTTCCAATTGCTTTCCTAGAGAAATGAAGGAACATACAAGTTTGCATGATCATAGACTTTAGTAATCAATTATTATGTCCTGCCTATAATTATTTGTGCTTTATTCTTTTTATTTTGGTTTGCTGTTCTCCTAGGACTTCAAATTAGAATACTAGTTAGCAGTCTGCCAGCTATGACTCAATTGCCAAATTACTAGCCTGAGAATCACTAGAAAAACTCATACACGATTGAATGTCCTAAACATGGCACACTTTCTTCTTTGCAAATGGGAACAAGCATATTATATTGATTACATCTTTACATGACCTAGAACCAAATATCCGCACTCAACAAAAAATGGTGCGAAGGCCCAGTGTATATACGGTTATCTTTCTCAAGTTGACTTGAATGTGATTAGAGATAGCACAAAATAAATTCTACTGCAGAACTCTGATTGAAAATGGAGAGTTATAAGGTGCTTAAACATGCAACCTATGCTACACAAAAGTACAAGAATAAAAATAGGTCCACCTCAAACTCAAGTGTGACCTGGGCCAATTTGATGTGACGACTTGAGGATTCAAAAGTACTATGATACTCAACAATGGTTTGGGCTGTCGAATCCCAATTTTTCAATGGGAAGTCAATGTTTCTTCTCTGATAAATAAACCAATACAACCGGGGGTTCTCTGTTTAAGCAAGCAGCCTGGGACACCACGTAATAAGTCAAATCCAGCCCACCCAACAGGTGGGTTTGACATTTGATGTAATATAGCAGACGAGAAATAATTTTGTGGAACAAAGAATAGATTATTCTTTCTTCATTTAAAAAGTCTTTCTCATCCAATTTCCACTAGATGAAACTCCACTAATTCTCCACTTTAGGAAAACCTTTAAGCGCATCAGATTGTAGTTACATGATAGTCTATGCCATCTTAGAGAACTACACAACTATTAATGTAACTAGTTCTTCTGTCATTCTTTTCATCTGGTCTGATGGAAGAGCCAATTATGCATGCCCAAGGCATAGCCAAAGAATCAACTTCTAATTGTACAGATTGCACCCATCTACCAGTTCTAAAAAACAAATACTTGTTATTTTGTCCGCTAGTGGCCTTATCATATCATTATTGAATGAGATTCAAAATCCAAACTATGGAGATGTATCGAGTCCAAATCGAACCAATGCCCCACTCAGAAGTTTCCATCATATGTCTGATGGCCACAAGTTTGGCCCGGCCAGCAGGCATAAAATTGACCAGCTTTAATGTCATATTGCCTTCTAATATAGGTCCATTTCATGATCTACTCTCCACCATGATCTTGTGGCAATGATTAGTTCCACTTTAAAGGCTTGAACAACCTCTTGTTCCTTCCATTATCAGCCATCAAACAAGTCCCCTTCAAGCTTCATACTTGCACCGATAAATCTGATGCGAAAAGTAGTATTAAATATTCCAACTGCGGTTGGGCTTCTGATTAAGTTTAGCGCACTTGCAACAGCTTCTAAATGAAGAAGACCCCATCCATTTACTTTTAGGGACTATGAAAGGAATAAAACATTAAAATCGTGATTGCAGAGCCTAGACGAAACTAATGGTGCTGTCACAACTGAAGCTCCATATCATTACCCAGTACTGACTAAAATATCAATAAACAAATAAGTCGGCCACTTTTAGAACTCCTGCACATGGACTAATCTAAATCTGAAACCAGTCCAAGTACTCTTCATCTAGAAGGATTGCTAAAGCGGAAAAAGACTGAATATTCACATCTTTCTCTAGAAAAATTCCAGCTATCCACTTCAAACTTAAGTGTTCAATTTGAAAAGTTCCAATCTACCACCACAAACATCATCCCCCACCTACTCGGATAGGCAACAGAGATTTCCAAGGAAAAAGAAAAGTACTCAAACATACACATCAGCAAAGAATATTAAACAAAGAAAGGTATCAGATCAAATGATGAGTCGAAAAATTCGCAATAATAAGCAAATCTGCAACATTATGCCATAAAAAAAAGGGGTGGTTGAAGCTGGATATCAAATAGGAAAAGAACACCCAATTTTTCTTCCGAAGAGGACTTGTCTTCACTTTCAGACAAGCCAAAAACTATTCTTCAAAGTTTCAAAAAAGAGAAAAAAAAAAAAAAAAACTGATCAAAGATCAAGTCCCAACTTCTGCACAAACAAGCAAATCTGCAGAACAAGATCTAACCAATTTCACGTAAACCCCAAAAAAAAAAAAAAAATCAAATCAAATGCATAAATCTAGAAATCAGACACTAGAAAGGAGGGGAAAAAAACCAACTTCGTATTCTACGACGCAAAAAATATGAACTTGGGACCAACCTTAGCCTTGGGGATGACCTTAACAGCAACCTGCTGTCCCTTGAACTCCCCTTTCCTGAACCTTGCAGAGCAGGTGTACCCGAAATGCCCTCTCCCCACTTCATCCCCAACCTCCAGCCGGCTCGTGAGCTCCTTGGAAAACCCAAACCTCTTGTCCAGCTCCACCTGCCCCTCCCCCGCCCCGTCCTCTTCCTCCGGTATCGACTTCGCCGCCTTCTTGCCCTGCCGCCGCGCGAGCACCGCCTTTATGTGCTTCGCGGGCGACGGCGGGGCGAACGAGCGCTTGAAGAACCTCCGCGGCGTGGAATTGGCGGACCCCGCTGCCGCCGCCGCCGCCGAGGCTGGAGACTTCTTGAGGAAGTGGGCGGGGCTGGGGCTGTAGAAGGGGAAGAAGGGGGACTTGGGGGTGGTAATGTTTGAGGTGGGTTTGTCATGGAGAGGAGTGGGAGGGGACTTTGGGGGCTGTGAGGGGTGAGCCTGGTCATCTGGGGAGAGCTCCCTTGATGCATAAGGGTTGGGCCTTGGTGGCTTTGAGGTGCAAGTTCCCATCTTTCCCCTTCAGCAAGTTGACCAAAAAGGACAGAGCTTTCCAGTTTCTACTGCATTTTTGCTGCTCAGTCTGAGAGGAAGAGATCCAACAGTTGCTTTCAGAGAAGGGCACCGGGCAGTGTCTTTCTCTCTCTTGATTAACCCCTTTTCCACAGAGAGAGAGAGAGAGTTTGGTGGTGTTTTTTGGGCAAGAAGTATGGTCTGGCGCTATAAATGCTGATGCTGAACTGGAACACAGAGAAAAGAAAGAGAGAGAGAGAGAGAGAGAGAGAGTTTGGTGTTGCAGTTGTAGTTGTAGCAAAGCAAAACGCAGAAGGAAGGGAAGAGGAAGGAAGCAGGGGAGAGGAAGTGGTCTGGTCTGTGGATCTTGTTGTCCACGTGGGATCGGATACGACGAATTTCTCTTTCTCTTTATAACAATATAAAATATATTCGATGGGGTCTATTTTCTGGATATACATATACAAATATATATATATGTATATAATACTGGTCTTTTGATCCGATATCTGTGCTTTCACTTCACAAAAATTCTTCTAGAGGGACTGAGTCACATCAATTAGTTACCTCCACTTCCGTCCTCTGCTTCGGCAAGAAACGAAAAATAATAATAATAAAAATTATGAGGATTATAATAAAATGTCCCAGGAAAACATTTTATATGGAAAATATTAAAATCAGGAAAGGAAAAACAAATCAAGGGTTGGCGATAAATCACAGTGTGTAGAGTTTGAACACTAATTTGCGTCAATCATTCCTTTTGATGTAGACTCCTTAGAGGCAAAACACCTAATATCTTTCAAAATTTCATTGGTTAATACAAAAACTGGTTTTATCCCAAATTATTTTTTTGATCACCAAAAATCCTAAACTCATACACTTTGACAAATTTATCCTAAATTATTTTTTTGACCACCAAAAACCCCAAATTAATATACATTTGACAAATTTACCTTAAATTAATACACTTGCGACAAATTTACCTCTATCAGTTTTCGTTAAATTTTATTGACAAATTATTAAATAAAATAATATGTAATAGTAGACCGGTATATCAATATGGGATTTTACGCTCTGCTTATCACAGTTTACAATTTTTGTGATTGGTAGTATTAATCCAATTTAGCAGAGAGTGTATTTGTCACAAATTTACCGGTTAAAGGTTTTTTGTGGTCGAATAAATTATTTTTGGGTAAATTTGTCATAAATGTAACAGTTTATGATTTTTTTTATGATCAGTCGGGGTATATCTATCACAGATGTATTAATTTGGGATTTTTTTATGATAAAAAAATAGTTTTTTGAGTAAATTTATCACAAATATATCGGTTTGGAGTTTTTTAGGGTATTAACCCTACATAAAATCATGCGTAGCTTTTTATGTTTTACCAAAATTATTATATATATTTTTAATTTTGGAAACAAGTTTATCTAATAAAAGTTAGGAGTAGAACATTATTGCCGCCGAATGTGTTCTCATGAGATGACGTTAATGGGTCTGGTCACGAACTAATCAGATGGAAAAATGGATATTCGTTGAGTATCTATTGGCTTCTATGAAGTCATTTCTACTTTTGACTTTCTATTGCTTTTGCAGAATTCATATTTTGATTTTTCTCTAATCTGAGATACTTGACTTGTTCACCCTTCTGTAGAGTCCTTTAAACTCAGTCTTCTCCTTGAATTATCATTTATTCTTTCACCTGGCCCACCCCTGTCCATAGAGGAAAAAAATTCATGATTTGATGTTTATCTAATTTGAAATGCTTGACCATTCACCACTTGAAAGAGTCACCTGAACTTAGTATTTTCCTTAATTAATGTTCACTCGCTTATTTGGCCCAACCGAATCACAGAGATAAACTATAGAGAGAGGAGTGGCGTGAATCTCTCTAATTACAACTATAAATATTTCTTTAATCTAATGGTGAACATCCAGTCTCCCTATCACGAATTACCACATGATTACAAGAATTCTTTTGAATACAAATCTTTGTATACACTGGCACTTTAGTATTTTGGAGATGGTCATAGTAAAAATCAGAAGTAGTTGATAAGTAAAAGTGAGCAGAATTTTGACCTATATTACATGGATAATAGTCTCTTTAGGATTTCCTTAAGATATTGTTCGATTAAGCTGAAAAAGGTATATTGATATCGTAAAATATTAAATAATGTGCCAACCATTTGAATAAGTGTGCAGGCAAAGTGATTTGATAATAGCTGAAAATCAAATAATGAATGTTAGTAGTTTCTTACCAAAATCGTAAATCTAGTGAAAACAAATCCGCTCTAATATAACACAACTAGATGTGTGTGGTCCAAAACCCAAAAGGAGTGTGTAGACACTACACAAGAACACCATATTTGATTATGGTAGTGGCTATTATGTTACAAGTCTGTTATAGGTTGACTGCCTATTCTAACGATTACGTTTTATGACAAATATTACAATGCAGTTGTTATTATAGCTAGCTATTGCATGACTTCTTTTGTGTGTTAGCTATATTACAGCCTAGGCTATAATAGCCATTACAAATATACACCCAAGACTCTTTTCTCCCATTCATTCACCAATGAAACAAGTACAAAATGAGTGCCATAATTTTCGTATGGCACTCACTTAAATATCATAACCTTTTTTTTGTTCACTCAAATGCTACAAATTTGAAAAATCAATCACTTAAATGATGTTGGCAATTGCTTCAACGGAAAATCTGATTTGGATGCTGGTCATCCTACGTGGTACCATCGCATGCTAACATAGATAATTTATGTAATTTTTTCATTCACTAAAGTGTTATAAATTTGAAAAATCAATCACTAAAGTGCCACAACTTTTAAAAATCAATCACTTAAATGCCACTGATAATGTGCCTTGTAAGAAAATATGTCGTCAGCCTTGCTAATAGTGGGTGAGGCGGCCTCGTTGGCCGATCTTCGAAGATGATACTAAACCACATTTCTGAGGAAGATGATTCTGATGAGGATGACGAGAAAAAGAATAAAAACTAGAGCGATCGTCAGTGGCAGCCGTTAGGAATTCGATTATATTAGTAAGCTAAGTCTTTGGAGTGTAAGTGCCAGCCCTTCAATCAATCTCCTTGCCCCTCATTCTTCAAGAATTAGAATGAGGGAGGGCGTGAAGGCCCGCTAGAATTTGGCAAGGCCGCCAAGGGCCTAGGTGAGGCTATTTTGAGGTTGGTGCAAAAAAAAAAAAAAAATAAAAACTAAAAAATAAAAATTTTAAAAATTTGCCAAAAATCCATATAGGACAATTTGCTAAAACTTGCACGCAATTGATCGATTTTATTCCAATGTGATAGTTAAGCAAGTGAAAACAAAATTATGGCATTCAAGTGAATGTTATATAAAGTTTTGACACTCGTGTTGTACTTGTGCCCCTCACTATTGCCACACTACATCAACTAAACTTGAATTCATTATTGAATACTAACTAAATATTTGAGTAATAAAGCATCTTATCTTGATTAGAAGATTATTCATGATATACTAGTCAGTAGAATATTAAGTGCTTAGGGGGGCATTTAGTAACCTTTCTATTATAGGGAATAATTTCTATTTAGAAATAATTTTTTTCCATTTCTATTCCTAGGAACAAATAAATAGACTTTTTTTTTTACTTCTTATTTCTATTCCAAATTTATTTCCCAGCCACCTTTCTATTCAAAGAAACTACAAAAATTAGTCAACATTACCAAATAAATTTATGTTATTTTTTTTATTTTATTTTGGAGAATAACAGAAACAGAAAAATAGAAAATACAATGGTTACCAAACGAACCCTTATTATTAGAGATGATGGTAATCGGCATAGGAATTGTGTTTTTTGATAATTTTGTGGTTATAAAAACATGGAATAGAATTCGATCCTAAGTATAGTTAGGTAAGCCAATTCTATAATTTTTTAGTAGGTGTACTCTGTGGAATCCCAATCCGTGGTCTACTTTTCGCCAAGCATGACACAGTAGAAAACTGAATCGTTTGATTGGTCGGTAAAGGGAACCAATTCATTCCACCTATCTCCTTCACGTCCCCATCTTGTCGTTTTAGGAGTTATGCGTAGGGACATTTTTTCCTTCAACGAATCAATTGATTGGTCGGTTACATACCCAATTTAAATTTTAATTAGGATTTCATGTGGTAATATCCATAATTAAACAAAAAGCGATTCAAAAATATCATCGAAGAAAATATTGTCCAACTATTGATGGAGATAAATATATCCCTTCTGCTTATCCCATTGGCTTCAAAGATTTTGTGCAACTGGTGGGGCAAATCATATATCAGTTTGAAATGTTTACACTTAATTTATCAGAATAACTAAGCCTATCATAATACTCGGGAAAGTATTTAAGCCTATCACAATACTCAATACTCAAGAAAGTATTTCATGTGACTATACGATGTGGTATGAATCTCATCTTACATGGTGTCATGTATGTATGCATCTCTTTTGTAATTGGTTAATTGCCTCTCGTATCTTTGTTACATGATCTATGCATCTTATATCAACACCATCTCCATATTAATCAATGATTGCAAGATATAAGCCACACATTCCTATGCAACTAAATATGTATACTAACCAAAAGAAGAAGGGATCTCAATATGAAGGCCAGCTTTCTACAATATCTCCCAGCAAGTAATAATAAATTTTTCCTCAGGCAAAATATATGCGAAAAGTTTTAAAACTCCATTTGTTTGCAGAACATGAGTGATTTGAAAAATCTTTTTGCAAAAAATGATTGCTTATATTACTTATAAAAAATAATAAACGAAAAATATTTTTGTCATCCACGAAAATATTTAAATATAAATTTCTATAGATAATGAAAATATAATTAATTTTAAGAAAATATTTTACAAATCTTTTGTTTTTCGTGAAACAAACCCAATCTAGCTATTTTACACCTTCATGATCCTGCGTGACCGAGCGGCCTGTGGGTTCTGCCCATGTGCGTTGCCAACACATTTTTAATGGGGGGAGGGGGCGTAATGGAGTGGTTCATCCAAGCCGCACGCCACACACATCAAATAATGAATTTATTCTAATTATGCCCGGCATGCAGAAGTGGTTAAAGAGATGCTTCCAAACGAATTTTTTAAAACGCGACAATGAATGTGTCCTTCGAAGTCAATCATGGAGCCGTATCGCTTGCAAGTTGTGAGGCCCTTGGCAATCAATAATTTGGAAGAATGCAGCCAAGAAACTCAACCCATTTTTTTTTTTTTTTTTTTTTTTTTTTGAAAAGGACGAATTTGCCTGTCAAGCTATCAGAGAAAAAGTTATGTTTGGAAAGGATTCCAAAAGATAGTATTTATTTTGAATCATGAAGTGCAAATTACAATATCTTAGACGTCTATTTATAAGAAGATTGCCATATAAAAAATAATCAAATAACTGAAATCGAATAACAAAATTAAGGAAAAGATATTGATAAAAGAAAAAGTTATCAAAACACAATTAGAAAATTTGCAAAACATCTCGGAAATCAAGGAAACGCATGAATCAAATATTGTAATCCATTGTAATCTTGATAACCCATTTGTAATATTAAAAATCACGCAATTCTTTTGATTTGTTGGACTGCCCGCTCTTATAATGTTCCAATATTTTCATAAAGGCATTTGCATGTTGTTCTACATCAAAAATAGTTTGAAGGATTAAATAATTGATTTATATGTTTAAGTGTCGAATTCCTTATATACCAAGGGTAACTCTCCTTGATGATTCCATAATAAGTTAGATTTTGCGCCTTGTTTTGATCTCATGATATTCCTGAGGCCAAATTGGCAAAGCTTAAAAATCATTAGAATGAAAGGGAGAGTGTGTATTCCAAAACCACCCTTGCATTAAATTATAAAGCATAAAAAATACATAATTAGCATATCTTGAAACTACCCATTTTCCTTTCATACACAACTAACCAATTTCATCCCTTAAGTGTGTATGTTGATACTAGCGGATAAATAAATGATCAACTATGAATTATGATAGAATAGTCATTTCATGATAGTCTAGATTACCCACATGTACATTACGAATTTCACTTATGAACCCCAAAATTAAACATGACACGGTCCTAGTCTCCCCATCTCTCTGTCTATCTAATTGCTCCACCCACACCGGATGTCGACCGCCACGATGATGGCACCACCATCGTCTTGGACGCCTATGTCCAAAGCGTTGGCTTCTTTATCCTCCTTCAAATTAGACATCTCTCTCTCTCTCTCCCCGCACTCACCATTGCTGTCAACAAGACCTAGACCTTGGATGGGGATGGCGATTGCTCCCGCTTCGCCTATGCCCTCGACTTATGTGCCCTCAAACCAAACTCACTCGATCACCATCGCCGTCGATAAGACCTAGTCCTTGGATGGGAATGGCGTCGCTCTCGCTTCACTTATGCCATAGACTCACCATCGCCATCAATAAAGACCTAGTCCTTGGATGGGGATGATGGCGTCGCTCTCGTTTCACTTATGCCATAGACTTAAGTGCGCTCAAATGGTCTGTCAAGGGTGTGGAGAGAGAGAGAGAGAGAGAGAGAGAGAGAGAGAGAGAGAGAGCAAAGTGATGGGCCTAAGAAATCAGACTACTTCGCAGAGGCGATGGGGCCGGCGGATGCTCTCGATTATTGGAGGGGAAATTGTGAGAGATAAGTAATTAGGTTCAGATCATGATTGGGATTATGTTTATTAAGGTCTTCTTGGTGCACCTTCAATATGAGGAATTATAATATCCATCGTCGATGTAAAAAAAAAAAAAAGGTTTTGCACGAGCAGCCTTATACAATATTCATTTAATAAAATGGATAGTTATAATCTTGAAATCGAGGGTAGATAAGACCGCTTGTATTACACTAGGGGTATATGCTCTATTTGACTTTTTTTTTATGCTAAAGGTGCGTTTATTTAGAGAAAAATAAATTATTTGAAAAATATTTTTCTAAAAATGATTATTTGTATTACTTAAAAAAATCAATGAAAAAAATATTTTTCATCGTACATGTAAATATTTAAACATAAATTGTTATGGATAATAAAAATATTTATCATTAACTAATTATTATAAGCATGAGATTGATTTTTTTAGAAAATATATTTTTTAAATTATTTATTTTCCATGAAACAAATAGAGCTTAAGTCACAATTAGGGCAAGCAATGACTGCACCACAAAAATAAGTCAAAAAAGGGCCAAGTGTCCAAGCAAATAAACCAGTCTAAAATCTTTTTCGATTAGTTAAAAAGTGCAATGATAATAAAATCTTTCTTTTCAACCAAGATCTTTTATTCCGAATGATCATCCATTTATCAATCCTTTCCTCGTTTTTTTTTTTTTTTTTAATTGAGAAAGTCCTTTTTAGACATATAAAATCTCATATCAAGTAAACCTTTCATTAATAAAACGAATTGTGTATGGCACGAGAAAAACAGTCCGGCAAGCCAAACTATCTTGTTCACTTTCCAAGATTCAACTCATGGGCTCCAATGTAAAATCACAACTACCATGAAAAAAAGAAAAGAAAAGAAAAGAAAATCACTCAAAAAGACTCTTTGCATTTGTCAACTCGATTCCATTGCAAGTCTAGAAACGTCATGTGCCCACCACGCATAAACTAAGTCTGCCATATGCATCAAAATCTTCAATCATGCGGTCCAGACAAATGATGACAAAGCAAAAGCGAAATGTGGCAGCTAGTCAACGTTGTAGCGGACCGTATCGCCGAGGATCGGGGGGGCCAGTTTTAGCGAATAAAATAAATAAAATAAAGTGTTTTATTTTTATTTATTTTATATTATTTTATTCATCATGTGGGAGAAAGCTAAGCTATAACGTTCGAGTGCCGCCGGTCACGAGAAAGCATGGATTGGCGTGCAGGTGGTGAAAATATTCATTTTCGTTATTGATCAATCTCGCAATTCAATGGGAGGGAAGAGCATAGAGCAAAGATAAAAAGGCGTAGGAATCCTAAGATCAATCATCTTTTTTATCAATGCCAGAGGGATTGAGGGCACGGCTAATTATATTATAAGTTTGATCTTGGGATCCAAAATCTTTCATCTGCAGCAAGGGGTTCACCTACGGGATAATTAAAGTGGGGGAGAAGGGGGGGACTTTATTGCATGGAGTTGGTACTTAAAAAGGGCCAACATCTGTTTTGGCCATTTTGAGGAAGACATTTATTTCATTAGGCATCAACCATATTAAGCAATATATCAACTTTATGTTGATATGATATCATGCAAATTATGCCAATCAGTGTGATTGGCATATAGTTTGGCCAACAGGAGGATTACCATGTGCGAGAGATTGGCATTGGCCAATGTTGACTTCAAAATTTGACATGTCTGTCATGGATGGCTATTATCGAAGAGGGGAACAAATATTTGTAAGTTACAAGCAATTGATGTACATGTGCCATAAGTAGTTAGTGTACATGTGGCATAAATAGTTACAATATACATGACAGAAATTGTAGGCATACACGTGGTGGGAGAGGTTAAGATGGGGCCAAACTAGTTATAAGTCTAAGAAAAATGAGGGAACCATTGTTTTATCGTCAAATTTTATCCCAAAATTATTGAAGTGATGGAGATTGTGGTTAGACACTTGACATAAACAAATTGGCATACATGATGAAATAATTACCATGAATGTGAAACTTGTTAGCAAAAATTAATACTAGTCGCATTCAAAACATGGGAAACACGTTTAGAACATGGGGGACATGTCCAAAAAGTGAAGAACACTTCAAAACGTGGAGAACAAAATTTAGAATTGTAGGATTGAGACTCTAGAGGCTCATGATAATAAAGGTATGTCCAAAAATGATACTAGCATGTGGCCTAAAGTCCAAAATTTGGGGAGTATGTCCAAAATTTGGGGAATGCATTAAGGAGCTACTCTTAGAATGTCAAAATAAGATTTTAGAAGCTCATAACCATATAAAGAATGTCTTAAGTATGAAGAAAGATACGCACTCAACCAATTCGTAAGATTTTACTTAGGATCAGTGGAACACATGATACAAGTCCCTCGTGCCGTGTATACAAGAGAGTAACCTCACTCTAACGCAGATATTCTAAATACTTTATAATCAAACTTGGAAATTGATTCCATTTGGGATGCCTATTAGCGAGATTATATGCGAAATGCCTAAACCACTTTCTCTGATTCAGTCTACATTCATGAAATATTTTTGGAAGTGGACATGTCTATTAGTAACGACGTCCTTCACTAACCAATTCTTCATTGAATGAATGGACGAAAGGCCTACTTATTGCAAAGTGTCTAAATTGATAGAGATAATACCATAAATGGTCTTTTGAAACATTTTCCTTAAATTTTTAATTTATGCAATGTGGCCCCAAAATTTTGGCTCAATATAGAATACCATTTATAGATTTTTAATTTGTTCAATGTGATTCATGAACTATTGGTAAATACTTTATGTTGTTCATAAACTATATGAAAACATTTAAAAGTTCAAGGACCATATTGAATATTAGACCAAAATTTATGAACCATATTGAACAAATTAAAAGTTTGGGTACGGCATTGCACATTGGATAAAGTTTAGGAATACATTGAACAACTTAAAAGTTCAAATTCAACATTAATGAACTTTTTGTGTCAATTTCCCAAAATAATAATAAATTGCTTCAACCATGCTATATTAAAATCTGGGGATAAGTACACTAATGGTGCCATAAGTTGTGTACGGCGCTCACTTTGGTGCCAAAAGTTTCTGTCGGATCACTTAAGTGCCAAATCAGAGGAAAAATGCTCACTTTGGTGCCACCGGTGAAAGATTCCGGCCTCCGGCGAAAGATTCCGGCCAAAATGATTTTTTTTTTAAAAAAAAAAATTGATAAGCCTTTAAATGACGTCGTTTTTGGTCCTCCTTAAGAAAATGACGTCGTTTTGCTGTCCTACGTGGATGGCTTCATGGAAACGACACCATTTAGCTCACATGGGGAAGAAATTAGGGTTTCGGCGAGGTCGAAGCCATGGCCATCGTCGGGGTTGAGGTCGGAGTTGGGGTCAAAGCTGCGGCCGCCGAGTGGCCATCATCGAGGTCGGGGTTGGGATCGGGGTCGAAGCTACGGCCGTCGAGTGGCCATCATCGGGGTCGGGGTCGGGGTTTGAGCCGCGGCCATTGTCACGGTCGGGGTCGGGGTCGAGGTCGAGGTCGGAGCTACGGCTGCCGAGTGGCCATCGTCGGGGTCGGGGTCGGGGTCGAGGTTGGAGCCGCTGCCGTTGAGTGGCCATCGTCGGGGTTAGGGTCGAGGTCGGGGTCGAAGCCGTGGCCGCCGAGCGCAAGGACCGTCGAGGACGGCGAGGACGGCGACGGCCGGAGATTAGGGTTTTGAATTGGGGGAGACACCAAACGGCGTCGTTTTGGTGTTTGGATGCTGACTCAGCTCTTCGACGAGCCACGTCGGCATCAAAAATTAATAAAAAAAAGGCCACGTTGGATTTCCGGCCAATTTCGTCGGAGTTGGCACCAAAGTGAGCGTTTTTCAAATTTTTTGGCACTTAAGTGATCCGATAGAAACTTTTGGCACTAAAGTGAGCGCCGTACACAACTTATGGCACCATTAGTATACTTATCCCTAAAATCTGAGTGGAAATGGAATCCTCGGGTTGGTAGGTTATCCTGTGTCGGGAGGACACATTGTAATTGTTTGCCACCTCGTTTCATAACCATAAAATCTTAGATACATGTCGGACTTCCCCTTCACGAGCTCCCTCCATGCCTAACTTCAAAGTTGGCAAAACTCTTTAAAGTTTCTCATTGTGACAGGGAAGAGAGATTACACAAGATGTTACCCCTAATCCGAGTTAATCCTGCGTGCAATTCAACCATGTAGAGCACAGCTGCCAAAATCTCTTGACGCGAGTCCTCACATGTAATTCCAAAGAAATTATCATGGAAAATCGACCATCAATGTGAAAATAACCCTTATCGGGCTTGCCTTCGCAATCTAGAAAAGTGAGTGGGGGCAAATTAGGTGCACGAAACAGGATTGTTTTCCTATACCATTAAATACAAACAATTTCATGTATGGACCATTTATCCAAGCCTTGGGTTGCATATTACCAAGACCATGAGATCAATGAGGAGCATTTCATTGTCCCGGAAAGTTTCTAGCTATAGTGGGCGCCCTTGTCATTAAAAAACAGTAATGTAACAATTTTCAATAAAAGAAAAAGTTGTGATTGATGATATTCTATGCTTGCTTACGATCAAAAGAATATGCTCACAGATGAATTGATCTCATATTAATGTATGCAATTGATGATATTTTGTATCGAACCATGACAAAAAAATAAATAAATTGGTTTATCGTATTCTATACAACTTGTATGCATGGTCCCGAGCGCCAAAAATGAACTTGAGATTGAGAAGAACGTGTTTCATATGATAATTACATCACTTGGGCACATCAGGTGACAAATACCAAGCAATGTAACATGTCGATCCATATTAAGTATTATCAACCTTTAAGCTCTAAGTAAGATGGGAGGCCTATTACTTGAGAGTGACATAACTAGTCGGTAAATTATGTCAGTCCTGCAGTCAACACGTAAAATACTTTTCACACATCCAGACCATTTGGATTGAGAGTTGTTCCTTGCGGTACAGTATAAGAATCCCATGAGGAAGCTCTTTCCATGGCGCTTTTACTTTATGGTTTCTTAAAGGGCCTTCAAAATCATGAAAGTCCAACTAAAATCTCACTAAAAATTCCTTCTCATCATGCCATCGGTGCTAAGTCAACATATGAGAGCTTACTTCTGAAATATTACTGTCATGGAAGAACACTAGACGGGGATCTCACATCATGGAGCACCGATAGTATAATGTCTATCCTTAACATAAATAAGTATATAAAAATATTTGCTGTAGTAGTAGCACTGGATTGAAATCTGGTTAATATTTCAACCTGAATTTTAAGATGGGTATTTGATTTCTCTTGCTATCAAGTACCAAATGCAAACATTCTATATATGGGTCAACCAATGAGTGTCAGCTTGTAATTTATCTGAGACAAGATCAATGAAGTATTTAATGATTTAGATGAGGTGACGTAATATTATTTTTCCTATGTTGAGTCACTTTTTCTTTGTCTCATGACTCTCCTTCATTCTCATTGGTCTTTCTAATCTCAGTTTAAATTTGAGGAAAAATTTGTAACCATAAAATACTATTACCATTCAAAAGCATGCACTGTGGATATGGCTTTTCTTTTGAGATGATTGTCCAAAAAGTCATAAATTTATTATCCGTGGCCAATTTAGTACTAAACCCTTTAATTATTTATCAATTTAGTCTTAAATCTTTTTAATTTTGCCAATTTAAGAAATTTGTTAATTCAGTCATAAACATATTATTTGGATAATTGGCCAAAAAGACTAAATTAATAAATTGTCTAAAATTTTATGATTAATTGGCAAATCGTCATACATTGTAGAACTAAATTAATATAATTGAAAATTTTATGATTAAATTGAAAAATTATGAAAAAAGTTTAGAACTAAATTGTCACAATTAAAAAGTTTACGGAATTGGTGTTGGATAATAGATTTAGGACTTTGTGGACAATTTTCCCCTTTTATTTTAGAAAAGCAATCTACTTATATCTATCTACATATCTAAATATCCATATCCCCTAATTAATATGGTAATTTGGAAGGCTAAAATAAACTTCCACTTTAAATTTAATTAATAAAAATTTGATAGAATAATTTCATAGACATGAAAAATCAATGATTGGTAAATAAAAAGAAAAAAGTTACTCAAAGAAAACTTCCCGCAAATATTGACCAACCAACAAAATAAAAAATAAGTCATCTATTATATTGAATGCATTCCTAAGAAAATGATAGTTAAATACAATATGCGTGTATGATGAAGAGGCAAAAGCAAAAAACTACGTTTTAAGTTTAACTAATGACAATAAAATGTATAATAATTATCAAATATAAAAAAACTAAGGAATGGTAAAACATAAGTTATCAAAAGTGAATTACACGAGTAGTGGAAACAGAAGGACAAGTTACAAAATTGCTCGTACAAATGAATGGCTGGTATAAGAAATTTAGAAATTTTATAGTTTCCATTATATATTATGCAAGAAACATGAAAAGTAAAAATAAAAAAGATTAGAAAAAACCACAAAAAAACCCTTGCCCACCATGATTTTTTTAGCCAAAATAATGTTTTCATTTTACTTAAGTCATTGAGCATCATGTCAAGATTATTTATTTTCGAGTGTCTATTTAGGCAGATTTTTAATGGTGCTCATTGATGGAGGATAAATTTGTAATATGGGCATAAAATATAGGATTTTTACCCTCATAGAAAAAAATTTAGGGTAAATATGTTATAATAAACATTATTTAAAGTTTTCAATAACTTTTTCCCAAAGGATCTGGATTTTTACACTGTGTAAGAAGTTGGCACCTGTTGATACTAAGAAGAGTGATTCTATAAGAATTTGCAAATATTTTTTTTTTTTTTTATAAAGAACAACTAAATTGATTTTCACCCTCTTAAATTGTTATATGATAAAGGTCATAACTCCAGACATTAAATTAAAATATGCAAAGTAATACTTAAGAAAATTACGATTCCGATGAGCCAAATGCAAATCAGCTTTGTACCTACTCTGTGGAACCGAAACAAAAGTTGAAATAAAATGAAACTTTAAATGTATCATTCCAAAAGGACAACCCGTGAAATTAATAACGCCGAAACTTTTTATTCAAGGAAAGATAAATTAAAAAATTATGAAGCGTATACTTTGAAAACCCTTGCTTAGAATGTTGGAGTTCGACCGTCCGAATATAAAATGGAACCTTCCTGTGCAAGTGGTTTGCGTCCCATCATGTTAGCCTAGGGGCAATGGCTAAGTTAGTTATCTTGTTAGTGGAGGCAAAGAAACATGGCCAAGTTATTTTATTCGACGGTAAATCACATCAACAATTTAACTTCGCGCAAAAGCTCATGTTTAGGCCAAGGTAAACCCCTCGCACTTGACCTTTTATCAAGTACGCTCGATCTATATTAACCTACTCCACATGAATCACTAAATCATGTGCATTCCATGTTAGAGCACCACCACTCGTTATTATCAAGTGAGGGTCAAGTCCTCGCGTGATGGCTGTGAGAGCTCACCAACTTTCACTCCACCTTGGAATGCACTATGACTCCACCATTGCTTGAGTGCGCACAACCTTTTGGCCACCTATTTCACATAGAGGAAATAAGATTAGTATGGAAAAATTATTTTTAAAAATGTCACCTAAAATCCTTATTTGTTTTTTATACAAGTTTTAGAACTCAAAAGAGCGAAATGAATATTTTTATGAATCGGTTGCACTTCAAACATAAATTTTAGACCTTGTTATGTACTTGTCTTATGAAATTATGCTTTTCAGTTCCATGAAGAAACGTCTTATAGAAGCTGTAGAGTACAGGAAAGCCTCTCATAATGATGGGATCCTTATCACATGGGAGAGAAGATTATTCAACGGTCCACACCGGGTGATCGTTCTCCACTCCCAAATACCGAATGATTCTTCAGATATAAGTAATAAGCCCATAAAAGAAAGTGAAGATCTACACGATCTGCTCTCATCAAGATGCGTTTGAAATTTCGACCCCTACTAAGCCCTAGATGTCCGGCCATCCTGCGCCCCATCAATGCGCAAGAGGGTCACCTTTTTCCTAATTGTGGAGTACGTTGGTGGGGGGTCAAATTGCATTGGGAGTCACTGTTTCTCCCTCATCATGGAGCCAGAGACTCCCTGTGGAAACATTTCAGACACTCGAAAATAATAATAGCAATTCGTCAAGAAAGACAAGTACGGGCCTCCCGACAACCACCACCACCTTCGGTACTTAATTTGTTGGACCAAGAACTGGAAAACCCGACGTTTTCATCTGAGGGAGTATCGCATACCCCCATCAAAGCCTGTCCGCCAATTGGGGACCCACCTTTGGTGGGCATACGTGTGATGCATAATGTGAAGAACATAATTCGTGCTGCATAAGAATGATGTTGACGGGTTTTTTACTGTGGTCTACAGAACATATAGCTTCACCAATTCGAAATTGGGATCATCTGCCTTCATTTTGTCCAGAAAGGCTGCTGTTCTTTTTCTCTTCCATTATGTGCAGCATGCACTATGAGAATGATGCCCCTCTCGCTCGTTTGTGGCACTTTTGATGAATATCTAGGCAAGTTCCAAGAAAAACCCGGAAGTGGTGCCAATTTCACAAATAGCACATGAGGTGGATTTTGTCTCAATTAATAACCTACAGTAGGGTAATGTGTCTCAATCAACCCCCTCCATCCATTGTGGCCAAATTTCCCACCTAACAATGAGCACATGATTTTTCATGTGATAAGAGGGGCATTTTCGTCCATTTCGGCAATTTTCATGCATTTCTTGCCGTTCAATAGGACATTTAAACCTTAATGAGCTAAGGGGGTTTGTTAAGACGCATTTCCCCCACTTCAAATTATTAAATGAAATAAAATCCACATTAGAATGCTATTTGTGAAAACAATGCTGCTTTAAGATGTTTATTTAGTTATTTTTTAAAATAATTTTATTTATTGACACGAGTTTAATCTCCAGTTTTATAATCAAAGAATGTGGATCCTCTGAAGGTAAGAGCATCCACCATGCTCATCTGGATGATTTGGAAGCCCCCACCATTTGAGATAATACCAAAAAACTTGGAAATGAAACCCTTGACTCTCTCTCGCCCCCCTATCCGTCTCCCTCCTCTCCACCTCCCATCTACCTTTGTCATGTCATGAGTGCCCCACCGTTGCTGCTCCTCCTCCATTTACGTTTTCTCGTCGGCATCCCATTGGGTCAATGTCTCTCTCATCCTCGGTTAATGAAGATAAAAGGAACCGTGGTGGTCATAAGGTCAAAAGACCATAAAAGACGGGCACATAATATACGGGCCGAGTGATGTCAGATCCGGCAACACGAGCCAGGATCAGGGAGAGAGAGAGAGAGAGCAAACTCGGTGTCGAGGCTCGTAACTTGGTCGATGTCGCCCAGATTGCTATGCGATTGGCTTGGGGTCGTGTGGGAGCTCGGGCTTTTCAAGGGCATTGAAGCATGAATAGGGAAAATGAAAAATGTGAAAATTGAAAGCAAAGGAGAAAAGAAATAAGAACTATCCAATACATTTACACCTCAAGGAGGTGACTGTGCCTTGGCCAACCCTCCCCCACCTTCCAGCGACAATAGGGAGGTGGTAACAGTGGCAAGGCTTGTGCCCTCAGCTACCGACTGCCTTCCTCCTCCTTCTCCTCTTCCACCTTTAAAAAAAAAAAAAAATAAAATTATTATTATTATTATTATTATTATTATTATTATTATTATTATTATTATTATTATTATTATTTTAATTTTATGTTTTATTTAATTAATTTTTTTATATTAAAATTCAAATTATACCAAAACGACGTCGTTTTTGTATGTGTTTTGTTGAGTTAGCTTACCGGCGAGCCACGTAAGCGAGAAAATTAATAAAAAAATGCTAAGTAGGATTTTCGACGGGGTTCGCTAGATGTGGCACTTAAATGGCCCATTTTTTATAAAAAAAAAAGTGGCACTTAAGTGCCACTTTTTGTAAGTTTTGGCGCTTAAGTGTCCATTTTGTACCGAACTTTTGGTATTTGAAGCGTTCTTTTGTCGAGAGAAAAGTGTAATATTATGTATATTACCAAAAGAAGAGTGCAAAACCCTTATATACAAGGAGAGAAGGTAACTGAACATAACTACAATTAAAGTAAACCACAACTGACCTAATCCTCAACAGTAGTCCTAAATATATCTCAAATGCTCCCTTGAAAAATCAGGTGACTTAAAAGAAACCAACTATAGTTTAGAAAAAAGATATGAAAAATGCCCAAGTGAATGGGTCTCGGGTGAAGATGTCATGAGTTTGATCAACAAATTCAATGGATACAACTCGAATGGTATCGAGAAGAATTTGGCATTGTCAATGTGCTTGATGCATTCATGAAAAATATTATTTTGTGCTAATTGGATAGCATTTCAATTGTCACAATGAATGATTGCACCACTATTATGACACTCTCGCATGTTTTCTAATAGATATCGTAACCATAATAACTCTGACGTGGTAATAGTAAGAGCTCGATATTCTAATTTTGTGCTAGAGCGAGCAATAATGATCTATTTTTTGCTATGCCATGAGATAAGTGAGTTGCCTCAAAAGAAACCGTAGCCTTGGTAGCATCTGAATAAGCTATCAACTCTAAGGTAGAGTGAACAAAAAAATTGAAGGTCATAAAATAATGCACCCTTGACGAAGCAAAGAATTTAAAGGACTGCAACAAACTAAGTTGTACAAGGCATGGTTATGTATTGATTGACATTGGCGTTATCCGATCAAATAATAGTGAGATATATAAGACTGCAAACCAATTGTTGATAAAGTGTTGGGTTTGAAAGAAAAGTCCTATCTTCGGCATCAAATTTGACATGGGTCTCGATATGAGTTGTAACTACCTTATTTGTTAGTGAGTTATGCTCGAGATAGAAGATCGATGACATATTTGGCTCGAGAAAGATAATTAATAGAGGAATTCAAAGTACCCTCCAACCTAAAATGTAGTTGAGTTGCTCAAGATCTTTTATTTCAAATTGTGGACTGAAATGAAAAATTGTAATTTTAAATATATCTGTAACACAAATTATCACAACATAAGTACTCATTTTGAGGTTTGCTCCATATGAATCAAGGTGGATCGTTACAAATGGTAATAGAGCAAGATTCCTTCTAGGACATGCATGGCGTGAGATTAAAATTAGATCTCTAGTTGATTTCATGAGGATGGGGAGGGGTTATGAGGACATGGGATTTAGGACGAGTTTGAATAAGACATGACTCCTAATGTTTTTCTACAAAGATGAGGGGGATAAGAATGAATAATATCACCCACTAAATAGAGAGTGGATAGCCAAGTGGCGCATGGGCTGAAACCTCGAAGATCCTTGTCATGACCCCAACTCCATCCCTAGGATCACAAGCAACAAGGGTTATTTTCGTGACGTTCCAGGCGCGTTGCCGACCCATTTTTTCTTTTTTTATTATCTTTTCATTAAGCACATATGGGTTCGTATATATATAAAACACCCGGACAACAACAAGCAGCCATGAAAACAACCATTTAAAAAAACATACAATTACATTAGTTATATTTACAGGCCACTTTGTCATGGGCCGTTATATTTACAACCACTACATTTTCTACGCTCCAAAGGCTAGTTTAACCTTAGGTCCTCTAACAAGACTACAACTCTAGTACTAGTGGGAGACCTCAATGCTTACAATTCTGAAAAACAATAGGGTGAGTTATAAACTCAGTAAATAAAACCACTAATTTCTAGGTAAGAGGATGTCTCACCTATCAACAAACATATAACTCATCCAAAACATTAGTCGATGACAGATCAATATCAAAACAAAAGCTTTGTTTTGGATGAAATATGAGGAATCTTCAATCAACAATATGCAAACATAAACCAATATTCACCCACAACATGAGGAACTCACGCCTCACTCAATATTGTACAAGCATAAACAAGATTCATTTCATAGTATGAGGAACTCACGCCTCACTCAATAATATGCAAGCAAATTAAAATCCATTTTATAACATGAGGAACTCATGCACACGAGTTTCATTTATTAACAACCGAAATCCATCATCTCTTTTGAAATCCATCGGACATCTAAAATCTATCGGGCAATGTCCCCTAATCCAAGGGTGATAGCTAGAATTATTACAATATCCCGTCCTTCTGACAAGGCATCCCGTTGGCAAGGGGACATCTTTGCCGAATCCATCGGTCAACGGCATAAATTAGTCCATCGTGTGTCCATGTATCAAGCATCACAATCCGACTCTTATCTTCGCTTTTAGTTCAAGGGCCTAAAAGCGTGCCGTGTATAAGGGTGTGAAATGACTTACCAAAATCGAGACGTTAAGCATGCCAAGCACGAATCAAGGATCGCGACTTGATTTGACACGTTTGAGCACCGATCTAGTACCCAACTTGGCTTGGGAACAATATACCTCAATATCACACCAAAACCATGATAGGACCGGCCCATCATGACATGTTCACCAACCTAGTACCAGAGTTGACTTGGGAACGATATGTCTCAATACCGCATCGAGACCATGAAAGGACTATCCTATCATGACATGTTCACTAACTTAGTACCAAAGTTGGCTCAAGAATGATACGCCTTGATATCGCACCAAGACTAAGAGAGGACCAATTTGTCATGATCCCACGTACATCAAGGCCGACATAACCCTTTTTTGGAGCTCAAGGTGTGAACTAGAACATGCACTTGTGAAAACGGGTAGAAATAGTTTTGTAAGGAAATAGCAAGCTTTCACAAAAACACCTTTCGAATAGGTTTGTATCAAAACAAAAACCAAACCATATCAAATAAACACACAAACCGGCTTCTTCCAAAGCAATTCACGCCAAAGCACAAGACAAAACTCATCAAACAAGGATCGAACTCAATCAAGGAACAAGGTCTAAATTGATCCGAGCAACCACAACCAAACCTCAAGCAAGAAAATAGTCACAATATTTCAATCAAGGACTTGCTACATGCTTGGATTAGCGTAACACAACACCCTAACCAAATATTAGTAAGTTCTACTTACTACACTTCAAGGGATGGCCTAGGTGACCAAGCAACGTGCAGGGGCAAGAGGGGTGTGGCCACAAGAAAGAGAGAGAGAGAGAGAGAGAGAGAGAGGGTGACGGTGAGGGTGAGGTTGAGAGAGTGAAGGAGGAAGAAGGAGGAAGAGGAGATGGTATATTGTGGGAATGAGAGAGGAATGCCCCTCCCCTATTTATAGGCAATCATAACTTGTTTTCCAAGCCTTAAAAGTCAGGACTTCCTCTCTAAGGCAAGAAGCATTAAATGCAAGGTAAATTGATCATTAAGTCTCAAGGTAGGATATGGCTTTAGCTTGGTAACTTGGGACACCTCAACATGGCATTTAAGGACTTGAGTCCAAGCCTGGGCATGACTCACACCTCTTAAGTGAGAAAAACCGTTTTGAACAATTTTGAAAATTATTGTCTTTACCTTATCAAACGGAATCAAAATATTATGATATTTTAATATATTGTAAAGCAGACCTTAAATAACATTTTTTTATGAGGAAGTCAGGTCAAATTCGTGCAGTGCAAAGAGTAGAAAATCAATTGAACACAACCCAAATATTCATTCATCAAGCAGATTCAACAGTCGGAGACGGAGACTCTTTGAAATTTTTATATGTTGTGGACATTGATGCCTTTAAAACATTCATGAAGAAAGCATGGATAAATTTGAAAGGAAAAAATTTACAAAAATTCTAGAAAATAATCTGGTCACCGTTTTCACTACACGGGACAAGTTCCAAACGGTGAATGATGGGGCCTTCATCCCTAGCATTTCACCTTAGAAAAATATGAAATTTAAGTATGTTTTAGATCAATATGTTTAGAAAAACTTTCATGAATGAAGTTTCTTTAAATTCGCACCATGAAAGTCTGTGTAAAATTGGCAAATAGCGAAAGTCTAGTAACTTCGAAAATCAAAAGTGGCATTCTTAGTTGGATAAAGGAGGCATCCCACTTGGTCAAGAAGCATTAATTGTCCAGCATTCTTATTTCTCAAGTTTCCAACTAAGTCCTAGGTTAACTTGGACACTTCATCTTAACATTGAATAACTAGAAGCCAAATGTAATTAATGTGCTCTTATCTTGTCTAAGAAGGTTTGACTTGCTTGCTTTTTCTTCCATTGGATATGTAGTCCATTTCTTGGCTTCCAAGATCTCCTACTTAGCTTAGGGTTATAACTAGGTTAGGCTATAGGGACACATAAACATTTCCATTCATTATCTTCATTTATTGCGTTCACACTTGCCCACGCTCATTCATACTCATTTCTAGGAAGATTTGGCTAATCCAGGACCTAGGTATCTCCTCATTAATAAGCTAAAGTCCAAGTTTCAAACTCCTCTTCCTAGACAAGAACCTTTCATGCCAAGCGTCCACCCTTAGTTAATATGCATTAATTAACCACAAGCAAAAGGTATTGAATGCATTTTAGGAAAATATCTAAGTTTTGAAGGCTTTGTCATTGGACATGGATTAATCGAATTTGATTGCGACCAACAACCTTATTTGGTTAGAAGTTCATGCCTAAGTTATGCCTAAACAAAGCTAGACGTAACCCGACTTGATTGGCCAAACCAAGCTCGAGCTCCCTTTTATTGAGAAAATGGGTCGCAACTGGGTTTACTAGCTAGGTTTTGGCCGAGTCGGTCAGTCCTTTGATCGGTTCGTGGGCTAGCTCATAGGTCAATTCTACTTAGCTAGTCTTGTGATCAATCATTGGGCCAATCAACTAGTCTTATAACTGGTCCTGTGACTAGTCCAAGATTTTGCACTACAACTCCTGGTCAATCCAAAATTGAACAACTTGATTTTATTCAATCCATGATCGATTATCGATTATCATGTAATCGTGTGGAATCGATCCATTCGTATCAACTCATGGTCGCATGAGATCGATTCATGGTCATCCATGACCGGCATAACGATTGGGCAGAATCACCTGTGACTGGTGCGATGATCGGACAAAATTGAGCCATGATTGTCTATCGTTATGTGATGGTACATGATTGTCCCACAACCGATCTTTATGGTCGAATACCTTTTCTATGGTCGAACAATCTAGGACCAATCCCTTTGTTGTCAATTATCGAACGGGCTAATCGGCTGATGATCGACCTTTGGGTCGGCTCATGGCTTAGTCTTGCCCTTGACGAACCAGCCTTTGGCTCACTAGTCGAGGCCAAAATAAGAGTTGAAATCGAGGATATTACAATATTATTGCTTAAATGGGGAAATGAAAGAGTGATTTTGTATTGGTCTTCGCTATATATAACCAAAAAAGTAGGAATATTTCAACTTCTAAACTTTCCTAAAAATCCAAGAATGCCCATATCTGTGTTGAGGTGAATTTTATTATTCATCCGTAATGTATAAAATCATAATTAGAAGTTGGCCAAAATTAAAATATGATTCTTGAAATTTCTCAAACTTTCTAAAATCGAATCTTTCCACTTTTGCAAAGTTTAATAGAGATAAGAGAAATTTTCCATGAATCTGAGTTTTC
Organism: Eucalyptus victrix; assembly: GCA_016097545.1. NCBI lineage: Eukaryota > Viridiplantae > Streptophyta > Magnoliopsida > Myrtales > Myrtaceae > Eucalyptus > Eucalyptus victrix. Next base: position 27,281,465 of record CM027841.1, read on the forward strand.
CCATATAAGGCAAATTTGGCTTCGAGTTTTGTAAGAATAGAGACAACCAACTATTGCACATTTTTTAACTTTTTTTCTCGAAATGAAAATATTGATAAAATTAGGAAGATAGTGTAATGACAACAAGGATTTACTGAAAGGCCAAAATGATCGAGTTGATCCTTCAGCTTTTCTTTTTTCTTAAAACATGGGATAAAAGAATCTTTGACTCAATTGATCCTCACAAAAGGTGGCAAACACAAAGATTTTAACTTGAGGACATGAGTTAGTGAATTTAGCAAATCTTAATTGGGGGATGGCAGATATAAATTACACATGAAGATTAAAAAAATTGCAAATACTAATAAAAGTTACACCATGGATCATCCCCTCTGGTCAAGGTAGCCACCCCACCCCATTCAACCCCCACCGGGACCACTTTAGCCCACAAATGCACGTAAAGGTCATCTCCATGTGCCTTTGGAAAGACTTTAGTTGCAAGATGTGACTGATGTTGCCCCTAGGTTTACTCTAATTGAGGAAAGATGTAATATTCAATTCTTGTCAATAGTTTTTTTTTTTTTTAAAAAAAAACTTTGATTGAAAGTTTTGAGGTTTTGTTTTGGCTTTTTAATTCCATTTGAGAGGCAAGATTTATTTAAAAAATGATTTCCTACACACCTCCAACAAAAATTGTCTTCTACTTGTCTATCCTGTCCTAGTAGGTTAGGTACTCAACTTGTCTAGTCATTCTCCAATACCAACTTATGTAACTTAAATCCTTATATGCAAATTGTCCCAAATAGGACAAAACACACTCCACCAAAGACTTAATTCCACTTCCCTATCAAATTTCCTTTGATAGAAACCCTGTTGCAACCTACCATCTATTGCAACATTTATTGGTAATTTTCTATATTAGAAATATATTTAAGATATTTTGTAATTCCGTATATACTATATATTTTTATATTTTTTAAATTAAGATAGTTTTCATGTAAAGCCTATAAATGACATGTACTCTTCATTTGTTATTAAACAAAAATATTATATTTTTTAGTCATTTCAACTCTTAACTTGGCATCAAAGCCATTGTATTTTGAGGAAGTGTTCATCAAGTCTACTTAGTAACGCTAGTTGCATCGGTCGGGTATCTCCACAATGGTCATCACAACACCAATTGAATTGGTTGCATCACTTTGGTTTCCACCTCAAGTCTGTAGCTTTAATTGTTGTTCAAAACTCTTCCCTTGCAAATTTTGAAGGACCTATATCAACATTAGAATTGTCGTCCTTAGGTTGAAATCTTTGATTTCAAGTGGTCATTTGTTGATGACAAATATTTTTATTGCTTGCCTTGCTAATTAGAAAAATACCATGCATTGCCATTTAATCTTAGTGAATTTGTCTCTCATGCTCCATTTGATCTTATTCACTCTAACATTTGGGGACCTTCTCCAACACCTATCATGGGAGGTTCTCGCTATTTTGTCATTTTTGTTGATGATTACTCTCATTATATTTAGCTTTATCTTATGAAAAATCGAACTAAACTTAGTCATATCTATCGTGATTTTGTTGTCGTGATAAAAACACAATTTCTACAAGTTATCAATGTTTTTCATATGGATAATGCTATGGAATATTGAGACATAGAATTCTTAGAATTCTCTCTTCCAACATGGCACTATTATTCATTATTCATGCCCATGCACTTCCCGACAAAATGGCTGAGTAGAATGGAAATATGAGCATATCTTAGTTTTAATCTTTGCCACTTGTCCATCATAGTTTTGGAGGGAGATTGTCTCACTATCGTCCCTTGTCATAGGCAGCATATCTTTTTATGAGCACTTACATGGTAAGGTTCCCTATTACAGTCATCTTCAAGCCTTTGGTAGTGTTTGTTTTGTACTCCTTCTTCCACATGAATGCACAAAGTTGGAACTTCATGCTCGTTTATGCTACTTCCTTGAAGAGGGATATAGATGTTGGGACCCATTTTCTAACCGAATTTATGAGTTTCATCAAGTTTCATTTTGGGAACATAAGATGTTCTCCTCCCTTCATCCCTTTGAATCTTCTACTCATGTTCTCTTCTTTACCAATCCTTTAGTAGACCTACTCTCGGAAGATCCCATACTACCATCCACTTGTGAATCTTCCTCTTCATAATTGTCTTCTTCTTATCTTGATACAACATTGTTTGGCAATCCTATTTTGGCAACTTTTGAAATGTTTGCTCAATTGAGGAATCTACGTCTTCAAACATTCCACTTGTCGTGACCTACTCCTCAAGGGAGAGAACAGGTTTAGGGATACTGCCTAAATGATGGACCTAAGGCTCATGATTAGGCACAGGTTCTCTCAAGTCCATACCTCGTGTGACATTGGGATATTCTAGAGAATTTCGCAAAAAGGAGTCGCCACTAGCCTATTGGGATCGACTAAAAATCACCTACACAATCAAAGAATATAGGGTCGAGGACTTGATTACACTAATTGACAAATTAGTGCCATTTCGGTATCTAGTCTTATTCATTTTAAAAGAAAAGATTTTTGTCAGGCAGTTTGGATTGATTTTACACCTATTCACTAACATGTGAGGTGGTCATGTGAGTACGTAATCATTAAAATAATAATTACAGCTACCAAGATCCTAATTGCATCAAAATTGAGCACGTACAATTAAATATAATAATATATGCAAATTAAACATGCGATATAATCAATATATGAGAAAATAAAGGCCTAATTACACTAAGAAGGCAAGACACGGCAATTCCTAACCAAACCCTACATTTTTTAGATTTTCGAAAATTTTTAATTTTTTTACAATTTTTAAAAATAAAAATGAATAAATAAAAAATAATAATAATATTTTTTTGGAGGAACCAAGTTGGGTCCGATCTAGCCCAATCGGGGTTTGACCCAGTTAGGGCGAATCAGTTAGATTCATTCGGATCAGGTCTGGTTTAGGGTGGGTCGGTCAACCCACCTAAAAAGGGCCAGGCCTGACCAGCCCTGATTAAGCTTGCTTTCAAATGAGGGTTGGGCCCAATCGACGGGCCCAACCCCTCTTGCAAGAAAAAAGACACCTCGCGGGCTCATAGCCCAGACTAACTCTAGGTTGTTGGCCCGCGGAGCATAAGAGGATGAGCCGGGTTGGATCATAATCAGGGAAACGGTGGCAGTGACACAACTCAGGTGACCCTCCGGTGTAGGTGCGATAGCTCTACTTCGAGAAAGGTAGGGGGGAAGCAACTCTTGACCCCTAGGGCTGAGGGTCTTGGCAACGACGGTAAGGTCCGTTCCAGGTAAGCTACGACGATGACATAGGACTCGTGGCTCCCTTTCTTCCTTGGTTCCAACGACGTGGCTCCAAAGGCCTATCCCAAAAGACATGTAGAAGGGAGAGGGGGAGAGATGGATGCGGCAAGGCATTAAACAATGAAAATAAGGGGGATTCTAGTTGGACATTTCAACGAACGGGTGGCGGGTGACATAGGAAACATAGGCTTTGAGCTTGGTCGAGACTCGATTATGAGTCTAGAGGGCTATTGAAGCAAGCCGGAACACCAGGGAATGTAGCAGGGGGATGGGTGGTGGTCAGAGCTCATCTAAATTGCTTGGAGCTCATTTGAACTGGTTGAGATGAGCTCCGGCCAACTCAGTTCTAAAAATGCACACCAAATACCAACCTGAGTTCCGGTAGGAATGACGGCGGTAGGCGGCTCACCGGTGGCTTGGAGACACGTGTCGATGGCGGCGGCGATGGCCTAGAGACGTGTCAGCGGCGGTAGCGGTGGCCTAGAGACGCGTCGGTAGCGGTAGCCTCTGTCCGTCTCCCTCCTCCTCCTTAGCTTCCCTCTTTGTTTTCCTCATTTTTCTCTCCGAGTCCCTTACGTTCCCCCTCTTCCTTCTGTTTTCTCCTTTGATCCCACTGCCATTCTCTTTGCAGTCGCCCCTTATCCCCTGCCCCTGCTCTCCCTACTCCTGTCTTCTACTATCTTCTACTCTTCCCTACTTTGACCTCTGCCTCTACTCCTTTGTGCTGTCTTTTCTTTGCATGCGAAGGATGGAAGGAGGAGGAAGACTGGCTAGTGTAGGCAAGGTTGAAGGGGAAAAAGGCCGGCTTGTGCATGGAGAAAAAGAAGAGAGGCGGGCTAGGCCAAGGTCCAATTTGACCCAACTCGGCCTCTCTCAATTATTTTTTAATTATTTTTTAAATATTTTTTTTTAAAATTATGTATTTGAGGAAAAGAAAAGTTAGGTGTCAACACCACTTAAACCTATTTGTCATTCCACCGAGGTAATCAACCTCGGGTTCATCTTCATGGTTTTCATTGTTAGTCTATCATTACTTCTCTTCATGAACATCATCCTATAAAAAAGCTAGTACTTATCCTTTTTTGTAGTAAGCTATGGATATTAGTTGTAGGCCTTAGAAAACTCTCATACATGGTATTTAGTTGATTTGCCTCCTGATAAGTCTGTTGTTGGTTGTCAATGGGTATATAAGCTATGGATCACTATAAAGCTTAGCTAGTAGAAAAATGGTTTATTTAAGAGTACAACATAAATTATGATTAGACTTTTGTCCTTGTTGCACACCTTAGTTCGAAGTCTTCTTTTTGTGCCTCTATGAAGCGTTAGCTTCTCTATTCAAATAGATGTTAAAAGTGCATTTCTTAATGGTGATCTCATAGAAGAAGTTTATATGATACCTCCTCCTAGATACAATCATTCAACTAACAAAGCGTGCTAATTATGTCGAGTACTATATGGATTGAAGCAAGCTCCCCTTACATGATATAACTTGTTTAGCTCAACATGGAGTCTTTTGGTTTTAAATCCAGTCCTTTTGACTATGCTCTCTTTGTTCAACACACACGTCATGGGTATATTGTTCCTTTTATATGTTAAGGACATGGTTATTAATGGCAATGATCAAATTGGCAACGCAAAACTCCATTAGTATCTCAATAAAAAAATTTGAAATGAAAAATTAGGGGCAAATAAGCCATTTTCTTGGTTGGAGGTTGCATATGATGCTTCTAGTTATTATCTCTCTCAAGCAAAATATTTCATTGATTTTTATCTCTTGAGTTGACCTCAATGATAACAATATTGTTTCCGTTCTTATTAAGTTGAATGTCAAATTCAATGACAATGATGGAACTCTTGTTCTGAATCCTACACTTTATCAGCAATTGGTTAGCACTTTCAAATATATCATTGTTACCTGTCTTGGTATTGCTTATGTTGTTCACATTGTTAGTTAGTACAAGATTGCCTCATACAACTGATTTTACTATAGTTCCTTGAATTCATCGCCATGTTAGGAGTACGTTATTTCATGGTCTTCACTTTTCTACTAATTCTACCTTAGAGTTGACAATTTATTATGATGCTGACTTGGTTGTTGAGCCTCAAGATCATCACTCCACGACGAGTTAATGTTTCTTTTTATTTGACTCGCTTATCTTATGGTCTAGCAAGAAACTGATTATGTCGCTCGCTCTAGTATAGAAGTAGAATATCAAACTCTTACAACATTAGAATTACTATAGTTGCAATGGCTACTAAAAGACATAGGAACACATCATCATAGCGAAATAGTCACATTCATCGAGAAAATTATCTAAAAAGTCATAAACCTATTGTACAACAACCCAATTCAGTTTCAAACATTTCAATTACCAATGTAATCATTGCGACTAATTTTGATTTGAAATTGTTGACATGATATTTCAGTCAATGCTTATCGTCCTACATGGCATGGCCAGTGTTGACATATATAATTTTTATTTAAAAAAATAAGAATATATTATTTTTTGTTGTTGCATTTATTTTCTTTTTTCCTCTATTTACATAAGGTTGTCGGGTACTAGCCGAGGGCTAGCAACCGCCACTAGGCAATAAGCAAGGGCTGTGAAGCACTTGTTGATTTAGGGCAAGGATCGTGACCCTCTCTAGATCTAATGAGGGCATTACAGCTCTTGTGCAAGTCCTTGTCGACCATAGCAAGGGTTGCAATGCCATCATTGTGACTTGTGAGAGGCCTTGGCGAGGGCTCGCCATGCCCTTGCTCAACAACCTAGGGGGCTATTGGCACATTGAATAAAAATAAAGAAAAAAAAAATAAACAACCAATAAAAATTTCAAAAAATAAAAACAATTGTTCATGTCACTACTAGCAATGTGACATAAGATAGTCAACACGAATAAAATGCCACATTATAGATTTCCGGTTTAAATTAGTCAAAATGACTACATTAGTAATTTGTTAAAAGATTTAGAATTTGATTATCACAATTGAAAAGTTTAAGACTAAATTAACATTTTGTCAAAATATTTAAGACTAAGTTGGCACAGTGAAAATTTTATGAATGAAATAACTGTCGTAAATATATTTATGATTTTTTGGACAATTTTCCTGTCATTAATTGCGACAACTAAAGTGATATTTCAAATTGCAGATAATGATGTTTTTCATGAACACATAAAGCACATTGAAATAGGCTGTTATTTTATCCAACATTACGTTATTCGTGGTACTATTCAATATGTCTCTACTTCATCCACTGAGCAAACTGTTGATATATTCACTAAGACACATTCATTTGGGCAATTTCTAGATCTATCCTCCAAACTCAAGTTGACATCTTTCAAATCATCTTGAGTTTGTGGGAGGATTTTAGAGATATATTTAGGATATTTTGTGAAATTACATGTTCAATGATTTTGTGTATTTGTTAACTTAAAATAGCTGTCATGTAAAGCTTAAAAATAAGCTCATGTATTCTTTTGACTTGTACTTGAATGAAATATTACATTTTTCCGTCATCTCAACTCCCAAGTTTCTTTAAAAAAAAAAAAACTCCCGACTTTTTCAATTAGTATCTTGTGTTAGTATGATCCACCAAAGTGGGACAATATCATATGACCTTGTCACCACGAACCCACGATCTATAACAGTACGTGTTTGATGAGCCCAAAATAGGCGAAACTTCGCAGTGACTGGGAAAACGTACTGTCTGTCCCATTGAAGAAAACTTAGATTCATGTACGTTAAACAATTCATGTAACGTGTTTGGAAAGGAGGGAAGTATCTGGTGATGCTCGCATTGCATGATTTTGCATCGGATCCCAGATTCCGTGGTTTGGAGTGGGTGGGTGAAAGCCAACCACAAAGTTCATGCACTGCACGGGACCCGAGCCGTCACGGCTTTGGTCCCTCTCCCATCACTTCTTCCAACAATCAGTCCACCAAAACCAAAAAGGCTTCGAGTTCCCTTCCTGATGAAAGAGGAAAACTCGAAACCGCCTAAGATATGTCGACGCGCACGTATGAGGGTCTTTAGCAAAAGAGTACCGACATCGAACTAAAGACACGTCGACGGTCAAGTTCACACACATGGTTGGCTCATGACTTATGAATTAACCTTCAGCTGCAGTATGATGATGATAAGCTCGGAAGTTGACCATGTGAAGACAAGATTTATTAAGGTGCACATTTGAAGGCATTATAAAGCTAGGAGCGTCGGATTTAATTAGTTATTTCATAATGACTTAATATATATAAGTACATGAAAGAGACCTTAGGGTTTTTGGATTTTGATTTGGCCTCCTTTGAGATCTCCTCACGATGCTTCCAGCTAGATGGAATATAAAGATCTATGGGAGTGTATTAAATAATTCTCACGGGTAAAATATTATACACCTCAGGCACCGTTGGTCTCTAATTATACCTTAACCTATCAACATTCTTAGGGCTCCATGGGATTAATGACTTAATACAGCATGAATAGAACTGTAACCTCCATGGGTCAAATGACATTTTACCTGCTAAGAATGAGCTCTCCATTGTTGAAGCACCATTAGGATCATGTTTAAGAAAAGATCGGCAATCCCAAATTCACTTGCGAAGGGCTGAACAAGAAAAGGACTACCAACAGCATGCCCATTTCTGCTGTCAAAGCCCATCAAGCGCATTTAAATCTCTTTAAGCTTACTAAAAAGCCCAATGGGGTCAAGTAGCACCAATTCGGCCAGCCAGCGAGACCCATCTTTCATTATAGCCTTGCCTGAGATCGAAGGTATCACTAAGTCACTCAAAGATATTCTTTCTGAGATGCACAAAAAGAACAAAGAATCATCGATGGTTTGACAATGTTGAGTTGACACATCCTGCGTGGTACACGAATTGCATAACATACTTGTGCATCCCGCAGTAATGACATCTGACCCACTAGATCTTACATGAGTTCACCAAGAACAGAATAAGTAGAGAGATTGAGATTCTCTATATCAAGAACCCACCCCTTTTTCAGTTCTATCTACTTAGGAAAAGCTCCAAGTCAGTAGGAGTGACGCACTAATAACTTATACACCACTTAAGCAAGCACATAAAACTCTACTTTCTCACCAACATCACCCTAATTATTCATCTGGTGCTCCGTTCAGTATGCTTAATACTCACAGGTTAGCAGTCAAAGATGATCAATTAGATCTTTAACTTGACAGATGAATCAAAACTCTAGGAAGTCAATTGCAGGCACTCTCATCCACCACCAAGATAAATATTTCTTGCAGTCTTTAAGACCTGTGGATGGAAATTTGCAGTAATATTTGATTGGTCTTATGAGAGATCAGCCTGGCAGGTCAAGACATCAAACTTTCACATGAACACCTCTCATTAGTTTAATAGTTCTCTGCCATCAATTGCTTGAAATAATTGGTGTGAGATCTATGTGTTATCCAAGACAAATATTTGGATCTTCTTCATCTGAATCGAATTCAACCTGCAAATGCCATAAAGTTTCCACAATCAATGCCTAAGATAAAATACAGATATCACATCTGCACAACTGGAATTTACTGAATAGTAGAGAGCCAGATTTCAGTTGTCCTTATTGTAAATATTACAAATTACAACTGCATGATGCCTTACAAAATAATATAATGTAATTCAAATTGCTGAATGAACTCACATTTTCATCCTTGAACCATCTGCCATTGCAGTCGCGCTTCCAACCTGCAGAAGTAAACTTGAGCTCTCTTTCACGACGCTCTCTCATGCTAAGCTGTTGCTGTACAACCACCTCTTCAGCTGCTTCTTTTGCAGCGAAAGAGAAGCTTTCACTCACATGTGAGGTTTCATTACCATGAAGATTCCCACATATTTTTCCACTGTGACCATCATTATGGACGTCTTGTCTAGTGTTGCCCTTATCAAGTACTTCAGAAATGGCCTTCCTTGTTTGCTCAATCAAGGGTCTACCTTTTGTCCTGTTTAAAATAGAAGTACTGGTGCCGGTATTAACAGTACAATCAGACAAGGCTATTCTCTTGTTGATCTCATTCTTCTTTTCCAATTCTCTCTCCTTCAATCTCGACAATGCAACACGGTGGCGTGATCCCTTGCAATGCATCTGCATAATAAAAGAATATCAACATTCAAAACTCATCATTTGCAGATAAGACATGGAAAATCCACATTGTCTCATGCGCAACTGACATGACATAGCAGATAATGCAAAACCAGGGCATCAACATCACAAGCAGGACAAGCAATTTAGTTAGTACCTGCCATTGCCATGGCACAGTTCTCCAACCAAATCAAACCACCAACACCATCATGTTAGAAATGCGACATTTCAGTGCACGGTAGTCCAATAAAGCAGATCCACAGGACAGTTGGCCAAGAGGGACGCCCAAAAACTCACTTGGTCAGATTCAAAATCGCAACTTCATGGCGTTTACCAGCCGAGGCCAACCCCGAAATTCGGGGGACCGGACGAAAAGGACATTGATCACACATTTTTCCATCCCGACAACTAGATTCATCGGGACAATATGGCCTGTCAGACCCATAACTTGTCTCATCTATCTAGCAAAAGCGCTACAATCCTCCAGCTACTCATCAAACCGAAAACCAATCAAGGCAAAACAGACCCACAAGCAAATCATATAGCAAAAGCGCTACAATCCTCCAGCCACTCATCAAATAGACAGCCATTCAAGACAAGATAGACCAACAAGATACAAATTGATTGAGCGACAGAAGTTTGCGGAAGCAGAGACTGGAGACGCACGGAAAGCATGAGAGCAGAATCGAGGACTGGGGCGCCAGGGCAGACGAGGCAGGCGAACTTGCCGGAGGAGAGCTTCCTGTAGGAGGAGGCGTCGAGGCCTTCCACGGTCAGATCGTCGACTCTTCTCTTCCGGTGCTGGGCTTCTCTTGCCCAGCTATCTCCTCCGAACACGCTCATTCCCTGTCCTTCTTCTCCTTCCTTCCTCTTCTTCGTCTGTTCAGTGATTCAATATGACATAGGGGCAATTTATTTAGGGTTAATACAATCAAAAAAGCACAAACCGGTACATCCCACAGGTATAACAAATTTATCTTAAATATCCTCAAACTAGCATACTTATTATAAATTTACCTCACGTTAATTTTCATTAAATATTACCGTCAAATTATAGAGTATAATAACACATGACAGTACATCAATTTAGGATTTTACCATTGGTTTGTCACGAATTTGTGATTTTTCGTTATATTAATTCATTTTAATGAAAACTAAAGAGAGTAAATTTATTACAAATATATTAGTTTTGGATTTTCAGTGGTAAAAAAAATTGTTTGGGATAATTTGCCATATTAGTTTGGGGGGTTTTTGGTATTTAAAAAATTAATTTGAGAAAAATTTATCACACATGTACTAATTTGAGATTTTCTGTAATATTAACCATTTGTTTATGATTTAAGTATATGAATTTTTTAAATTTACCACCAAAATTTGAAATATTACCTACTTTTATCAATTAAAAATTGTGAAAAGTTACATATTTTCTAAGGTTTTGGCATTTAATTGTTACCAAAATTTTGGATGTTGCAAGTCAAAAAAGAAGTACTGGTGCATGCACCAAATGATTCATGTCAAGTAAAAAGTAAGATAGTAAATGTTAACCTCTAATGGCATCCACACACATACGGTTTGACTCTTACTTTAATACCATTTATATTACGATTTTAATTTATTGGTCTTGATTATGGGACTGTGAAACATTAGATGAGTGAGCTAAATGGACTGACCAAATTGGATCCACCTAAACTGGGTCGGTAATATGTTTTGACTCCTAAGAGCGTTAGTTCAATTTTTAGTTTCATAAAATTGGAACTAGTGATTTTTTGTCCGATTCTTGATTCCGGGGAGTGTTAGACCACTCATCCCAAATGAGATAAATATATATATGTATGGATATGCATTCATTTCTTAAATGAAAATCTAAATCACATCTCTCTTCCATCGCTTCTCACTCTCAGCCTCTCGCCTCTCACACATATAAAAATTCTTCCTCCCACGGTCATTCTGAGTCTTCTTTATTCGCTTTTGCTAGAGTTTAGTGCTCAACGATTTCATGTTTCAGTGCCGAATTTGACATCATGTGTCAAACAAGAAACCTAGAAGAATAAGAAGCGAAGAGATAGAGCTTGGACACTACAAGAATCCTTGAAGATGGCATCCCAAGATGTGGTTACTTTCATGGGCTTGTCCGACTTTTGCTTGGAGATGGCTGCTTCGTTTCTTTGCGTTGGATATAAAGTTCAAGCGCTTAAGCTAGGAATATTTGTTGATTGATCAAATAAAGGTCCAAATTTTTTACCTGAAGATGATGGGGATTACTTTATATCTAGGCTAGTGAACCCTTTCCTTTGGGAGATTCTGGAGCTTTGCATTACTTCCAATCTACTTCGGCTTCAAAAGGAAGCGAAAGCTTCATTGGTTCCATTGAACCACCTGGAACCAAACCAAATTGGTCAGTTCGCTCTCATGAGCTGACAGTCCTATCTTTGGTTCCAAAAATTAAGAACTGTTCTTTTTGGTCTAGTTCCCGGTTCCTAAGTGGGATCGGATGTGGTTGGGAATCGATCACCCCTAAAATCAATTAAACAAACTAGCCTTCCTTTTTAAGGATGACGACTTGTATCGTGACATTGCTCATTGTAATATGGCTCAATGTAATAGACTATTCCATGTCTCCCATCAATATGTGTATTTCATCACCGAGTAGGGCATCATATCGATTCGACAAAATAACTAATTTAGTAGCAGTATCAGATCAAGTTGTCTAGGAATCATATTAACAAGACCCAAATAATACTCTCATACTTCAAAGAAAGAGAAGGCTACCAAAAATAAAGAAAGCATATAAGGCATTCAAATTTAGTCTACTCCACTATATGAAAAGTGGTTGTGTTTTGCCCAAAAACAAGCGAAAGAACTTTACCCAAAAGGAGACGATCAAATTGAATAAACTAAATTGCTAAAGGGTCCTTTGCTAATTTTGGACCGGAATATAAATGGGATGATATGTCAAAAGGAAAAATAGACGTGCAATTATCGGTTTTGAAAGGTTGCTTTTGTGAGGAAATTAGAAAAAAAAAACGTGCTATTATTAATTTGTGTGAGTGTTCGTTACAAAGATCATAAAGTGAGCTTTTATATCCCACTAAAAGCAGTTATTACAGACGGTTATGGATTTTATATCATGACGTTATTTCTTGTTTCTGGAACACATTTTAAGAACAAAAAAGGAACTAAAACATCTCCTCTCATGTTTCTTTTCTATTTCTTGCTTAGCCATTCGAACATCGCCTCTCCTCCTGCGTCTTCTCCACCATCGTCTTCTTCGGCGCCTCCCACTCTCCGGCGCTGATAGCCGCCTCTATCTCGAAACCATCAGGCTTTTCCACAGTCGTCCTCTCTGGCGCCGACAATCGCTGCTCCTTCACCAGGTGAACCTGCTCACTGCTCCTCCTTCATCGATTGACGAGGGCTTTAGCGAGAGCCACCCCTCGCAGATCTGGGCGATGGCTGCTCGGAGATAAAGCGTGAGGGCTTGCTCGAGCCAGCGCTTGTCCAGATCTGCGAGACGCTTGCTCAAGCGAGTCTCGTAGATTTGGGCAAGCGTTGCTCGCCAGATCTGTGGTAGCGGCTCGTCTGCTCGCTCGAGATCTGGACAACCACCTCTTCAGCTGCTTCTTTTGCAGCGAAAGAGAAGCTTGCGCTCACATTTGAGGTTTCATTACCATGGAGATTCCCACATATTTTTCCACTGTGACCATCGTTATGGACGTCTTGTCTAGTGTTTCCCTTATCAAGTGCTTCAGAAACGGCCTTCCTTGTTTGCTCAATCAAGGGTCTACTTTTTATCCCATTTAAAATAGAAGTACTAGTGCTGGTATTAGCAGTACAATCAGGCAAGGCTATTCTCTTGTCGATCTCATCCTTCTTTTTCAATTCTCTCTCCTTCAATCTCGACAATGCAACAAGGTGGCATGACCCCTTGCAATGCATCTGCATAATAAAAGAATATCAACATTCAAAACTAATAAATATCTAAATGATCTACATTCACCAGTCAATCTGTGCAGCAGAAAACTATAATGATCAATACATGTAGTGACCATATGAATGATCACGTGTCCCAAATAATATCGGCTTCTCAAACATCCAGCAACCTCCACTCAAATGCATTTCAATTCATTAAAATCCAAGCTTTCTCATTCTAATGTCTTTCTTGTACTGAAGCATAAACAAGTTGAATCACCACGAAACAAAGCAATTCAACATTCGCAGGTAAGACATGGAAAATCCACATTGTCTCATGCTCAACCAACATGACACAGCGGATAATGCAAAACCAGGGCATCAACATCACGAGCAGGACAAGCAATTTAGTTAGTACCTGACATTGCCACGACATAGTTCTCTAACCAAACCAAACCACAAACAACATCGTGTTGGAAATGCGTGACATTTCACTGCATGGTAGTCCAATAAAGCAGATTGACCACGCAGTCGGCCAAGAGGGCTGCCGGAAAACACAGTTGGTCAGATTCAAAATCGCAGCTTGATGGTCGTTTGCCAGCCGAGGCCAACCCCGAAATTCCGGGGATTGGACGGAAAAGACATAGATCACACATTTTCCCATCCCGACAACTAGATTCATCGGGACCAAATGGCCTGTCAGACCCATAATTTGTCTTATCTATCTAGCAAAAACGCTAAAATCCTCCAGCTACTCATCAAACCGAAAACCAATCAAGACAAAACAGAACCACAAGCAAATTATCTAGCAGAATCACTACAATCTTCCCACAAGATAAAAATTGATTGAGCGACAGAAGTTGGCGTAAGCAGAGACTGGAGACGCACGGAGAGCATGAGAGCAGAATCGAGGATGGGGGCGCCAAGGCAGACGAGGGAGGTGAACTTGCCAGAGGAGAGCTTCCTGTAGGAGGAGGCGTCGAGGCCTTCGACTCTTCTCTTCCGGGGCTGGGCTTCTCTTGCCCAGCTATCTCCTCCAAACACGCTCATTCCCTGTCCTTCTTCTTCTTCCTTCCTCTTCTTCGTTTGTTCAGTGATTCAATACGACACAGGGGCAATTTATTTAGGGTTAATACAATAGAAAAAAACTCAAACGTATAAAAAATTTATCAAAAATATTCTCAAACGGATATACTTATTACCAATTTACCTCACACTAATTTTTGTTAAATTCACAATCAAATTATAAAGTAGAATGACACCTAATGGTTAACGGGTATTTTAATTTAGGATTTTGCCATCGATTTGTTATTGGTGTATTGAAATTTGTGATTTTTCTTGATATTAATTCTTTTTAATGAAAATTAATAGAGAACAAATTGAACAAATTGTTAAATGTATTTGTTTGGGGCTTTTGATGGTCAAAAAAATTAGTTGGAGATAATTTGTCATACTAGTTTATGGGTTTTTGGTGCTCATAAAATTAATTTGATGGAAATTTATCACACATGCACTAAATTGAGATTTTTTGTGGTATTAACCATTTATTTATGATTTAAATATAGGAAAAAAGTTTAAAAAATTTTACCACGAAAATTTGAAATATTACCTACTTTTATTGGTTAAAAAATTGTGAAAAATTACTTATTGACTAAGGTTTCAACATTTAATTGTTACAAAAATTTTGGATGTTTCGAGTAAAAAAGAAGTACTGGTGCATGCACTAAATGATTCATGTCGAGTAAAAAATAAGATAGTAAATGTCAACCTTCAATAACATGGACAAAGTAATTGCAATCTCATCTTAAACACTTACATATATGAACACACACACATATATACATATATCCCCATGAGTCTCAGTTAAAGTGCGTGACAAAGATATAGAGAGAGATGATCTAGACAAACGGGATTTTTTTTTTAAATATTGTTTTTGTACATTAAAAAGGTTGGGAGGAGTGACCAATTATCATGATTTGGGCCAATTAGCCTTGCTGAAGGGATCGTGCAACGATAGACGAGTCTATTCACTAGGCTAGCTTTTTTTTTTTTTTTCCCCTGAGGATTACTGCCATGGCTATTATTATGAAATGTCTCATTATAATCAATTGCTTCACTTCATGTCTCACATTAACTTGAGCATCTCACTAACTAGAGTGGGGCGTGCATTTCAATTCACTATATTAACTCGTTTTAGTTTGTTGCAGGCATCACCAAGAAAGTAGAATCTACTCCCCACCAATTTATGCATGATAGCCAATCCTGCCATTGGATATTTTCCACGTGATATTCCTTTCATCACTTGATTCCTAGCACAAATTGTTTGACACCACTCTCATCATTCAGTTGCATCGGTCATATCAAATCTCTCATGTTTCTCTTGGACTTATGAAGCTCAGTTCCATGGCTTCATGGAATGGGCAGAAATCAGACCATGATACTTTCCCCACTTGATTTTCACAATTCCTGTTGCGGGCTATTCTTCGCATCCTTCAATTCCCCTAGCCATCCCCACATCTCTACATCAATGGCCAATCCTCTCGCGCACCATCACTGCCTCTTCCTAGGCTTTATGCAAATGGCCTATGCTCAGCCAACAAGTAAAACATCTCTCGTCTTTTGTATAGATCATGCTAAAAAATAACGAGGGGGCTTGACCTCTAATGGCAATTATGGCATCTACACATACAGTTTGATTCTTAATTTGATACCATTTATATTACGATTTCAATTGATTGGTCTCGATCATGGGGCTGCGAAACATTAGATGAGTGAGCAAAATGGACTGATCAAATCGGAACCACCTAAATTGGGTCGGTAACATGGTTCGACTCCTAGGAGTGTTAGTTCAGTTTTCAGTTTCATAAAATTGGAAACGGTGATTTTTTGTCCTGTTCCCAATTTCAAGGAGCGCCAGACCACCCAAACCAAATCAGATAAATATATATGTATGTATATGTATTCATTTCTTAAAATGGAAACCTAATCACATCTCTCTTCCATCACTTCTCATTCTCAGCCTCCCCCTCTCGCACATATAAAAATCTTCCTCCCACAGTCATTCCGAGTCTTCTTTATTTGATTTTGCTAGAGTTTAGTGCTCATCGATTTCATGTTTCAAACGCGTCAAGCAAGAAACCCAGAAGAATAAGAAGCGAAGAGACAGAGCTTGGACGTTGCGAGAATTCTTGAAGATGGCATCCCAAGACGTGGTTTCTTTCGTGGGCTTGTCCGACTTATGCTTGGAGATGGCTGCTTCGCTTCTTTGCGTTGGATATAAAGTTCAGGTGCTTCATGCTAGGAATATATGTTGATTGATAAAATAAAGGTCCGAATATTTTACGTGAAGATAATGGGGATTACTTTATTTCTGGGCCAATCAACCCTTCCCTTTGGGAGATTCTTGACTTTTGCATTACTTCCAATCTACTTTGGCTTCAAAAGGAAGCGAAAGCTTCATTGGTTCCATTGAACCGCTTGGGAACCGAACCGGACCAGTTGATTTGCTCTTAGGAGCTGGCGGTCCTGTCCTTAGTTCCAAAAATTAACTGTTCTTTTTGGTCCAGTTCCCAGTGCCTAAGTGAGATTGGATTTGATTGGGAATCAATCACCTCTAAAGCCAATTAAACAAACTAGCGTTCCTTTATAAGGATGACGACTTGTATCATGACATTGCTCATTATGATATGGCTCATTGTAATAGACTATTCCATGTCTCCCATCAATATGTGCATTTCATCACCGAGTAGGGCATCATATCGATTCAACAAAATAACTAATTTAGTAGCAGTATAAGAGCAAGTTGTCTAGGAATCTTATTAACAAGACCCAAATAATACTCTCATACTTCAAAGAAAGAGAAGGCTACCAAAAATAAAGAAAGCATATAAGGCATTCAAATTTAGTCTACCCCACTATATGAAAAGTGGTTGTGTTTTGCCCAAAAAAAAGCGAAAGAACTTTACCAAAAAGGAGACGATCAAATTGAATAAACTAAATTGTTAAAGGGTCCTTTGCTAATTTTGGACTGGAATATAAATGGGACGATATGTCAAAAGGAAAAATAGACGTGCAATGATCGGTTTTGAAAGGTTGCAAGCAATATAGATTTGTGAGGAAATTAGAAAAAAAAAAAACGTGTTATTATTAATTTGTGTGAGTGTTCGTTACAAAGATCATAAAGTGAGCTTTTATATCCCACTAAAAGCAGTTATTACAGACGGTTATGGATTTTGAATTCGAAAATAACTTCCTAATCTATAATGTAGTTACAAGAAGTTACGATCACCGCCTCTTAGGATGTGTTTGTTTTCATTTCTTTTTTTTGCTTTTAAACAACTTTTTTGTTTTTTTTTATTCCTAGGAACAAGAAAGGAACGAAACGTGTTTGTTTGCGTTTTTGTTTCAAAATTACTTTTTTGTTCCCAAAAACACTGGAACGGAAACAAGAAATAAAAAAAAAAGTTGTTTATTGTATCTAGAACACATTTTAAGAACAAAAAAGGAACAAAAACATCTCCTCTCATGTTTCTTTTCTGTTTCTTTCTTAGCCATTCGAACACCGCCTCTCCTCCTGCATCTTCTCCACCGTCGTCTTCTTCGGCGCCTCCCACTCTCTGGCGTCGACAGCCGCCTTTATCTTGAGACCATCCGGCTTCTTCACCGTCGTCCTCTCCGACGTCGACAGCTCCCTCTGTCTCGAGACCTTCAGGCTTCTCCATAGTCATCCTCTTCGGCGCCGACAACTACTGCTCCTTCACTAGGTGAACTTGCTCACTGCTCCTCCTTCACCGATTGACAAGGGCTTTAGTGAGAGCCACCCCTCGCAGATTTGGGCGATGGCTGCTCGGAGCTCGAGCGTGAGGGCTTGCTCGAGCTAGCGCTTGCCCAGATCTGCGAGACGCTTGCTCGAGCGAGTCTCGTAGATTTAGGCGAGCGTTGCTCGCCAGATATGTGGCAGCGGCTCATCTGCTCGCTCGAGATTTGGACAACCACCTCTTCAGCTGCTTCTTTTGCAGCGAAAGAGAAGCTTGCGCTCACATTTGAGGTTTCATTACCATGGAGATTCCCACATATTTTTCCACTGTGACCATCGTTATGGACGTCTTGTCTAGTGTTTCCCTTATCAAGTGCTTCAGAACGGCCTTTCTTGTTTGCTCAATCAAGGGTCTACTTTTTATCCCATTTAAAATAAAAGTACTAGTGCTAGTATTAGCAGTACAATCAGACAAGGCTATTCTCTTGACGATCTCATACTTCTTTTTCAATTCTCTCTCCTTCAATCTCGACAATGCAACAAGGTGGCATGACCCCTTGCAATGCATCTCGCATAATAAAAGAATATCAACATTCAAAACTAATAAATATCTAAATGATCTACATTCACCGGTCAATCGTAAGCAAAAAACTATAATGATCAATACATGTAGTGACCATATGAATGATCACGTGCCCCAAATAATATTGGCTTCTCAAACATCCAGCAACCTCCACTCAAATGCATTTCAATTCATTAAAATCCAAGCTTTCTCATTCTAATGTCTTTCTTATACTGAATCATTATAGTTGAATCACCACGAAACAAAGCAATTCAACATTCGCAGGTAAGACATGGAAAATCCACATTGTCTCATGCTCAACCAACATGACACATCGGATAATGCAAAACCAGGGCATCAACATCACGAGCAGGATAAGCAATTTAGTTAGTACCTGCCATTGCCACAACACAGTTCTCTAACCAAACCAAACCACAAACAGCATCGTGTTGGAAATGCGCGACATTTCACTGCATGGTAGTCCAATAAAGCAGATTGACCACGCAGTTGGCCAAGAGGGCCGTCGGAAAACACACTTGGTTAGATTCAAAATCGCAGCTTGATGGTCGTTTGCCAGCCGAGGCCAGCCTCGAAATTCCGGGGACTGGACGGAAAAGACGTAGATCACACATTTTCCCATCCTGACAACTAGATTCATCGGGACCAAATGGCCTATCAGACCCATAATTTGTCTCATCTATCTAGCAAAAATGCTAAAATCCTCTAGCTACTCATCAAACCGAAAACCAATCAAGACAAAACAGAACCACAAGCAAATTATCTAGCAGAATCGCTACAATCCTCTAGCCTATCAAAGACAAAACAAACCCACAAGATAAAAATTTATTGAGCGATAGAAGTTGGCGTAAGCAGAGACTGGAGACGCACGGAGAGCATGAGAGCAGAATCGAGGACGGGGGCGCCAGGGCAGACGAGGCAGGAGAACTTGCCGAAGGAGAGCTTCCTGTAGGAGGAGGCGTCGAGGCCTTCCACGGCCAGATTGTCGACTCTTCTCTTCCGGTGCTGGGCTTCTCTTGCCTAGCTATCTCCTCCGAACACGCTCATTCCGTCCTTCTTCTTCTTCCTTCCTCTTCTTCGTCTCTTCAGTGATTCAATATGACACATGGGCAATTTTTTTAGGGTTAATACAATAAAAAAAACTCAAACGTATAAAAAATTTATCAAAAATATTCTCAAACTGATATACTTATTACCAATTTACCTCACGCTAATTTTCGTTAAATATTACGATCAAATTACAAAGTAAAATGACACCTAACAGTTAACGGCTATTTTAATTTAGGATTTTACCATCGATTTGTTATTGGTGTATTGAAATTTGTGATTTTTCTTGATATTAATTCATTTTAATGAAAACTAATAGAGAACAAATTGAACAAATTGTTAAATGTATTAGTTTGTGGCTTTTGATGGTCAAAAAATTAGTTAGGAGATAATTTGTCATACTAGTTTGTGGGTTTTTGGTGCTCATAAAATTAATTTGAGGTAAATTTATCACACATGCACTAAATTGAGATTTTTTGTGGTATTAACAATTTATTTATGATTTAAATATATGAAAAATATTTTTTAAAAAAATTTACCACAAAATTTGAAATATTACCTACTTTTTATTGGTTAAAAAATTGTGAAAATTTAGTTAATGACTAAGGTTTCAACATTTAATTGTTACCAAAATTTGGGATGTTTTGAGTAAAAAAGAAGTACCGGTGCATGCACCAAATGATGCATGTCGAGTAAAAGATAAGATAGTAAATGTTAACCTTCAATACTGTGGACAAATAAATTTCAATCTCATCTCAAACACTTATACATATGAATATACATATATATATATATATATATATATATATATATATATATATATATATATATATATATCCCCACTAAAGTGCATGACAAAGACGTAGAGAGAGATGATCTAGACAACGTGATTTTTTTTTTTTAAATATTGTTTTTTACATTAAAAAGGTTGGGAGGAGTGACCAATTATCAGGATTTGGGCCAATTAGCCTTGACCAAGGAGTCCATTCACTAGGCTAGCTTTTTTTTTTTTTTTTTCCCTGAGAATCACTGCCATGGCTATTATTATGAAATGTCTCATTATAATCAATTGCTTCGCTTCATGTCTCGCATTAACTTGAGCATCTCACTAGCTAGAGTGGGGCATTTCAATTCACTATATTAACTTGTTTTAGTTCGTTGCAGGCATCACCAAGAAAGTAGAATCTACTCCCCACCAATTTATGCATGATAGCCAATCCTGCCATTGGATATTTTCCACGTGATATTCCTTTCATCACTTGATTCCTAGCACAAATTGTTTGACACCACTCTCATCATTCAG
This sequence comes from Eucalyptus victrix, assembly GCA_016097545.1. Taxonomy (NCBI): domain Eukaryota; kingdom Viridiplantae; phylum Streptophyta; class Magnoliopsida; order Myrtales; family Myrtaceae; genus Eucalyptus; species Eucalyptus victrix. Next base: position 27,302,473 of record CM027841.1, read on the forward strand.
TTGCATCGGTCATATCAAATCTCTCATGTTTCTCTTGGACTTATGAAGCTCAGTTCCATGTCTTCATGGAATGGGCAGAAGTCAGACCATGATACTTTCCCCACTTGATTTTCACAATGCCTGTTGCGGGGTATTCTTCGCATCCTTCAATTCCCCTAGCCATCCCCACATCTCTACATCAATGGCCAATCCTCTCGCGCACCATCACTGCCTCTTCCTAGGCTTTATGCAAATGGCCTATGCTCAGCCAACAAGTAAAACATCTCTCGTCTTTTGTATAGATCATGCTAAAAAATAACGAGGGGGCTTGACCTCTAATGGCAATTATGGCATCTACACATACAGTTTGATTCTTAATTTGATACCATTTATATTACGATTTCAATTGATTGGTCTCGATCATGGGGCTGCGAAACATTAGATGAGTGAGCAAAATGGACTGATCAAATCGGAACCACCTAAATTGGGTCAGTAACATGGTTTGACTCCTAGGAGTGTTAGTTCAGTTTTCAGTTTCATAAAATTGGAAACGGTGATTTTTTGTCCTGTTCCCAATTTCAAGGAGCGCCAGACCACCCAAACCAAATCAGATAAATATATATATATGGATATATATATATTGTATGTATGTATATGTATCCATTTCTTAAAATGGAAACCTAATCACATCTCTCTTCCATCACTTCTCATTCTCAGCCTCCCCCCTCTCGCACATATAAAATTCTTCCTCCCATAGTCATTCCGAGTCTTCTTTATTTGATTTTGCTAGAGTTTAGTGCTCATCGATTTCATGTTTCAAACGCGTCAAGCAAGAAACCTAGAAGAATAAGAAGCGAAGAGACAGAGATTGGACGCTGCGAGAATTCTCGAAGATGGCATCCCAAGACGTGATTTCTTTCGTGGGCTTGTGCGACTTGTGCTTGGAGATGGTTGCTTCGCTTCTTTGCATTGGATATAAAGTTCAAGCGCTTTAGGCTAGGAATATTTGTTGATTGATCAAATAAAGGTCCAAACTTTTGATGAATTTTTTTTTTTTTTTTTTCGTTTTCTAATTGATTGTCCGCAACTATCTAAGAATCGAGTATGAATGACTCGCTATTCATTCGGTTATTGGGACATAATCATTATGTAGGAGAGATGGCCGAGTGGTTCAAGGCGTAGCATTGGAACTGCTATATAAGCTTTTGTTTACCGAGGGTTCGAATCCCTCTCTTTCCGTACCTTAAACTAATTTACCAATGTTACTAACCCTTCCCTTTGGGAGATTCTTGAGCTTTGCATTACTTCCAATCTACTTCGGCTTCAAAAGGAAGCAAAAGCTTCATTGGTTCCATTGAGCCACCTGGAAATTGAACCAAATTGGTTGGGAATTGATCACCCCTAAAATCAATTAAACAAACTAGCCTTCCTTTTTAAGGATGACGACTTGTACCATGACATTGCTCATTTTCTTTTTAAGGATGACGACTTGTATCATGACATTGCTCATTGTAATATGGCTCATTGTAATAGACTATTCCATGTCTCCCATCAATATGTGCATTTCATCACCGAGTAGGGCATCATATGGATTCAACAAAATAACTAATTTAGTAGCAGTATAAGAGCAAGTTGTCTCGGAATCTTATTAACAAGACCCAAATAATACTCTCATACTTCAAAGAAAGAGAAGGCTACCAAAAATAAAGAAAGCATATAAGGCATTCAAATTTAGTCTACCCCACCATATGAAAAGTGGTTGTGTTTTGCCCAAAAAAAAGCAAAAGAACTTTACCCAAAAGGAGAAGATCAAATTGAATAAACTAAATTGTTAAAGGGCCTTTTGCTAATTTTGGACTGGAATATAAATGGGACGATATGTCAAAAGGAAAAATAGACGTGCAATTATCAGTTTTGAAAGGTTGCAAGCAATGTAGATTTGTGAGGAAATTAGGAAAAAAAACGTGCTATCATTAATTTGTGTGAGTGTTCGTTACAAAGATCATAAAGTGAGCTTTTATATCCCACTAAAAGCAGTTATTACAGACGGTTATGGATTTTATATCATAAAGTTGTTTCTTGTTTCTGGAACACATTTTAAAAGCAAAAAAGGAACAAAAACATCTCCTCTCATGTTTCTTTTTTGTTTCTTGCTTAGCCATTCGAACATCGCCTCTCCTCCTGCATCTTCTCCACCGTCGTCTTCTTCGGCGCCTCCCACTCTCCGATGCCGATAGCCGCCTCTGTCTTGAGACCATCTAGCTTCTTCACCGTCGTTCTCTCCAGTGCCGACAGCCGCCTCTGTCTCAAGACCATCAGGCGTCTCCATAGTCGTCCTCTCTAGCGCCGACAACCGCTGCTCCTTCACCAGGTGAACCTACTCACTGCTCCTCCTTCACCGATTGATGAGGGCTTTAGTGAGAGCCACCCCTCGTAGATCTGGGCGATGGCTGCTCGGAGCTCAAGCGTGAGGGCTTGCTTGAGCTAGTGCTTGCCCAGATCTGCGAGACACTTGCTCGAGCGAGTCTCACAGATTTGGGCAAGCATTGCTCGCCAGATCTGCGGCAGCGGCTCATCTGCTTACTCGAGATCTGGACAACCACCTCTTCAGTTGCTTCTTTTGCAGCGAAAGAGAAGCTTGCGCTCACATTTGAGGTTTCATTACCATGGAGATTCCCACATATTTTTCCACTGTGACCATCGTTATGGACGTCTTGTCTAATGTTTCCCTTATCAAGTACTTCAGGAATGGCCTTCCTTGTTTGCTCAATCAAGGGTCTACTTTTTGTCTTGTTTAAAATAGAAGTACTGGTGCCGGTATTAACAATACAATCAGACAAGGCTATTCTCTTGTCGATCTCATTCTTCTTTTCCAATTCTCTCTCCTTCAATCTCGACAATGCAACATGGTGGCGTGATCCCTTGCAATGCATCTGCATAATAAAAGAATATCAACATTCAAAACTAATAAATATCTAAATGATCTACATTCACCAGTCAATCTGTGCAGCAGAAAACTATAATGATCCATACATGTAGTGACCATATGAATGATCACGTGTCCCAAATAATATCGGCTTCTCAAACATCCAGCAACCTCCACTCAAATGCATTTCAATTCATTAAAATCCAAGCTTTCTCATTCTAATGTCTTTCTTATACTGAAGCATAAACGAGTTGAATCACCACGAAAAAAAGCAAATCAACATTCGTAGGTAAGACATGGAAAATCCACATTGTCTCATGCTCAACCAACATGACACATCGGATAATGCAAAACCAAGGCATCAACATCACGAGCAGGACAAGCAATTTAGTTAGTACCTGCCATTGCCATGACACAGTTCTCTAACCAAATTAAACCACAAACACCATAGTGTTGGAAATGCGACATTTCATTGCATGGTAGTCCAATAAAGTAGATTGACCACGCAGTCGGCCAAGAGGGCCGCCGGAAAACACACTTGGTCAGATTCAAAATCGCAGCTTGATGGTCGTTTGCCAACCGAGGCCAACCCCAAAATTCCGGTGACTGGATGGAAGAGACATAGGTTACACATTTTCCCATCCCGACAACTAGATTCATCGGGACCAAATGGCCTATCAAACCCATAATTTGTCTCATCTATCTAGCAAAAACGCTAAAATCCTCCAGCTACTCATCAAACCGAAAACCAATCAAGACAAAACGGAACCACAAGCAAATTATCTAGCAGAATCGCTACAATCCTCCAGCCTATCAAAGACAAAACAGACCCACAAGATAAAAATTGATTGAGCGACAGAAGTTGGCGTAAGCAGAGACTGGAGACGCACGGAGAGCATGAGAGCAGAATCGAGGACGGGGGCACCAGGGCAGACGAGGCAGGCGAACTTGCCGGAGGAGAGCTTCCTGTAGGAGGAGGCGTCGAGGCCTTCCACGGCCAGATCGTCGACTCTTCTCTTCATTTGCTGGGCTTCTCTTGCCCAGCTATCTCCTCCGAACACCCTCATTCCTTGTCCTTCTTCTTCTTCCTTCCTAGTGATTCAATATGACATAGGGGCAATTTATTTAGGGTTAATACATTAAAAATAAAAATAAAAACTCAAACGTATAAAAAATTTATCAAAAATATTCTCAAATTAATAAACTTATTACCAATTTACCTCAAGCTAATTTTTGTTAAATTTACAATCAAATTATAAAGTAAATGACACCTAACGGTTAACGGGTATTTTAATTTAGGATTTTACCATCGATTTGTTATTGGTGTATTGAAATTTGTGATTTTTCTTGATATTAATTCATTTTAATGAAAATTAATAGAGAAAAATTGAACAAATTGTTAAATGTATTAGTTTGGGGCTTTTGATGGTCAAAAAAATTAGTTGGAGATAATTTGTCATACTAGTTTGTGGGTTTTTGGTGCTCATAAAATTAATTTGAGGTAAATTTATCACACATGCACTAAATTGAGAGTTTTTGTGGTATTAACTATTTATTTATGATTTAAATATATGAAAAATATTTTTTAAAAAATTTACCACCAAAATTTGAAATATTACCTACTTTTTATTGGTTAAAAAATTGTGAAAAATTACTTATTGACTAAGGTTTCAACATTTAATTGTTACCAAAATTTTGGATGTTTTGAGTAAAAAAGAAGTATTGGTGCATGCACCAAATGATTCATGTCGAGTAAAAGATAAGATAGTAAATGTTAACCTTCAATACTGTGGACAAATAAATTTCAATCTCATCTCAAACACTTATACATATGACTATACATAAATATATAAATATATATATCCCCACTAAAGTGCATGACAAATATATATATATCCCACTAAAGTGGCATGACAAAGACGTAGAGAGAGATGATCTAGACAACGTGATTTTTTTTTTAAATATTGTTTTTTACATTAAAAAGGTTGGGAGGAGTGACCAATTATCATGATTTGGGCCATTTAGCCTTGCCCAAGGAGTCCATTCACTAGGCTAGCTTTTTTTTTTTTTTTCCCTGAGGATCACTGCCATGGCTATTATTATGAAATGTCTCATTATAATCAATTGCTTCGCTTCATATCTCCTATTAACTTGAGCATCTCACTAGCTAGAGTGGGGCGTGCATTTCAATTCACTATATTAACTCGTTTTAGTTTGTTGCAGGCATCACCAAGAAAGTAGAATCTTCTCCCCACCAATTTATGCATGATAGCCAATCCTGCCATTGGATATTTTCCACGTGATATTCCTTTCATCACTTGATTCCTAGCACAAATTGTTTGACACCACTCTCATCATTCAGTTGCATCGGTCATATCAAATCTCTCATGTTTCTCTTGGACTTATGAAGCTCAGGTCCATGGCTTCATGGAATGGGCAGAAATCAGACCATGATACTTTCCCCACTTGATTTTCACAATGCCTGTTGCGGGGTATTCTTCGCATCCTTCAATTCCCCTAGCCATCTCCACATCTCTACATTAATGGCCAATCCTCTCGCGCACCATGACTGCCTCTTCCTAGGCTTTATGCAAATAGCCTATGCTCAGCCAACATGTAAAACATCTCTCGTCTTTTGTATCCATCATGCTAAAAAATAACGAGGGGGTTTGACCTCTAATGGTAATTATGGCATCCACACATACAGTTTGATTTTTAATTTGATACCATTTATATTACAATTTCAATTGGTTGGTCTCGATCATGGGACTGCGAAACATTAGATAAGTGAGCAAAATGGACTGACCAAATTGGAACCACCTAAAATTGGAAATGGTGATTTTTTAGTTCAGTTTTCAGTTTCATAAAATTGGAAACAGTGATTTTTTGTCCGGTTTTTCAAGGAGCGCCAGACCACCCAAACAAAATCAGATAAATATATATATATATATATATATATATATATATATATATATATATATGTATGTATGTATGTATATCTATTCATTTCTTAAATGGAAGCCTAATCACATCTCTCTTCCATTGCTTCTCACTCGTAGCCTCTCCCTCTCACACATATAAAATTCTTCCTCCCATAGTCATTTTGAGTCTTCTTTATTTGATTTTGCTAGAGTTTAGTGCTCATCGATTTCATGTTTCAAACACGTCAAGCAAGAAACCCGGAAGAATAAGAAGCGAAGAGACAGAGCTTGGACACTGCGAGAATTCTTGAAGATGGCATCCCAAGACGTGGTTTCTTTGATGGGTTGTCTGACTTGTGCTTGGAGATGGCTGCTTCGCTTCTTTGCATTGGATATAAAGTTAAGGTGCTTCAGGCTAGGAATATATGTTGATTGATCAAATAAAGGTTCAAATTTTTTATGAAAAGTTTTTTTTTTTCGTTTTCTAATTGATTGAAGATAATGGTGATTACTTTATTCATTCGGCCAATCAAATCATTCCCTTTGGGAGATTCTTGAGTTTTGTAGCATTACTTCCAAATCTACTTTGTTCAAAAGGGAAGTTCGAATCCTTCATTTTCCGTTCCATTGAATCACTAATTTACCAATGTTACTAACCCTTCCCTTTGGGAGATTATTGAGCTTTGCATTACTTCCAATCTTTAGTTCAAAAAAGCAAAAGCTTTTTGGTTCCATTTCCACTTGGAAATTGAACCAAATTGGTTGGAATTGATCACCCCTAAAATCAATTAAACAAACTTTCTAAATGCCAATTAAACAAACATTGCATTTCTTTTTAAGGATGACAACTTGTATCATGACATTGCTCATTGTAATATGGCTCATTGTAATAGACTATTCCATGTCTCCCATCAATATGTGCATTTCATCACCGAGTAGGGCATCATATGGATTCAACAAAATAACTAATTTGGTAGCAGTATAAGAGCAAGTTGTCTAGGAACCTTATTGACAAGACCAAAATAATACTCCGATACTTCAAAGAAAGAGAAGGCTACCAAAAATAAAGAAAGCATATAAGGCATTCAAATTTAGTCTACCCTACTATATGAAAAGTGGTTGTGTAAGGAACTTTGCTAATTGTTAAAGGGTCCTTTGCTAATTTTGAAATGGAATATAAATGGGACGATATGTCGAAAGGAAAAATAGATGTGCAATTACCGGATTTGAAAGGTTGCAAGCAATGTAAACTTGTGAGGAAATTAGAGAAAAACAAACGTGCTATCATTAATTTGTGTGACTGTTCATTATAAAGATCATAAAGTGCGCTTTTATACCCCACTAAAAGCAGTTATTACAGACGGTTATGAATTTTGAATTCGAAGATAACTTCCCAATCTATATTGTAGTTATAAGAAGTTACGCTCACGGCCTCTTCTTATCTATAGCGATAATCTACAGGAAGCGTAACGGTGCAGTCATTGAGCTTTTTCCTTTCTTTTCCTGATCTAAAAAGCAAAGGACAGTCGCCGCTCAAGAAAAGCGCTCTCTCTCTCTCTCTCTCTCTCTCTCGCTCGCTCGGGTTCGCAGAGCGAGTGACGAGAAAGCGAGCGCTGCCGGCGATGCCCAGGATTAAACGGGTCGGATAGCCCGAGGCGGCGGCGGCGGCGGCCGTGACGGAGATCGGGATCGATTCCGGCCGCCGCCACCATCATCATGCCCTCGACCCTCGCGGCCCGGTTGGGTCGTCATCGTTTGGACAAAGTACCGTCTCTGTTTGCGCGGACGTTTTTTCTTGAATATGGGTGTCTCTGTCTCGTCCGTGCGGCAAAATTGAAAAGTTTGAGTTTTTCGGATTCTGGGTGGGATTACCGTGGAGAAAAAGGCGAGGCTTTTGCGGTTTCTCATCGGTCATTGTCCGTTATGAATGCTTTGGTTTCTGAAAGTCTGATTAATTGGGTCGGGCTGAGTCACTAAACTGAGACTGAATCGGCGTTTTCTTTGATTTTTTTGGTGGCATATTCCTCATCGTTCGAGTTGGCCGTGACTGCCTCGCCGCCGGAGATGCTATTCCTTAAGCCGGAGAAGCCCGCGGTTAGAGGCCGCCATGGTTAGTTTCCTATCCACTCATTTGTGTGCTCGTTCCGTTGGAATGGATGCCGTTTTGTATCACGTGTTTCGGGGACATTGAAGTCGCCGGTGAGGTTCGGTTATGGCTGGCGAGGGACGGCCAGCAACCGAGTGATTGGCCGGCGGTGACTAACGTTGTCTTGCTAAACGATGGACGCCGGGTGGTGGCTCGGCAGTGGCCTGAGCGTCGGCAAGGGCTCATGGGAAAATGGTAGGATTCGGTTGAAGAGGAGGCTCGCAGGGAAGAAGTCATTCTCGGGAAGAAGATGATGGGAGGAGTGAAAGGGAAGAGAAAATAAAGAATAATGGAAAATAGGAAAAGAAAATAGAAAAAGGGGAGAGACAGAAAGAAAAAAGGAGAAAAAAATTAGATAAGAAAAGAGGATTGGTGTAAGTGGGCTTTGTTTAGTTTAATGAACTTCGGGCTTAATTAGACTTTACGGATCTTGGACTTAAGTGGTTTTAGTATAATCAGGCTGGTTAGTCTTAGAGGTGTTTGGGCTGAGTTTTTTTTAAGCAAGATGGGCTTAGTGTTTTTTGATTTCAACAAATGGGCTTGGTGATTTTGAATAAAGCCCATTTGTGTCCATGGCCCAGACATGGACCAGAGCCAACCCGAAGCCCTTATCTGAATTAAAAATAGAAAAAAGTTAAAAATAATAAAAAAGCTTAAAATCATTAAAAAATTAGAAATCCAGAAAATTCATAAAAAATAAAAAAAAATTCTGAAAAATTGGAAATCCTGGGAAAAAATGCCTAAAATTTAGCTTTTAGATAGCTTTCACTTAAAAAGTGAGAAAATCCTTAAAATAAAATTGAATCCCAATTGAACAAGCCGCTTCACTATAGGATTTTTTGGATGCCATTTTCTTTTTAAAGATGAAGGTAGGTTCCTGCTTGCGTTGTTCATTTAAATTATATTTGATTGTGTCTTCTTCATATATTGATTGTAATTTTTATTTTTAGAACGGTTAGGATGAATCTTAAAATCTTTAATAGGTCGTCCTTATACTTTGGTTAGCAGATAATCAAGTTTAGGTTCTAAAGAGACATTAGTTTTAGAATTTGTGTAATCAAGTCTCTATTTTCAAGATCGCTGGTTATGCGAAAAGTGAGATTTTCTCACATATTTTGTGTAGGGTTATATCATGGGAGGTATAGGTTTGGAAGAACTCGCGTCAAATCGAATGCCATTGGCTCGATTTGGCACTACCTCTTTCCATTCTCAGAGGGGTAGGTTGCAACATTAAGGATCCTAGAAGTGACGTTATATATGTTAGATTCAATGGGATCTTGCTAGGTGGCATTATTGTATCTCTAGTTTTGCTATTTTGACATATTGCCTTCGATCGAGGTTAAATGGTAAAGGTACCTAGCAATGGCATGGAGAATATTTCACATTCGCATTATTTTCCTATTCCAACATTTAGTTCTATCTTCTTTTTTTTTTTTTTTTATTAATTCACTTTCCACAAATCATATTTAGGAATCAAAATGGAGGTATAGCTTTCTTTCTTTCTTTTTTTTTTTTTTGGTTTGCCCGGTTCAACTTATTTGGTATGTCAATATTCTCCACCAAATATTCTTCCACACTTACACATGTACACAATTTGATGAGATTGTTAAGTTAGGCTAGTCATTCATGATCAACAATCTAATAATTAACATGAGGAAAATGCCATTACGATATGTGCATAGAGAGTGTTAGGTCTAGCTATTCAAATCTAGCGAAAGTTTCCTAGCTAGCACATGATAATCATTTGGCATTAAATTGCTTTATTGCAATCTATGTTATTATGCAAACATTATTGCAATCTATGTTGTTATCATGGTAGCTATAATGAATATGACATATTTTAAAGAAGCACCACATATAAGTAGTAATAGTTAAGGGAAGTAACGAAGGAAATCGTGTTACAAGTGATATAAAATTCATAAGCGGGTGGATAATTAGATGTCATTACTAGCTTGCCAGGTGGTAATTTTGCACCCAAATCATGATTGCATTCTGTATGATTTATCCAAGTTTTCCTTTTTAAGTTTCCTTTCTTTATGTGGAGCGATGGTCATGTTGTTGGGAGACTTTTTCTTTTGTTTTTTGTTTTTTTCCTTTTGAATGTTGTGTTGAGAGTATCTTGGCTTTTCAAGTGAATCTTTGTCTTTAATTTTAATGTATGATTTCTCAAGAGATTTTTTCATTAATTCTTGGTTGTATCTTTTATTTACTATTTGATCCATTTTTTCATCATTTAATGTATAAGAATGAATTGTCAAAAAATACAGAAAGAAGTGTTAATTAGAACAATCACTCCAAAGTGGAAGCTTCTGCATCGTGAAAAAATATTTTAGAAAGCTTTCGCCTCTCTTTCTCTCCCTTCACGTGGATTGCCTATGGTAGGAGGAACCAATTAGATGGATGATGCCCTTGGCAGGTTGAAGAAAAAGGAGAAGCCAATGGCTATATAATAATATTAATAATCAAAAAACGTAATATTAAATTTTATTTAATATAATAACTGAAGTAGAATTCATGATGTACGTATAATATAAATATCAAAATAATAAAAATAACAACGAGCTATCTAATTAAGATGGACATACAATGTGACATATCAAAATAGTACACCTCAAAATAATTAAAATAACAAGAAGTCATTTGACTAAGATGGACGTAAAATATGACACATTAAAATAATATAAATAATAACAAGCCATCCAATTAAGACGATTCCAAAACCTCCGTATTTGAGATCTTTTTACACTCTACAAGGGGATAAAATTTAAATAGGGATTGTGTATGTTGTCGCAGAGAACGTAATCGCAATCCAAATAAAAAGTATGATCAATTTCCTAAAAATCGGAAACTTTCGTGTAATGTCATTTACCATGATTATTTTCTTTGTAATATCAACAGCTTAGTAAATATCATTTACCGAGATTTTAGTCATGGTAGGTGACATTACAGAGAAGTTTTCAATTTTAAGAAACTGGCCATACTTTTTATTTGGATTGCAATTATGTTCTCTGCGATAACATATGCAATCCCCCTTTAAATTTTATCCCCTCGTGGAATTGAAAAAATTTCAAGTACGTAGGTTTTGGAGTCATCTTAGTCTGATGCCTCATTATTATTTCTATTATTTTGATGTGTCATATTATAGGTCCAAATGAATCGGATGGCTCGTTGTTATTTTTATTATTTTGATGTGTACTATTTTGATGTGTCATATTGTAGCTCCAAATGAATCGGATGGCTCGTTGTTATTTTTATTATTTTGATGTGTTATATTATATGTCCATTATTAATTGTACTTCAATTATTATATTAAATAAGAATTGTTATTATGTCTTTTGATTATTATTACATAGCCGTTGGCTTTCTTCAACCTATCGAGAGCTGTGAAGGCATTGGCGCCCTTCGAACTAGGGCATCGTCTTCCAATTGCCCTTCGAAGGCAAAGAGAGAGCTTTTTTCAAAAAACTTTCGCGATGCAAAAGCTTTCGCCATCTATGATGTTTTTTTTACGCTTCTTTTTGCATTTTATGACAATTTATTCTTATATATTAAATGATGAAAAAAAGGGATGAAATAGTACATAAAAGACCAAGAATTAATGAAGAAATCTCTTGAGAAATCATACATTCAAATAAAAAACAAAGAAGGACGTGGATCCAAAATTACAGCATAGGTTTTTATATCATACTAACAGTAGTTATTACAGACGGTTATGGATTTTGAATCCAAAATTAGCTTCCTAATCTGATCGGCAGTCATAAGAAGTTTCAAATACCAAAAACAATTTCCTATTATCTAGTAATAATAATCTACTAAAAGTTACAAATCCCGAGAATATTGACATCACCGCTTGGCAGTTATGTGCTTGTGTCAATCCGCTGTCTGTCTCCAATTGGATGTGTTGCCAGCCTTCTGTTCTATTTATTTATGGCACTACCTCAACCAAAATCCAAGGTTGCTTGATGTCAATGAATTTGTCAATCAGTTTCTCTTTAATCTTAGAGACCAATTTCCTTTACTATCAACAACCTTGTAGTTCGTTGATTATCTTGTTACTTTTACTTCATATGCATGAGATTGCATTATATCCAAGTCTCATAGTAAGTGAATGTCTAGAAAATAATGTTGCCTGAGGAGGAATATGCATCGATTCTAATACCATCAAAATCATCTATGAATCTCCCGTATCAACTGTTAAAATGAAATTAAGAACAAACTTACACAGACAAAAATGGGCACAATAGATGCTGATCCAGATATGAATCAATGAGTCATAGTAGCGACTTACTGAGAGTGTCGTCGACGTAAAAGGGGCCGTTCTTGTGAGCCCAGGCGCTGTAATCGAATCCGAAATGCCAATTCTCGGACCCTTCAACGACGACCTTCTTGGGAGGGACCTCCGCAGTACTGTCGTCTTGCCTTGGAGGCCAAGCGTAGCCGTTGCGGTCGTTCCACCCGGGATAGGCCACTGAAGCACCCATCATGTCCGAAGCTATCACGACAAGCTCCATCGCTCCTCCAAATTTCATAGCCATTATTCTGTGTTTTTTTTTTTTTTTTTTTCCTGATTTGGAGGATGATTAAGGAACTGCGCAAGTACAAAAATCTTCAGATGCTGGGGAACTGGTTGGTGCATTTGCGGAATGTCGGAGCTGGTTTCTTATAGGAGTAGCTTCGTGGATTATTTTTCCCTTCTTTTTTGGGGTTTTCAATGAAAGGTGGTGGTGGAAAACGGTCGAATGGACCTTTTGTACCTTGCTTTTTCAATAGATTGGGTTGGTGTGAGACGGCGATGTGTTTTCAGTGTTAAGAGTCAAACTCGAGTCGTTCATTTCTGGTTTTTGATTATGTCTCCCGAAGAAATATCAGCATACGGCGACTGTACATGTAGAGTACTCTATGATGTCGATAGTACCCCGATGGTGACAAACTATACTAACATTCGGTCAAATAGATCCATATTGATAAAATTTAAAGAGATAAGTGTATCCAAAATTTTAAAACTTATTGTGAAAATGTAAAAAAATGTAAATAATATAATTAGGTCTTAAAATTTATCAGATTGGCATAATGAAGTGTCAAAGTTAATTTTGTTCAATTTAGTTAACAGAAAAATGTGACATGACTTTTTTTATTACTTTCTGGAAGATATGTGTTGCCTACAAGTGATGCATGAGAAAAAAAAAATTGAAAAATTTAACAAAGAAAAAGAGAAAAACAGTAAAAGAAAAAATTAAAAAGGAAGAACCTCATAAAAAAAGAAAGAGCAAGAGTTCGATGGCTTGAATGTTGACTTCTTTGGATCTTCATCTTCTCATTCTTTTATGATAAATTGTGAAATTTTGTGGTACCACCAGCAACTATTCCAATAACATGGCAGTGGAAGTGAAATAATAAATAAATTTTAAACCATGCATTCATCTAATAATAGAATATTTAAATGTTAAATATCATATTTTATGGAAGCATTGTCGACTATTTAAAAAACTTAAACTATTAGTGAAGGCGTGATTTATTATTTGAATGTTTTAACACTTCTCATCATGCTTAGCTGGTCTTTTGCCTAGCACTAAGCGTGAAAAAATTTAATTAGGGAGGCAAATAAAGCCTAGAAAGATTTAAACTTATGACTTTATACTCTAATATCATGTGAGAATTTGTAGGACCACTATCAACTATTTTAAAATTTAAGTTATTAAATGAATATATGATTTAATATTTAAATATTCTATCACTCCATCTCATGCTAAGTTAGGTTTAACATGGTAGTGGGAGTGAAAGAATAATTAACTATTAAACCGTGCCTTTATCTAATAATAAAGTATTTAAATATTAAATCACATATTTATCTAATTGCTTAGGTTTTTTGAAAAGTTGGCAATAGTAAAACAAAATTTCACATGGTACTAGAGTAGGAAGTTCTAAATTCGAATGTTTTCTAGAGTTCTTTTAATAGCTTAAACTTCAACAAATTTATTCAAGCTCATGGCCATGGCATCTAGAATCTAGTTGTTTGATACTCTCTCACTTTATCTCTCTATCTATATCTTTGTTTGTTGTGCTCTGTATGTTTTTTTTTTTTTTTTTTTTTGCTTCTTCCTATTTCTCTAATTTTGATTTTGGATTTTTTGCTTGCCAAATGAATCTGGATCTGCTTTCATGATTTCAAAACAGAAAAGGGTTGAGAAGATGAAGATTCGGTGAAGTTAGACATTGAACCCCCGGAAGTTTTCCTCTTTCTTTCTTAGGATGATCTATTTTTTCCTTATTTCTCCTTCTTCTATTTAAATATTTTCAATTTTTTTTCTAATGTTGCACTTGGTAGAGACCATGTGTTTTAAAAATGTTTTAAAAAAATCATGTTAGTATGAACAATCCTTCAATTTGTGAATTTCTTCATTCTAGTGAGATGGTCATTATTGTACCAAGGGGGTTTTTCGAAGAGAAAGAAAGAAAGAAAGAATTAAACTGAAAATCTTTTGTCAAGGCGGAAGCTATGGGTTTGAGCCCTATTAGTCTATTATCGCAAAGCTACTGAAAAAATTGGCCTGGTTCAGCTTATAATAATTACAATTGTAAAAAGGAATTTTGTGGCAAATAAAATGTTTGACAAGTTTTCATGATTGCATCCATCTCAAGTAACTTTTAGAAAGTTGTCTCAACCAATTTTGAAGTGTAGTGAATTTAAAACATGTATTACCAAACACACAAATTACAATACTCAGCATACTAACAATGCGACATAGCTATAGATACAATCATTGCTATATAAATCAGACACTTTGTCTGTAGATTATACACACGATATTGGTTTGATAGTCATACTACTAAATGGAAACAATCACTTATTGCAGCCAAATACCAAATTTTGATCGGTCTCTTATCTAGTTTATGAGGTCAGTGGAGCTCTTCATAGATGGGGCTCTTGCTCCTTACATAACATACTCCCTTATTAGTCGTCATTACAACCCCGTCTCATCGTGCTGCCCTTGGTGCGTGGCTTCGCAAACCCTCAGAGGTACAATCTGTTCATCGAGACCCGCCACATGAGGGACGGCAACGGCGGGGTTGGGAGCGTGCGTGACATTGCGGATATCTTGGGATTGCTGGCCTTGATGAGCGTGCGGAGATTGGAGGTCCTCGACAACGAGAGGCGCGTGCTGAGTTTCAGGGTGATTGGATTGGCTCCGCGACTACCGCCCGGTGACATCGGTGAATGAGGTGACGACAGAATGAAGAAGAAAGGAAGGTCGTGACTTTGTCTTTGGGAGTCTTTATGTTTTGCAAATCCCCGAAGGAAACACTCGTGAAGATACCAAGTCGTTCGCTCACACTATAGTGAAGCGGAACCTGCGAGAGCTTGATGAAAGAGTCACGGCTTCTTCGAATAAAGAGAAGATGAAGGAAAACATGCACGATGGTGATGAGAAGCGTTGATGATTTCATAATGATGGTGAATTGATGAGCACATACGACTGTGAGAACAATTCGCATGTAAGTGTGCTTATTAACTTTGCTAATTATATCCATGAATTGTTAGATGTTACATGTTAATTATGCATATTACTTATCATTTTAAACGCATCACCCAAGTTTTTCTTCCACTTTTTTTTTTTTTAATTTTCAGAGTAAATTTGACTTGGTTGTTTTGTAAATTCTAATAATTATCTCTTTGAATTGATATATATATTACTCGAACTAGATACTTCTTTTAAACTTTCTGAAGAAAAAATAAGAAATTGATGCCTCAACATATTGATGAAAGTTCAGTGAATGGTTGCTGGATAATAATACATGTTGATAATGATAAGAAGACAAGAAAGTGCTCTTAGTTCAATTTAGTTGAAGGTGAGTCTCCAAATCCTGATGTCCTAGATTCAAATTGTACAAAGCGTGATTTTATTCTTGGTTCAGTTAGTCCAAAAATCACAATTAAATAATTGAATAATAATAATTACTTGACCTCTTTTGGATCAAAGAAAAGAGGAGAGGAAATCAATTAAAATAATGTTAATTAATTTAATCAAAGTCTAACTAATCACCACATCTGCATTATAAATATAGAGTTACAAATAATCTAATTAAAATAATAGGAATTAAACCTAAGACAATTTCATAGAGAAAAACGACACCCGATTTTTTTGTGGACATCCATCCATTTTGCAAAAATATAAAAATGAAAATGGTAAAACAATTCAAAAATATAGTATAAAAGCGACAAAAAAAAAAAAAGATGATAAAAATCAAGCGGGGCGGTTTGATTTAGCCCGTTCTTTTAGCAAATTCTTGGCCCGCTACGTGTCTTTTAAGTAGGCTAGGGAACGGTTCCGTCCGTCGGCGCCTCGCTATCAAAAGCCAAAAACCGTCGCCGCTCAAGAAAAGCTCTCGCTTTCTCGTCACTCGCTGCAGTTATGCCCACGATTGAAACGGCCGGGCCGCCCGAGGCGGCGGCGGCCGCGACGGAGATCGGGATCGATTCCGGCCGCCGCCACCATCATCACCCCCTCGACCCTCGCGACCCTCGCGGCCCCGCTGGGTCGTCATCGTCTGGACAAGGTACCGTCTCTGTTTGCACGGACGCTTTTTCTTGAATACGGGTGTCTCTGTCTTTGTCTTGTCCGTGCGTGAAAATTGAAAAGTTTGAGTTTTTTGGATTCTGGGTGGGATTGCCGTGGAGAAAAAGGCGAGGCCTTTGCGGTTTCTCATCGTTCGTCGTCGGTTGTGGGTGCTTCGGTTTCTGAAGTCTGATCAGTTGCGTCCGGCTGAGTCGTTTAAACTGAGATTGAATCGGCTTTTTCGTCGAATTTTTGGTGGCATATTCCTCATCGTTCGAGTCGGCCGTGAACGCCTCGCTGCCGGAGATGCCATTCTTTCAGCCGGAGAAGCCCGCGGTTAGAGGCCGCCATGGTTAGTTTCCTATCCACTCATTTGTGTGCTCGTTCTGTTGGAATGGATGCCGTTTTGTATCACGTGTTACGGCGACATTGAAGTCGCCGGTGAGGTTCGGTTATGGCCGGCGAGGGACAACCGGCGGCTGAGTGATAGCCGGTGGTGACTGGCGTTGTCGGGCTAGGCGATCGACACTTGGTGGTGGCTCGGCAGTGGCATGAGCGCCGGTGAGGGCTCATGAGAAAATGGTGGGATTCGGTTGAAGAGGATGTTCGCAGGGAAGAAGTCGTTCTCGGAAGAAGATAACGAACAGTGGAAGGGAAGAGAAAATAAAGAATAATGGAAAATAGAAAAAAAAATAAAAAGGGAGAGAAAGAAAAAAGGGGAAAAATTAGATAAGAAAAGAGGATTGGTGTAAGTGGGCTTAGTTTAGTTTAATGAACTTCGGGATTAATTAGACTTGACGAATCTTGGGCCTAGGTGGTTCTAATAGATTCAGGCTGGTTTTACTCTTAGAGGTGCTTGGGCTGCGTTTTTTTTTTTTTTAAGCAAGATGGGCTTAGTGCCTTTTAATTTCAACAAATGGGCTTGATGGTTTTCTATTCGAATGGGCTTGTTTTGAATAAGCCCATTTGTGCCCATTGGCCCAGACCCACGAGACCGGAGCCAGCCCGAAGTCCTTATCTGAATTAAAAATATAAAAAATTAAAAATCCAGAAAATTCAGAAAATTCATAAAAGAATTAAAAAATTCAGAAAAATCGGAAATCCTTGGAAATAAGCCTAAAATTTAGCTTTTAAATAGTTTTTGCTTAAAAAGTGGAAAATCCTTGAAAAAATTGAATCCCAATTGAACAAGCCGCTCCACCACAAGATTTTTTGGATGCCATTTTCCTTTTAGAGACGATGCTAGGTTACTGCTTACGTTGTTCATTTAAATTATATTTGATTGTGCCTCTTTATATATTGATTGTAATTTTTATTTATAGAATGGTTAGGATGAATTTTAAAATCTTCAATAGGTTGTCCTTTCACTTTGGTTAGCAAATAGTTAAGTTTAGGTTCTGAATGGGCATTAGTTTTAGAAACAATGTAATCAAGTCTCCGTTTCCAAGATCTCTAGTTATGTGAAAAGTGAGATACTCCCTCATATTTCACTTAATTTCTAGTCAATATCAATTGGCTAGTGGCAACTTCTTATATGGAATTCACATGAGTTATGTCATGCGAGATTGGGTTTGGGAGAATTTGTGTCAAATCGAATGCCATTGACTCGAATTCAGCAATACCTCCTATATTCCCTTTTGGGAGGGGTAGGTCGCAACATTAAGGAACCTAGAATTGATGTTATATATGTTAGGATTCAATGAGATCTTGCTAGGTGGCATTATTGTATCTCTAGTTTGCTATGTGACATCTTGCCCATGATCGAGTTTTAATGGTAAAGGTACCTAGCAATGGCACGGAGAATATTTTGCATTGACATTATTTTCCTAGTCCAATGTTTAGTTTTTGGTTTTTTTTTTTTTTTTTTGAATTTCACTTTCCACAAATCATAATTAGGAATCGAAATGGAGAAACTTCATGCATCTAATTTTTTGTGTCTGCCAAGTTTAACTTATTTGGAATGTCAATATATGATTTTTTGTGTCCGCCAAGTTCAACTTATTTTGTATGCCAATATTCTCCACCAAACATTCTTCCACACTTACACACATTCACAATTTGATGAGATTGTTAAGTTAGGCTAGCCATTCATGATCAGCAATCTAATGATGAACATGAGGAAAAGGCCACTACCATATGTGCATAGAGTGTGTTAAGTCTAGCTATTCAAATCTAGCGCAAGTTTATATTATGCATATTACAAGTTTAAAGGTATATCTTGTGTCTAGAGCTTACCCATTTAAGGTGGACTTCAAAAAAAAAAAAAAAAAATCCCTCTTTGTGTAGAAATTCATGCATATTAAAATATTTTCTTGGCCTATAGAGATTTAAGACAAGGACTATATTTTTCATCCATTTCTAATTAAAGAAAACTTTCTCTAATTAGTTAAATCTGCATGCAAGTGTCTCCGTGATGCCCATTGCTTTTAACTTACCAATCAAAAGCGTGATAGGAGGGAAAAGGACGAAGGCAAAGATCGCCTTATAAATAAACATTTGTTGTGAATTTTCATGATATGAATTTGGTTGAATATGAGTGACTTAGATTAAAAATCGAGAGATTTAGAGATCATTGAGCATCTTATGCTTAAATTTCTTTTTTAATTTTTAAATAAGGGAAACCATTATCTTGACATCTTGTCATGGAGATATGACAAGCATAAAGTTACAAGTATATATATGTTTTGGCTAGCAATGACCTTTCTTTAGTTAGATCCACACTAACTAGCTATTAGCATTGATTAAGAGCCATCTCTTTTGCATGTGCTGCATTTGCTTTCATTCAGTGTTCAAATTATTACTAACATCATGACAATACTTTCAATCAATTCAACACTTACATTTTCCTTTGAAAAAATTAAAATTTCAAAAAAAAAAAATCCTCATGCATTGCCTTTCCATAATCATGTTATTGCTTGTGTATGAGTTTCACATACAACAAATGGATCAAAGAAAATATATTAGGTATTGGCTAGCAAATTTGGCATCCTTCAATATGGCAGTGAGATTGTAAAAAGATAGTGTAAACTTATTGGCCAGGAGATTTGTAATGAGCTAGCCATACTACTCAAGTGGTAGGCCTTAGGTGTCTTCCTTGGCATTATCACGCTCTCTCTCTCTCTCTCTCTCTCTCTCTCTCTCTCTAAAGGAAAACATCAATTGATTTCTTAAGCCAATTTATGTGTCTTGCATCGACAGCCTTATTTGCATTACCACGTATCGACTTTAAGGAAAAGCACAAAAAATCCTACCTAAGTTAGGTGGTTGATTAGGTAGACTTACACTTGCATTAGGGTTAATATCTACTGCTTTTTCTTTCGATCATTGGTTCCACCAAGACCATCCCTATACACATTAACTTTTTCAATGAACTTCCATTCAAGGCATACTTTGGATCCAGGTAGTTTTATTAGGTAGAATTACATAAGCAAAAGATGACATACCAAATATATGGTTGAACAGGAAGCAAATGAACTCAATCATTAGTGATCATGAGTGCTTTTGCTAATTCATAGAGCATCCTTGCTAATTCATAGAGCATCCCCATTTGATCTGCTCCTCTCCGCTCTCCTTGGTAAAGAATAGTTTGTCTGAAGAGAGAGTTTCTAATGAACACTTGCCGGTTTCATCCAATAGAGGACCATAGTGTTATTTCAACTTGTCACAGATTCTTTTGCTATGGCTTCCAACATCAACCTTGACAATCGACGTGGAATTTGTGTCCATGTTCATGTCCCCATCCCAGATTCAAAGAACATTTTCCAACACGAAAAGGAATGAGAAGAAAAATTATTGATTCAATATTGATTTGAAACTAACTGCTTAAAAGTCCCCAAAATACATAACAATTTTAATAAAATTCAAGCATCTAACTCTAGTGATAGGCACTCCTGTTCAGTGTGTAGCTACAAATCCTTCCTAAATAATGTAAGATTATTATTTGGCATTCAATTGCTTTATCAAAATCTTTTCATGTGACATACGAGGTCTTGACTCAAGATCCTATCGAATACATAGTGATGCAGCATGGAGCATGCAATAAACCTCTTGCTCTGAAAATTGATCTCCAAGCGAGAGTCGATTGGTCCATGAATTGTAAACTCTTCCAATAAAAGCCATGTATAAGGAGATCGGTAGAATATGTGAAAAGTCATGTTCTTGAAAATCGAAACTCAGACACACTATGGGATAGATTGAAAATTCATTCACATCATAGTTACATTGTCAAACACTTCTGGCCCTCAGGTCAGTTAAGATCCGCTTTTTTTTTTTTTTCCTATCACCAACTCTATAGAGACTAACCCAAATGAATACACATCGGCTTTTTTAGTAAACTTCGAAGGCAAACTCTAGATTCAGGTAATTGCATTAAGTATACTTATATTAGTAAAATATGGCATAAACATTATATACTCAGAGTGAAAATAAATAAACTCAACTATCAGTGATGAGAAGATCGTTTGCTAATTCACAGAACATCCTTATATGATCTCCTCCTCTCACCCCTTCTAGCAAAACAAACTTTAGTTCCAAAAAGAGAGTTTTCTAGTGAACGTTTGCCTAGTTTCATCGAACAAAGGACCATAATGGTATTTCTACTTGTCATATATCCTTTCGCTATGGCTTCCAACATCAACCTCAGGGATCGACATTGGATTCTCTTCCATGTTCATGTCCCCATCCTAGATTCAAAGCACAATCTCCAACACGAAAAAGATAAGAGAAAAAAATATTAATTTAAAACTAACTACTCAAAAAGTCTCCAAACCACCAAATGATTTCAATAAAATTCAAGCATCTAACTCCAACAGTAGGCACTCCTGTTCAATGTGTATTCACAAATGTTTACTAACTAACGTGAGATAATTATTTGGAATTCAAAGTTTTTATTGACTCAAGATTATATCGAATGCACAATGATGTAGGATGGAGCATGCAATGAACATCTCGCTCTAAAAATTGATCTCCTAAGCAAGAGTTGATTAGTCATGACTTGCAAACTCCTCTAACAAGGAGCATCTCAATGGAGAAGATTAGTAGAATATAGAATTAGTCATGTTCCCGAAAATCGAAAATCAAACAAGTTGGGGATAGATTAAAGATTCATTCACATCATATTCACTTTGCTAGACACTGCTAGCCATTTGGCCTATTAAGATCCACTGCTTTTCTTCTAGTTACAAGTTTTACCAAGACCACCTCAAATGAATACACATTAGCTCTTTCAATGAACTTCTCATTGAGGGCATGCTTGAGTCCAAGTAATTGCATTAGGCAGACTTACATAAGCAAAAGATGACACAATTAATATATCATTGGAGAGAAAAGAAATGAACTCAACCATCAATGATGAGACAAGCTCTTATATTAATTCATAGAACATTCCCACGTGATCTCCCCCTCGTGCCTCCGTCGCGGAGAAGAGTTTAGTGTCTGAAAGAGAGTTTTTTAGTGATCGCTTGCCTAGTTTCATCCAATAGAGTACCATTGTGGTAATTCTACTCGTTGCAGATTCTTCAACTATGACTTGCAACATCAATCCCGGCAATTGACATGGAATTTGCATCTATGTGCTCATTCCCTTTCAGGATTCAAAGCACCTTCTCCAACACGAAAAAGAAAAATGTAAATAATAATGATTCAATGTTTTACTGAAACTAACCACTAAAAGTCTCTAAGACACCTAATGATTTTTATAAAATTCATGCATCTGACTCTAGTCTTTACCTGTGACAAGTAAGGTCTTGACTCTAGATCTTGTCAAATATACATCAATGCAGCATGGAGTATGCAATAAACCTCTCGCTTTGAAAATTGATCTACTAAGTGGGAGTCGATTAGTTCATGAATTGTAAACTATTTTGATAAGGGTTGCATCTATGGCTTCCAGCATCAACCTAGCGATCAACATGGAATTCGCGTCTATGCGCATATCTCTTCCAGGATTCAAAGCACTTTCTCTAACATACAAAAGAAAATAAAAAAAAAATTATTGATTCAAATACTAATTTGAAACTAACAAAAAATAAAAAGTCTCCAAAACACCTAACAATTTCAATAAAATATAACCATCTGACTTTAGAAGTAGGCATTGCTGTTCGGTACATATCTACAAATGTTCCTAACTAACACGTGATAATCATTTGGCACTAAATTGCTTTATCAAAGTCTTGTGATATGCGAGCATTATTGCAATCCATGTCATTATCATGGTAACTTTAATGAATATGACATATTTTAAAGAGACACCACTTATAAGTCGTAAAATAATGTTAAGGGAAGCAACGCAGGATATCATGTTGCAAGTGATATAAAATTCATAAGCATGTTGATAATTAGACACCATTACTGGCGTACCGGTAGGGTAGGGTAGTTTTGCACCTAAGTCTTGCCAAACTCTGACCGGGGGATACATCAATCCTTGGAAGGTGATGGCAGCCAACAACATAGTTACAATCATGATTGCATTGTGCATAGCCTCATCCCGTTTTCACTTTCGAATTCCAAATGATTAAGAAGATGTTATATTATTCAAGTTTCTTCTATGCATGAACATTAGATTTTCACGCATGCATATGTGTCAACATATATTTATTATTTCATTAAAAATTTGAGTACAATAATACCCAATACAATAATAGTCCCATTTTCAAATCAACAATTTGTAGAGCAGAAAAAGTTGCCAAAGCAGCTGAATGACCAATAATATCATCCATGTGATAATAGCAACTACGACTAGTTTAAAGAACTAGTTGATTTTGCTAAAGGAGTTGTATACGAGTGTGAGAGTCATCATTTAAACTATCTTGTCACAGAATCCTCATCGCTGTTTTTGCTAAAGCCCAGTGATGATAAGTAAGATTATATTTAAGGATGCCAACAAAGTAAGGCTATTAAATGCAATGAAAAATGTATAGGCATCGGTAGAGTTGGAGACCTCTTCGGGCGGATGCAGGCCTATTTGGAATGCTAGGGCACTGAGGACTACATCACCAGTACTTAATCAATTAAACTCACTATATGTCAATTTAGAAAAGATAGTTATTTAATAGATAAACATGCCTTGGTGATATATACATAATTTCAAGTCAGGAGGGTTAAATCTTTGGTACATGTATCTAGTTCAAATCATACCATCTCTTATGTAGAGGATTCTCTCAATGAAATATTGTACATACGGACCAGACAAGCTATGCCAGAAGAAGGGCAAACATGATTCCTGTCCAAGCAGCGATGCCATATGTGAGTTTTGTAGGATTTTTTACTACTTGGCGCTAACACCAATAGTGGGATCGTGTATGTGACAGTGAACTATCCTTGGCCTTGAGAGCGTGAAGACAATGAGGAATCCTTAAAGCACTTGAGATGAAGATGGATGTGCCAATGGACGGCTAGGAGGAGAGTGAGTAGAGCAAAAACGACCACGAGAAAATGCACGCAACAATCATTGTTGTGGCCATCTTATCGGCCATGACCATTTTCAAAATGCGATGCACCTATGGGGCTTTTCTCAGGAGGACTCCCTCCTAATGGCTCTAGGTACAAATTACATGGCCGGTACATCTCTGTTGGCTAGTAAACACCCAAGCCACTTTAAATACTTTACACGGTGCCATTCGATCTCTCTTGTGACATCCCTCTTAGTAATAATGTTCATGGTAAGTGGATTATCCCTCAAATGGCCTTTCTTCGTAAAACTTGCAACTATGATGTCATGGGTTGCAATTCTTTTTGCCACATGGCACCAACACCAATAGTGGGATTGCGTATGTGACAGCGGCAAAAAGAATTGCAACCCACATCATCATAGTTGCAAGTTTGACGAAAAAAGGCCATTTGAGGGATAATTCACTTACCATGAACATTATTACTAAGAGGGACGTCACAAAGGAGATCGAATGTCACCGTGTAAAATATTTGAAGTGGCTTGGGTGTTTACTAGCCAACAGAGATGTACCGGCTATGTAATTTATCCCTAGAGCCATCAGGATGGAGTGCTTCTGAGAACCCCCAGAGGATGCATTGCATTTTGAAAACGGTCATGGCCGTTAAGAGGGCCACAACAATGACTTCTGTGCATTTTCTCATGGTTGTTTTTGCTCTGCTCACTTTATCCTTGGCTGTCTATTGGCACATTCATCTTCGTCTCTAGTGCTTTGAGGATACCCTCATTGTCTTCATGCTTTCAAAGCCAGGGATAGTTCTCCGTCACATACACAATCCCACCATTGGTGTTGGCGCCAAGCAGTAAAAATCTATGGAGGAGTTATTAACGGCATCGCTGCTTGGACAAGAATCATGTTCACCCTTCTTATGGCATAGCTTGTTCGGTCCGTATGCACAATATTTTGTTGAGGAAAGATATTCTACATAAGAGATGTTGTGATTTGAAAATGAGATTTGCAGTACATGTACCAAAGATTTAACCCTTGTGACTTGAAATTACGTATGTATGTATCACCAAGGCATGTTTATCTATTAAATAACTAACTTTTTTAAATCAACATATAGTGAGTTTAGTTGATTAATTACTGGTGATGTAGTCCTTATTGCCCTAGCATTCCAAACAGGCATCCGACTCTACTTATGCCTATACATTTTTCATCGCATTTAATAACCTTACTTTGGTGACATCCTTAGATATAATCCTACTTGTCATCATTGGGCTTAAGCAAAACCAACGATTAGGATTCTCTGACAAGGCAGTTCAAATGATGTGGGCTGCCATTATCCTCACGATGGCCACATATATGACTCCCATGATCGTACACAACTCCTTTAGCAAAATCAATTAGTTCTTTAAACTAGTTGTAGTTGCTATTATCACGTGGATGATATTATTGTCCGTTTAGCTCATTTGGCAACTTTTTTGACTATACAAATTGTTGTTTTGAAAATGGGACTATTATTGTATTGGGTATTACTGTACTCAAATTTTTCATGAAATAATAAATATGTGTTGACACATATGCATGCGTGAAAATCTAATGTTCATGCATAGAAGAAACTCGAACAATATAACATCTTCTTAATCATTTGGAAATTGAAAAAGAAAAGTGGGATGAGTCCATGCTGAATGCAATCATGATTGTAATTATGCTGTTGGCTACCATTGCCTTCCAAGGAGTGATGTATCCCCAGGTGGAGTCTAGCAAGACTTGAGCGTAAAATTACCCTCCTCTAGCACACTACTCATACATCTAATCATTAACAGGTTTATGAATTTTATATCACTTGTAACACGATATCTTTCATTGCTCGCCTTAGCATTGTGTCTCTTTAAAATATGTCATATTTGCTAGAGTTACCATGATAACAACATGGATCGCGATAATGTTCGCATATCTCAAGTAAATAATTTGATAAAGCAATTTAATGCCAAATGATTATCAAGTGTTAGTTAGCACATATTTGTATGTATGCACTGAATAGTAGTGCCTATTTCTAAAGTCATATACTTGTATTTTATAGAAATTATTAGGTGTTTAGGAGACTTTCTTTTTTGGTAAGTTTCAAATTAGGTATTGAATCAATTTTATTTTATTTTTTTCGCATTTCTTTTGTGAGTTGGTGAAAGTGCTTTGAATGTCGGAAGAAACATGCACGTAGACGCAAATTCCATGTTGATTGCTAGGTTGACATTGGAAGCCATAGCAGAAGGAACTACGACGAGTAGAAATATCATAATGATTCTTTGTTGGATGAAACCAGAGAAATGTTCACTAAAAAACTCTCTCTTAGATATTAAACTCTTATTTGCTAAGGAGAGGGGAGGGAAAGAGATCATAGGTGGATGCTATGTGAATTAGCATAAGTGCTTATTTCATCACTGATGATTGAGTTCATTTTTTTCCTCTCCGAGCATATATTCATTATGTCATCTTTTGCTGATGTAAGTCTACCTAATGCAACTACCTAGGTCTGAAGTATGCCTTTAATGGAAAGGTCACTAAGACAACTAATGTGCATTCATTTGGGATGGTCTTGGTAAAGTAGGTGATTAGAAGAAAAATAGTGGACTTGTTGGAAGAGTCTGCAATTCATGAACTTATCGACTCTTGCTTGAGAAATCAATTTTTTTAGAGTGAGAGGTTTATTGCATGCTCCATGTTGCATCATTGTGTATTCGACAGGATCCTGAGTCATGACCTCACATATCACAAGTAAAGACTTTGATAAAGCAATTTAATGCCAAATGATTATCACATGGTAATTGGAAACATTTGTAGATAAGCATTGAACTGAGTGCCACTGCTAAAGTCATATGCTTGGATTATATTGAAGTTGTTAGGTGTTCAAGAGATTCTTTTTGTAGTTAGATTCAAATAAGTATTGAATCAACATTTTTTTACTTTTCTTTTATGTGTTGGAGAAAGTGCTTTTAATTCGGGAATGGGACATGCATGTAGATGCAAATTCCATGTCAATAGTCGAGTTGATGTTGAAGCCATGGCGGAAGGATCTGCGATGAGTAGAAATGCCACAATGGTCCCTTGTTGGGTGAAGCTAGGCAAGGATTCATTAGAAAACTCTCTTTTCATATACTAAACTCTTGTTTGCAAAGGAGGGAAGAGAGGAGGATATCACAAATGAATACTTTATGAATTAGCAAAAGCACTAATTTAATCACTAATGATTGAGTTCTTTTGTTTCCTCTCGAAGCATATATTGGTCATGTCATCTTTTGCTAATGTAAATTTATTGAATGCAATTACATGGGTTCGGAGTATGCCTTCAATGGGAAGCTCACTAAAAAAGTATGTGTATTCATTTGGGGTGGTATTGGTAGATCTGGTAACCTGAAGAAAAACAATGGATTTTAAGGATGCACATGATCATCATTTTATTTCTATTCTAGGTTTATCTTTTCATTTCAATCTTGTTTTTGGAACAAAAATTAGTTTGGCAATGCAACTTCATTTTTCTATTTCTGGAACAAATTTTTAGTCTAGAAATAGATTTAGAACAAAGACAAGATGTAACGATTTTCTACTTCTTTATTTCTAGAATAGAAATGACAAATAAAAACACTTCTCATTACTCATCTTTGCTACTAATTGGCTGCTCAGCCATCGTTGCCACCTACTATCTGTCAATGCCAATTGGTACCACCCCTAACCATCGGTTACTGTTGATCTTTCAGCTGGCAATCGCCACCAACAATTGCTGCCTATTAATCGCTACTGACCACTGCCACTGATTGCCCCCTTCTCTACCATTCGCTACCACTAAGATGTGGGAAATTTTGTATTGTTATCAAACGAAGTTCTATTTCGAGAATATAAATTTCGTATCCTTAATAATACTTATTTTTACTTAGAAACTCATCCTATAATAAAAATAAAAAATAAAAAATAAAAATCTATGTCTATTCCATAAATCTATCACTAGAAAACTCTCTCTATGGACATTAAAGTCTTTTTTGCGGAGGAGGGGAGAGGAGAGGAGATCATATGTGGATGCTCTATAAATTAGCAAAAGCACTCATTTTATCATTGATGATTAAGTTCATTTATTTTCTATCTCGAGCATATGTTTGTTATGTCATCTTTTGCTGATGCAAGTCAATCTAATGCAATGCTTGTGAAGCTCACTGAAAAGGCCAATGTGTATTCATTTAGGGAGGTCTTCGTAGAGTTGGTGATTGAAAGAAAAATAGTGGATCTTGATTGGCCCAAGGGCCAGCAGTACCTGGCAAAGTGAATATGATGTAAATGAATCTTCAATCTATATCCCCAACTTGTCTAAGTTTCGATTTTTAGGACCATGACTCTTTCTAATTCTATTAATCTTCTCCGTAGACACGCCCGTTGTTAGAAGAGTTTGCAATTCATGAGCTGATTGACTCTTGCTAGAAAAATCAAATTTTAAAGGGAGAAGTTTATTGCACAATCCACACTGGATCGCTCTTTATTCAACAGGATCTTAAATTAAGACCTCACATATCACAAGTAAAGACTTTAGTAAGGCAATTCAATGTGAAATGATTATTATAGGTTAGTTAGGAAACATTTGAAGGTATGCGAGTTCAGTGAATAGGTGGTGTTTAACTTGAATGCCACTAGCGAGCATCAATATCACGCTAAATGACGCCACAAAAGTAATGGTGTCACATGTTGTGAGAAATTTATAATGGGTATGAGAGTTTTCTGTCACTCCTCTAGCTGGATCCATCCCGGCTTGGAGCACAATAGTGATGAGAAGTACCACCACTGCCATTGTAGCATTTTCCCTATGGTTATCTCATTGTAGTCAGAAGCCATTCGCGAGGTCCATGATGAATTGAGGACTTTTCTTTGTAATGGGTGAAATAGGGAAGGTTGAAGTTCAGGCGAAATGGCTTTTCTTTGTAATGGCTTTTTTAAGAAGCTTCTTGTTTTTTTGTTATAGGATTCTAGAATTTTTAGGTTGTTGAGAAGTTTCTTGTTTTGTTTGCCGATGATCTTTGAGGTCTTGCACGACAGTGAAGAGAAAGAAGCACCTATTGCGTGTCCTGCAGGCCTTGTCCTTACTTTAGAGTGTGCCTTCATTGGGAAGGTCGCTGAAAAAATTAATGTCCATTTATATGGGGTGATCTTGGTAGAGATGGTGACTAGAAGAAAAATGGTGGATTTTAATCAGCCCCAGGGCCAATAGTGTTTGGGAAAGAGAATATGATGTAAATCAATCTTCAATCTATCCCCAACCTATTTGAGTTTCGATCTTCAGATGACTCTTTTTATATTCTACCGATCTTCTCTGTAGACACGCCCCTTGTTGGAAGAGTTTGCAATTCATGACTGATCTACTTCACTTGGAATATTAATTTTAGAACAAGAGGTTTATTGCATGTTCCATGCTGCATCACTGTGAATTCGACAGGATCTTGAGTCAAGACCTCATATGTCACAAGGTCAGACTTTGATAAAATGATTATCACGTGTTAGTTAGGAAATATTTGTAGGTACACACTGAATAGGAGTGCCTACTACTAAAGTCAAATGCTTGAATTTTATTGAAATTGTTAAGTGTTTTGGAGACTTTTTGAGTGGTTAGTTTCAAAAAATAGTGAATCAATATTTTTTTCGCCGTTCTTTGCTTTGAATCCCAGAAAAAGGACAAGCACATAGATGAGAATTCCATGTTGATCGCTAGGGTTGATGTTGGAAGCCATAGTGGAAGGATTTGGGACGAGTAGACATACTATAATGATTCTCTGTTGGATGAAACTAGGCAAGCGATCATTAGAATACTAACTCCTCTTTGTGGGGGAGGGGTGAAGGGCAGATCATATATGGATGCTCTATGAATTAGCAAAGGTGCTCATTTCATCACTGATGATTGAGTTCATTTGTTTCATCTTTGAGCATATATTGGTTATGACATCTTTTGCTAATATAACTACCCAATACAACTACCTGGATCTAGAGTATGCCTTTAATAGGAAGTTCACTAAAATATCTTTTGTGTATTCATTTGGGGTGATTTTTGTAGAATTTATGACTAGAAGAAAAACAATGGATCTTAATCGGCCCAAGCGCTAGCAATGTTTGGCAAAGTGAATATAATGTGAATGAATCTTCAATCTATCCCCAACTTATCTAAGTTTTGATTTTCAGGGATATGAATCTTTCTATATTCTACCGATCTTCTTGCCCTATGTCAGATGAGTTTGCAATTCATGAACTAATCGACTCTCTCTTGAAGAATCAATTTTCAGAGCGAGAGGTTTATTGCATGCTCTATGCTATAGTTAAAAGAGTTTGCAATTCATGACCCGATCGACTCTCGCTTGAGAGATCAATTTTCAGAGTGTGAAGTTTATTGCATGCTCCATGCTGCATCACTATTTATTCGAAAGGATCTTGAGGCAAGACCTCACATATTACAAGTAAAGACTTTGACAAAGCAATTTAATGCCAAATGATTATCACATGTTAGTTTGAAAACATTTGTAGGCACGCATTGAATTGGAGTACCTACTACTAAAGCCATATATACTTGATTTATATTGAAATTTTTAGGTTTTGTGGAAGCCTTTTTTAAGTTTGGTTTCAAATAAGTATTGAATCAATATTTTCTTTCGCATTTCTTTTCATGTTGGAGAAAGTGCTTTGAATTTTGGAATGGGATATGCACATAGACACGAATTTATGCCAACCGCTAGGTTATTGTTGGAAGCCATTGCGAAATGATATGTGATGAGTAGATATGCCATAATGATCTGTTGTTGGGTGAAACTGAGCAAGTGTTCATTAGAAAACTATCCTTTTAGATACTAATGATGTAAATCTAGTTAATGCAATTGCTTGGGTCCAAAGTATGACTTAAATGGGAATATCACTGAAAAAGTTTATGTATATTCATTTGGGGAGAACTTGGTAGAGCTAGTGACCAGAAGAAAAGTGATGGATCTTAATCTTAATGCAGTGTAAGTCTACTTAACGCAACTACTTGGATCTAGGTAGCACTTTTTTTCATGCTTTGGGAAAATGTCACAAATGGTCCCTGGACTTCTATTTAATGTGCAATCTCATCCCTGAACTTTTGATTTGCTCAATTTAGTCCCTGAACTATCGATAATTATTTGATCTAGTCCTTGACTATTTGAAAATTAACCAATTTTGTCCTTCCGTTAGTTAAAGTTAATGGAATTGGGTATTTTGGTATTTTTTTTTTTCTCTTCTTCTCTCTTCCCTCCGCCGGCCATGGTGGAGCTGGCGGAGGTTGATTTGTGGTGTCGCAAATAAATCCAAAACTTTTTGAAAATTTGTTTATTCAATTTGTGCAATTGATTTTGGCTAGAAATTGATGACATGGACGTCCTATGCAACATGGGTGACATTGACTTGGAAAATTTTAAAATTTTAAATTCTTAATAAATTTTTAATCTTGGATTCAACCAAGTCCAAGATGTTATTCTTGGACTTTGTAACCAACAATTACGATAACATTCACATCTAATTCATTTGTTGATCGAATATGAGTCAAGCTCTCTTGCTTCCATTTGCAGATTAAACTAGCAATTTTTGGGGCAAGTCAAAATAGGTGCTTGAATTGGCTAGTTAGGGTTTTCAATATGGGGTTCGATTTTAATTCAGGGAGTTAGGGTCTTATTTGGGAGAAATCCACAAAATGATGTCATTTTATTTGTTCACATGCTGATTAGACCCTTCAGCAATCCACATCAACTCCACATCAGATTTCTGGCTAACCAGATCGAAGTTGGCATTAAAAAGATTATTTTTCAAATAGTT
The DNA here is from genome assembly GCA_016097545.1 of Eucalyptus victrix. NCBI lineage: Eukaryota > Viridiplantae > Streptophyta > Magnoliopsida > Myrtales > Myrtaceae > Eucalyptus > Eucalyptus victrix. Next base: position 27,334,236 of record CM027841.1, read on the forward strand.
TGGCACTTAAATTATCCAAAAGAAACATTTAATATTAAAGTGAGCATTGTATACAACTTTTAATATTTTTAATGTCATTATGCATAATATGATTAATAAACTTCTAATTTGTTTGATGTAACTCCTAAATTTAAGTCCAATGTACAATATCATTCGTGATCTTTTAATATATTTAATGTGGTGGTCACAATCTAATCCTTTGTGAAAAAGAGAGTTAGTTAGGTTTAGGGGTATTATCAACTTTGGGTCAACGGCCTTCCATTGATTCGGACTCTCCAAAGTTCATACCTCGCGCAATATTAGGTGTTCAAAATTTTAATCAATTAAGCCTGTTGCAAAGGATTCACTACTAGCCTTTTCGGTCAACTAAAAACCAAGTAGATATGGGAAGATATTTTACTTTTTACTCAATCAGATATTCTAAACTTGGGATTTGATTGCATTAGCTCTAAGACTCATGTCATTTCAATATCTACTCGATTATGTGCTAATTAACGCCATAGCAGCCTATTAAAAAAAAATATAGGGTCCATCCTAACCATTATAGAGTAGGAAAGTAACAACCAAAATATCGAAATGCGCAATCAATTATAATTGTAAAGGAAATCACACACATTCTAATATCGTCTCTAAAAATAAAAAATAAAAAAACAACACAAAACAAAGAAACCTATTGTAAATCTCTAAAGGTTTGTTCAATTGTGGGTTTTAATATTTTTAAGGGTTTTCTGATTTTTCCAATTTTTTAATTATTTTCTACAAATTTATAAATTGTAATGATTTTTTTCGATTTTTTTATTGTTTAATGATTTTCTAAAATGTCTAATTTTTTAATTGATTTTAGAATTTTCTAAATTTTTATTGTTTCCTAAAATTTTTATTTTTATCATTTTCTGAATTTTTAATTTTTTTCTTATTTTTTTCTATTTTTTAATTTTTAATTATTTAATAATATTTTTATTATTATATTGGGAGAACAGATTTGGACCGGGTTTACCTGGTATGACCGTTGACCCGACCCGACGCGAGTTGGATTAAAATCGATTCTTTTTATATTTTTATATGTTTTTAGATTTTTTTATTCTCCTTTTTTATTTTTTTTTCCTTTTTTGTCCTTTTCCCTAATTTGTCTTTTTCAGATTTCTCCCACGTCTTCTTCCTCAGTCATCTTCTTCCCCCGGAGGAGTTTCTTTCTCTGCAGCCCATCTTCTTCTTCTTTTCTTTTAGAACCCATATAACTCGAAACCGCCATCCTCCATTCACGCCGATGATTACGCCACCACACACTGCCGTCGGGTCACACCACCAACCGCCGGCTATATAAACCGACCGGCGTGCGATACTTCCGGCTGTTCACTCCGGTGACGGCAAAACAACAACAAGAAGGAAAAAAAATTTGAACCGAAGCTAACGGCGGTGAACTCTAGCATTTTCAACAATAAAAAAATCACGAACGCACTTAAAATGAAGAGAAATGCTGACTTGAATGGCCTTAAACCATAGAGCTCGCCGGCATGGGAAGGTAGGCTCCGGCAAGGGAGGATCCATGAGCAACTGACGCAGACACGAATTTTTCCACCAAATAGCATGAACACCATGAAAGCCACAAAAATCATACATTCTTCAACAATATGTGAACAATCAAGCATTAAACTAAACTTCTAACGTCAATCGGACAATATGGACTTCGGTATGTCGTTCAGGCATTTTGTCGAACAGATGTTGTGCAGCCACGAGAATCAACTTTTGATTCAACTGTGGCTTGATTTTCGATCTGAAAGAAGATGTATATGCTTCATGATCAGACTATTCAGTAATGTTGTATTTCATCCGAGCTTCCTTGCGATTTCGCCATTCAAATTTTGTAGCTCATTCTCGGTTAAAAACAGTTTATACACAGAACATGCCTGAGAGAGAGTGTTTACATACCTGGTTCTTTCGGTGAAAAGGAGTTGCTGAAATCAACGGCGATGGAATTCGAAAACTCTAAGGGAGATAACCGGACTCTACAATTAAGCAAAACATAAACCAAATATGGGGCCTATGCCTAGAATCGTGCCTTGCTCGACCACTGCCCTTCTGTCACCATGATTTTTTGTCAAATGCGTACCCTTAAGATCAACCCATCAACATAATAAAAAATCTTCACATAAGCTTCTCAGAGCAATAACACATTCAGCATTCTTAAACTATGGGAAAATAAAATGACCCATTCAAAATGCATAAGGGATCATCTGACATTTCTCTAAATGCGCGCAGCAATGACAAGTTACGATAACCTGTCATGAACAAAAACGGCTATATCACAGGCAGACGAAGACTCCTTGTTTTTTTTTTTTTTTTTTTTGAACAAACCGAAGACTCCTTGTTGACCAGCATTTTTTTTCACTCCATCTTCTGGAATTTCTCGCAACACAAGGGTTTTCTTGACTCCCTGCGTAACTTGTGAATTTATGTCTGAGGAACCATGCAACATAGGTAACAAATCATAGTGAGCACGCCGTTGAACTCACCTCAGGTTGGTCAACAACATTAACAGCATAACGCTCATCAGTTGTTGAAGAGTAGGTATCAGAGAAGGGTCTGCATCAACAGTACGCCATTATGAAGACTAGGTGAACTGAGTAGTTCACAACGTTACAGAACTCACAATTCAGTAACGCTGACTTTCCGGCCTTTTTAGGCCCAAAAACTAAATATTGGAGAACATTTCTGTCGGATTGTTGCTTCTTTCAATTAGATCTACTGGTCTTAGTGACACGGATAGCAGATGAAGGATCACCAGGATATCCAATGTAGATGGGATTCTCCAGGGTCCGAGCTGGGTCTGACAATGTCATCAGAGCCCAGTGGATTGACACGAAAAGACTATTTAAAAATCACTTTAGAATTCCAATTAACTGGAAGGAAAAAATCATGCTACTCATCGAAAGTTTCAAATGGCAGGTTATATTCAAATCGTAGCATAATCCAACATAAAATGCAAACAAAAAGCAAGCAGATAAAATGGTGAAAAATAGCATCCAGTCATTCATACAAGACCTTCCGAGCAGGACAAATTACAAGACTTCTCATAAGTTAAAATGATGAAAACAAGAAGCGAAAGAATATTATATTTGTCATTATTGTGGCACCGTTAATGATGATAAATAAAGGTGCCATCATATTAGAAAGACTCCTCATTCTTTGCCCTTTCTACCTCCAAGGCTAACTTAATAGTAGGAATAACCAACGGGGAAAATGTTAGTGATTCGTGCTAATTTAGAAGGATGATATCTAAAGAAAGCTATTAAATATAAAGAATTACAAACCAAAACATATTAAAGCTTTACTTCAATTAAAAGAAATGGTAAAATACAACTAAAGTGATAAAACATTGGTGCGCAACACAAACGAAACCTCGTAACCCACATAAGATTGGTAACTTAAATTGGTAAAAGTTTAGTAGGTCACTTTAATTCAAGTTAGCCTTATCATACCGAGAGGTAATAAATTTGAACAGTTCGCATTGCACTATTTAACTGCAACATATCTCATGTACCAGAAAATTTTAACTACTAACATTTCGGTGGTGCTACGATGACGATCTTGTCAATCTTGTACCCTACTTGAATATTCCGCACTGAGATGTGGGACCTTTGTAGCGACTCTGAAAGGAGATTTGCATCACTTGCTGCACCTCTTTAGCCATTTTAATAATATAAAAGAAGATCAAACAATGTAATGGAACTTCCTATAACTTTGTGTTCCGATCCTACATATCTCATCTGTTTTTTATGGACACGAGATTATATGATGTTACATTATGGGTCTTTACGGATGCCGATGCCTTTTCTTGGCATACTGATGCCTAAACTTGAATAGATCAATTAAAGTTCACAAACAAAAGAGAAAACAAGCTCAGATCAACTACGTGCTGCAAATTTAATTTTAAACCTTGTCTAGCTTCATTAATCACTCAAATGAATATCAAACAAGAGCATAAAAACTCCCGATGGACGTATGAAACAACCTGAAGAAGCATTAGAGATGAACTTGGAGACCAAAGAAAATCAATCCAGTGGATCATAACTAATATTAGCGGTGTCAAAAACCAAACTGAAAACCGAACCAAACCGAAGGAAACACTCATGAAGATAACAAGTCATTCGCTCATACTATAGTGAAGCGGAACCTGTGAAAGCTTGATGAAAGAGCCATGGCTTCTTCGAATAAAGAGAAAATGAAGGAGAACATGCATGATGGTGATGAGAAGCGTTGATGATGATTCATAATGATGATGAATTGATAGGCACATACGATTGTGAGAACAATTCGCATGTAAGTGTGCTTATGAACGTTGCTAATTATATCCGTGAATTGTTAGACGTTATGTGTTAATTATGCATTTTACTTATCATTTTAAAAGCATGATCCAAGTTTTTCTTCCTCTTTTTTTGTAATTTTCAGAGTAAATTTGACTTGGTTGCTTTGTGAATTCAAATAGTTATCTCTATGGATTGACAAGTTAATATATATATTACTCGAACTAGATACTTCTTTTAAACTTTCTCAAGAAAAATAAGAAATTGATACCTTAACATATTAATGAAAGTTCAGTGAACAGTTGCTAGATAATGATACATGTTGATAATGATAAGAAGACAAGAAAGCTCTCTTAGTTCAATTCAGTTGACGGTGAGTCTCCAAATCCCGATGTCCGAGATTCAAATTGTACAAAGCGTGATTCTATTCTTAGTTCAATTAGTCCCAAAATCACAATTAAATAATTGAATAATAATCTTCACTTGACCTCCTTTGGATCAAAGAAAAGAGGAGAAGAGTTCAATTAAAATAATGTTAATTAATTTAATCAAAGTCCAACTGATCACCACATCTGCATTGTAAATATAGAGTTACAAATAATCTAACTAAAGTAATAGGAATTAAATCTAAGACAATTCCATAGAGAAGAACGACGCCCGATTTTTTTGTGGACGTCCGTCCATTTTTTGTAAAAATATAAAAATGAAAATCGTAAAACAATTAAAAAATATATTATAAAAACGACAAAAAAAAAAAGATGATAAAAATCAAGCTGGGCGGTTTGATTTAGCCCGTTCTTTTAGCAAAATTCTTGGCCCACTACGTGTCTTCTAAGTAGGCTAGGGAACGGTTCCGTCCGTCGGCGCCTTGCTATCAAAAGCCAAAAACCGTCGCCGCTCAAGAAAAGCTCTCGCTTTCTCGTCACTCGCTGCGGTGATGCCCACGATTGAAACGGCCGGGCCGCCCGAGGCGGCGGCTGCCGTGACGGAGATCGGGATCGATTCCGGCCGCCGCCGCCACCATCATCACCCCCTCGACCCTCGCGGCCCCGCTGGGTCGTCATCGTCTGGACAAGGTACCGTCTCTGTTTGTACGGACGCTTTTTTCTTGAATATGGGTGTCTCTGTCTGTCTTGTCCGTGCGAAAATTGAAAAGTTTGAGTTTTTCGAATTCTGGGTGGGATTGCCGTGGAGAAAAGGCGAGGCCTTTGCGGTTTCTCATCGTTCGTCGTCGGTTGTGAGTGCTTTGGTTTCTGAAGTCTGATCAGTTGGGTCCGGCCGAGTCGTTTAAACTGAGACTGAATCGGCTTTTTCGTCGAATTTTTGGTGGCATATTCGTCATCGTTCGAGTCGGCCGTGAACGCCTCCCCGCCGGAGATACCATTCTTTCAGCCGGAGAAGCCCGCAGTTAGAGGCTGCCATGGTTAGTTTCCTATCCACTCATTTGCGTGCACGTTCTGTTAGAATGGATGCCGTTTTGTATCACGTGTTTCGGCGACATTGAAGTCGCCGGTGAGGTTCGGTTATGGCCGGCGGGGGATGACCGGCGACTGAGTGATCGCCGGTGGTGACTGGCGCTCGGGCTCATGAGAAAATGGTGGGATTCGGTTGAAGAGGATATTCGCAGGGAAGAAGTCGTTCTCGGAAGAAGATGACAAACAGTGGAAGGGAAGAGAAAATAAAGAATAATGGAAAATAGAAAAATAAAAATTAAAAAAGGAGAAAAATTAGATGTGAAAAGAGCATTGGCGTAAGTGGGCTTAGTTCAGTTTAATGAACTTCGGGATTAATTAGACTTGACGAATCTTGGGCCTAGGTGGTTCTAATAGATTCAGGCTGGTTTTACTCTTAGAGGTGCTTGGGCTGTGTTTTTTTTTTTTTTTTAGCAAGATGGGCTTAGTGCCTTTTAATTTCAACAAATGGGCTTGGTGGTTTTCTATTCGAATGGGCTTGTTTTGAATAAGCCCATTTGTGCCCATGGCCCAGACCCACGAGACCGGAGCCAGCCTGAAGTCCTTATCTGAATTAAAAATATAAAAAAATTAAAAATAATAATCATAAATCATTAAAAAATTAAAGCTCCAGAAAATCCAGAAAATTCATAAAAAAATAAAAAAATTCAGAAAAATCGGAAATCCTTGGAAATAAGCCTAAAATGTAGCTTTTAAAATAGTTTTTGCTTAAAAAGTGGAAAATCCTTGAAAAAATTGAATCCAAATTGAACAAGCCGCTTCGCCATAAGATTTTTTGGATGCCATTTTCTTTTTAGAGACGATGCTAGGTTACTGCTTACATTGTTCATTTAAATTATATATTTTTTTTTGGGTCGGTCCTACTCTATTTCTACTCTACACTCACTCGCAGAGACTTGTGCCCCCGCGCTTGTAGGCGTGTGGTCACAATCCACTCTCAAACTTACGCGTCCCTACCCCCATCCCCCCTGAGAAGGTGGGGATTTGAACCCCTCACCTCCCCCTTCCATGTTGGAAGGGTGGCCACTGGGGCGAATTCCCAGTGGTTCATTTAAATTATATTTGATTGTGCCTCTTTATATATTGATTGTAATTTCTATTTTTAGAATGGTTAGAATGAATGTTAAAATCTTCAATAAGCTATCCTTATATATTGGTTAGCAAATAGTTAAGTTTAGGTTCCGAAGGGGAATCGGTTTTATAATTAATGTAGTCAAGTCTCTGTTTCCAAGATCTATAGTTATGTGAAAAGTGAGACACTTCTTCATATTTCACTTAATTTCTAGTCAATCTCAATTGGCTAGTGGCAACTCCTTATATGGAATTCACATAGAGTTATGTCATGCGAGGTTGAATTTTGGAGAATCCGCGTCAAATTGAAAGCCGTTGACTTGAATTCGGCAATATCTCTAAACCTATACACATGAATGTTTCTAGAGTTCTTTTATATAAATCGATTCAATTCTTAATTTGAAACTAACCAAAAAAATCCTTAAAACACCTAATAATTTATATAAAATACGAGTATCTAACTTTAGAAATAGGCACTACTATTCAGTGCGTACCTACAAATGTTTCCTATCTAACACTTTCATTTGACATTAAATTACTTTATCAAATTCTTTACTTGCGATATGCGAACATTATCGCGATACATGTTGTTATCATGGTAACTCTAGCGAATATGGCATATTTAAAGAGACACCACTTATAAGTAGTAAAATAATGCTAAAGCAAGCAATGAAAGATATTGTGTTACAAGTGATATAAAATTCATAAACTTGTTGATGATTAGATGCTTGAGCGGCATATTAGAGGGATAGGGTAATTCTGCACTTAAGTCTTGTTAGACTCCACCCGGGGATACATTGCTTCTTGGAAGGCGATGGCAACCAACAGGACAACTACAATTAAAATGATGAAAACAAGAAGTGAAAGATCGCCATTTGTGGCACCGTTATGATGGTAAATAAAGGTGCCGTCTTATTAGAAAGACTCCTCTTTCTTTGCCCTTTCTACCTCTAAGGCTAACTTAATAGTAGGAATAACCAACGGGGAAAATGTTAGTGATTCGTGCTAATTTAGAAGGATAATATCTAAAGGAAGCTATTAAATATAAAGAATTACAAACCAAAACAAATTAAAGCTTTACTTCAATTAAAAGAAATGGTAAAATACAATTGAAGTGATAAAACATTGGTGCGCAACACGACGAAACCTTGTAACCCACATAAAATTGGTAACTTAAATTGATAAAAGGTCAGTAGGTCACTTCAATTCAAGTTAGTCTTATCATACAAGAGGTAATAAATTTGAACAGTTCGTGTTGCACTATTTAACTGCAACATATCTCATGTACCATAAAATTATAACTACTAACATTTCAGTGGTGCTATGATGACGATCTTGTCAATCTTGTACGCTACTTGAATATTCCGCACTGAGATGTGGGATCTTTGTAGCGACTCTGAAAGGAGATTTGCATCACTTGCTGCACCTCTTTAGCCATTTTAATAATATAAAAGAAGATCAAACAATGTAATGGAACTTCCTATAACTTTGTGGACACGAGATTATATGATGTTACATGATGGGTCTTTACGGATGCCGATGCCTTTTCTTGGCATACCGATGCCTAAACTTGAATAGATCAATTAAAGTTCACAAACAAAAGAGAAAGCAAGCTCAGATCAACTACGTGCTGCAAATTTAATTTTAAACCTTGTCTAGCTTCATTAATCACTCAAATGAATATCAAACAAGAGCATAAAAACTCCCGATGGACTAATGAAACAACCCAAAGAAGCATTAGAGATGAACTTGGAGACCAAAGAAAATCAATCCAAGGGATCATAACTAATATTAGCGGTGTCAAAAACCAAACTGAAAACCGAACCAAACCGAACACTCGTGAAGATACCAAGTCGTTCGCTCACACTATAGTGAAGCGGAACTTGTGAAAGCTTGATGAAAGAGTCACGGCTTCTTCGAATAAAGAGAAAATGAAGGAGAACATGCATGATGTTGATGAGAAGCGTCGATGATGATTCATAATGATGGTAAATTGATGAGCACATAGGACTGTGGGAACAATTTGCATGTAAGTGTGCTTATGAACGTTGCTACTTATATCCGTGAATTGTTAGATTTTATGTGTTAATTATGCATTTTACTTATCATTTTAAACGTATCACCCAAGTTTTTCTTCCTCTTTTTTCTCTAATTTTCTCTCTAAATTTGACTTGGTTGCTCTTCTCTCTTCTAATCTTATCTCTATGGATTGACAAGTTAAATTTGATTTGGTTGGTTTCTAGATTTTTTTTTTCTTAAGAAATTGTGCTTATTGATGAAAGTTCAGTGAGCGGTAGCTGGATGATGATACATGTTAATAATGATAAGAAGACAAGAAAGCACTCTTAGTTTAGTTCGGTTGAAGGTGAGTCTCCAAATCCCGATGTCCTAGATTCAAATTCTACAAAGCATGATTATATTCTTGGTTCAATTAACTTGAAAATCACAATTAAACAATTGAATAATAATCTTTACTTGACCTCTTTTGGATCAAAGAAAAGAGGAGAGAAGTTCAATTAAAATAATGTTAATTAATTTAATCAAAGTCAAACTGATCACCACATCTGCATTGTAAATATAGAGTTAACAAAGTAATAAGAATTAAACCTAAGACAATTCCATAGAGAAGAACGACACCCGATTTTTTGTGGACGTCCGTCCATTTTGCAAAAATATAAAAATGAAAATAGTAAAACAATTCAAAATTATAGTATAAAAACGACAAAAAAAATGATAAAAATCAAGCGGGGCGGTTTGGTTTAGCCCGTTCTTTTAGCAAAATTCTTGGCCCGCTACGTGTCTTTTGAGTAGGCTAGGGAACGGTTCCGTCCGTCGGCGCCTCGCTATCAAAAGCAAAAACCGTCGCCGCTCAAGAAAAGCTCTCGCTTTCTCGTCACTCGCTGCGGTGATGCCCACGATTGAAACGGCCGGGCCGCCCGAGGCGGCGGCGGTCGTGACGGAGATCGAGATCAATTTCGGCTGCCGCCACCATCATCACCCCCTTGACCCTCGCGGCCCCGCTGGGTCGTCATCGTCTGGGCAAGGTACCGTCTCTGTTAGCACGGACGCTTTTTCTTGAATGTGGGTGTCTCTGTCTTTGTCTTGTCCGTGCGTGAAAATTGAAAAGTTCGAGTTTTTCAAATTCTGGGTGGGATTGCCGTGGAGAAAAAGGCGAGGCCTTTGCGGTTTCTCATCGTTCGTCGTCGGTTGTGAGTGCTTTGGTTTCTGAAGTCTGATCAGTTGGGTCCGGCTGAGTCGTTTAAACTGAGACTGAATCGGCTTTTTCGTCGAGTCGGCTGTGAACGCCTTGCCGCCGGAGATGCCATTCTTTCAGCCGGAGAAGCCCGCGGTTAGAGGCCGCCATGGTTAGTTTCCTATCCACTCATTTGTGTGCACGTTCTGTTAGAATGGATGCCGTTTTGTATCACTTGTTTCGGCGACATTGAAGTCGCCGGTGAGGTTCGGTTATGGCCGGCGGGGGACGACCGGCGACCGAGTGATCGCCGGTGGTGACTGGCGCTCGGGCTCATGAGAAAATGGTGGGATTCGGTTGAAGAGGATATTCGCAGGGAAGAAGTCGTTCTCGAAGAAGATGACGAACAGTGGAAGGGAAGAGAAAATAAAGAATAATGGAAAATATAAAAATAAAAATTAAAAAAGGAGAAAAATTAGATGAGAAAAGAGGATTGGTGTAAGTGGGCTTAGTTTAGTTTAATGAACTTCGGGATTAATTAGACTTGACGAATCTTGGGCCTAGGTGGTTCTAATAGATTCAGGCTGGTATTACTCTTAGAGGTGCTTGGGCTGTGTTTTTTTTTTTTTTTAGCAAGATGGGCTTAGTGCCTTTTAATTTCAATAAATGGGCTTGGTGGTTTTCTATTCGAATGGGCTTGTTTTGAATAAGCCCATTTGTGTCCATGGCCCAGACCCACGAGACCGGAGCCAGTCTGAAGTCCTTATCTGAATTGTAAAAAATTAAAAATAATAATCATAAATCATTAAAAAATTAAAGATCCAGAAAATCCAGAAAATTCATAAAAAAATTAAAAAATTCAGAAAAATCGGAAATCCTTGGAAATAAGCCTAAAATTTAGCTTTTAAATAGTTTTTGCTTAAAAAGTGGAAAATCCTTGAAAAAATTGAATCCCAATTGAACAAGCCGCTTCACCACAAGATTTTTTGGATGACATTTTCTTTTTAGAGACAATGCTAGGTTATTGCTTACGTTGTTCATTTAAATTATATTTGATTGTGCCTCTTTATATATTGATTGTAATTTTTATTTTTAAAATGGTTAGGATGAATTTTAAAATCTTAAATAGGTTGTCCTTTCACTTTGGTTAGCAAATAGTTAAGTTTAGGTTCTAAATGGGCATTAGTTTTATAAACAGTGTAATTAAGTCTCCGTTTCCAAGATCTCTAGTTATGTGAAAAGTGAGATACTCCCTCATATTTCACTTAATTTCTAGTCGATATCAATTGGCTAGTGGCAATTTCTTATATGGAATTCACATGAGTCATGTCATGCGAGATTAAGTTTGGGAGAACTTGTGTCAAATCGAAAGCCATTGACTCGAATTCAACAATACCTCCTATATTCCCTTTTAGGAGGGGTAGGTCGCAACATTAAGGAACCTAGAATTGTGTTATATATGTTAGGATTCAATGAGATCTTGCTAGGTGGCATTATTGTATCTCTAGTTTGCTATGTTGACATCTTGCCCATGATCAAGTTTTAATGGTAAAGGTACCTAGCAATGGCAAGGAGAATATTTCACATTTGCATTATTTTCCTAGTCCAATGTTTAGTTTTTGGTTTTTTTTTTTTTTTGAATTTCACTTTCCACAAATCATAATTAGGAATCGAAATGGAGAAACTTCATGCATCTAATTTTTTGTGTCTACCAAGTTTAACTTATTTGGAATGTTAATATATGATTTTTTGTGTCCGCCAAGTTCAACTTATTTTGTATGCCAATATTCTCCACCAAACATTCTTCCACACTTACACACATTCACAATTTGATGAGATTGTTAAGTTAGGCTAGCCATTCATGATCAGCAATCTAATAATGAACATGAGGAAAAGGCTACTACCATATGTGCATAGAGTGTGTCAAGTCTAGCCATTCAAATCTAGCGCAAGTTTATATTATGCATATTACAAGTTTAAAGGTATATCTTGTGTCTAGAGCTTACCTATTTAAGGTGGACTTAAAAAAAAAAAATCCCTCTTTGTGTAGAAATTCATGCATATTAAAATATTTCCTTGGCGGCCTATACAGATTTAAGACAAGGACTATATTTTTCATCCATTTCTAATTAAAGAAAACTTTCTCTAATCAGTTAAATCTGCATGCAAGTGTCTCTGTGATGCCCATTGCTTTTAACTTACCAATCAAAAGCGTGATAGGAGGGAAAAGGACGAAGGCAAAGATCGCCTTATAAATAAACATTTGTTGTGAAATTTCATGATATGAATTTGGTTGAATATGAGTGACTTAGATTAAAAATCGAGAGATTTAGAGATCATTGAGCATCTTATGCTTAAATTTATTTTTTAATTTTTAAATAAGCGAAAACATTATCTTGACATCTTGTCATGGAAATATGAACAAGCATAAAGTTACAAGTATATATATGTTTCGGCTAGCAATGACCTTTCTTTAGTTAGATTCACACTAACTAGCTATTAGCATTGATTAAGAGCCATCTCTTTTGCATATCCTGCCTTTGCTTTCATTCTATGTTCAAATTATTACTAACATCATGACAATACTTTCAATCAATTCAACACTTACATTTTCCTTTGAAAAATTAAAATTTCAAAAAAAAAAAAAAAAAAATCCTCATGCATTGCCTTTCCATAATCATGTTATTGCTTGTGTATGAGCTTCACATACAACAAATGGATCAAAGAAAATATATTAGGTATTGGCTAGCAAATTTGGCATCCTTCAATATGGCGATGAGATTGTAAAAAGAGAGTGTAAACTTATCAGCCAGGAGATTTGTAATGAGCTAGCCATACTACTCAAGTGGTAGGCCTTAGGTGTCTTCCCTTGACATTATCATGCTCTCTCTCTCTCTCTCTCTCTCTCTCTCTCTCTCTTTTCAAAGGAAAACATCAATCGATTTCTTAAGCCAATTTATGTGTCTTGCATCGAGGGCCTTATTTGCATTACTATGTATCAACTTTAAGGAAAAGCACAAAAAATCCTACCTAAGTTAGTAGTTGATTAGGTAGACTTACACTTGCATTAGGGTTAATATCTAATGCTTTTCTTTCGATCATTGGTTCCACCAAGACCATCCCTATACACATTAACTTTTTCAATGAACTTCCATTCAAGGCATACTTTGGATCCAGGTAGTTTTATTAGGTAGACTTACATAAGCAAAAGATGACATACCAAATAAATGCTTGAACAAGAAGCAAATGAATTCAATCATTAGTGATCATGAGTGCTTTTGCTAATTCATAGAGCATCCCCATTTGATCTGCTCCTCTCCTCTCTCCTTGGTAAAGAATAGTTTAGTGTCTGAAGAGAGAGTTTCTAATGAACACTTGCCGGTTTTCCAATAGAGGACCATAGTGTTATTTCAACTTGTCGCAGATTCTTCTGCTATGGCTTCCGACATCAACCTTGACAATCGGCGTGGAATGTGTCCATGTTCATGTCCCCATCCCAGATTCAAAGAACATTTTCCAACATGAAAAGGAATGAGAAGAAAATTATTGATTCAATATTGATTTGAAACTAACTGCTTAAAAGTCTCGAAAATACATAACAATTTTAATAAAATTCAAGCATCTAACTCTAGTGATAGGCACTCCTGTTCAGTGTGTACCTACAAATCCTTCCTAAATAATGTAAGATTATTATTTGGCATTCAATTGCTTTATCAAAATCTTTTCATGTGACATGCGAGGTCTTGACTCAAGATCCTATCGAATACATAGTGGAGCATGCAATAAATCTCTTGCCCTGAAAATTGATCTCCAAGCGAGAGTCGGTTGGTCCATGAATTGTAAACTCTTCCAATAAAAGCCATGTATAAGGAGATTGGTAGAATATAGGAAAAGTCTTGTTCTTGAAAATTGAAACTCAGACACACTACGGGATAGATTGAAAATTCATTCACATCATAGTTACATTGTCAAACACTTCTGGCCCTTGGGTCGGTTAAGATTTGCTTCTTCTTTTTTCCTATCACCAACTCTACAGAGACTAACCCAAATGAATACACATCGGCTTTTTTAGTATACTTCGAAGGCAAACTCTAGATTCAGGTAATTGCATTAAGTAGACTTACATTAGTAAAATATGGCATAACCATTATATACTTAGAGTGAAAATAAATAAACTCAACTATCAGTGATGAGAAGATCGTTTGCTAATTCACAGAGCATCCTTATATGATCTCCTCCTCTCACCCCTTCTAGTAAAACAAACTTTAGTTCTAAAAAGAGAGTTTTCTAGTGAACGTTTGCCTAGTTTCATCCAACAAAGGACCATAATGGTATTTCTACTTGTCATATATCCTTTCGCTATGGCTTCCAACATCAACCTCAGTGATCGACATTGAATTCTCATCCATGTTCATGTCCCCATCCTAGATTCAAAGCACAATCTCCAACACGAAAAAGATAAGAGAAAAAAAATATTAATTTAAAACTAACTACTCAAAAAGTCTCCAAACCACCAAACGATTTCAATAAAATTCAAGCATCTGACTCTAACAGTAGGCACTCCTGTTCAATGTGTATCTACAAATGTTTACTAACTAACGTGAGATAATTATTTGGAATTCAAAGTTTTTATTGACTCAAGATTATATCGAATGCACAATGATGTAGGATGGAGCATGCAATGAACCTCGCTCTAAAAATTGATCTCCTAAGCAAGAGTCGATTAGTCATGACTTGCAAACTCCTCTAACAAGGGGCATGTCAATGGAGAAGATTAGTAGAATATAGAGTTAGTCATGTTTCCGAAAATCAAAAATCAAACAAGTTGGGGATAGATTAAAGATTCATTCACATCATATTCACTTTGCCAGACACTGCTAGCCATTTGGCCTATTAAGATCCACTGTTTTTCTTCTAGTTACAAGCTTTACCAAGACCACCTCAAATAATACACATTAGCTCTTTCAATGAACTTCTCATTGAGGGCACGCTTGAGTCCAAGTAATTGCATTAGGCAGACTTACATAAGCAAAAGATGACACAATTAATATATCCTTGTAGAGAAAAGAAATGAACTGAACCATCAATGATGAGACGAGCTCTTCTATTAATTCATAGAACATTCCCACATGATCTCCCCCTCATGCCTCCATCGCGGAGAAGAGTTTAGTGTTTGAAAGAGAGTTTTTTAGTGATCGCTTGCCTAGTTTCATCCAATAGAGTACCATTGTGGTAATTCTACTCGTTGCAGATTCCTCAACTATGACTTGCAACATCAATCCCGACAATTGACGTAGAATTTGCATCTATGTGCTCATTCCCTTTCAGGATTCAAAGCACCTTCTCCGACACGGAAAAGAAAAATGTAAATAATAATGATTCAATGTTTTACTGAAACTAACCACTAAAAGTCTCTAAATCACCTAATGATTTTTATAAAATTCATGCATCTGACTCTAGTCTTTACCTGTGACAAGTAAGGTCTTGACTCTAGATCTTGTCAAATATACATCAATGCAGCATGGAGTATGCAATAAACCTCTCGCTTTGAAAATTGATCTACTGAGCGGGAGTCGATTAGTTCATGAATTGTAAACTCTTTTAATAAGGGGTGCATCTATGGCTTCTAGCGTCAACCTAGTGATCAACATGGAATTCGCGTTTACGTGCATATCTCTTCCGGGATTCAAAGCACTTTCTCTAACACACAAAAGAAAAAAAAAAATTATTGATTCAATACTAATTTGAAACTAACAAAAAATAAAAAGTCTCCAAAACACCTAACAATTTCAATAAAATACAAGCATCTGACTTAGAAGTAGGCATTGCTGTTCGGTACATATCTACAAATGTTCCTAACTAACATGTGATAATCATTTGGCACTAAATTGCTTTAACAAAGTATTGTGATATGCGAGCATTATTGCGATCCATGTCGTTATCATGGTAACTTTAATGAATATGACATATTTTAAAGAGACACCACTTATAAGTCGTAAAATAATGTTAAGGGAAGCAACGCATAATATCATGTTACAAGTGATATAAAATTCATAAGCATGTTGATAATTAGACACCATTACTAGCATACCAGTAGGGTAGGGTAGTTTTGCACCTAAGTCTTGCCAAACTCTGCCTGGGGGATACATCAATCCTTGGAAGGTGATGGCAGCGAACAACATAGTTACAATCATGATTGCATTGTGCATAGCCTCATCCCAGTTTTCACTTTCGAATTCCAAATGATTAAGAAGATGTTATATTATTCAAGTTTCTTCTATGCATGAACATTAGATTTTCACGCATGCATATGTGTCAACATATATTTATTATTTCATTAAAAATTTGAGTACAATAATACCCAATACAATAATAGTCCCATTTTCAAATCAACAATTTGTAGAGCAGAAATGGTTGCCAAAGCAGTTGAATGACCAATAATATCATCCATGTGATAATAGCAACTACGACTAGTTTAAAGAACTAGTTGATTTTGCTAAAGGAGTCGTGTACGAGTGTGAGAGTCATATATGTGGCCACCGTGAGGATAATGGTGGCCCACATATTTAAACTATCTTGTCACATAATCCTCATCGCTGTTTTTGCTAAAGCCCAATGATGACAAGTAATATTATATTTAAGGATGCCACCAAAGTAAGGCTATTAAATACAATGAAAAATGTATAGGCATCGGTAGAGTTGGAGACCTCTTTGGGCGGATGCAGGCCTATTTGGAATGCTAGGGCACTGAGGACTACATCACCAGTACTTAATCAATTAAACTCACTATATGTCGATTTAGAAAAGTTAGTTATTTAATAGATAAACATGCCTTGGTGATATATACATATATAATTTCAAGTCAGGAGGGTTAAATCTTTGGTACATGTATCTAGTTGAAATCATAACATCTCTTATGTAGAAGATTTCTCTCAACAAAATATTGTACATACGGACCGAATAAGCTATGCCAGAAGAAGGGCAAACATGATTGCTGTCCAAGCAGCGATGCCTTATGTAACTCCTTTGCAAATTTTTTACCGCTTGGCACCAATACCAATAGTGGGATCGTGCATGTGACAGTGAGAGCGTGAAGACAATGAAGAATCCTTAAAGCACTTGAGATGAAGATGGATGTGCCAATGGACGGTTAGGGGGAGAGTGAGTAGAGCAAAAACGACCTCGAGAAAATGCACGCAACGATCATTGTTGTGGCCTTCTTATCGGCCATGACCATTTTCAAAATGCGATGCACCTATGGGGCTTTTCTCAGGAGGACCCCCTCCTAATGGCTCTAGGTACAAATTACATGGCTGGTACATCTCTGTTGGCAAGTAAACACCCAAGCCACTTTAAATACTTTACATGGTGCCATTCGATCTCTCTTGTGACGTCCCTCTTAGTAATAATGTTCATGGTAAGTGGATTATCCCTCAAATGGCCTTTCTTCGTCAAACTTGCAACTATGATGATGTGGGTTGCAATTCTTTTTGCCACATGGTGCCAACACCAATAGTGGGATTGCGTATGTGATGGTGGCAAAAAGAATTGCAACCCACATCATCATAGTTGCAAGTTTGATGAAGAAAGGCCATTTGAGGAATAATTCACTTACCATGAACATTATTACTAAGAGGGACGTCACAAAGGAGATCGAATGTCACCGTGTAAAATATTTGAAGTGGCTTGGGTGTTTACTAGCCAACAGAGATGTACCGGCTATGTAATTTATCCCTAGGGTCATCAGGATGGAGTGCTTATGAGAACCCCTAGAGGATGCATTGCATTTTGAAAACGGTCATGGCTGTTAAGAGGGCCATAACAATGACTTATGTGCATTTTCTCATGGTTGTTTTTGCTTTGCTCACTTTATCCTTGGCTATCCATTGGCACATTCATCTTCATCTCTAGTGCTTTGAGGATACCCTCATTGTCTTCACGCTTTCAAGGCCAAGGATAGTTCACCGTCACATACACAATTCCACTATTGGTGTTGGCGCCGAGCGGTAAAAATCTACGGAGGAGTTATTAACGGCATCACTGCTTGGACAAGAATCATATTCACCCTTCTTATGGCATAGCTTGTTCGGTCCGTATGCAAAATATTTTGTTGAGGGAAGATATTCTAAATAAGAGATGTTGTGATTTGAAAATGAGATTTGCAGTACATGTACCAAAGATTTAACCCTTGTGACTTGAAATTACGTATGTATGTATCACCAAGGCATGTTTATTTATTAAATAACTAACTTTTTTAAATCAACATATAGTGAGTTTAGTTGATTAAGTACTGGTGATGTAGTCCTTATTGCCCTAGCATTCCAAACATGCACGCATTTAATAACCTTACTTTGGTGACATCCTTAGATATAATCCCACTTGTAATCATTGGGCTTAAGCAAAAACAATGATTAGGATTCTCTGACAAGGCAGTTCAAATGATGTGGGCTGCCATTATCCTCACGGTGGCCACATATATGACTCCCATGATCGTACACGACTCATTTAGCAAAATCAACTAGTTCTTTAAACTAGTTGTAGTTGCTATTATCACGTGGATGATATTATTGTCCGTTTAGCTCCTTTGGCAACTTTTTTGACTATACAAATTGTTGTTTTGAAAATGGGACTATTATTGTATTGGGTATTATTGTACTCAAATTTTTAATGAAATAATAAATAAGTGTTGACACATATGCATGCGTGAAAATCTAATGTTCATGCATAGAAGAAACTCGAACAATATAACATCTTCTTAATCATTTGGAATTCGAAAAAGAAAAGTGGGATGAGTCCATGCAGAATGCAATCATGATTGTAATTATGCTGTTGGCTACCATTGCCTTCCAAGGAGTGATGTATCCCGGGTGGAGTCTAGCAAGACTTGAGTGTAAAATTACCCTCCTCTAGCACACCACTCATACATCTAATCATTAACAGGTTTATGAATTTTATATCACTTGTAACGCGATATCTTTCATTACTTGCCTTAGCATTATTTTACTACTTATAAGTGGTGTCTCTTTAAAATATGTCATATTTGCTAGAGTTACCATGATAACAACATGGATCGCGATAATGTTCGCAAATCTCTAGTAAATAATTTGATAAAGCAATTTAATGCCAAATGATTATCAAGTGTTAGTTAGCAAATATTTGTAGGTATGCACTGAATACTAGTGCCTATTTCTAAAGTCAGATACCTGTATTTTATAGGAATTATTAGGTGTTTAGGAGACTTTCTTTTTTGGTTAGTTTCAAATTAAGTATTGAATCTTTTTTTTTTTTTTTGCGTTTCTTTTGTGAGTTGGTGAAAGTGCTTTGAATGTTGGAAGAAACATGCACGTAGACGCAAATTCCATGTTGATTGCTAGGTTGACATTGGAAGCCATAGCAGAAGGAACTACGACAAGTAGAAATATCATAATGATTCTTTGTTGGATGAAACCAGAGAAATGTTCACTAAAAAACTCTCTCTTAGATATTAAACTCTTATTTGCTAAGGAGAGGGGAGAGAAAGAGATCATAGGTGGATGCTATGTGAATTAGCATAAGTGCTCATTTCATCACTGATGATTGAGTTCATTTGTTTCCTCTCCGAGCATATATTCGTTATGTCATCTTTTGCTAATGTAAGTCTACCTAACGCAACTACCTAGGTCTAAAGTATGCCTTTAATGGGAAGCTCACTAAGACAATTAATGTGCATTCATTTGGGATGGTCTTGGTAAAGTAGGTGATTAGAAGAAAAATAGTGGACTTGTTGGAAGAGTCTGCAATTCATGAAATTATCGACTCTTGCTTGAGAAATCAATTTTTTTTTTTTTTTAAAGTGAGAGGTTTATTGCATGCTCCATGTTGCATCATTGTGTATTCGAGAGGATCCTGATTCATGACCTCGCATATCACAAGTAAAGACTTTGATAAAGCAATTTAATGCCAAATGATTATCACATGGTAATTGGAAACATTTGTAGGTAAGCATTGAATTGAGTGCCATTGCTAAAGTCATATGCTTGGATTATATTGAAGTTGTTAGGTGTTCAAGAGATTCTTGTTGTAGTTAGATTCAAATAAGTATTGAATCAACATTTTTTTACTTTTCTTTAATGTGTTGGAGAAAGTGCTTTTAATTCGGGAATGGGGCATGCATGTAGATGCAAATTCCATGTTGATCATCGAGTTGATGTTGAAGCCATGGCGGAAGGATCTCCGATGAGTAGAAATGCCACAATGGTCCCTTGTTGGATGAAGCTAGGCAAGCATTCATTAGAAAACTCTCTTTTTATATACTAAACTCTTCTTTGCAAAGGAGGGAAGAGAGGAGGATATCATAAATGGATACTTTATGAATTAGCAAAAGCACTATTTTAATCACTAATGATTGAGTTCTTTTGTTTCCTCTCCAAGCATATATTGGTCATGTCATCTTTTGCTAATGTAAATTTATTGAATGCAATTACATGGGTTCGGAGTATGCCTTCAATGGGAAGCTCACTAAAAAAGCATGTGTATTCATTTGGGGTGGTCTTGGTAGATCTGGTAACCTAAAGAAAAACAAAGGATTTTAAGGATGCACATGATAATCATTTTATTTCTATTCTAGATTTATCTTTTCATTTCAATCTTGTTTTTGGAACAAAAATTAGTTTGGCAATGCAACTTCATTTTTCTATTTCTGGAACAAATTTTTAGTCTAGAAATAGATTTAGAACAAAGACAAGATGTAAAGATTTTCTACTTCTTTATTTCTATAATAGAAATGACAAATAAAAACACTTCTCATTACTCATCTTTGCTACTAATTGGCTGCTTAGCCATCGTTGCCACCTATTATCTGTCACTGCCAATTGGTACCACCCCTAACCATCGGTTACTATCGATCTTTCAGCTGGCAGTCGCCACCAACGATTGCTGCCTATTAACCGCTACTGACCACTCCCACTAACTGCCCCCTTCTCTACCATTCGCTATCGCTAAGGTGGGAGAAATTTTGTATTGTTATCAAACGAAGTTCTGTTTCAAGAATATAAATTTCGTATCCTTAATAATACTTATTTTTACTTAGAAACTCATCCTATAGTAAAAATAAAAAATAAAAAATAAAAATCTATGTCTATTCCATAAATCTATCACTAGAAAACTCTCTCTATGGACATTAAAGTCTTTTTTGCGGAGGAGGGGAGAGAGGAGGAGATCATATATGGATGCTCTATGAATTAGCAAAAGCACTCATTTTTTCATTGATGATTAAGTTCATTTATTTTCTATCTGAGCATATGTTTGTTATGTCATCTTTTGCTGATGCAAGTCAATCTAATGCAATGCTTGTGAAGCTCACTGAAAAGGCCAATGTGTATTCATTTAGGGAGGTCTTGGTAGAGTTGGTGATTGGAAGAAAAATAGTGGATCTTGATTGGCTCAAGGGCCAGCAGTACCTGGCAAAGTGAATATGATGTAAATGAATCTTCAATCTATATCCCCAACTTGTCTAGGTTTCGATTTTTAGGACCATGACTCTTTCTAATTCTATTAATCTTCTTTGTAGACACGCCCGTTGTTAGAAGAGTTTGCAATTCATGAGCTGATTGACTCTTGCTAGAAAAATCAAATTTTAAAGGGAGAAGTTTATTGCATAATCCACACTGGATCGCTCTTTATTCCACAAGATCTTAAATTAAGACCTCACATATCACAAGTAAAGACTTTAGTAAGGCAATTCAATGCCAAATGATTATTATAGGTTAGTTAGGAAACATTTGTAGGTATGCGAGTTCAGTGAATAGGTGGCGTTTAACTTGAATGCCACTAGCGAGCATCAATATCACGCTAAATGACGCCACAAAAGTAATGGTGTCACATGTTGTGAGAAATTTATAATGGGTTTGAGAGTTTTCTGCCACTCCTCTAGTTGGATCCATCCCGGCTTGGAGCACAATAGTGATGAGAAGTACCACCACTGCCATTATAGCATTTTCCCTATGGTTATCTCATTTTAGTCGAAGCCATTCGCGATGTCCATGATGAATTGAGGACTTTTCTTTGTAATGGGTGAAATAGGGAAGGTTGAAGTTCAGGCAAAATGGCTTTTCTTTGTAATGGCTTTGTTAAGAAGCTTCTTGTTTTTTGTTATAGGATTCTAGACTTTTTAGATTGTTGAGAAGTTTCTTGTTTTGTTTGCCGATGATCTTTGAGGTCTTGCACGACAGCGAAGAGAAAGAAGCACCTATTGTCGAGAAAATTGCGTGTCCTATAGGCCTTGTCCTTACTCTAGAGTGTGCCTTCATTGGGAAGCTCACTGAAAAAATTAATGTGTATTTATATAGGGTGATCTTGGTAGAGATGGTGACTAGAAGAAAAATGGTGGATTTTAATCGGCCCCAGGGCCAAGAGTGTCTGACAAAGAGAATATGATGTAAATCAATCTTCAATCTATCCCAAACCTATTTGAGTTTCGATCTTCAGATGAATCTTTTTATATTCTACCGATCTTCTCTATAGACACGCCCCTTATTGGCAGAGTTTGCAATTCATGAATGATCTACTTCACTTGGAATATTAATTTTAGAACAAGAGGTTTATTGCATGTTCCACGCCGCATCACTGTGAATTCGACAGGATCTTGAGTCAAGACCTCATATGTCACAAGTAAAGACTTTGATAAAATGATTATCACGTGTTAGTTAGGAAATATTTGTAGGTACACACTGAATAGGAGTGCCTACTACTAAAGTCAAATGCTTGAATTTTATTGAAATCGTTAAGTGTTTTGGAGACTTTTTGAGTGGTTAGTTTCAAAAAATATTGAATCAATATTTTTTTCGCCGTTCTTTTCTTTGAATCCCAGAAAAAGGACAAGCACATAGATGAGAATTCCATGTTGATCACTAGGGTTGATGTTGGAAGCCATAGTGGAAGGATTTGGGATGAGTAGACATACTATAAAGATCCTCTGTTGGATAAAATTAGGCAAGCGATCATTAGAATACTAACTCCTCTTTGTGGGGGAGGGGTGAAGGGGAGATCATATGTGGATGCTCTATGAATTAGCAAAGGTGCTCATTTCATCACTGATGATTGAGTTCATTTGTTTCATCTTTGAACATATATTGGTTATGACATCTTTTGCTGATATAAGTCTACCCAATGCAACTACCTGGATCTAGAGTATGTCTTTAATAGGAAGTTCACTAAAATATCTTTTGTGTATTCATTTGGGGTGATTTTTGTAGAATTGATGACTAGAAGAAACACAATGGATCTTAATTGGCCCAAGGGCTAGCAATGTTTGGCAAAGTGAATATGATGTGAATGAATCTTCAATCTATCCCCAACTTATCTAAGTTTTGACTTTCAGGGATATGGATCTTTCTATATTCTACCGATCTTCTTGCCCTATGTCAGATGAGTTTGCAATTCATGAACTAATCCACTCTCTCTTGAAGAATCAATTTTCAGAGCGAGAGGTTTATTGCATGCTCCATGCTACAGTTAAAAGAGTTTGCAATTCATGACCTGATCGACTCTCGCTTGGGAGATCAATTTTCAGAGTGTGAAGTTTATTGCATGCTCCATGCTGCATCACTATTTATTCGAAAGGATCTTGAGGCAAGACCTCACATATTACAAGTAAGGACTTTGACAAAGCAATTTAATGCCAAATGATTATCACATGTTAGTTTGGAAACATTTGTAGGCACGCATTGAATTGGAGTGCCTACTACTAAAGCCATATATACTTGAATTATATTGAAATTTTTAGGTTTTGTGGAAGCTTTTTTTAAGTTTGGTTTAATAAGTATTGAATCAATATTTTTTTTGCATTTCTTTTTGTGTTGGAGAAAGTGCTTTGAGTTTTGGAATGGGATATGCACATAGACACAAATTTTATGCCAACCGCTAGGTTATTGTTGGAAGCCATTGCAAAATGATATGTGATGAGTAGATATGCCATAATGATCTGCTGTTGGGTAAAACTGAGCAAGTGTTCATTAGAAAACTATCCTTTTAGACACTAATGATGTAAATCTAGTTAATGCAATTGCTTGGGTCCGGAGTATGACTTAAATGGGAAGCTCACTGAAAAAGTTTATGTATATTCATTTGGGGAGAACTTGGTAGAGCTAGTGACCAAAAGAAAAGTGATGGATCTTAATCCCAATGCAATGTAAGTCTACTTAACGCAATTACTTGGATCTAGGTAGCACTTTTTTTGGTGCTTTGGGAAAATGTCACAAATGGTCCCTAGACTTCTATTTAATGTGCAATCTCATCCCCGAACTTTTGATTTGCTCAATTTAGTCCATGAACTATCGATAATTGTGTAATCTAGTCCTTGACTATTTGAAAATTGACCAATTTTGTCCTTCCATTAGTTAAAGCTAATGGAATTGGGTATTTTGATATTTTTCTTTTTTTTTTCTTCTTCTTCTCTCTTCCCTCCGCCGGCCATGGCGGAGCTAGCGGAGATTGATTTGTGGTGTCACAAATAAATCTAAAACTTTTTGAAATTTTGTTAATTCAATTTGTGCAATTGATTTTGGCTAGAAATTAATGACTTTGACGTCATATGCAACATGGTTGACATTGACTTGGAAATTTTTTTAAAATTTTAAATTTTTAATAATTTTTTTAATCTCGGATTCAACTGAGTCCAAGATGTTATTCTTGGACTTTGTAACCAACAATTACGGTAACATTCACATCTAATTCACTTTGTTGGATCGAATATGAGCTGCTGCTGAAGCTCCTGCTTCCATTTGCAAGATTAAACTAGCAATTTTGGGGGCAAGTCAAAATAGGTGCTTGAATTGGCTAGTTAGGGTTTTCAATATGGGGTTCTATTTTAATTCAGGGAATTAGGGTCTTATTTGGGAGAAATCCACAAAATGATGTCGTTTTATTTGTTCACATGCTGATTAGACCCTTCAGCAATCCACATCAACTCCACATCAGATTTTTGGCTAATCAGATTGAAGTTGGCATTAAAAAGATTGTTTTTCAAATAGTTTGGCACTTAAATTATCCAAAAGAAACATTTAATATTAAAGTGAGCGTTATATACAACTTTTAACATTTCTAATGTCATTATGCATAATATGATTAATAAACTTCCATTGATTCGGACTCTCCAAAGTTCATACCTCGCACAATATTAGGAGTTCAAAATTTTAATCAATTAAGCCTATTGCAAAGGATTCACTACTAGCCTTTTCGGTCAACTAAAAACCAAGTAGATATGGGAAGATATTTTACTTTTTACTCAATCAGATATTCTAAACTCGGGATTTGATTACATTAGCTCTAAGACTCATGTCATTTCAGTATCTACTCGATTATGTGCTAATTAACGCCAAAGCAGCCTATTAAAAAAATATATACGGTCCATCCTAACCATTATAGAGTAGGAAAGTAACAACCAAAATATTGAAATGTGCAATAAATTATAATTGTAAAGGAAATCACACACATTCTAATATCGTCTCTAAAAATAAAAAATAAAAAAACAACACAAAACAAAGAAACCTATTGTAAATCTCTAAAGGTTTGTTCAATTTTGGGTTTTAATATTTTTAAGGGTTTTCTGATTTTTCCAATTTTTTAATTATTTTCTACAAATTTATAAATTTTAATGATTATTTTCGATTTTTTTATTTTTAATGATTTTCTAAAATGTCTAATTTTTTTAATTGATTTTAGAATTTTCTAAATTTTTTATTGTTTCCTAAAATTTTTATTTTTATCATTTTCTGAATTTTTAATTTTTTTCTTATTTTTTCTATTTTTTAATTTTTAATTATTTAATAATATTTTTATTATTACATTGGGAGAACAGATTTGGACCGGGTTTACCTGATATGACCGTTGACCCGACCCGACGCGAGTTGGATTAAATTCGATTCTTTTTATAATTTTATATGTTTTTAGATTTTTTATTCTCCTTTTTAATTTTTTTCCCTTTTTGTCCTTTTCCCTAATTTGTCTTTTTCAGTTTTCTCCCCCTGTCTTCTTCCTCAGTCATCTTCTTCCCCCGGAGGAGATTCTTTCTCTGTAACCCATCTTCTTCTTCTTTTCTTTTAGAACCTATATAACTCGAAACCGCCATCCTCCATTCACGTCCATGCTTACGCCGCCACACACTGCCGTCGGGTCACACCACCAATCGCCGGCATCCAACACTTCCGGCCGCTCACTCCGATGATCGCAAAACAACAACAAGAAGGAAAAAAAATTTGAACCGAAGCTAACGGCGGTAAACTCTAGCATTTTTAAACAATCAAAGAATCAGGAACGCACTTAAAATGAAGAGAAATGCTAACTTGAACGGCCTTAAACCATAGAGCTTGCCGGCATGGGAAGGTAGGCTCCGGCAAGGGAGGATCCATAAGCAACTGACTTAGACACGAATTTTTCCACCTAATCGCATGACAACACCATGAAAGCCACAAAAATCATACATTATTCAACAATATGTGAACAATCAAGCATTAAAGTAAACTTCTAACGTCAATCGGACAATATGGACGTCGGTATGTCGTTCAGGCATTTTGTCAAATAGATGTTGTGCAGCCTCAAGAATAAACTTTTGATTCAACTTTGGCTTGATTTTCGATCTGAAAGAAGATGTATATGCTTCATGATCAGACTATTCAGTAATGTGCTATTTCATTCGAGCTTCCTTGCGATTTCGTCATTCAAATTTTGTAGCTCATTCTCGATTAGAAATAGTTTGTTCACTGAACATGCTTAAGAGAGAGTGTTCACATACCTATGTCATTTGGTGAAATGGAGTCACTGAAATCAGTCGTGATAGAGTTCAAAAACTTTAGAGATCACCAAACTCTTCTCCTCTGAACGGCGAGACGTTCTGGCCAAACCTCACGGGACAGACTACACCAGCTAGAAGTTGTTGGACAGAGGTGGTGGAAGCGGAAGGGAGGCTTCCAAGAATGGCTGACAAAGCCCCAACACAGAATCCTATGGTCTCCTCTCCTTCTCTGGTTCTTCTTTTTTCCTCTTCAATGAAGCTCAATGTCACTCTTCCCATTCCTCAAAACCCAAGGTTTTCTCTCCTTCCTCCTCTTTTTGGTTCTCTCACCCTCTCCAATGGCCTTCTTCTCTGGTTCTCATTTCAGCCAACCCCCTTTTTAAGAACCTTAAGCATGTGCCCCTGCCTCATCCTCCGAGGAGAATCTTTCTCTGTTATTTTTCTCGTCCTTCGTCATTCACGCTTGTGTCACAGACTAAAGAGTACCACATCATCAATTCAAAGGGAGCTCATCGAGATCGTTAGATTGTAAGATGACTTAATCTTTGCCCTCGGATTTGCTTGATGAGGATTGATGATCTGAATCATTAGATGATATCAATCTTTATTGTTGGAATAATGTGATAATGATTAATATCCTCCATTGTTAGATTGTGTAGAAGATCAATAGTTATAATTCGACGAATTTTTGTATAAATAAGGGGCTCTCCCCTCATTTGTATCATCTCTATACTTTCTCTCCCTAAAAATTCTCTTCCTTGAGTGTGAAAATGTGAGTGAGAGCAAGACTTACTTAGACCCAATTAGGTAATTTAAAGGTCTAAATGCCGCACGATTTGCATAAAAATAGATGTAGAACGTCTAATATACCTAATAAGTGACGTGTCAATACCTTAAGGATAATTGTACACTCATATACAATTTCTAAATTTAGATGATATCAATCCCAATTTACATAGCAAATGCTTCTGTCCGTTGTATGACTAAACAAAGAAGTAGGAACATGCAAACAAAGAGTTCGTAAGTTAGAGGCTGCCAAGTACTGTGCCCAACAGTTTAATTCCTCGACCAGAAATGTATGTACCTCATACTCGTGTGGTCTCAGACAAAATTTTTATATCATGATTGAGTAAAGTATAGTCTCGTGGGTCACAACAAAGGAATAAAAATCAAGTAACGAGTTCGCTAAAAGCTGACCTTTCAGCAATTAGCTGCACCCATCATTACCTCTTTGACCTAATTGTCGGCCACATTTTGATTTGTACGTGCAGTAGAAATTTCTCGAAGAAGACCCCCCTTAATTGACATCCTATGCATTGAATACGACATGGAACTTATGCAATTATATGACTATATTATTTTCACAAAAATCTAATTGCATCCTTTGGTAGCTGAACCTCTACACCTTTTACACCTTTTTCAAAGATGAATTCCAGCTCAAACGCAATCAGTAGAGATAGGTTGGCGAAGATACTTGTGCGCTTTTCTTCAAAGTGTTGATCGTGCATATGCTAGTATAACCAGTTGCATTATTTCCTTCCATATCCGATCGCTTAAATAGTGCACTGGACCACTTATCTACAAAACCCATACTGCTACTGAGACTACTCATTTTTCGTTTGGGGAAGATTAATAAGGCGATTCTGCTTCTTAATTATCCTCAGAAAGCAATTGTTTTACCAGGTAATTATCCGCAGCACTCTACTTCTACTTCATATGCATGAGATTGCATTATATCCAAGTCTCATAGTAAGTGAATGTCTAGAAAATAATGTTGCCTGAGGAGGAATTTGCATTGATTCTAACACCATCAAGATCATCTATGAATCTCCCATATCGACTGTTAAAATGAAAATTAAGAACAAACTTACACAGACAAAAATGGGGTACAATAGATGCTGACTCCAGATATGAATCAATGAGTCATAGTAGCGACTTACCGAGAGTGTCGTTGACATAAAGGGGCCGTTCTCGTGAGCCCAGGCGCTGTAATCAAATCCGTAATGCCAATTCTCCGACCCTTCAACGACGACCTTCTTGGGAGGGACCTCGGCAATACCGTCGTCTTGCTTTGGAGGCCAAGCGTAGCCCTTGTGGTCGCTCCAGCCAAGATAGGCCACTGAAGCACCCATCATCTCCGAAGCTATCACGGCAAGCTCCATCGCTCCTCCAAATTTCATAGCCATTATTCTGTGTTTTTTTTCTGATTTGGAGGATGATTAAGGAACTGCACAAGTACACAAATCTTCAGATGCTGGGGAACTGGTCGGTGCATTTGCGGAATGTCGGAGCTGGCTTCTTATAGGATTAGCTTCGTGGATTTTCTTTTTCCCCTTCTTTTTTGGGGTTTTCAATGAAAGGTGGTGGTGGAAAACGGTCGAATGGACCTTTTGTACCTTGCTTTTTTAATAGATTGTGTTGTTGTGAGACGGCGATGTGTTTTCAGTGTTGAGTGTCAAAGTCGAGTCGTTCATTTCTGGTTTTTTTATTATGTCTCCCTAAGAAATACCAGCATACAGCGAGCGTACATGTAGAGTGCTATATGATGTCGATAGTACCCCGATGGCGACAAACTATACTAACATTCAGTCAAATAGATCCATATTGGGTGACTCTAAAATTTAAAGAAATAAGTGCATAAATTTTTTTAAAACTTATTGCGAAAATGAATTTTTAAATTTTTAAATAATGCAATTAGGTCCAAAAATTTAATAGATTGGCATAATGAAGTGTCTACATTAATTTTGTTTAATTTAGCTAACAGAAAAATGTGATGTGGTTTTTTTTTTTTATTACTTTATCGAAGATAGGTGTTGCCTACGAGTGATGAATGAGAAAAAAAATTGAAAATTTAACAAAGAAAAAGAGAAAAGAGTAAAAGAAAAAATCAAAAAGGAAGAATCTCATAAAAAAGAAAGAGCAACAGTTCGATGGCTTGATGAAAGTTCAGTGAATAGTTGCTGGATAATGATACATGTTGATAATGATAAGAAGACAAGAAAGCACTCTCAGTTCAGTTTAGTTGAAGGTGAGTCTCAAAATCCCCATGTCCTCTATTCAAATTGTACAAAGCATGATTCTATTCTTGGTTCAGTTAGTCCGAAAATCACAATTAAATAATTGAATAATAATCTTTACTTGACCTCTTTTGGATCAGAGAAGAGTTCAATTGAAATAATGTTAATTAATTTAATGAAAGTCCAACTGATCACCACATCTATTGTAAATATAGAGTTACAAATAATCTAACTAAAGTAATAGGAATTAAACCTAAGACAATTCCATAGAGAAGAACAACACCCGATTTTTTTTTGTGGACGTCCGTCCATTTTATAAAAATATAAAAATGAAAATCGTAAAACAATTAAAAAATATAGTATAAAAACGAAAAAAAAAAAAATGATAAAAATCAAGCGGGGCGGTTTGATTTAGCCCGTTCTTTTAGCAAAATTCTTGGCCCACTACGTGTCTTTTAAGTAAGTTAGGAAACGGTTCCGTCCGTTGGCGCCTCGCTATCAAAAGCCAAAAACCGTCGCCGCTCAAGAAAAGCTCTCGCTTTCTCGTCACTCGCTGCGGTGATGCCCACGATTGAAACGGCCGGGCCGCCAGAGGCGGCGGCTGCCGTGACGGAGATCGGGATCGATTCCGGCCGCCGCCGCCACCATCATCACCCCCTCGACCCTCGCGGCCCCGCTGGGTCGTCATCGTCTGGACAAGGTACCGTCTCTGCTTGTACGGACGCTCTTTTCTTGAATATGGGTGTCTCTGTCTGTCTTGTCCGTGCGTGAAAATTGAAAAGTTTGAGTTTTTCGGATTCTGGGTGGGATTGCCGTGGAGAAAAAGGTGAGGCCTTTGCGGTTTCTCATCGTTCGTCGTCGATTGTGAGTGCTTGGGTTTCTGAAAGTCTGATCAGTTGGGTCCGGCTGAGTCGTTTAAACTGAGACTGAATCGGTTTTTTCTTCGATTTTTTTGGTGGCATATTCCTGATCGTTCAAGTCGGCCGTGAACGCCTTGCCGCCGGAGATGCCATTCTTTCAGTCGGAGAAGCCCGCGGTTAGAGGCCGCCATGGTTAGTTTCCTATCCACTCATTTGCGTGCACGTTCTGTTAGAATGGATGCCGTTTTGTATCACGTGTTTCGGCGACATTGAAGTCGCCGGTGAGGTTCGGTTATGGCCGGCGGGGGACGACCGGCGACGGAGTGATCGCCGGTGGTGACTGGTGCTCGGGCTCATGAGAAAATGGTGGGATTCGGTTGAAGAGGATATTCGCAGGGAAGAAGTCGTTCTCGAAAGAAGATGACGAACAGTGGAAGGGAAGAGAAAATAAAGAATAATGGAAAATAGAAAAATAAAAATTAAAAAAGGAGAAAAATTAGATGTGAAAAGAGGATTGTCGTAAGTGGGCTTAGTTTAGTTTAATGAACTTCGGGATTAATTAGACTTGACGAATCTTGGGCCTAGGTGGTTCTAATAGATTCAGGCTGGTTTTACTCTTAGAGGTGCTTGGGCTGTGTTTTTTTTTTTTTTTTTTTTTAGCAAGATGGGCTTAGTGCCTTTTAATTTCAACAAATGGGCTTGGTGGTTTTCTATTCGAATGGGCTTGTTTTGAATAAGCCCATTTGTGCCCATGGCCCAGACCCACGAGACCGGAGCCAGCCTGAAGTCCTTATCTGAATTAAAAATATAAAAAATTAAAAATAATAATCATAAATCATTAAAAAATTAAAGCTCCAGAAAATCCAGAAAATTCATAAAAAAATAAAAAAATTCAGAAAAATCGGAAATCCTTGGAAATAAGCCTAAAATTTAGCTTTTAAAATAGTTTTTGCTTAAAAAGTGGAAAATCCAGGAAAAAATTGAGTCCAAATTGAACAAGCCACTTCGCCATAAGATTTTTTGGATGCCATTTTCTTTTTAGAGACGATGCTAGGTTAATGCTTACATTGTTCATTTAAATTATATTTGATTGTGCCTCTTTATATATTGATTGTAATTTCTATTTTTAGAATGGTTAGAATGAATGTTAAAATCTTCAATAAGCTATCCTTATATATTGGTTAGCAAATAGTTAAGTTTAGGTTCCGAAGGGGAATCGGTTTTATAATTAATGTAGTCAAGTCTCTGTTTCCAAGATCTCTAGTTATGTGAAAAGTGAGACACTTCTTCATATTTCACTTAATTTCTAGTCAATCTCAATTGGCTAGCGGCAACTCCTTATATGGAATTCACATAGAGTTATGTCATGCAAGGTTGAATTTTGGAGAATCCGCGTCAAATTGAAAGCTGTTGACTTGAATTCGGCAATATCTCTAAACCTATACACATGAATGTTTCTAGAGTTCTTTTATATAAATCGATTCAATTCTTAATTTGAAACTAACAAAAAAAAAAATCCTTAAAACACCTAATAATTTATATAAAATACGAGTATCTAACTTTAGAAATAGGCACTACTATTCAGTGCGTACCTACAAATGTTTCCTATCTAACACTTTCATTTGACATTAAATTACTTTATCAAATTCTTTACTTGCGATATGCGAACATTATCGTGATACATGTTGTTATCATGGTAACTCTAGCGAATATGGCATATTTAAAGAGACACCACTTATAAGTAGTAAAATAATGCTAAAGCAAGCAATGAAAGATATTGTGTTACAAGTGATATAAAATTCATAAACTTGTTGATGATTAGATGCTTGAGCGGCATATTAGAGGGATAGGGTAATTCTGCACTTAAGTCTTGTTAGACTCCACCGGGGGGATACATTGCTTCTTGGAAGGCGATGGCAACCAACAGGACAACTACAATTATGGTTGCATTTTTTGGACTTATCCCAGTTTTCCTTTTCGAATTCCAAATGATTAAGAAGATGTTATATTGTTTGAGTTTTTTCTATGCATGAACATTAGATTTTCATGCATGCATATGTGTCAACACAAATTTATTATTTCATAAGAATTTTGAGTACAACAATACTAGTACAATAATAGTCCCATTTTCAAAACAACAGTTTGTGCAGCAAAAAAAGTTGCCAGAGGAGTTGAACGACCAATATTATTATCCACGTGATAATAGCAACTATGACTAGTTTAAACTAGTTGATTTTGCTAAAGGAGTCGAGTATGAGCGTGGGAGTCATACATGTGGCCACCACTAGGATAACAGTAGCTCACATCATTTAAGCTGCTTTGTCAAAGAATCCTCACTATATTAAGTCCATTGATGACAAGTAGGATTATATTTAAGGATTCTACCAGAGTGAGACTATTAAATGCAATGAAAAATGTATAGGCATCAATAGAGTCGGCCACCTCTTCAGGTGAATGCAGGCCTCTGTAGAATGCCAGTGCATTGAGAGCCTCATCACCAGTACTTAATCAACTAAACTCATTGTACATTGGATTTAAAAAAAGTTATTTAATATATAGACATGTCTTGGTGATACATAAATACATATTTTCAGGTCATAAGGGTCAAACCTTTGGTACATATACTGCAAATCCCTTGTTCAAATCACAACATCTCTTATGTAGAAAATCTTCTCTCAATAAAATATTGTACATATGGATTGGACAAGTTGTGCCAGAAGAAGGGCGAACATGATTCCTATACAAACATCTAACTCCTCCGTAGGATTTTTTGCTGCTTAGCGCCAACATTAATAGAGGTATAGTGTATGTGATGGCGGCAAATAGAATTGCAATCCACATCATCATAATTGTAAGTTGGACGAAGAAAAGCCATTTGAGGGATAATCCACTTACCATGAACACTATTACTAAGAGGGAAGTCATAAAGAAGATTGAATGGCATCATGTAAAATATTTGAAGTGGCCTGGGTGGTTACTGGCCAACATAGATGTACCGACTATGTAATTTATCCCTAGAGCCATCAGGAGGGAGTCCTCCTGAGAAAGACCCCCTAGGGGGTGCATCGCATTTTGAAAATGGTCGTGGCCGATAAGTTGGCCACAACAATGATCGTTACGTGCATTTTCTCGTGATTGTTTTTGCTCTTCTCACTCTTCCTCTGGCCTTCCATTGGCACATCCATCTTCATCTCAAGTGCTCTAAGGATACCCTCATCAGTAGTGGGATTGGGTATGTGACGGTGAACTACCCTTGGCCTTGAGAGCATGAAGACAATGATAGTATCCTCAGAGCACGTGAGACGAAGATGTATGTGCTAATAGACGGCTAGAAGGAGAGTGAGCAGAGCAAAAACGACAACGAGCAAATGCACGCAACAATCATTGTTGTGGCCATCTTATCGGCCATGACCATTTTCAAAATGCGATGCACCCTTTAGGGGGGCTTTTCTTAGGAGGACTCCCTCTTGATGGCTCTAGGGATAAGTTACATAGCTAGTACATCTCCGTTGGCCAGTAAACACCCAAGCCACTTCAAATATTTTGCATGGTGCCATTCGATCTCCCTTGTGATGTCCTCTCTTAGTAATAGTGTTCATGGTGAGTAGATTATCCCTCAATGGCCTTTCTGCGTCAAACTTGCAACTGTGATGATGTGGGTTGCAATTCTTTTTGCCACTGTCACATACGCGATCCTCCTATTAGTATTGGTGCTAGGCGGCAAAAAATCCCACGGAGGAGTTACATACAGCATCACTTTTTGGATAGGAATCATGTTCACCCTTCTTCTGGTGTAGCTTGTCCGATCCATTGTACAATATTTCGTCGAGAGAAGATGTTCTACATAAGAGATGTTGTGATTGAACAAGGGATGAAATGGCAGGTTATATTCAAATCATAGCATAATCAAATATAAAATGCAAACAAAAGCAAGCAGATAAAATGGTGAAAAATAGCATCCAGTCATTCATATAAGACCTTTCGAGCATGACGAATTACAAGACTTCTCATAAGTTAAAATGATGAAAACAAGAAGCGAAAGAATATTATATTTGTCGTCATTGTGGCACCGTTAATGATGGTAAATGAAGGTGCTGTCATATTAGAAAGACTCCTCTTTCTTTGCCCTGTTTACCTCTAAGGCTAATTTAATAGTAGGAATAACCAACGGGGAAAATGTTAGTGATTCGTGCTAATTTAGAAGGATAATATCTAAAGGAAGCTATTAGATATAAAGAATTACAAACTAAAACATATTAAAGCTTTACTTCAATGAAAAGAAATGGCAAAATACAACTAAAGTGATAAAACATTGGTGTGCAAAACAAACAAAACCTTGTAACCCACATAAAATTGGTAACTTAAATTGATAAAAGTTCAGTAGGTCACTTTAATTCAAGTTAGTCTTATCATACAAGAGGTAATAAATTTGAACAGTTTGCGCTGCACTATTTAACTGCAACATACCTCATGTACCAGAAAATTTTAACTGCTAACATTTCGGTGGTGCTATGATGACGGTCTTGTCAATCTTGTACCCTACTTGAATATTCCGCACTGAGATGTGGGACCTTTGTAGCGACTCTGAAAGGAGATTTGCATCACTTGCTGCACCTCTTTAGCCATTTTAATAATATAAAAGAAGATCAAACAATGTAATGGAACTTCCTATAACTTTGTGTTCCGATCCTGAATTGCTCATCTGTTTTTTGTGGACACGAGATTATAGGATGTTATACGATGGGTCTTTATGGATGCCGATGCCTTTTCTTGGCATACTAATGCCTAAACTTGAATAGATCAATTACAGTTCACAAACAAAAGAGAAAACAAGCTCAAATCAACTTCGTGCTGCAAATTTAATTTTAAACCTTGTCTAGCTTCATTAATCACTTAAATGAATATCAAACAAGAGCATAAAAACTCCCGATGGACATATGAAACAACCCAAAGAAGCATTAGAGATGAACTTGGAGACCAAAGAAAATCAATCCAGTGGATCATAACAAATATTAGTGGTGTCAAAAACCAAATTGAAAACCGAATTGAATTGAATTGAAAAATTTGATTTTCTTCTAGTTCAGATAATATAAAAAACCAAAATTTTTTTAATCAATCCGGTTTTATCGGTTTGGTTAATCAAACCAAACCAATAAAATCTAAAAAAAATTTCCTTTTATTTTTTTGAAAAATCGATTTTTTATGTTTTGTATTTTCTTTTTTCCTTTTTCTTTCATCTTCCCACTTGGGTGGGGCTTGAGCCTCACTAGAGGTTGCTAGACATTGATGAGGCTCTAGCGACCTCTAGCAAGGTTCAAGCCTCACCCAGCTCGTTGGATCTTGCAGGCTCAAGCTTGCTAGAGGTTGCCAAAACCTCGAGCTTGTTGGCGTCAAGCGAGCTTGGCCTCACCTAATCAAGCAAGGGTTGACCTTGCTAGAATGTGGCGAGCTCGAGCCTTATTGACTTATGGTGAGACTCCAGCTCGCCTTTGGTTGGTCGCCCTACTACCAAAATGGCCGGCAATTGGCCAATGAAAAAGAAGAAGAAGAAAAAGGAATAAAAATAATTAACAAATTCGATTTAAAAAAATAAAAAATAAAAACAAAAGTAAAAACCAAAAAATAGAATCTAATTGAGCTAAATCGAATCGAGATTTTGGTTCGGATTGGAGTTCGGTTCAATTCAATGAATTTCCCTATCGGTTCTTGGTTTGGTTTTCCAAAAAAACCGAACCGAACTAAACCACCTACACCACTAGCTAATATGCATATATTGCAGCCCAAAGCAATAGAAGCAAAAGAAATGACATTAGCATAAGGAGCATGTGTGCAAGATCAAAACTTGGAATTAATGGATCTAAGACCTAGAAGAAACGGTGTACTCTTAACATTCTGAAGACGTTGAAGTAGACAAAGGTAAACTCTCTCTTTTTCGGAGCTCCCCTCTACCATTCTGTGTAGCTATGGCCTCCCATGCCTCAACCCACCATCACAAACCCCAATCCCCCACCATAACTTTGCCCCAACTTTTTGCAGTTCATCCCACATCCCATTGCAATCGCAACTTTAGCTATTATTCTTTATTGTCCCTTGTCGGAACCTTCAACAGCTTCTTCACTATTTCATTGCTATTCTTGACATTATGAAGGCGATCTATATGGCAGGTTTGATATTTTGCCATTTCGTTCTCCATCTCTAAAGAAAGGGGTAAAGCTCATAGGCCCTTCAATGAGAAAGTCCTAGTGGCAAAATACGAGCGACAATTACTAAAGAGGAAGGTGTAGTGGGACGCCTCACTCATCTCTACAAGAAATTGGGTAAGTTAATGCATGAGAATGATGTGTATATTCTAGATGAGGAAATATCGGAGGAGAAAATTCAAGAATGTCGCTTCTCCCTTGTTGGGCAACTCTACAAGAACCCTAACATTAATTTTCAAGCATTTTCAATGGCTATGAAAAAGGCATGGAGAAATGAGAATATGGAAGTAAACCTTTAGAAAATGGAAAACTCAGCTTTGTATTTCCGAACAAAGGGGATAAGAACCGTGTGTTAGAGGGAGGTCCTTGGTCATTTTCTAATCATTTATTGCTGTTAAAATAAGGGAAGCTAGATTCTCCTCCCCAGTGTTATGAATTCAAGACATGTGCCTTTTGGGTTAGAATATTTGGGCTCCCTTTGGAGTGGAACTTTGAAAGTATGATAAAGAAAATTGCTAGCTCAATAGGAAATGTTCTAGATGTGAAAATAGATGCCCGAGGCTCTGCTTTTTAAAAAATTGGTAAAGCAAGAGTGGAGTTAGATGTGGAGGCTAAACTGCGAGTTGGACAATTGATGTGTCATCGAAACAAGAAAGTATGGCTTGACTTCAAATATGAAAGGTTGCCTTTCTTTTGTTATTCGTGTGGCGAAATTGGACATTATGCTAACTACCGTAAAGATATACCTTATGATGAAGAAAAATTCACAACTGCATTGAGAGGATGCTTTGGAAGCTGGCTGAAACTGAAACCTCAAACCATAGCCCATTTTGGAAGGTGTTCTATCAAAAAGAATCAACAGCTGAAGATGTAGAAGAGGCTATTCCTGAAACCCTTGAGCACCTAAGGCAAATTTATGTTATGGATGATGGTCAGCCTATTCCTCTCAAAATTAATTATAACATTTAGTAGCGGGACCCAAAACAGATGATAACGGATTCTCACTACAACATCACAAAAGAGATAACCATGTATAACCCAAGGAAAATGACACTTCTACTCACACGACTAGAGCATATAAACATTCCAAACATTCAGCCAGTAACTAGCTCAAAAAGCACCAGAAAGAAAACTTGACTCCCTCTACTGAAAACAAAGGAGGGCTAGCAATCATGATCCTACAACCCCAATCCAAGGTTGGTTGGATGAAACTCAGCTTCTAGACACTCCTATTTATACGACTATAGAAGTTGTAGCATGGGTTTTGGTGGCTAGCTCTAATAAGCCACCAATTGAAACAATAAAAATCTTATGTTGGAACTCTCAAGAGTTGGGCACACCCTTGAAAGTCCGAGAATTAAGAGCTTTAATAGCTTGTTTTAGGCCCTCTTTGGTTTTTCTAATGGAGACAAAAAATCAAATTGAATGTATCCAGAAAATGAAGAGAAGACTTCAATTTCAGAGTTGTCTAGTAGTTGATCTTGTGGGCATGGCGGGGGGCTTCGCTGTTATGTGGGATGATAGAATTTCATTGGATATATACTCAGTGACTAAAAGATTTGTAAACTTGAGATGTGAAGAGGGGGTAAAGGGGACTAAAATGATAATTACTGTTGTTCATGCTTCGTATACATATCCAAAGAGGCTGCAACTTTGGGAGGAAATGCAAAAGATAAGCTCTATGAATACTTTGCCTTGGGTGTGCTTAGGGGATTTTAATGAAGTGCGGTTTTATTAGGAGAAAGTGGGGAAGCGCTTGGCTAAAAACTTCATAATGAGTGCTTTTCGTGAATGCTTGGATGCATGCTTATTAATGGATATAGACAACAACGCATATGCGTCTACTTGGGCCAACAACAAGGAAGGGAATGAATATGTAAAAGAATGACTTGATAGATTAGTATGTACGATAGAATGGAGGTTAATGTACCGCTGAAGCTGAAGCATATGCTCTTCCTACAATAGACTCAGACCATAGTCTTATCCTCCTAACTCTTCAGCCAAATTAGGTTAAAAGGAAAAGAGAATTTAGACTTGAAGCTTTCTGGCTTGAGAGTGATGAATGTAGGGAGGTAGTGCTAAAATCTTGGGGATCTACAACTTAGCCTCAGAAGGATTGAGTTAAGAAGCTGCACAATGTCCAAAATGCACTTTTCAAATGGAGCAAAAAGAAATTTGTGAAAGAACAAAAAAAAATCAGCTTGCTAAAATAGGAATTAGAGAGGCTAACAAATAATTTCTAGGGTCCTTTCAACAAAGCACAATTCAAAAAGTTGCAAGATGACATTGACGAGCTCAGGAGGCAAGAAGAAATGTATTGGGGGTTACGCTTTAGAATTAATTGGCTGAGATGAGGAGATTAAAATACAAAATATTTTCATGCGACAACCATTCAAATAAGATAACGAAACAAGATCTCTATGCTGCAAAATTCAAAAAATACATGGTTGTTTGAGCAGGATCAATTGAAAGAACATATCGTGCTATTTTTCAGAGAACTATACAAGTCCCATGGCCCCCGAAACTTCTCACTAGTTTTGGATCAACTACTTGAATTAGTAATAGGAGAAATGAATAGTAAATTACGAGCCAAAGTAACTTTGAAAGAAGTAATAGAAGCAGCTTTCCAGCTTGGCACAATAAAAGCTTGAAGGCCAGATGATCTTAATGGTTTATTCTATTAGTAACATTGGGAAGACATTAAATGGGACTCTCTTTCACTAGATTTGAATAGAACATATATCTCCCTTATCCCGAAAGTTTTGAACCTAGAGAGATTGGATTAGTGACGTCCAATAAGTTTATGCAATTTTGGCTGCAAGATCATCGCAAAAGTGTTGGCCAATAGACTCAAACCAATTTTACCATAAATTATAACAGTTGAACATAGCGCATTTGTTGGCAGGAGGCAAATTCAAGATAATATCTTTATTCTCCATGAGGTATTGCATCACATTAGAACTAGAAAAAGAAGAAAGAAATTCCAAGCTGTTTTAAAATTAAACATGAAAAAGGCTTAAGATTGAGTGGAATGAGATTTCTTAGAGGCATGCCTACTTAAGAATGGTTTTGATGAGAAATATGCGAGATGGGTTATGCAATGTGTTACTATGGTCACATTTAGTCTTAAATTCAATGGAGAACCTCTACAATATTTTAAACCGTCAACAAGAATTAGGCAAGGAGATCCCTTACCTCCCTACCACTCTATTATTGTGGCAAATGTCTTCTCTTCATTAATGAAGAGAGATGTGGATAATAGTAGTATCACAGGCATTAGACCAAATAGATGGTGCCCCGCTCTTTCTCACTTATTATTTGCGGATGATTCGATTTTCTTCTTGAATGGCACAATTCTAGAGTGTCAAAATTTAGCAATGATTCTAAATCAATATTGCCTAGCAGCTGGACAAGATATAAATTTAAGCAAATCAGGAATCTTCTTCAGTAAAGATTGCCCTCAATTTTTTGAAAGATAATATGGCAAGGGAATTGAGAGTTCCGATTATTGACAAAAAATTGGCAAATATCTCGGCATTCCTTTAGATTGGGTAGTGTTGAAAAAACAAATATTTGCATGGATTCTTAGAAAAGTCAGCTCAAAATTGGAAGGTTGGAAGGAAAAACTTGTCTCTAAAGCTGGAAAAGAAATACTGCTGAAAACGGTGGTTCAAGCCTTACCATAATATGCAATGTTAGTATTTAAAATCTTGGTTTCTATCTGCAAGGCTATTGAACAAAAAATTGCCTCATTTTGGTGGAAGACTAATGAAAAGAAAGTTGGAATCTTGAAGACTAGGACAAACAAAGGTGAAATGGGTTTCAAAGATCTACTTTCTTCTAATAAAGCAATGTTAGGGAAGCAAGCTCGACGGTTTGGTCAAAACCCAACTTCTTTTTGGAGC